>JANAVB010022597.1:16033290-16258133 GCA_029216955.1 Iris pallida | reverse complement strand
CTAATTATATATGTTAGAGAGAGAGAGGAAATGTTTTGAACCCTAATCTCTACCCTAGCCGTCGCCTCCCCGACTACCTCGACCTCGCCATCGACCCCGCAACGCCGCTGTCAGGCCGCCCATCGTTGAGAAACGCACGCGCGAGAGACACCGAAACAGAAAACCTACAACAAGGTACCTATCTTCTCCGTCTCGTTTCTACACGCACACTCGATCAAATCGAGATCCGTAAAATTCTACGTATAGACAACCCATACACCTTTAATTCTCTTTAAATAGTTCATGCCGATTCGCATCATGTGCGACGAAAAACGAGTTCCAAAATCAAGAAAAAACTCGATGTTATGGGTTAGAAACTGTCCCGAACTCTATGTTTACGGTCGATTTGCGCCAGATACACGAACTTTGGAAAACTTCTGAAGAGACTTGTGACACATATAGAAGATCAAAACTCTTCTTGTAGATCGAATTTCATGCATTTATACAGAAAGTTATTGGTTTGTGAAGATTGAAAAAAACCTGGTTTTCAAAACTGAATTTTAAAGAAAAATTGTCCCGATACGACGTCCGTCCCGTCAAATTGTCATGAACCGAAATATAGAAAGGTGCGTATCGACTTCATGGATGTGTGGGCTTTGACGGAATTTCAAATTGGTCGCGTGTGTGCGACAAATTTGATGCGTATCCGTCAAAAAATTCACCGTATCGACCTTTTGTAAAACTTGTCAATTACTTTTTGTACGCTCGTCATATCAAGACGAAACTTACGCAACAGGACTGTATCATTTTTTAAGTCATGTATGCCAAGTTGGTCCGAATCTGGAAGGACGACTGGAACGCTATTTGGTGGGCCCGTGACCCGATCCAACGGGCAAATTTGTGCACGGCCCACCAAAATCCAACTTTGGACATACGGTTGGGTTCGCCTCGTCAAGCCGAACCTATAGACATATAGTTTGATGACTTTAGAGACCGTAGGTTCTGGCATACTTTTCGGTGCAAAGCGGGTCCAACGATGGATACCGTTTTGATCCAAAATTACCATTTTGCCACTGTATCCAGAATTGGACTTATGGGTAGGCGTTTCTAGCTAATTTGACCATTCTAAGAATGTTGGTAATATCTGTTTCAGAATTAGGAGAACGTTGTGCGAGTTGACCGTTCTTGGCTTATTGAGTGGTTTGTAGTTCAATTTTTTCAGCTTAGGACAGCAGACAAGTACATTCTTTGATAGTTTTAATTACTTTGATATCTACTATTTCCGATTCAGTTGTAGTGTTATATTTGATTCTCGACACGAGGATACACGAACTAGTATATGAGTACATTGTTCGATATTATTTCATGCACTTGTGTAGACACTGATTTGGGAGTGGGCTGGCGCCCTGCTCTTCAAATCTTGTGTCATAACCTGTCATGTCTGGAATTATTATACTACTCGGAGATGGGGAGTTATTAGAGATTATGTGATCATTACCCTTACTTGTTTCTTACTTTTGCATAGCTCCTCCCTCACCACACGTAGGGTGTAGCCTGACCTTATACTACTTGTGCATAGCTTTCCATTTTTGTCGGCCTGATCCCTATACTATATTACTACCTATGCATAGCCGGTCAAATGGAACAGCCTGATCTTGACCAAGGCCGATCACATAATGCTCTAATATCTTGTGGCACTTTCTTTTTATGTTTACATCATACCTCAGATTACTTTCTACTGTTTATATTCTAGTTTTATCTTATATCTCACATATGACATGATATCCAGTTCTCTTGTACTGTTTTACTTCCAGTCTTGATATTTTATCTTATATTTTATTATAATTGTCTCTTATAGTATTTATCAATTCACATGGAACTGTTGTTTGTGTTTATACTTTCTTATATCCTGACATGATAAGTTTCGTTATTTTTCAGAGGATTTAGATGCAGATTGCCCGACCTACTACGGTTTGGCATAGATGGAGCCTACGACCAGGACCAGCCTGTGGACCCGGTGCTCATAGAGGACGCACAGCCTGTAGTGACTTAGTTTAGCTAGATTTTTGTCTGGATTATATTCCAGCTTGGTACTTTGACACTTGTAGTATTTATTTGGGATCTTGTGTTATGTATTTAAATTCTAAACTTGTGATTTTGGCTCAGCACTATTTAAACTACTTACTTCATCTTTATCCTTATCTTTATCATCGTGCTTATGTAAGCCCCTAATTTTCAAATTCATTTTTATTGGTGCTAATTAATTTTTAATGTCATTTATAGCCTTAAAATATTTATTATGATTATTAGGAATTTTTCTAGAATTTTAAAATGATTTTAAATAAGTTTATATATTAAAAATATTAATTTGTAATTTATTTAAATGTTTTAATATCAATTTGCAATTTTCAGAATTGTTTTAATATAGTTTTGTAATAATTAAAATTGTTTCAATATCAGTTTGTAATAAACAAATTGTTTTTAAATGCGGAATGCAAATTATAAATTGCATTTATCTACACCATCGTCGACGCCCCCAGCCCCCTTTCTCCACCAAAAACCCTAGCCCTAACCCTAACTCCGGCGACCACCCCAGCGCCGCCCCTACGCCGAGCACCACCGCCCGCAACCACCACCGATAGGCTCGCCTTGCCAAGCCGACCCCAGCGCCATCACTCCGCCGCGACCACGCCGCCTCAGCCGCCGTCGAGCACCCTCGAAACTCCTCTGAGTAGCCGGACACGTAAGTGTCAGCTTCATTTCGTGTCGTGCGTGTCTCATGTGCACACATAGGACTTGCCATGTCCTGACGAACGTGATGGTGAGTCTGGACACGAAGGATTCGACTTGTGCGTGTCGTGCTAGCCTAGGATACAAGACACCTGTGTCCCTAACTGTCCGGACACAGGCTCGTGTTTTTTTTTTTTTATATATATAATGTTAATCAACCTAAATAAAACAAACTAAAAACTAACTCTAACACAAAGCTCGGGCTGACCCCCTGGCCAGCCCGACCGAGCCTAAACCCCCCCCCCCCCCCCCCCCCCGCGCTGTGTTGGGCCGAGTTCGAGCCTTGCGCTCGTTTTCTGTTTTCTTTTTTCTTTTTTTTTTTTTTTTCTTTTTCTTTTTCTTTTCTTTTCTTTTTTGTTTTATATATATTTATATATATGTATATGTATATATATATATTAGTATATATATATGTATATACTGTATTTTACAGTATTTTATATATATGTATATATATTTTATAGTTAGTAAATTTTATATATATATGTTTATATATATATTTTCCTATGTATATATATATTATATATATATACACTATATTATTAAGTGTATTCTTATATATATATATTTGTATATATGTATATATATACTCTATAAATTAAGTATTTTTCCTTATATATCTATATATACTTTTAGCATAGGTATGTGTATTTTCTTTTGTACAAATTTGCCTTATTAAAATAATAATATTTATTTTGACTATTACCAACTTGTATTTTTATTGTATTTAAATTACTGCAACCATTTGGTGTCCAAGCCTAGCATGGGTATTTGGACCCAAATGTATTTTCACAAATTCAAGACCTGTACAAGTCATATTGGACTTGATTCATGGCCTTGGGTCCTGTATTTGAACTTTGGTTCAAATTATACACATGGACAAAATACGCAGATAATTAATTATTGTGTACATAGCTGTTTTTGATTTTCTAAAGATACTTAGAGTATTGCTAAAATTATGGAAAAATAGTTTCTAGATACTTTGTTAAGTTGACTAATTTAGTATAATTTTTGTAGTATTTAAATTACTGTTTTGCCACTAGTTTGGCATATGAAACCAAAACTCACTTTCTGTATACTTAGGAAAACCGATTTTTATAAAATATTTGTACTGGTTAATAAATTCCAGAAAAATTATAATAAATTTCTATGACTAACAAGGATCACTTTGGTACTTTACTTTAAGAAAAACTAAGCTTTTTGCCTATCTCTAAAATAGTTAGAACACAATAGTCTTTTGATTTATTTATTAATTAATTACGACTTGTAGCTTTTTGTGTTATTTGGAGTTTTAGTCGTGTTGAACCCCATCCCTCACTAGTGTAAAGACCCTAGAAGGTTAGTTAACATAGTGTGTCACCCCCACTTTGGTCTCCTGTCCCAAGTCATCATTTTGGCTAGGTGCCCAATCACAAGTCGTGTCACACCAGTTTAGTGATCTAGTATTTTAGCTTAGTGTAAAAGCTAAGTTATTGCATTTATTTCTACAGTGACGAGTTACTGGACATCCATAGCATTGTTATCGCAGCTTGTTTTGTTTTGCTTTGCTAGAGGCAAGTACTTTCTACGAACTTTACATATTGTCACATCAATGAACTGCAAACCCCTCCATGTTAAATGCTGATCCTTGGGGTAGCAAGTCAGATCTTTACATGTTGTACTTACAGTTATTACCATGCTTAGAACAGTCTTGATATATCTCTCACATGATTAGAATATGGGTTATGGGGAAACTGATAGTAGTATACGTGATTATGCCCCTATTATCGTACCGAGCAAAGTTCATTTTATATGAATCTGCGCCGTAGGCTATTATCCCGCATTTCTGTACGGATGTACACCTATGCTTGTGTACTTGTACATATGTACATTTTATTTACATTATGCCTCGGCACATTGTACATCTATTGACCGATCACGTACCTGCTACAGTTTTAAACATTACATATACATCTGTCTCTATGACATATGTGTCCTTGCCATGATAGACTATGTGATGCCATGCTTTCCAGTTATTCCTCTCATGTTCATTTCCATGTTTCATATGCTAGTTTGCTAGATTTAGTACTTGCTCCCGTCCTGACAGGATAACGTTGTAGGTGTCCTTACTGAGGAGGAGTTACTCTGCGACTCATACTATGGAGTTACTGCCGAGGACCCGGCTCTGCTTTACGAGGATGTTCCTGCAGGAAACCTCGCCTAGATGTCTTTGGTTTACTTAGACTCTTGAGACATGTACTAGACTATATCATTTTGTAACTGGACATGTATCCAGTTTTACATTTCAGTTTACTTGTACTTGGACGTTTACTATATACGATGACTTTTGTGTTTGGAGCATGTATGATTCTTCTTTACTTGTAGAACTGTTAGCACATTTAGTCTTATCCTGTTGTCTTTAGAACAGCTTACTACGTTTTATCTCAGCGTAGGCTGGGCATGCCTCGGCCTGGCCCAACAATTTGGGTAGCGGGTCGTGACATGTTTTTAGTGGTGGCCCATGCAGGTCCCGACTAAACTGTTTGGTTACGTTATTGTACCAAGCATGCCTGCAATTAGGAACTTAAGGTAATTAGACAACATTAGGAAAGACGCTTAGAACACCTAGAGGAATGCTAGGATTGCAACATAGGAAACACATCACATGTTTGCTATTATAATTAGATTTTCTTGCATATGATTGCTTACTTTAAACAAGTCCTTATAAGTCTTTTTATGTATAATTTAGATGGTGCTTACTCGTTTGTCCCAGCATTTTACCCCCGAAAATGGGGCCCTCCATATCCAGTCAGCTGACCAGTTGACTGATGCATCTCCACCTACCACTTTTCCCCACCCCACAGATCCACAGACCCAGATACCACCTTCCACATCCCAGGCCCGACAGGACCCGATACTTCCACCACCCCCTATCACTATACCCACCCAGGCTTCCGTCACACTCGACGGGACCCAGATGCTCACACTGATCCAGGGGTTCCTAACGACCCATCAGGAGCAGACTACCCTACTCCGCCAGAGCATGGAGCGTTCTGAGGGACGTCCCGTAGCCCCACCACATGTAGAGCCACGGCAGAGAGCGGGGACGGTCAAGGACTTCATGGGTCTAAATCCCAAGGAGTTCTCAGGGACTGAGGGCATAGTAGTAGCTGATGACTGGCAAGATTCAGTGAAGAGGAAGCTTCTGGGAGTTAGGATGTCGGATGACCTTCAGGTAGAGGCAGCAGGATTTCTGCTGATAGACTTAGCCGGAGTCTAGTTCAGGAATGAGCCGTTGTTCGCGAGAGGTAGAGCCACCTGGGACCAGTTCAAGACCCAATTCAAGAAGAAGTTCTTCTCGACCACTGCTAGAGTAGCCATGGGGCTTCGATTCCAGAACATCCAGCAGGGGAACCGTTCTGTTGACGACTATGCGGCAGAGTTTAGTCGCCTGAGCCATTTTGCTCCTAGCCTGGTTGCTGATCCAGAGGAGATGACCCGTAGGTTTTGCCACGGTCTAGTTCCAGACATTGGCATTCTTATAGTGGCGAACGGTACGACTGACTACTACCAGAGCATAGAGTTGGCCCGGAGCATCGAGGAGCGTCTTCTGTCTTGCAAGAGGCCGGCTCCTGTACATCATGAGGGATCGTCCAAGCGTCAGGCTTTCTAGCAGAAAGCACCGACGCCACCCCAGCAGACTTACCGTCCCTCTACACCACACCATCAGACCCCACCAGTTCGAGCCCCGGGACCTCGTCAGCAGCAGCAGCAGAAGGGAGCTATATGTTCTTTCTGCGGAAGACCGGGTCATGACTTCGCCGTCTGCAGGAAGAGGTTGGGTCAGTGTTTAGTTTGTGGGTCTGCCACCCATCAGCTTCGGAACTGTCCAGTAGCGAAGACGAGAGGACCGCTCCCGACTCAGCAGCAGAGGTTCGGGCAGCATCTGCAGCAGCAGAAGGGACCTCAGGGAAGAGTTTATAGTCTAGCCGTTGAGCCGGAGCCGGAGCAGGTTTTGGAGCCGAATTACTTAGCTGACGTCATTACAGGTCATGTTTATTTGCATACTTTTCTAGCTCTATGTTTGTTTGATTCTGGTGCATCTCATAGCTTCCTATCATTAGAGTTTATGCAAGAACATCACTTAGTATCTACACCTACGACGGAGATTAGTAGAGTAATGACGGGAGGAGGACCAGTGCCTATTAGAGCTAGCTATAGATGCTCTATTCTGATAGCCGGGAGAGAGTTCGAGGGGCGATTCTTTGTGATGCCACTCCCCGGTTATGATATCATATTGGGGATGGACTGGCTTAGCTATGCCCATGCATCTATAGATTGCCATGAGGGTAGTGTTTTGTTCAGTCCCCCAGGCACAGTACCATTTCGAGTCAGTAGGACGGGGCCGGAGATCAGCCTAGAGCTGAACTGTTGTGCGACAGTCGGGGACGCAGCACCGCCACACCCTATCATCAGGGAGTTTATGGATGTATTCCCAGAGGATCTTCCAGGACTTCCGCCTGACAGAGATGTAGAGTTCACTATAGATTTGGTGCCGGGTTCATCACCAGTATCCCGGGCTTGCTATAGAGTGAATCCCAAGGAGGCCATAGAGATGAAAGAGCAGATTGATGACCTGTTGAAAAAGGGTTTCATTCGATCCAGTGCTTCTCCATGGGGAGCGCCAGTGCTCTTTGTGCCTAAGAAGGATGGTACAGTCCGATTGTGTATTGATTACCGGGCTTTGAATGCCATCACCATCAAGAACAAATATCCTCTGCCCAGGATAGATGATTTGTTCGACCAGTTGAGCGGGGCGAAGGTGTTTTCCAGGATAGACTTGAGATCCGGGTACCACCAGGTGAAGGTTAGGCCAGCAGACATCCAGAAGACGGCGTTCAACACGAAGTACGGGCAGTACGAGTTTCTGGTGATGCCATTTGGTCTCACAAATGCGCCAGCTGTCTTTATGAACTTGATGAATAAGACATTTCACCAGTATCTGGATAAGTTCGTCGTAGTATTTATTGACGACATCCTGATATACTCGAAGACGCCAGAGGAGCATGCAGAGCACTTGCGGATAGTTTTGGGGATTCTGAGGCGGGAGAGATTGTTTGCCAAATTGCCGAAGTGCGAGTTCTTTTTAGACCGAGTGGAGTTTCTCGGCCATGTGGTCACTGGAGATAGAATCTCGGTGGATCCCAGGAAGATTGCTGCAGTTAAGACGTGGAAGGCTCCGACGTCAGTTTCAGAGATCAGGAGCTTTCTGGATTTAGCAGGCTATTACAGAAAGTTCGTCCAGGACTTTGCTAGGATAGCTGAACCCATGACGAAGCTGACGCGGAAGGACGCAGAGTACATTTGGTCTGAGGACTGCCAGACAGCATTTGAGGAGCTGAAAAGGAGGTTGACGACCGCTCCAGTTCTGATTTTACCTTCAGGTTCTGGAGGTTTCACCATATACAGTGATGCTTCTGGAAAGGGGCTAGGATGTGTCCTACAGCAGCATGGGAAAGTGATTGCTTATGCATCTAGGCAATTGCGGACTCATGAGAGGAATTATCCTACCCATGACCTCGAGTTAGCTGCGGTGATCTTTGCCCTCAAGTTATGGAAACATTACTTATACGGAGAGCGTGTGGAAATCTTTACTGACCACAAAAGCTTGAAGTATGTGTTCACGCAGAAAGAGCTGAACATGAGGCAAAGACGATGGTTGGAGTTGATGAAGGACTTCGACATCGATTTACAGTATCACCCCGGGAAGGCAAACGTGGTGGCGGATGCGCTGAGCAGGCATCCGATGGCATGGTACCTGATGATTGATCGGCATTTGCGGGAGGATCTGGAGAAGCTCGGTATCGAGCTAGTTCGACCAGGATCAGTGGTACAGATGATGGCACTTTACATTCAGTCAGGTTTGATGGAGCAGATCCGGGAGGCACAGTCTACAGATGAGAGCCTTCGCAGACTTCAACCCCAGGCATTAGCTGGATTGCTGGATGATTTCACTATAGCAGAGGATGGATCCTTGAGGCATGGCAGCCGATTGTGCGTACCGAGAGGAGAGCTAGTAGAGGCAGTTTTGCAAGAGGCGCACCGATCGAGATATTCTATTCACCCTGGTGCTAACAAGATGTACCGTGACTTGCGGGAACATCTTTGGTGGCACGGGATGAAGAGGGATGTATCATGCTTCATTTCGAGATGTCTAGTTTGCCAGCAGGTCAAGGCGGAGCGCCAGAGGCCAGCTGGTTTGTTGCAGCCATTACCCATTCCCGAGTGGAAGTGGGAACATATTACGATGGACTTCATTTCAGGGCTTCCTCGTTCCCAAGGAGGGAAGGATGCCATCTGGGTCATTGTAGACAGGCTGACAAAGTGTGCGCACTTCATACCCTTCAAGGTGGGGCTTTCCACCGAGAAGTTGGCAGAGCTATACATGCAGCAGATAGTTCGCCTACACGGAGTGCCGGTAAGCATCGTGTCAGACAGAGACAGCAGATTCACATCCCACTACTGGAGGAGCTTGCAGGAGGAGTTGGGCAGTAGGCTCAAATTCAGTACGGCGTACCACCCGCAGACAGATGGGCAGTCCGAGAGGACAATACAGACGCTGGAGGATATGCTGAGGACTTGCGTGCTGGACTTCGGAGGATCATGGGAGAGCCATCTGCACTTGGTAGAGTTTTCATACAACAATAGCTACCAGGCCAGTATTGGTATGTCTCCTTTCGAGGCGCTATATGGACGACGATGCCGGACGCCGCTCTTTTGGGATGATGTCGGAGACAGAGTTATGCTTGGACCAGAGATGATCGCGGATGCAGCAGAGAAAGTCGGGATGATCAGAGACAGGCTCAGAGTAGCTCAGGACAGGCAGAAACACTGGGCTGATGCTAGTCGCAGGCCGATGGAGTTCGCAGACGGTGATATGGTGCTAGTGAAGATATCACCTACTCGAGGGACGATCCGGTTCGGACGAGGAGGGAAGCTGAGCCCCAGATATATCATGCCGTTCGAGGTACTTGGCAGGATCGGAGAGGTAGCTTACAGGGTTGCACTTCCAACCAACCTAGCAGGAGTTCACGATGTCTTTCACGTATCTCAGCTGAGGAGATATGTTCCAGACCCCAGTCATGTGCTAGATCATTCAGAGTTGGAGGTCGGACCGAGCCTTACAGTTTCTGAGCAGCCAGTGGAGATATTAGACAGGAGAGAGAAGAGGCCGAGGAACAAGGTTATACCCCTAGTACGAGTAGCTTGGAGCCGTCACTCCCCAGGTGAATCTACTTGGGAGAGGGAGTCGGACATGAGGGAGAGATTCCCTTACTTGTTTGATCCAACCGCTGCGGGGGAACCACCCGTTCCCGCTTGATACCTTAGAGGTTAGTTTCGATCGCAGCCTTAGTTATTTTGTTGCATTGCTTGCTATGTTAGAATATTATAGGGTCTTCAATCCTTGTAAATTTCGAGGACGAAATTTTTCAAGGAGGAAAGACTTGTAAGCCCCTGATTTTCAAATTCATTTTTATTAGTGCTAATTAATTTTTAATGTCATTTATAGCCTTAAAATATTTATTATGATTTTTAGGAATTTTTCTAGAATTTTAAAATGATTTTAAATAAGTTTTATATATTAAAAATATCAATTTGTAATTTATTTAAATGTTTTAATATCAATTTGCAATTTTCAGAATTATTTTAATATAGTTTTGTAATAATTAAAATTGTTTCAATATCAGTTTGTAATAAACAAATTGTTTTTAAATGCGGAATGCAAATTATAAATTGTATTTATCTACCTAAGGGACTTACATGTAATAACCTAAACTAGGGGGGCCAAATTGCAAAACCTAAATCTACCCACCCCCGACGACTGGCCAGCTGCCGACGACCGGCCAGCTGCCCCCCGCCATTTCCGGCCGACCTAGCCTAGTTCGACCGACCCTAAGCCCCTATAAATAACCCCCCGACCCCCCTCAGTCGACTACCACTCACCCCGACCATCGTCGACGCCCCCAGCCCCCTTTTCTCCCCCAAAAACCCTAGCCCTAACCCTAACTCCGGCGACCCCCCCAGCGCCGCCCCTACGCCGAGCACCACCGCCCGCAACCACCACCGATAGGCTCGCCTTGCCAAGCCGACCCCAGCGCCATCACTCCGCCGCGACCACGCCGCCTCAGCCGCCGTCGAGCACCCTCGAAACTCCTCTGAGTAGCCGGACACGTAAGTGTCAGCTTCATTTCGTGTCGTGCGTGTCTCGTGTGCACACATAGGACTCGCCGTGTCCTGACGAACGTGATGGTGAGTCTGGACACGAAGGATTCGACTTGTGCGTGTCGTGCTAGCCTAGGATACAAGACACCTGTGTCCCTAACTGTCCGGACACAGGCTCGTGTTTTTTTTATATATATAATGTTAATCAACCTAAATAAAACAAACTAAAACCTAACTCTAACACAAAGCTCGGGCTGACCCCCTGGCCAGCCCGACCGAGCCTAAACCCCCCCCCCCCCCCCCCCCCCCCCCCCCCCCCCCCCCCCCCGCGCGCTGTGTTGGGCCGAGTTCGAGCCTTGCGCTCGTTTTCTGTTTTCTTTTTCTTTTTTCTTTTTCTTTTTCTTTTTCTTTTCTTTTCTTTTTTGTTTTATATATATTTATATATATGTATATGTATATATATATATATTAGTATATATATATGTATATACTGTATTTTACAGTATTTTATATATATATATATATATATATATATATATATATATATATATATTTTATAGTTAGTAAATTATATATATATATATATCTTTATATATATATTTTCCTATGTATATATATATATTATATATATATACACTATATTATTAAGTGTATTCTTATATATATATATATATATTTGTATATATGTATATATATACTCTATAAATTATGTATTTTTCCTTATATATCTATATATACTTTTAGCATAGGTATGTGTATTTTCTTTTGTACAAATTTGCCTTATTAAAATAATAATATTTATTTTGACTATTACCAACTTGTATTTTTATTGTATTTAAATTACTGCAACCATTTGGTGTCCAAGCCTAGCATGGGTATTTGGGCCCAAATGTGTTTTCACAAATTCAAGACCTGTACAAGTCATATTGGACTTGATTCATGGCCTTGGGTCCTGTATTTGAACTTTGGTTCAAATTATATACATGGACAAAATACGCAGATAATTAATTATTGTGTACATAGCTGTTTTTAATTTTCTAAAGATACTTAGAGTATTACTAAAATTATGGAAAAATAGTTTCTAGATACTTTATTAAGTTGACTAATTTAGTATAATTTTTGTAGTATTTAAATTACTGTTTTGCCACTAGTTTGGCATATGAAACCAAAACTCACTTTCTGTATACTTAGGAAAACCGATTTTTATAAAATATTTGTACTGGTTAATAAATTCCAGAAAAATTATAATAAATTTCTATGACTAAAAAGGATCACTTTGGTACTTTACTTTAAGAAAAACTAAGCTTTTTGCCTATCTCTAAAATAGTTAGAACACAATAGTCTTTTGATTTATTTATTGATTAATTACGACTTGTAGCTTTTTGTGTTATTTGGAGTTTTAGTCGTGTTGAACCCCATCCCTCACTAGTGTAAAGACCCTAGAAGGTTAGTTAACATAGTGTGTCACCCCCACTTTGGTCTCCTGTCCCAAGTCATCATTTTGGCTAGGTGCCCAATCACAAGTCGTGTCACACCAGTTTAGTGATCTAGTATTTTAGCTTAGTGTAAAAGCTAAGTTATTGCATTTATTTCTACAGTGACGAGTTACTGGACATCCATAGCATTGTTATCGCAGCTTGTTTTGTTTTGTTTTGCTAGAGGCAAGTACTTTCTACGAACTTTACATATTGTCACATCAATGAACTGTAAACCCCTCCATGTTAAATGCTGATCCTTGGGGTAGCAAGTCAGATCTTTACATGTTGTACTTACAGTTATTACCATGCTTAGAACAGTCTTAATATATCTCTCACATGATTAGAATATGGGTTATGGGGAAACTGATAGTAGTATACGTGATCATGCCCCTATTATCGTACCGAGCAAAGTTCATTTTATATGAATCTGCGCCGTAGGCTATTATCCCGCATTTCTGTACGGATGTACACCTATGCTTGTGCACTTGTACGTATGTACATTTTATTTACATTATGCCTCGGCACATTGTACATCTATTGACCGATCACGTACCTGCTACAGTTTTAAATATTACATATACATCTGTCTCTATGACATATGTGTCCTTGCCATGATAGACTATGTGATGCCATGCTTTCCAGTTATTCCTCTCATGTTCATTTCCATGTTTCATATGCTAGTTTGCTAGATTTAGTACTTGCTCCCGTCCTGACAGGATAACGTTGTAGGTGTCCTTACTGAGGAGGAGTTACTCTGCGACTCATACTATGGAGTTACTGCCGAGGACCCGGCTCTGCTTTACGAGGATGTTCCTGCAGGGAACCTCGCCTAGATGTCTTTGGTTTACTTAGACTCTTGAGACATGTACTAGACTATATCATTTTATAACTGGACATGTATCCAGTTTTACATTTTAGTTTACTTGTACTTGGACGTTTACTATATACGATGACTTTTGTGTTTGGAGCATTTATGATTCTTCTTCACTTGTAGAACTGTTAGCACATTTAGTCTTATCCTGTTGTCTTTAGAACAGCTTACTACGTTTTATCTCAGCGTAGGCTGGGCATGCCTCGGCCTGGCCCAACAATTTGGGTAGCGGGTCGTGACAGCTTATCTTTCTTAGATTTATGTGATTGAGTGGTGATTATATTCCTCCGTGCGGAGTTGACAGGTTGTATTATTGTGTCTTAGATACTGTATGTTTAGATGACCTTTACAGTGTTCTACTGTTGATACTGCGGCGTAGGCTGGACGTACCTACGTGCTCGTGCCCCTAAACAGGGTGCGGGCCATGACAATTTCGCATTCGTGAAAGGACTTTCCACGCAAAATAATGCTATTTGTACCTCCAAATTGTACTTCCAAACCGTCCCTCCTTACGTGGCAGCTGACGTGATATGTTGATATGGCAGCTGACATAGCAAATTTTAAAATTAACATTAAAATTAATGTTAACATTAATATTAAATTAACATTAACATTAACATTAACATTAATATTAAAATTAATATTATTGTTAACATTAACAATAATATTAATATTAACATTAATATTAACATTAATTAATAATAATAATAATATTAATATTAACATTAATTAATATTAACATTAAATTAATATGGAAAAAATTGGGTAATTAACTTTTTGGGTTTAAAATTTGCCATGTCATCGGTCATGTAAGATGACACATAATATTATTTAACATGCCACATCAGCTGCTATATAAAGGGGGATGTATTGGAGGGACAATTTGGAGATATGAATAGTATTACTCTTCCACGTAAGGACTGCATTACGGATGAAGAAGGAGTTACCTCGTGTCCTTATATACATGAAACGTAGAGTCAAGTTTGAAAGAATATAAAAAGAAACTTTTATTATTACATCCAAACGAATTCCACCTCCACAATAATAGTATCCTAATAATGTAAATCAAGAAGATAAAATTCTTGGTTGCTAGAATAAAATTTGGAGCAATAAAAGCAAATACAACAAACAGCCTTTAATATTTTTTTCCCTTTGTCATTGATGACTGTTTTTGATGTATCATTGCGTTGTTTATGGTTATTGAGATCCAAATAAACAGTTGCTATCAAGGAAACATAATCATGCCATGGATTCTTTATTCACCAATAATCAAGTAACAAGTCTCCTACGATTGCTTTCCTCAAGTAGTAACGATTTCAAATCAATTAGGAAAATTTGTCACGAGCCTCACCTAAATAATTGTGTGTACTAGTATGGGACTACGTCCTTCATTCTTCGCAATATTGACAATAGTAAACAATATGTAGCTAATGGCTCTTTATCTAGTAGTAAACAAAGATCGCAACAACAATACTTTAGCAAGCTCATTCAAAAGATACACATAATTATAAACATAAATGATAAGATAACTAGTAAAAAAATATGTCCAATAAAAAAAAGAATTCGAGATTATAGGAACAAACCCACTATATAATTATATACATCTGAAACAGAGAAATTATCCAACCAACTAATCACTCTCTTGCAATCTCGCCCAACACTAACTATGATATGAAGTGATGTCCACATCACCCTGATATGAGCCATAATGAGTAGGGTAAATTTCCTCTTCGCATACAACTATGAACATTATCTAGTCAGAATGAGAAAAGTATAGTATATCCGTAAAGTCTATACATTAGGATATAAGCTAAGATAGGTAAAATAGTAAAAAGAATACATAACTTTTAAAAAATAGGATATGATATGATGAAATGCAACCAGTTAAATGATATACTATAAATCTAGTATACATGTCAAACTCAAGGTAAGCTATCCATGTGTGTATATTGTTTATTAGAATATTGATGTTCTGCATATGGACAACCATAGGATATCAGGTAGTCAAGTACGGGGTGTATGAGTCCTATTCACAGTTTAAGTAATAAAGGTTTGCAAAATTTCCATGATCACGTGCATACGTCAAAACGGCTATATTAGAGTTTGAAAATAATTCATGATTTTTCAGTTATAAATTAAACAAGGCCAGTAATATTGCATAAGAGAAATAGATAAATAAATAATTAAATAGGGAATAATAATGACAAGGAATAAATTGAAATAGTAAAAATATTTTTTCAAAATGATTTTGTTCAAAAGGAGTTTGTTCGAAAGTACTTTGTTGTGTTGGGTTTGGTCGGATTCAGCCAATTGAAGGTTACACGCCAGTCATGAGTGCTTAAGGAGTTTCCTCCAAACTATTTGTTATTTTTTTATTGTTTTATCTCATTTAAAAAATATTAGGAACCACGTAACTATTTTTGTCATTGTCAATAATAACAACATATGCTCTAGTTCGAAACAGGAAGAAACTAGTCCTTCAAGTGCTTTACGAAGATAATTCCTTATCTCAGATAGCCAAAAAAGAAATAAAGTTTTTTGTCATATTATAGCTACATAAGTTTGAAACAAATAAGTTTGGAATCATTCATTAAAGTGGCGCATATGCCATTTGAAAAGGGTAGCAATTCCTATACCATAGTCGATGAAAATTTTGACCATGAGTGAAGACTTCTAACCTTAATTGTGGAATTTGATAAACTATAATATTATCCATACTGCCATGGGCGATTAGTAGGGCACATATCTCTATTTGGAAGTTTTCTCTACATTATTTTTCTTATTTACATCGAAAAACTTCTTTTTGGGTTCATTTGTCTTTTTTGATTTTGTTTTTACTTTGCGAGTAGAAAAAAGGCTTAAGGATTTTCCATACGATATAAAAGTAGGCTTGTCATAATATGTGAAACATTGATCAAACAGGATATCATTATAGTTAAATAGCTAATCATCCTAAAGTTTGTAACTAACAAATACCTACTAACAATACTCAATTGGTTTCCTAAATGATAAAAGAATAATCAACATTTGAAGTCCAGCATATTATCTTCAAAGGGAAAAGGGCACCAGGTAACTTCTGGATTTGATTCATAAATTCATAGTAATTAAGATTTTGTTAAATTGATAGTAAATAAAAATATAGAAAAAGTATGCGAAGAGGAAATGTACCCTACTCTATTTTTCGCTTCTCGTAATGTGCGTTGAATATGTTTCACTCAAAAAAGTGTATGGTAAAGGATGCATATTATTTTTTACTATTTTATTTTTAGATATAAAAGATTATGATATCTTTGGGTCCCATTTGGGTCTTGGTTTCAATGTCCTAGAAAAATATTAATTTATAGCAAAATCAAATTTTTTAATTTTTTGCCGACATTATTTGCAAAAAATAATTGTAAGGAATTGACAAAATCAATCAAAGAGCCATCTTGTCGTGGCAGCGAAGAAAAAAATACCTTCACCAAAATTATATAGAACTAAATTATATTGATAAAATCATTCATACACATTTTTCTCTTTTCCTTTTTTCACTTCATGTACATACATTTCTCTTTCAACTTCATTGTATTTTAAGATAAGACTATTTTAAGTGAAAAAAGTTATTAAAAAAGATTAAATATTAAACTTTGTTAGGTATTAAATTATGGATTAGTTAACTTATCTTAGTTAGTTTCAAAATATGCATTTATTATGTTAAATACCATCTAATTTTTGTTATATATTTAAAAAAAAGTATTACATTGTAATTAGATATTTCATTGGATAAACAGTTTATTTCTAAATTTATTGAATTATTTTATTCTTTGATGTATTGATTGAAATGAAATGAGAATTGAATATGGAATAGGCTATTAATAATGATATATTAATAATTTAAACCTACAGTTTTTTTTGGAAATTTCCAAACAAAACACCTAAGATATTCTTTATCTACAAAACCGAACTCTAAAGGCTGAAACTTTGTTTGTTTCTAGTTTTTTATTTACTCTCAATTTAACAAAATCTCAATAAATATGAATTTATGAATCAAATCTAGAAGTTACCTGGTGCCCTTCTCACTTTGTAGATAATATGCTAGACTTCAAATGTTGCTTGTTCTTTTATCATTTAGGAAACCAATTGAGTATTATTATTTTACCTATCTTAGCTTATATCCTAATGTATAGACTTTATAGATATACTAGACTTTTCTCAATTCTGACTAGATAATATTCATAGTTGTATGTGTAAGACCCCTGAATTTTTGGGTTCTTTTAAATTTTTTTAAATGAATTATTTTCCATAAATAATTTTATTATAATTAGTTTTGATCATTGAATGTACATTTCCGTGACTTTGATTTTTGGAGCGCCATGGATGTCAATCTCTCGAAACTTCCTTCATGAGTTTTTTAGTAGACAAGATTATCTTCATTTTGATATATCATGTCCCAATTAAATTTTTTCCCTTGTATTCTATTTACATCGCACAACTTTCTGGTCAATCTAGGCCATTTGTCCATCTACCGTAAAACTTGACCTAATTTCCAAATTAATTTTAGGGCTCGACGTCGATCCAATCTAATCGATTGAATATATGGTTTTGACTTATTTTGAGTCTACTATGCACATGCCATTTATGTGTCATTCAATTGAACTCCCGCATGCTATTATTTTATTAGGGATCATAAATGACTTAAACTTGTAGTTATGATTGCACCAAGCCCAAATCACCCAATCCAAGTGCATGTGAGCCCCCTATTCTTGAGTATATTTTGTAAACATATATTAGCTTTTACCTGATGAAAAGTTGGAATTTTTGTAATTACTTACTTGTAGTTATGATTATTGATAGTTAGAGTGACCCTAAAATTAGTTGGATACTTTCAAAAATATGTATACGTATTTTTATATTTTCATTATACCTAGTGAAACTTTGGTTTAGGGGAATTCTAGCATGGCTGACCAAATTTTTTAGGCCAAAAATTTTACATTTATTTTTACTTGGGCTTTGTATGTATAAAGTGTATAAGTTTTAATTTTTCATTATTTATTAAGAACTTAAATAAAACAATCAACAGTTAAGCCCAAGTCTTCCACAACTTTTTCTACATCTGCTATATAGGTATATATTATTTTGTTTTTTATATGTGCTCTGTTGAGCCCATACTATAGGCCTACACCTAAGTAATGGAGCATGGAACACTCGGGTCTTTTAACAAACCCAAACCCAATATCCTCCCGAACACCTCATAAACTACTGTACATATTCCTTTCCTCACCCATGCGCGAGAACCCCTCTACAAGTTCACATGCAAGAGCAGCATGCCAGACATGCTTGTACCTCCCTAACCTACAAAGACCAGCACCCCCTCCCCATTTAATTATACACTGTTAGTTACCCCTTCATTCCTCCACCAAACCTTTCTTCTTCTTCCTCCCTTACCACTGACGTGACGTCGCTGCTGTCCATCCTTCGGCCAGCATCAGCCTCATGTTGGCCGCAGTGCAGCCTCCTCATGCGCAACACCTCCGCACATAGGCCGCTTGACGCACCCCCCGCTCAAGACTAAGGTCGTCATTATAGTGGCTAGTCGGAGAGCAACAAGTCCTCCCCGACACGTTGAAGCCTCCGACATGTCATATGCTGTAGCCTACATCCATGCGCCGTCCCGCGGTTGCACACGTGCCCCAACGACACCCGCAGAAGCAGCATACTGTTGCAACCAGATAGCAGCACGGCTACTGTGATATTGTGTGCCGCTGGCAAGGCACGACAAGGCCGCTCGCCTCCTCGCGGTGGCCGTGCTCCACCCTCGGGCCATCCCCGGCAAGTGGGTCACCTTCCCGAGCATCACAGGAAGTCGATCCCGACTTCGAAGTCGAGATTCCATCGACGTGCTCGAGGAACGCCAATTCAGAACTATACTTCGGGACAACAACTTTGAGCACATTTTTCAAGAAATTTGACCGTTGGATCACCCATCCGATTGTTCCATCTCAATCTTGGTACATATCCCTTCGCTCAGCTAAAATTTCAGCCATTAATTCGATTGTTTGATAGATAAAAACTGACTACAAAGTTGCTCAAATAAATTGTATTTATTTTGACAGTCTTATGGAGCCAACTTCGTGGATTTGTTTCTTCGAAGCATAGCTCCGTTTGATGCCCACTAGTTCATATGCACAGCTGGTATATCCAACTTCTTATGATTAAAATTTTAGCTTCATAGGATGTCGTTTGGTTAGTTGAAATCGATGCCAAAGTTGGCCACTCGAAACCTTAATTTCCAATTTTTCAAATTCTAATTTTGGACCCGAGACTCCAGATTCTAATTCTAGCATCACCAATGGACACGTGGCATCATTCTGGCTAAAATTCATATATAATTTGCTGAGTTTGGAGCAACGTTGCCCCGCCACGCATTTTTGTGCAAATTAGGTCCTTTTATCCGAGCCAACGTGTCATTTTGGGATCGCCTCATCAAAATCTAATTCTGGATATATCGTTGGGTTTGTATCATCATTCTGGACTCATTGACTTATAATTTGCTAGATTTAGAGGACTTTGGCTCGGGCACACATTTCTGTGCAAACGGATCCTAATGTCCGGGTCAACGGGTCATTTTGAGATCGTGACATCGAAATCCTATTTCGGATATACCGTTCGATTCATATCGTCATTCTAGACACGTGGATATATAATTTTTTAGGTTTAGTGGACTTGTATCCTGGCACGTTTTTCGGTACAAAACGAGTCCAACGACAGATATTATTTTGTCCCAAAATTACTATTTTGCCCCTATGTCCAAACTAGACTTATGGATAGGCTATCCTAGCTAATTTGACCATTCTGGACACGTTGGTGATGTTTGTTTCATCATCTAACGATGTCTGTAAATTTTTCGTTATGTATTACCATTAATTATAATTAATTCTTATTATGTTCGTATTTTGGAATCCGTACGTCGAAACTGAGATCAGTCGATTCTAGTGATCTCATATCGTTAAAATTGACAAGATGACCATGTCGATCGCCAATATAAGATTGTTAACCTTGTGGTTGATCATCTTGTCTCGATTTGCATGTCCTAGGTTTCGTTATAGGAATAACGAGGTACAAACTTGATATTTTGAATCTACCGCTCATATTATTAACCAATAATGATTATAGAGACTAGAGTGACCTAGTTTTAGGTGATATAATTCACAAGTAGCTTAGATAACAAACGGTAATATGTGACTAGAAATGACCCAAGCTCCCTAGGTGGGAGTTATAAGTCATATGTGTACTATAGTGTGTGATATTTTTTTTTTTTGTGATTTGGGTTGATAAATATTTGTATGGAGTATGGTTCTCATGGATAGTGGGATAGACTTCAGTACTACAGTCTCAGAATAGTTTGGACAACTGTAGGCAAGTGTACCTTGCCAATCTTGTACTTTAGTTTACAACCTGTTTTGTTTTTTAAAATATATGTTTGAATATGTTATTACAACACCTAGTAACGTGTTCGGTACATCGCGTCCGAATCACATTCGGGTGCTAATAGACGTTAGTGCCATCGGGTATCGATGCTAGATATTCATATTGCATTACCACGACAACTTGTTGACACTCTCTGACCATAGGACATTTTTATGTGACACTATATTATTGACGGATTTCTGTGTTTGATTTCTAGGATGATGACATTTATATACATACACTCTTATTTTTTATTATGACTCATTGTCCTAGTTAGAGGTTCTGGCCGAGCGCCTGCTGGATATGATTTGTGAAGTCACATGTGCGAAGAGAAACATACACCGTGCGCTTGGGCTACTTTTCTATATTGTTACCATTGCCTCTTACCCAGAGCCTTGGATTTTCATATTTACCACAGTTCCTTATCGAAACTGCAGATTTTTCATACTTACCGAAGTTTCGTACACCGTGACAGCCCACGTGTTCGAGTGATGTTTCTTAAATTGCATTTTCGTATTAGTTTATTATGTTAGATTCATCCACTTTATAAGTCTTACTATACTTTATTTATTCATTCATTAATATTGTACACTAGGCCTGTATATTATGTACCTTATTACGTCCCTCTAAGGACTTGGTTTCCTTCCAGGTTGGCTGAGTAGGTTTTGTTGAGCGCCTTGCTAGATTGTTGATGGTATTCATTTCATTACAGGTATTATATCTTTCAGAGTTATATGTTTTATCTAATGTTATTTGTATCTGCTTAGTGGCCTAGTATTTATAGACTCATATTATCTTTTTGAGTCTATTCGGGCAAGTAGGATTATTGGGCTGCAAACTAGTATTCATATTACCCTTCTTATGTTTCTATTACTTGGATTGAGATATAGAGTTGATGTAGTGATAGTTACACCATTTCGAACAGCTTATAAATATGCTTGTCAGACTAGAGTCTAGTTGAATACGTAGCTGGCCAATGTCACGTGACTCGGTCCCGCATATTTTGGGACTGGGGCATGACATGGTTTTTGTGGTAGCCCACGCAAGTCGAGTTACCGTTTCGGTTACGTTACAATACCGAGCGGGCCTGCGATAGGACAATATATTAGAATCTCAATCCACTACTATTGGAAATTCCCTTGACTTCTACTATCGCCTTTAAATTTTGTATTTGTGCATAAATCATACCTTTCTTGAGTTTCCATTTATGAACTTTCGTCCTTCCCTATCTCAGAAGGACGAACCTTTGTGATTGATTGATTATATCTTATTATAGATTGTGACTAAGACAGATAGAATATTTCGTAGGTGATTATCTAGGATATATAGGGGTTTGGACAGACGTCACTACTAGATGGATCGATAGGAAGTGTATGGCATTGCTATGAAGATTTAACTTCCATAGAAAAATTTCTTGATTGAAAGAGAGACCCCTTGACTAGAACATATAGAATTGAATTAGAGGTTTATAGATTTATAAATATATTAGAAGAAATTCAGTAATTATTGAGACGACTAAAGATACGATTAGAAAATTGCATATATTGACTTGGGATTAGACAAAGATCAGAATATTGCTATCTCTACAATAAAATTACCAATTATATGACTTGATGAAAGGATAATTCAACAAGTCATGAATTAGTGGTTTGACTTTAGCCTATTGATTAGCTAGAATGTTTTACTTGAAGGATATAGTAACACATGCTTTAGAGGACTAGGTGATTAGCTAAGGTGGTTAGGCACTATAGATACACTACCAAGATAGGATGTGGAAAAGAGTACGTACCAAGCTTAGCCCTAACAAGAGACATAAGGGTCATTAGACTAAACCATACTACCATTGTGTAAGCTAGATCGAGTTTGAAGAGTATGAAGATTCCTTGATCATAAAGATGAGGTGAGTGAGAATACAACATGAAGGAAGACACAGTTGAATTCTAGAAATAAAGAGTGCCAAACTGAAGGATGGTAGCAAATAGAGTCCGAGGATTCTGTCAGGATGAAACGAATTGATGAAGCATGATGATCATGACTAGATGTAAACCTTTGGAGCTATATAGCCCAAAATTTTGAGGAATTTTCACGTGGAGGATAAAAAATAAGTAATATGAAAAGAAAATTTCTTAGATGACAAGGAACTGTCATGGAAAGATTAGGTATCAGAAAGAAACATAAAACTAGGGATAGGTAAGTGTGAGACAGACTAGTCAACCACATCCATATTGGCTGAGTCAACCTTGAAGCGATCAGTTGGAAATCAAGACTAGAAGAATGACTGATAGAGTTAAATAGAGGTATTAGATATAAGTATTTATTCGACCATGCCTTACAACTTTTCTAGCAAATAGGAGTAAGATGGGCATGCTTGTAAGAAATATATAGTTGCTTATGGTTAGATAGGCTAGATTTTTGGTTATGTTGCTAAGAGATTCGATATTTGACTTATAGGAGTATATGATAGACTTCAAAGAACTGGTTGAGTTTAAGTATTGACTATGACCTTCTTGATTAGTCAAGGATTTAGGACTAAAGTTAGAAAGTCGTACCTTAAGAGGCAGGCTGGTAAACATTTCATCGATAAAAGTTTGTTAGAAACCCTAGAGAAATCGTAACTAGAGAAGTTGTGTTTGGTTCAAGGGTACGTAGTGAATATACAAGAAGAAGAATTATAGAAGCATTACCAGGATTAGGTTGAGAAATTGAAAAGGAACAAGGTTAGAATGGCAGGAAAAGGTTCATAAGAAAATTAAAAGTATCGGTTGAGATGAGGGTTACTATCGTGATTATCTACGATGACTGCTAGGACTATAGAAGAATTGTGTCTTACGCAAGACCCTTAAAGTTGAGATACGAATAAAGGAAGAGGAGATTAGTTCGAAAAAATGAATGAAGCAAATTTTAAGACAGATCAAAATGAGGTTAAAAAATGAGTGATATACAAATATGTTAGAAAACTAGCACCATGGGTTGTAGAGCGACATATCATCAAGATTAAGTTGTTCAGGAAACAAGGACAAGAAATGAGATAGCATGAGATGAGAAGAAAATACAATTTTAAGATAAAAAAGTATAGTATCCTAAAGTAGATTGATGAAGAGAATCTAGAGTTAGTAGTACATGGTGGATGATAAATTGATGTGTTTAAGATGTTCCATAGATGGAGGAAAACTTAAGAATTAAATATTGGGTTGAATTTTCGAGAATCTAGGACATTTAAGGACCTTGCATTATGAGCATCTTGATATAGTGGTAGTAAATGTTGCCATTAAGAAGGCAAGGCCAAGGAGTGTACTAATGGAAAAGAGATAAGATAGAAGACCTTCAAATACTATTAGTTATATTCTTGATTAAGATTAGGCTAGCCGTGTTTAAGGAATCATGTGTTATCCTAGAAACCTGATAGAAAGTTTAAACCATAGTATGAACTAGGGTGCAACCTCTTCAGCTTGTTGGGCTATCAGATTATTCTCAGTAACCTGGAATTGTAGCTTTAGACCGTATTACTGTCATTCCATTCCATGGTCACCTATCCTATATTTGCCACCATAACTTCGTGATCATTTCAACTATGAGATCGGGAATGACCTTACCCCTTCCCTAATCATGTCATACTCAAATCAAATACTTCCTTTTATACCTTTGTGCCTAATATACATTTCAACATAGGCACCGTTTCTTTTAATTTCCTGAATCAAGTATCTACCTAAATCGTACCTTATTTTCGTCAATATTCTTACTTGAACTTGTCCAAATTTCTCCTTACCATAACCTGTAACTTCTCTGTTCGTGATTCTCTTATACCTGTCTCCTCCTTATACAATTATAAACCCCTCTATGCCACTCGCTCTAGTAATGTCCAACTGAGACAATTCCTTCTAACACGTTGAAACCTTGACCCATATAGCACTGAATTGATATACACTACAAGAAAAATGGCTATTCTTGATGGTTTATTTCTTAACGGTCGTAAAAAACCATCAAGGAAAGGGATAATCTTGACGGTTTTAGCTATACGTCAAGAAAGCACACAATGTATATTGATTTAGCAAATTTTTACCATAGTAGTTAAAGGTTTTAGAGGATACGTCAAGAAGCACCATTTTTATTAACGGATTGGTGCTAACCGTCAACTAATGTATGTGCAAAAAATAGGTGCTTTTTTTGCTGCCATTATAGTAATTTTTTAAAAAAAATTATATTTGTTGACGATTGTAGTTCTTTTTTGTGGAGTGAAGCAACAAAGTTTCTCCCGATCCTCAGAAAACCCTCATAAACAAATTTGCTCTCCTTTCCTCTCTTCCTCTCCATTTCTCCTCCTCTTCCTATTAGAGACCTTTCTCTCTTCCTCCCTCCATTTCTCCTCCTCCTTTACTTTGAGCCACACTATCCCAATCCTTGTCATCGAAGAAGTGTAACACGCCGCCATGCCTTCTCTTGTCGTCCTCTCCCTGGCCAAGAAGGAGCGACCTCGGAAAGAAGAAGAGGTACGATGGGAAGAAGAAGAGGCATGACAGCGTGCTTCGCTTCTTCGACGTCACGGCCGCCATAACATTTTGGACAAGAAGGAGGAGCATTTCGACAACGACGATGTCGACCTCGAGGACAAGGAGGTACTTAGGTACTACAACAGTAAACCCCTCTCTATATCTTTAGGGTTTCGATTGATATCAAGGATCTAGGTTTTGTGCATTTTGTTGGTTGATGATTTTTGTTAGGGTTTCTTTCTTTTTGGGATTATGTCGATGATATAGGTGAGAAAAATAACTTTTCCTCCGTTGATTTCTGAAAATTTATAAAATTTGTCATTTTAGGGCTTCGAAGTTGCTTCATTTCTTGATATTTCAAAAACCCCAATCCTCATCTTCCTCCCCTGACGTCCTCAACAACCATCAGAGGAGAAGATTCTCTATAACACAAGTGCCCTTTTATTTCTTTCTATTTTTAGCCACCAATGTTATTATTTTGCAATTCCATTTTATTTTCAGTAACAAAACAAACAAGAGTATATCATGTCATCCAACTGTTTGTGTTTATGTTTGTGTTGCTACTCTTATTCTAATTTCATTTAATACCAATTACTTTTCATGAATAATAAAATTTTATTGAATATCTTGTAATTTAATGATTTTCTCAGTTACAGATCGGTAATACAGATCTAACGCTTGCTTTACTTTTTTATATTGCTTGTGTACATTTGAGGGAGAAGAGAGTTTCAAAATTGTAGCAAAAAATTCTTTGTGGGCAAAAATACCATCTTCTGCAGTTAAGTTTCTTCATATATTGGTACTTATTTAGTAATTTGTTCATTTGCTATTATTTGGCTTCTAAGCATGTAAAACATTATGTAGATGAGTGACGAAAATCCATTTGTGATACCTGAGATGGATCCAACACTTTGGAAATAGATCTAAGATTGCAATTGACAAGCTGTGAATGTTACAATACCTGCAAACTATTTCCATGTTCTCCGACGTCAGGTTAGTATTTTTGAGCATTTTTTTATGGCCGAGAAAAGTTCAATTATAAGTAAAAATTTAGATATATGGGGCGTTTTGCCCATTAAAAAATTGGAACTCAGTCGATCTATTATTAGAGTAATTTCTTTGTTTTCCCTCTTTTTCAATTGTAAGTGAAATTTTTTGCTCTCCTCAATTTGACATAGTCCCCAGATTCATCATCTCTTTATAATATGAATTGATTTGTTTTACTTCTTGAAATAAAATGTGATCACTTGTCAACTAGATGGAATGTGTTATTTTATAGCAACAACAACCATGTGGTGAAATGGTCATGGTTTCTTTAGTTTCGATTTTAGTTTGTGCTGATAGCAAGTTTATATAGTTTCGGTTAAAATGGTCATGGTTTAGGAAGCAAGGACACTCCAAAGTTCAGTGCGGTTGTGCCTCCATCATGCCATATAGGTATCAGACAACCCAGATATATCAAAGCATATTTTTTGTCAGTTTGTCGTGTATGTACTGTTTTGTATTCATGTTCATATAACATAGTTCATGGTATTTAATATTTTAGCTAGAGCAACTTGCACGGTAGATGAGTGTGCTATATAAGGAAAGTTAGCTTTCTTGTCCAGAGTGTTGGCTTTCTTAATATAAAAATTAAGAAAAATTGTGTTGTCACCACTAGATTGAAAGAAACCCCATAGCTCTGTTTACTTCACCATTCTCCAACAAGCCCTTAACAAAAGCATTAAGCATACCAGAATCTAAAGAGTAACCATATTTTTTCATTGACAAAAACAGCTCTTCAAATTCATCCAACAACCCTTCTTTAATGGTAAATTTCCACTCAAACCATAAATATTTACTAAAATTTTAGTCAAAGCACATCTTTTGAAATAATTTCAAAAAAAAAAAACACAAAAATGCCCTTGCGAAGGGCGTTTTCCTTTTCTAATTCGTTTATGTAACAGACGTTAACAGAAGAAAACGAATGAAAAAATAATAATAAAAAGGAAAACGCCATTCCTAAGGGCATTTTCCTTCTTTATACATATTGTTTTAGGCCGTGGTGGCCCCCAATCTCTTACGTCTCTCACTCTCTTACGTCTCTCTCTCTCTCTCACTCTCTCTCTCTCTCTCTCACGGGTCTCTCTCATCCACTCACTCTTTCTCGCAGCTTGCGAAAACTTCCATACGGAGACGAAGAGCAGTGGAGTCCCCTTACAGCCAAACAGCAGGGACTTGCCGTTCCTCGACATGGTGCAGTAGTGGCCCCTATCGACCATCATGTGGATGAACTTGACCTGGTATGCGGTCCAGTCGCTGAGCTCGTCCTCCACCAGCCCGAACCTCGAGAAGTAGGACCTCCATACCCCGTCCTCCACACCCCGACCCTGACGTGCCGTACCGCACTCTCGCTCCCCTGAGAGAGAGACCCTTGAGAGAGAGAGTGAGAGAGAGACGTATGAGAGTAAGAGAGAAACGTAAGAGAGTGGGGGCCACCACGGCCTAAAAATATGTATCAAGAAGGAAAATGCCCTTCCTAAGGGCATTTATTATTATTATTATTATTATTATTATTATTATTATTATTATTATTTTTTCTCCCTTCGTTTTCTTCCGTTAATGTCTGTTATATAAACTAATTAAAAAAATGTCCTTCGCAAGGGCTTTTTTTTAAAATTATTTCAAAAGTTGTGCTTTGACTGAAATTTTAATAAATATTTATGCTTTGAGTGAAAATTTTCGTTCTTTAATAAGGCCTTTCATCATTATGGTGTATGTTAGAACATTTGGTTGCACTACATCATTTGCAAGAATAGAGTTAAAGAGATTCCTTGCTGCATTAACTTTACCAGTTTGAAACATTCCTTAAATTAAAATATTGAAGGTCTAGCTTCCAATTTTTCCTTTTGACATGATATGGTGTTAAACAGATTCATGGCCTCATCAATGTGGTGATTTTTACAAAGTCCACGTAATATTACATGATAGGTGTGGAGTTCTAGGGAAGTTCCAAAAGTAATGATTTTATCTTTTCCTTTTTAAGAATGTCTTGTGAATTATTCAATGTAATTATATCATGTGTCCTTTAAAATAATTTAGAATCTTCTACTTATCAACTTCATAATTTGTTGTGCGTGCAGAGGTTGGGAATGTCATAGCAATCCTCTGCCCATGGTTGGCTCGGGTTCAAAGGTAGCTCCTCAAGTCTCTTCATTAAGAAAACAATATATTCCCGTGGAAAAGTACCCAACTGTATGCTACAATCCTCTTATTTTAGTTTTATCACTGATACCTGATACACATTCAAACATTGCCCATACTCGTAGATCTCTAGTACAGCTCCTGCAAAATAAAACTCTTACAACACAGGTACACAAACACACTAGATGTTTGCTTATTTTTTTTTTGATACACACACACAGGAATATATCCTACCTGCTGCAGTTTGTTTCCTGAAGTTTAAAGCTACCACTGATACACATTGGTGTCACCCGTACGAGCTGCTACAGATGACCCTGCAAATGCTACTGCTCTATCTGATGTTTTATTTCCTCCCTCATGTCACTCACTCACTATTTGCAGCTCCTGCACACACATATGTATATCACAATATTTGTTTTTTAGTCTTAACTTTTGATTCACAGAATAGTTATTTTGTGAACAGTTTCAGCTATTAGAGATTTAATTTGACTAGAATTTGTTTAATGTGTTGACTTATATGTCTTGTGGCTATTTCATTTAGTTCTCTCAGTTCATACAAACATGTATACATAAATTATTAAATATATTTATCTTGTTCTCTCAGGAACTACATGAAAAATGAAGGTGTTGTGAATATGGGAGGGATGTGCTCCAGGTTCTATACATAGTCTGGTTTGACTTATATAAATATAGGTTTTTGATGTTTAAGATGTACGAAAAATACATACTTTAGTTGGATATGTTTGTGGTTGGACATGTGTTGGATGTTTGTGGTCGGATGTGTTGGAAGCTTGTAGTGTATGAACAATACAGTTTATTAATATAAAAATTGGATATTACAGTTATTTGATGTGTGTATATCTTCTAGATTATTGATATTATGTGTGTTTTTGATTCATTATATATAATTATAAATTAAATTTTAGCTATACAAAATTTAGCTTCTCTTCACGGTTATAAAACGTCAATAATTAACTCAATCCTACTGCAACTGCTCTTTTCATTGAAGATTTTCTTGATGGCTATTAACTGTCATCTAGGCCGGAGTCAAGAAAATTTTTCACCTACATTAACGGTTTCTAAAAACTGCTATCTTGACGGCTAAAAATAGTCAAGAAAACTACTTCATATGACAGCCAAAAACTGTCAAAAAAAGTCCTGTCAGCGACCGTCAAGAAAAGGGGGGGGGATTTTCTTGACTCCGGCCTACTTGACGGATCCGCAATCGTCAAAATAACCCTTTCTTGAAGGGAATAAATCTTCAAGAAAAGCCTTTTTTCTTATAGTGATAGTAATTTCCTTATAGAGCTACTGACCAATGGTTCCATGATAGTACGTAGGTTCCTTAGATTATTGCAGTTTGTAATACCTATATATTCTCGTATTTTCTTTTTAGAAATATGCTAACCCAAAAATAATTATTAGTGGAATCGCGACCAAAGTTGGTTGTTGCATTTATAAGTTGAGACTTTAGTATACCCTAGCACATAGATATAAGTGGCATCAATGTCCCACATGAACCACGTACGATTAGTCGTACCTGACTCCTTTTAGATATAACTTTTTTTTTTCTTTTATACTATGCCTAAGTGTAATTTTGAGGATAAAATTTTCTAAGGTGGGTAGGATATAAGCCCCCTGAATTTTAGGTTCTTTTAAATTTTATAAATGAATTATTTTCCATAAATAATTTTATTATAATTAGTTTTGATCATTGAGTGTATATTTTCGGGACTTTGATTTTTGGAGTGCTAGGGATGTCAATCTCTCGAAACTTTCTTCATGAGTTTTGTAGTAAAAAATATTATCTTCATTTTGATATATCGTGTCCTACTTAAATTTGTTCCCTTGCATTCTATTTACATCGCACAACTTTCTGGTCAATCTAGGCCATTTGCCCATCTACCGTAAAACTTGACCTAATTACCAATTTAATTTTGGGGATCGATATCGATCCAATCTAATCGACCCAATATATGGTTTTGACTTATTTCGAGTCTACTACGCACATGCCACTTGTGCGTCATCCAATTGAACTCCCGTATGCTGTTATTTTATCAATGATCATAAATGACTTAAATTTGTAGTTATGATTGCACCAAGCCCAAATCACCCAATCCAAGTGCATGTGAGCCCCCTATATATATATATATATATATATATATATATATATATATATATATATATATATATATATATATTAGCTTTGATTTGATGAAAAGTTGGAATTTTTGCAATTACTTACTTGTAGTTATGATTATTGATAGTTAGAGTAACTCTAAAATTGTTTGGTTATTTTCAAAAATATGTATACGTATTTTTATATTTTCCTGATACCTAGTGAAACATAGGTTTAGGGGAATTCTAGCATTGTTTACAAAATTTTTGAGGCCATAAATTTTACATTTATTTTTTACTTGGGTTTGTATGTATAAAGTATATAAATTTTTACTTTTTCTTATTTATTAAGAAATTAACAAAAAAGTCAACAAGTAAGCCCAAGTCTTCCTCCACTTTTCCTACATCTGCTATATAGGTACATATTATTTCTTTTCCTATTTGTGCTCTGTTGAGCCCATACTATAGGCTTGCATCTAAGTAAAGGAGCATGGGACACTCGGGTCTTTTGGCAAACCCAAACCCAATATCCTCCGAAACTCCTCACAAAACACTGTGCATATTCCTTTCCTCATCCACGCGCGAGAACCCCTCTACAAGTTCGCATGCAAGAACAGCATGCTAGGAATGCTTGTACCTCCCTAACCTACAAAGACCAACACCCCCTCCCCATTTAATTATACACTACATCCCCCATTCACTCCTCCACCAAAGTTTCCTTCTTATTCTTCTACTTCCTCCCTCGCTACTGACGTGATGCCGTCGCTGCCCATTCTCCGACCAATGTTAGCCGCACACTAGACGCAGTGCAGCCTCCTCGTGCACAACACCTCAGCACTGGCCGCTCGACGCACCCCCCGCTCAACACTAAGGTCGCCGTCATAGTAGCTAGTCGAAGAGCAACAGCTCCTCCCTGACACGTCGATACCTCCGACAAGTCACAGGATGCCGCCCATGGCCGTGCACCGCTCTGCAATTACACGTGTACCCCGGTGACACTTGCGGCAGCAGCATACTGCTGCAACCAGAGAGCAGCACGGCTGCTGTAATATTATGCATCATCGACGAGGCACGGCAAGGCCACACGCCGCCCTCGTGCCATCCCAGGCTAGTGGGTCACCTCCCCGAGCACCACAGGAAGTCGATCCCGACTTCGAAATCGAGATTCGTCGACGCCTGCGAGGAACGCCAAGTCAAACCTATACTTCGAGACAGCGACTTCGATCATGTTTTTCGAGAAATTCGACCGTGGGGTCGTCGATCCAATTATCCTATCTCAATCTTGGTATATACCTCTTCGCTCACCTAAAATTTAGCCGTTAATTCGATCGTTTGATAGATCAAAACTGACCACCAAGTTGCTCAAATAAATTATATTTATTTTGACAATTTTATGGAGCCAACTTCGTGGATTTGTTTCTCCACCATCGTAGCTCTATTTGATGTGTCTCCAGTTTCTATTAACAGTTGTTATAACCAACTTCTTGTGATTAAAATTTTAGCTTCGTAGGATGTCGTTTGGTTAGTTGAAATCGACGTCAAAGTTGGCCTCTTAAAATCTTAATTTCTAACTTGTCATATTCTAATTTTGGACACGGGACTCCAGATTCCAATTCTGACATCGCCAGAGGACTCGTGGCATCATTCTGGCTAAAATTTATATATAATTTACTGAGTTTGGAGCAACATGGCCCCGACACGCATTTTTGTATAAATCAGATCCCTTTGTCCGAACTAACGGTCATTTTAAGATCGGCTCTTCGAAATCAAATTTTGGATATACCATTGGTTTTGAATCATCATTCTGGACTCGTTGACATATATTGTGCTAGATTTAGAGGACTTTGGCTCCGGCATGCATTTTCGTGCAAGCCGAATCCTAATATCCGAGTCAACGGGTCATTTTGAGATCGGGACATCATAATCATATTTCGGATATACCATTGGGTTTATATCGTTATTATGGATTCGTGGACATATAACATGCTAGGTTTAGTGGACATGTATCCGGACATGTTTTTTGGAACAAAATAGGTCTAACGGCGGACATCGTTTTTGTTTGCCATAAAAAATCAAAGACAGGTATTATAGAACACTGAAATTGATTGCAATCTCGCTTGTACAAAGAAGACCCTAGAAAGAAATCCTAGGAAACAATCTAAGTACAATTGTTTAGTTTTGATTCTGGGGTGACGGTGGGGGCTCGGGAAAGTGCTCTCAACTCTGCCTTACTCCGTGGACTATCTGACGCAGTCTTTAGCTCGTGAAGAAATTGCTTTTTTTTCTTGAAGGTTGCCAGCCTTTTACAGGGGTGTAGCACCCTTCTATTTATAATAGAATGTTTGTTGAGCCGCATGGATGGCTTGCGGCCACGTAGCTGCATAAAGTTTGGAGATTTTGGGGCCGTATAAGTCTGAGCCGCATAAGGTTCATGCGGCTTAGATGATACTCTTTTGGCCGCATGAAGACGTACGAACCCTGCTTTTGGGCGATGTCTCACGTCTTATCTTTTTTTTTTGAAGTGTCAGAACTGTCATTTTTGTCAGGACTTGTCAGCTTTATCAGTCGAACTGCTCCTCTTGGCCGCATATCTTCCTTCTGCAGCTGTTTGTCGACGGGCTGCATATGTCATTGAACCAGTCATGCGGCTTTCCTTTATGCGGACCTATTTGGCCCAAAGTACTTATGCGGCAATTTGTAATCCGCATGAACCCCATATTTTTCATGCTTCTACAAGACCCCCTTTAAAGTTTTCAAATTGCAAATTTGGAATACTTTGAATAAGAAGCATGAAAATATGTCAAGCCGTAGGGAGTCTTCAATTTGCAGGAAGCTTTTCGAACTGCAGAGAGATCTTGATCGTAGAGAAATCCTGATCCCCAGAGAGATCTTGAGCCACAGGAAAATATTGAGCCGCAGGAAAATTCTGAGCCGCAGGGAGATCCCATCAGCCTGCCAGCTGTTACTGCTGTATTTAATTTTCCTGCTTCAATTTTGGATTTGGGCTCTCTTTTTTCGAGATAAAGTCGATGGTTACTAGGGATAAAATCCCCAAACGTCATCATTATCTTTAATGATCTCGAGAATCGAAGCAGCACCCTTTTTAGAAACTCTATTAATAGGGGTGATTTTGAAGAGAAAATTTTCTCTTTTACCTTCTTCTCTTTCATCTTCGTCTTCCTGTCTTTCATGGTCCCAAAGCTTCCAAGCTGACTGCGGCCAAAGGAAAGGGGCTTGCTTCTCCGTCGAGAGCGGAGGACTCTCTGTTTTCCATAAAAAAATTCTCTTTATTTGTTGTGTTTCTGGGAAAATTACAACTGTAGGAATCCGATCTAGAAGACGATCGCTTTATCCCTTGGACTATGCGAAGAAGAAAAGCTCTCAAAATTTTGACAATAGATATCAGTGTATCTGTACAATGAATGAGAAAAAGAACTCTATTTATAGAGTCAAAAATAATAACTGAAAAGATAACTGTCTTCACAGCCTGTGCCTAGTTAAAAATCACGCAGGATTTAACATACGCAAGGTTATGAGCAGTTACTGGACGTGGCCTATAACTGTTGGACACATGGCAATCATGCATGGGTGGTATGTAAGTTACAGGACACGCAGGCGAGAGATCAGTGGTATGGCTGCCACGTACTCCAATTTGATAAAGTTCACACAGACTTTTTGAAGACGAAATCCACGCAAACTCGGTGTAGAATGCTTCAAAATCCACGCAAACTTGGGGCAGGAAGCTTCAGGATCCACGCAGACTCGAGGCAAAAAGCTTCAAAATCCACGCAAACTTGAGGAAGAAAACTTCAGAATCCACGCAAACTTGAGATGAAGATCACAAATACACGCAGACTTGAGATAAGACTGCCAGCTGTCTTGATTTGGCGTGCCTCAACTGACACAAAATCTCTGACAGTGATTGCTTTTGTCAGTCGCATTAAATGACAAGAAACCCTTTTGGTACGCCAACTCGACGAAGGCTGAGTCTTGCTGAAAAAGATTTCGAAAGTCACGCAATAGACGGCGGTGATCTCTCGAGTTCTGTGCATATGTGGCATACGAAGAGACATTCTTCGACTGTCGTACTGTCAGTCATAATGACTCTCTGACAAATGATGAGCTGTCTCCCAGCGTGATTTGTAAATATTGTCTGGATCAACTGAGCGTGACTTTTGACTCTGTCCTGATCAACTCAGCGTGACTGCTGGACTTGTTCTGATCAACTTAGCGTGACTGTCATTTTTAAAGGTCTACAAAATTCCCTTCAAAGTTTTCAAAAAATGATAAATTATTTCGAAATACTTTGAAATAGAGATGATAAAATGGAATCAGTCACGCTGAGATGACTTTAAATTTTTCGAAAGTTGAAAAGACTTCGAAGTTCTTCGAAAACACCCAAATGAACTTATTAAATATCATAATGACTCTTCGTTTTCCGAGACTGATTGCATCCAATTTATGGTGGAATATGAACCGCCGGCGAACTCTGTTATATATAAACAGAGAAAAGATTCATTTTTAATCTTCATCTTACGTCAACATGACACCAAAGGAGAAAGCTGAGCAAGAAGCACGCAAGTTGGGCTTTTGTTCCCATGGTGACCCCACTTTTGGGAGTAAGGAGCCAGAGTTTGATTCCTGCTGATCTGCTCGTGACTGAGACCCAGACAGTCAGGAACTGCCACCAACAACGAACCTGACGGAGAAGGTCCGACGGAGAAGATCCAAAGAAAAAGATAGATCTCTATTAGTTATTGTTGTGGTGTAGAATGAAAATCCAAGATTGTAATAGATTTCCATTATGATTTGTAAGAAAGTCTAAGAAAATGTAATAGACTTTTTATGGTGAAATGGGAATGGAAATGACAATTCTTCTATGCTCAATGATTTGTATTTGTGGATGAATTGTGGACATGATAGATAATGAAATCTTCTTTTTTGTTTTAGAGTATATGATATTATCAGAGGTATTATGGACGTGATAATATGTAGGAACTCAAAAGAAAATATATTGATTTCTATGCAGAGGTCAAAAATGATAAATGAATAAGTAGATTCGTAATTGATTCAGAGGTTATGAAAACATGATCAATAACGAATCCCCACTTAATGAATTGATAGAAGATTATGAACGGACGAACCGTTAGATGAATGAACGGATGAACCATCGGATGAACGTAATAAATAAACGGATGAACCGTCAAGCATTAATGAATGTGTGAATCGTCGAATGGATATGACGCTTCATTGTTTGAGGAACTTCTGTCTATAAATATAGCAGAAATCTGACAAGAACGAACACTTCTACTCCTTAACATAAAATTGTCGTCTGGAGAAGCATCCAAGAAGACTGAGATTGCCTCAAAGATTCAGAAGAGCACTGAAGAACGCCCTGTTGATCCAATTCAATCGAAGAAGGTGGAAGCAGACGAAGGTTCATCTGCACCCAAGCCACCAAGGGACATTCTGGACTTCCTGCTTGAACCAAGAAGGACTGAAGAAGAAGAAGCCATGAGGATGGCCGCTTGCAAGTTTCTTGTGGGTTCCAGCAAGGAGGTCCTCGACTCTTTTGCTGATCACATCTTCGAGAAGGACGGCAGTGGCCCATGTCCAAATGTAGAGAAGGATGATAGTGATCTTCCTTAATATCATGTATCATCATTCATGATTTAAAATAAAATAAAAATTTTATTTCTAAACATGAAACTGTCTGATGATTACAAGCATTTACCTTTATATATAGTACTTTTTAAGGAATTTGCCATTAATAGGTGTAACGCCCCAGTCCCAAAATACGTAGGACTAGAACGCAATCATGCCAGCTGTATATATACGAAGTATATGAACCCTCGTATATGTACATAAGCTGTAAAATGCAGTAACCAAGGTACTAAATCTCATCCACAAGATAAATAATGGTATAAAATCAACTTTGAATTTGTCATGTTTTACAATCGTTGGGCGGAGATAAAGTCCACTACCAACTAAATTTTTAATAAGAAAGAAATACACAAGGAAAGGAATTTGGTAGAGCTAGGAGATGACGATCCAAGAGCAACATCTCGGTGAAATAGAGCGCAAGTCATGGCCTTAGCTAGAGCACCTGCAGAAATCATAAGAACACGCACACCTGGCGAGATAACCAGTTCCTCAGAGGGACGTAACAAGATACATCAACATGCCATATAAATACTGAATATAAACACGCCACAATCAAAGAAAGTGACAAGACACTATAAGGTAATCTAACCAACTAAAGTGAATATGCAGTGAGAACAAACCTTTCGTCGCATGAGCCCTGGCTGTAATGGGATCTAGTATAGTCCCCACTTGGGCACCAGTGACCGAGAGCATGACGTTGAAAAACGACAGTGGCCAACCTGAGAGGCTCATACCCGTATCTCCAGTGGAGCTACCGGGTTATAGGGGAAGTACAATAGAAGCCCATACGATAAGGAATGTTCTCCCCACCCAATGCACCTATCATGTCGCATCCACGACCATGTAACACTACTAACCGTCAAGTCTTCTAACACTCAACTATTGACAGTTAGACCTAACGCACGTCCTGCACGTATCAGTGATCAGCCAACACGCAAGTCCGTAACTATATGCTACTCATAACTCACACATCTCGTGGCACAACAATGTCAAGGTTTATAGAATGCACTAAACTAGAGGTGGTCCCTTAACTCTAGGTCTATATGCAACCAAAGGATAAATAACAAGGTACAATAAATATCACTGAGCAGGCAGTAATCAAGAACCAGAAATAAATGAACAGTGATAAAATAAAAATGCAACTAAGTTATAAACAGTAAATTTTGTGGCAAGGTATCTTGCCTGGGGTGTCGCCTGGTGGTGCGATATTTCCGACAAGTCCTGATTGTCCACTAGCCATAGTCATGCAGTGGTCCCAATCGCGAGAAAATAGGAACATGGGATTAGTCATGATCAACGACGTTAATAATCAACAAGGGAATTTGCAAATAAATATAACTTATTTTTAGAAAATATTTATGATACTTAAAACAAAATATCTTAATACAAATTATAGTGGAAAACTATCCTTTTTATTAATCAAAAATATTTTAAAGCAATACCTTGCAATTCTAGAAAATTTTTCTTATGGTTAAAACTAATTTGCAAAGATAACATTTTTGTAATTCCAAATCCTTAGATAAAGTAGTATGCAATAATATCTATATTTTTCCACCAATATTTTTAAGATATTAATCAAATTATTTTTATAAAATTTAAGATTTTGAAAGTAATATTGCCACTGATAATAACAAATGGCAAATACCCCTACCCATGTACACTCATAAAATATTAATGATAATATTATTGTTAATCAAAATAATAAGAATAATCATAATATTAATAATAATATCATTATTATTAATATTAATCCTTAAAACAAAGGAGTACTTTTTCTTTGTAATAATAACAATGATAAAAATAACAACAATAATAATAATAATAATAATAATAATAATAATAATAATAATAATAATAATAATAATAATAATAATAATAATAATAATAATAATAATAATGATGATTAATAAGAATAATATTAGTAATAATCAGTAATGATAACCTTAATAATAATAATAATACTGAATATATTAATAATTATACTGAAAATAATAAAAGATAACTCTCCCTCCACCTTTTGATACAGACTCCCCCCCTTCCAAATAAATCATCGAAGAAAGAGAGAGAGAAATGGGGAAAGGAGTGGGTTACCTAGGTCGCGTCGGTGGCCGGCGATGAAGGCGGCGGGCTGCTCTAGCGTCGGAGGCGGAGTAGAGGGCGCGGATCTATGCCTCGGTGGTGGAGTCAAGGCAGCTGATGGGCGCTGGGAGTTCCGGCACGGCGCGGGAAGTCGGGCGTCGGCGGCTTCGAGGCGGGGCGGCGTCGAGATGAGGAGCGGCGGAAGATGGAGCGGAAGACGATGATGGATGGGGGTTCTCCGGCGCGTCGGCGGCGTGGAGAGGAGGTAGAGATCGGTGGTTGGTGGAGCGTTGTTTTGCCGGGGTTCGGATGGAGGTGGCGGCGCTCCGATGGAGACCCCCCGGTGGTCGGAAGAGCTCGGCGGTGGCTCCAAAGGCCAGCGGGGCTGCTCTCGGTACGGGCGTCAGATCCGGCAGGGTCGGATCTGGGAGGTGTTCGAGGTCGCGGCCGCGTGGGTTTGACTTCGGTGGAGACGGCGCGGTCAGACGACGAAGGCGGAGGGAAGCGGCTGGGTCCACGCCGGCGGTCGACGGAGGCGAGAAGAAATGGCATGGCGACGCTGAGGTTTGGTTCCCCTCTCCTCTTTATCTTTCTAAATTTTGGGTGGTTGATGGTGGTGGTGACCGGCGTTGGCGGAGGGAAGCTGCGGTGGTGTTGGTGGCTGCCGATGGTGGCGATGACGTGGTGGTGGTGCGTGACGAAGGTTCTGGGGATGCTGGTATCCATGGCGGTGGGCCGAAGTTGGCCAGGATACGATGGTAGTTGTGATGGCCACGGGTGCGGGCGGTGGTGGTCTAATGGTGGTGGTGATGGCAATGGTGAAGGTGGATCGCCGACCGGAGTGGTTGGACGGGATAACGTAGTCGGGGAGTGCTCGAATTTTGGCAGGGAAGCTTTTGGTGAGTCGGTGGTTGTTGTAGATTAGATTATTGGAAATCATCGCGTCCGGGATTGTCGGACGGAGTATTATTGTATTTGTATTGGGAATAATATAGTGGATGGGAGGGCACGGACACGATGCACAATAGGGTAGAAATTTGTGGATGTAAAATTATGGAGGAGTACCTGCCTATATATATAGGATGTGGGAATTCCCAGTTGGATAGGGATTAGAAGTAGTTTAAATCCCGATGGATAATTCCATCTATTTATTTAAATCGATTTAAACCCAACTCAATCTAGATAGTTTCCCTTAAAATTAAATGCATATAAATCTAAATTCAATCCATCCAAATGAAATCAAATCTAGATAATTTATATCCTTAATTTAAACTATTTTTAAACAAAGTCAATAAAATCTTTTTCAAATTAAATTACCATATTTAATCAATTATCATCATTAACAAATCCTAAATATTATTATCATAATTAAATAAATAGGATAATAATTAATTTCAAAAATCCTGATAAATACTTCAATATCAAATCATAGACTAGCTTTTATAAATAACAAAATTTATTAATAAATAAATTTCACATTTTCGCAAATTATTTGGAAACATTTCATATAACCAAAATTTTCAAATTACTACTTGCGAATAAAATAACCTCAAAATAAAATAAAAATATTTATCACCTTTATTTGAAAATATACTCTCCTATTAAAATAAAATTTATAATAAAAATATTTTTTTAACATATGTACCTCGACACATATTCGCACTCGTCGAAAAATTACGAACGCCAATCCGTTACGTAAATACAACAAAGCGAACTCGTGTGCGACGTATAAATACAAAGTACAAAAATAAAAGAAAATACAATTAAAAATTCATAGTAGAAATTTAGGGGTTTTACATCCTACCCAACTTAAAAAGAATTTCGTCCTCGAAATTAAGAATTCGTAGGGGGGTGAGAAGACACAAGGGGTATCGATAATGAACAATCAATAACAAAATCATGTCGTAGGAAATTGCGATCTAGATCATAGGTAAATAATACGATATGGTCGTATTTGATAGGATGGCTAGAGGAAGTTCCAGTATACCGCATTCGTTATTCAAAAATAATTGGGTGATGGCGAAAACAATAGAGAGTTCGAAGGAGGCGTTTAACGAATACAAATACGTGATTCAAAGGCGACCGAATAATTTCAAAAGGAATTTTTCATGGCAGTTGCGGATGGGACTCTAAAGGACAAGTTTAGCTATGTCCCCATCCACATAGAACGATAGACAAAGCGAACCAAAGTACATTTGGTTGATCAGACCATTATGCACCGGTTCTGAGTAGACAATACGTTAGTGGGAGCGACCCAATTAACATATGCCTTAGACAAGCTTGATAAGGAATAAGCTTGCAAAAACTAGGCTACATTAGCATCATTAGTCAAAATGATAAATACAGAGGCACGAGAATTTAAGATTTAAAGAAGGTAGAATGATTCTAAGTTATACAGTCGTCCTATAGTCTTCTTGTCTGAGCTTTGGTTGGCTAGACGGGTTAGGTCCTCTAGATTCTAGGATCTAAATAAGCTTGCTAATATAGGTCACTAGGTCAAAGGGGTTGCTAGTTCATAAGGCTAGTTCATAAGGTATTCTACCCAACTTAAAGAATTAAACTAATGGTGTGATAGGTCCAGCAATCAAGATAAAATGCAAGGTTAAGCGTGTAAGGGTTTAAGTAGAACAAAAATCATATATCGGGTTGAAAGAATCGAGTCGAGGTTCGATCTCTAATTCAATTCCGAAAAGTATCTTGGTATCATGGTAGAGGTTTTAGTTTCGACCAGAAAGTCATTCAAGAAAATAGAGGACAAGAAGACGTGTTTTAGTGGGACATGATATATCTACATGACGGTAGGCTCGTCTAGGTCTTACATATGAAAGTTGTGGAAAGGAAAAGTCTAGTGTTGTGTTCCAAATATTTAAGTCACGATAAAGGACACACAAAGAATTTAAATGGAAAGTGGGAGTTCATGAGATAATGATTAACGAACTAAATAAATGACCGAGCTAAAGTATGAAATAAAGATAACTTAGATTCTAACAAATCAAGGTAAAATAAATTAGGAGTACAGTTTCTATGGATATGATAGCCACTTAGATGGCGTATGATCAAGGAACAATCTAATCATTGCTCAAATTTCAAATGATTAGATGGTCATGACAAGGATCTAGAATTGAGGGAAGGTCGAGTAAGTAAAAAGATATATTCATCGGTTTGGGTCGATGACTAACTATATTTGTGTATATGCAATAGCATAGTCATATGATATGGCAATTAGTGTGGAGTACATCTATCTAATTAGAGCTATCTTGATGGCCTACCATTAAAATTTAACTCAAGTTTCCTCCAAAACTTTCTAAATAAGATTTTCAAAAATAACCACCCAAAATTTGCATTCAGTGCAAGTCTTTAAATTAAATCATGACCAAAATTAAATTACTTTCATAAATCTCAAAGCAAACTTTATCACGTTACTACTACCTTTTCCAAAATTAACGTTTAAATTCAACTATTTAACTCAAGAGTTCATAATTTACGAAGCCATAAAAATTTCACAATTAATAAAAAATTTAACACTCTAAAATTTTCAAATAACTCATAATAAAACTCTTAGCGAAAAGCAATCTCAAAATTTAAGCTCAATGCTCTTATCAATTTTAACTTTTATTCATGCTAAGTTATTCCAACAAAATCACAACTTTTAAATGGTAACTTCCTTCAATCAATCAAAATAACTTTCCATCACATCCTTCGAAATTCTTCCAAAAATATTAATATTAGCAATCCCATATTTAAACTTTTGATTCAAATAATCTTATCAGTAAAAATCTTTTTTTTTTTACCAAAAATCTAAATAGATTTGTAAATCCTCAATCATATGACACAATTTTAAATAAAATCTCAAAAATCGTTTTCAATTATTGTAATCCAAAGTTTACCATCATTACTTCCACTTAAAATTCAAATTTTACTAAAACACGAAAATTACAAGTTGTACAACTCAAATTTTAAATAATTTCTACGGCCATGTTTTTAAAAGATAAGATCATTCTCAAACCAAATTTATAACCGTGCAAAGGTGTATAACTATAATCAAATAAAACATAAACATAAAAACTCGAAAATCAAATAATTTTATATTTGTTCAAAGACGTATATCTATCACCAAAAACTCATAAATATCACAAATCGAAAAGCAAATAATTTTATACTTGTGCAAAGAATTATACTATAACCCAATAAATCATAGATATCAATCTCAAAGAGCCAATCAATTTCTTAAATCAAGTGTATAAAGGTTCTAGCTATTTTCCTGCAGTATCATAATGAAATTCTATAATTCCTCTGGGCTTTACTATTTAGAAATCTCAAGGTTAAAACTTATCTGTGGTAATATCCTATTTTACAAATTATTAATCATTAAATCACACTCTTAAAAAAAACTTTTTAACTTAATTAGTCTTAAATGTATTCCAATTGCCAATATAACCATTCTAGCCATGTGTTTGACCTATGAGCATATACTAGTGTAGTCATCTTTACTAAACTACGAATTTATGGTGGAAGGAGTCAAGCAAGATGCAAATTAAGGAGGTCGAATGAGAGTTCGAAATTTGAAGTCAAGAAGGGAGTCAAGTAGGTGGATGAGATTCTAAACTCTAATCCTATATTGCAGGTTCACATCGGTACTGTAACGTAACCGAAGTGACAAACTTGACCTGCATGGGCCACCACAAAAACAAGTAACGCCCCAGTCCCAAAATACGTAGGACTAGAACGCAATCATGCCAGCTGTATACATACGAAGTATATGAACCCTCGTATATGTACATAAGCTGTAAAATGCAGTAACCAAGGTACTAAATCTCATCCACAAGATAAATAATGGTATAAAATCAACTTTAAATTTGCCATGTTTTACAATCGTTGGACGGAGACAAAGTCCACTACCAACTAAATTTTTAATAAGAAAGAAATACACAAGGAAAGGAATTTGGTAGAGCAAGGAGATGACGATCCAAGAGCAACATCTCGGTAAAATAGAGCGCAAGTCATGGCCTTAGCTAGAGCACCTGCAGAAATCATAAGAACACGCACACCTGGCGAGATAACCAGGTCCTCAGAGGGCCGTAACAAGATACATCAACATGTCATATAAATACTGAATATAAACACGCCACAATCAAAGAAAGTGACAAGACACTATAAGGTAATCTAACTAACTAAAGTGAATATGCAGTGAGAACAAACCTTTCGTCGCATGAGCCCTGGCTGTAATGGGATCTAGTATAGTCCCCACTTGGGCACCAGTGACCGAGAGCATGACGTTGAAAAACGACAGTGGCCAACCTGAGAGGCTCATACCCGTATCTCCAGCGGAGCTACCGGGTTATAGGGGAAGTGCAATAGAAGCCCATACGATAAGGAATGTTCTCCCCACCCAATGCACCTATCATGTCGCATCCACGACCATGTAACACTACTAACCGTCAAGTCTTCTAACACTCAACTATTGACAGTTAGACCTAACGCACGTCCTACACGTATCAGTGATCAGCCAACACGCAAGTCCGTAACTATATGCTACTCATAACTCACACATCTCGTGGCACAACAGTGTCAAGGTTTATAGAATGCACTAAACTAGAGGTGGTCCCTTAACTCTAGGTCTATATGCAACCAAAGGATAAATAACAAGGTACAATAAATATCACTGAGCAGGCAGTAATCAAGAACCAGAAATAAATGAACAGTGATAAAATAAAAATACAACTAATTTATAAACAGTAAATTTTGTGGCAAGGTATCTTGACTGGGGTGTCGCCTGGTGGTGCGATATTTCCGACAAGTCCTGATTGTCCACTAGCCATAGTCATGCAGTGGTCCCAATCGCGAGAAAATAGGAACATGGAATTAGTCATGATCAACGACGTTAATAATCAACAAGGGAATTTGCAAATAAATATAACTTATTTTTAGAAAATATTTATGATACTTTAAACAAAATGTCTTAATACAAATTATAGTGGAAAACTATCCTTTTTATTAATCAAAAATATTTTAAAGCAATACCTTGCAATTCTAGAAAAATTTTCTTATGGTTAAAACTAATTTGCAAAGATAACATTTTTGTAATTCCAAATCCTTAGATAAAGTAGTATGCAATAATATCTATATTTTTCCACCAATATTTTTAAGATATTAATCAAATTATTTTTATAAAATTTAAGATTTTGAAAGTAATATTGCCACTGATAATAACAAATGGCAAATACCCCTACCCATGTACACTCATAAAATATTAATGATAATATTATTGTTAATCATAATAATAAGAATAATCATAATATTAATAATAATATCATTATTATTAATATTAATCCTTAAAACAAAGGAGTACTTTTTCTTTGTAATAATAACAATGATAAAAATAACAATAATAATAATAATAATTAATAAGAATAATATTAGTAATAATCAGTAATGATAACCTTAATAATAATAATAATACTGAATATATTAATAATTATACTGATAATAATAAAAGATAACCCTCCCCCCACCTTTTGATACAGACTCCCCCTCTTCTAAATAAATCATCGAAGAAAGAGAGAGAGAAATGGGGAAAGGAGTGGGTTACCTAGGTCGCGTCGGTGGCCGACGATGAAGGCGGCGGGCTGCTCCGGCGTCGGAGGCGGAGTAGAGGGCACGGATCTATGCCTCGGTGGTGGAGTCAAGGCAGCTGATGGGCGCTGGGAGTTCCGGCACGGCGCGGGGAAGTCGGGCGTCGGCGGCTTCGAGGCGGGGCGGCGTCGAGATGAGGAGCGGCGGAAGATGGAGCGGAAGACGGTGATGGATGGGGGTTCTCCGGCGCGTCGGCGGCGTGGAGAGGAGGTGGAGATCGGTGGTTGGTGGAGCGTTGTTTTGCCGGGGTTTGGATGGAGGTGGCGGCGCTCCGATGGAGACCCCCCGGTGGTCGGAAGAGCTCAGCGGTGGCTCCAAAGGCCAGTGGGGCTGCTCTCGGTGCGGGCGTCAGATCCGGTAGGGTCGGATCTGGAAGGTGTTCAAGGTCGTGGCCGCGTGGGTTTGACTTCGGTGGAGACGGCATGGTCAGACGACGAAGGCGGAGGGAAGCGGCTGGGTCCACGCCGGCGGTCGACGGAGGCGAGAAGAAATGGCGTGGCGACGCTGAGGTTTGGTTCCCCTCTCCTCTTTATCTTTCTAAATTTTGGGTGGTTGATGGTGGTGGTGACCGGCGTTGGCGGAGGGAAGCTGCGGTGGTGTTGGTGGCTGCCGATGGTGGCGATGACGTGGTGGTGGTGCGTGGCAAAGGTTCTGGTGATGCTGGTGTCCATGGCGGTGGGCCGGAGTTGGCCAGGATACGATGGTAGTTGTGATGGCCGTGGGTGCGGGCGGTGGTGGTCTAATGGTGGTGGTGATGGCAATGGTGAAGGTGGATCGCCGACCGGAGTGGTTGGACGGGATAACGTAGTCGGGTAGTGCTCGAATTTTGGCAGGGAAGCTTTTGGTGAGTCGGTGGTTGTTGTAGATTAGATTATTGGAAATCATCGCGTCCGGGATTGTCGGACGGAGTATTATTGTATTTGTATTGGGAATAATATAGTGGATGGGAGGGCACGGACACGATGCACAATAGGGTAGAAATTTGTGGATGTAAAATTATGGAGGAGTACCTGCCTATATATAGGATGTGAGAATTCCCAGTTGGATAGGGATTAGGAGTAGTTTAAATCCCGATGGATAATTCCATCTATTTATTTAAATCGATTTAAACCCAACTCAATCTAGATAGTTTCCCTTAAAATTAAATGCATGTAAATCTAAATTCAATCCATCCAAATGAAATCAAATCTAGATAATTTATATCCTTAATTTAAACCATTTTTAAACAAAGTCAATAAAATCTTTTTCAAATTAAATTACCATATTTTATCAATTATCATCATTAACAAATCCTAAATATTATTATCATAATTAAATAAATTGGATAATAATTAATTTCAAAAATCATGATAAATACTTCAATATCAAATCATAGACTAGCTTTTATAAATAACAAAATTTATTAATAAATAAATTTCACATTTTCGCAAATTATTTGGAAACATTTCATATAACCAAAATTTTCAAATTACTACTTGCGAATAAAATAACCTCAAAATAAAATAAAAATATTTATCACCTTTATTTGAAAATATACTTTCCTATTAAAATAAAATTTATAATAAAAATATTTTTTTAACATATGTACCTCGACACATATTCGCACTCGTCGAAAAATTACGAACGCCAATCCGTTACGTAAATACAACAAAGCAAACTCGTGTGCGACGTATAAATACGAAGTACAAAAATAAAAGAAAATACAATTAAAAATTCATAGTAGAAATTTAGGGGTTTTACAATAGGCATCAAGACTTTTCGACCATCCAATTCTGAGAGTTGATAAGCTCCATTTGAGAAAACTTTGCTCACAATATAGGGACCTTCCCACTTTACGTCAAATTTGCCCTTGCTCATATGAGTCATAGTCATAGGACGTCTGACTGTTAGAACAAGTTTTCCTTTTTGATATGCTTGAACTCTGACTTTCTTATTAAAAGCTCTTGAGATCCTAGTTTGATAGAATTCAATATTCTGTTGAGCAGATAGTCGCTTTTCATCCAGAGCTTCTAATTTCTGAAGTCAAGACGATCATTATTTTCAGCAGTGAGTTCATTAGCGATTACTATCCTTAAAGAAGGAATTTGAATCTCTAATGGAAGAACAGCTTCGGAACCATACACCAGAGAAAAGGGTGTACATTTAGTAGCATTACGAATCGTAGTACGGTAGGCCCACAAACATTCACCAAGCTTGTCACTCCAATTACGTTTGTTAGTCGAAACAAACTTCTTTAGGAGTTTGATGATAGTCTTGTTGAAAGCCTCTGCTAATCCGTTAGCTGCCAGATTATATGCAGTAGAAGCAATATTATTAATCCGGTGATCATCACAGAATCGAGTAAATTTCTGGCTGACGAACTGTGGTCCATTATCATGAATAATGCGTCGAGGAACACCAAATCTGTAGATAACGTGGTGCTTAATAAAGCTGATGACATTGGACGTCTTAACTTCAGATAAAGGAATGGCTTCAGCCCATTTGGAGAAGTAATCGGTTATTGCGAGAATAAATCGATGACCTTTGGATGACGGCGGATTGATCGGACCGATAATGTCCATGCCCCAAGCTTCGAAGGGCCATGATGCTGCCGTCGGATGTAGAAATTCCGAGGATTGATGAATAAAATCTGCATGGATTTGACAGGCTTTACACTTCTTTGCGTATTCGATGGCATCAGATACCATAGTGGGCCAATAATAACCCATACGTCGAATACGGTCTTGGAGTTTCGGTCCAGGCTGATGTGCTCCACAAATTCCATCATGTGCTTCACGAATAATTTGTTGAGCCTCATCACTGGCAACACATCGAAGAAGTAAACCATCATAAGCTCGACGATATAAGGTCTTTATTGTATGATTGTAATAGAATCTGAGTGATCGTCGTCTGATAGATGCTGTCTCACTCGAATCATCTGGAAGAATATCATACAATACAAAATCCAAGAAAGAAAGTCTCCAATCTTTATCTGTATTCTGATTTTCGGTCGAGTTACTGAAGATAAATTCCATGCTGGAATCAGATGAAGATGACATTGATTTACGACTAAATCCAAATCCTCTTGTTGTGTTGACGTCATGAGATGTTGATTCTTCAATGTCAACAGGAAGTCCTAGAGTCAAGTTATTTTCAAGATGAAATAATTCTCGATTACGAACAACAATCATTTGTTGCCGTCTAATCGGAATAGCTAACACCGCAGCAAGATTAGCAAGAGCATCAGCTTCTGTATTACATGCTCGTCTAACATGTTCAATGAAGAATTCTTCAAAAGAAGAAGCCATAGATATAGCTGCTCTATGATAAGGAACCAGATCTTGATGGCGAACTTCATAAGTACCCCTGATCTGATTGACAATGAGTTTAGAGTCTCCATACGCCTCCAAATATTGAATATTTAGATGCTTAGCGAGTTGAAGACCAATAAGTAGTGCATTGTATTCAGCTATATTGTTTGAACATGGTTGATCGAGAGAATAAGCTCGTTGGATAGCAAGACCTTCTGGTGACACAAGAACGATTCCAACTCCAGCGACAATATCACCATTAGGACCAATTCTTGATGCTCCGTCAAAGAATAGACGCCAAGTAGGATTTTTTTCAGCAATTTGATTTGAATCTAGGACTTCATCAGGGATTTCATCATAGAGTTTAGAATTTTCTGGAATTGAATGAGCAGCCAGAAAATCAGCTAAAGCTTGTCCTTGACTGATTTCTGAGGAATATAGTGCATGTCATACTGAGCAAGTAGGATTCCCCAGTTAGCCAATCGAGAATTCAAAACACTGGGTTTCTTCATCATGATCCGTATAGGATTGATCCTGGAGATGACATGAATAGTCTGGCCAGTGATATAATGACGTGTCTTTTGGACAGCGAACATCAAGGCTAGATATTCTTTTTCGACCGGTGAATATCGAGGTTCAGCTTCGGTCATAGTGCGACTGAGATAATAAATGGCTTGTTCATGGCCATTTTGATTCTTTTGAGCAAGCAATGCACCCAATGAATGACTCATTGCTCGAGTATATAGGAGGAACGGTATTCCTGAGATGGGAGGTACCAATACAGGTGGGCTCATCTAATATTATTTTATATCATCGAATGCTTTCTGACATTCATCATTCCAGACAAAAGAAACACCTTTCTTCATAAGTTTGTTGAATGGTCTGCAGCGTCCTGATAAATTAGAGATGAATCTCCTGATATAAGCGATCCTTTCTTGAAATCCTCGTAGCTCTTTTAAGGTGCGTGGAGGACGCATCTCTTGGATGGCTTTGATCTTCTCGGGATCCACGTGTATACCTTTAGAGGTAATGTCCAAGCCGAGAAATTTACCACTAGAGACGTCTAAGAAGGACTTAGTAGGGTTCATTTTTAATTGATGCTTACGCATTAGATCAAAAATAGTCTTCAAATCTTGGATATGATCCTCCTTTTATCGACTTTTGACTGCAATATCATCAACATAGCATTCGACTGTTTTCCGTAAATGTTCATGGAATATAGTACTCATAGCTCGTTGATAAGTTGCTCCTGCATTCTTGAGACCGAATGGCATAACTGTATAACAGTATGTACCAATCGGCGTTCTGAAAGAAGTATGCTTCTCATCATCTGAAAACATTTTAATCTGATTGTACCCAGAATACCCATCCATGAATGACATTCGTTCAAATCCACAGGTATTATCGATCATGACATCAGTGATTGGTAGAGGGAATTCGTCTTTAGGACATGCCGCATTGAGATCACGGAAGTCTATGCATACTCTAATCTTGCCAGTCTTTTTAAGAACAGGAACTATGTTAGCCACCCAATCGGGATGTTGTTCCTCTCTAATAAACCCGGAGGTAATGAGTTTATTGACTTCAGCTTCAATTGCATCCATAATGTCTGGACGAAATCGTCGCTGTTGTTGTTTGACCGGTTTAGCATTCGGCAAGATATTGAGTTTGTGAGTTATGATTTGGGGATCAAGTCCTGGCATATCTTCATAACTCCAAGCAAAGATATCGATGTAATCACGAATGAGCTTGATCATGTCTTGCTTATCAGCTTCTGAAAGACTTTCACTGATGAATATTGGTTTGGAGGATTGTTGCTGAGTAGTTCGACCTTTAATAGGGATTATTAAAGTCTCACTTTGTGCATCTTCTTTTTCCATAGCTTGTATGACCCTTGTATACTCTTCTTTGTACATTCGGGAATCATTGAAATAAGCTTCAACCCCATGAAAGGGATTTATATCAGCAACTTCTTTTTGTACTCTTCCATTGCTATCAATGTATTTAAAACACTGATGAAGAGTAGAAGGCACCATATTATTTTCATGAAGAAAGGGCCTCCCCAGAAGAAGATTATAGGATCCCACAATCTCGATCACATAGAAAGTGACTTTGGATCTGAAATCGCCTATCTGAAGCTTCAAATGAATCTTTTCCAAAGGCTCGCTTCGGCTTTGATTAAATCCCAAGATAGTAGTAACCGTCTTGGAGAGCTTGTGAAGAGGGATTTTTAGTTCATCCAACAAACCCTTTGGCATTATGCTTATAGCAGACCCTGGGTCAATAAGGATACGATCTATCTTCATCGTATCGATATAACCAGTGTAGTAGAGAGGCCGGTCATGTCGATTATCCTCCAGTAGCATGTCATCTTGTGTAAAGGTGATATTTGGGATAATCTCCAGTACACTGTTGCAATGTAAGCAAGTGGCAGGTTCCACATCTGGTTTCTTCAATTGTGCAAGACAAGAGTCAGCCTGTAGAAGTGCTTCACTTAACGTCTCTCGAGTCTCTTTAGAAAGACGTAGAAGTTCAAAGAGAGACATTCTAGCTGGAGTATTAGCAAGTTGAGCCAAAATGTCGAAGTTGTAAGGCTTCTGAAGTCCAAGAGGAGGAGACTTCTTGATTGGTTTATCAAACCGAGCCTGTTGCTTGTCTTTCTCAAGAACTGTAGGCTTGGAAGGAACAGATTCAACTAGTGTAGTTGAAGGAACAGGTGCAGTAGATGATTCTTCTTCAGGAGGGACATTAGTAGCATCTTTAGCAGCTGGAGGAATATCAGTAGGATTCTCAGGATTCTTAGAATAATCCTTTAGATAAGGTTTTCCCGTTCGAGTAGCACTAGCAAGTACTTCTTCTTTTTCTTTTGGCTCTGCGTCAGAGGTAGATCCGAGAGAAGTCATATAACATGATTTAATCTTTCCAGACTTCTTGGACTTTTGAGGAGAAGAAGATTCAAAGTCTGCCACTAGATCAGGATGAATCCACATGATTTCTCCAGTCTCCAAAGTGATTGGCACCAATCCTTCAGACTGTGGAGGAGGAACATTCACTATTTCAAGAGTTGCCTTGGGAATAGGAACAATCCCGCTTTTAAGAAATTGAGGAGGGAAGTCTCCAAATTGCATAGAGACGACATTAGAAGTGACAGTCTTCTCTTTTAGAGTAAGAGAGATAGCTCCAGACTTAATCATTTCTTGGATCTTTCCTTTCAGTACAAAACACGTATGAATTGTATGACCCAGTATTCTGTGGTATGGACAGTATTTGGGATGATCTGTCTTCCCAGCTTCATCAGGTTTCTTGATTTCAGGTAATTGTATTTTATTACCTTTCAGCAGACATTCAAAGATACCAAGGACATCGTCGTCGTCAAAAGAATATTCTTTTTTGGGACGAGGTGTTCTTGATTGTTGAGTTGTAGAGGCAGGAGTTTGAACAGTTGATGCATCTTTACTCTGAAGATTAACTTCAAGAGTTTCTTTTCCTTTGCGAGCATTATTTTTATTGTTAGCACCTTGACCTGTTTCTTTAGGAGTCATCTGCACTCCTAAATCTTTGAAGGTTTCAGCACTAATTTCTGCAGCTTTGGCACTGACTATGAAAGAAGGCCAGTCTTGAAATTGGGTGGATCCTGTCCACATGCTGATGATTGGCAACAAGTTTGATTTGCATGTGTCAATGGTGACAGCATCAGGAGTCCCAAGAGGCATCTTCAGAGCTTCTCTTCGAAACCGTTCAATATAATCCTCTGTAGTTTCATTATTTTTCTGCTTGATTCTAATAAGAGCAGACATAGTCATGTCATTGAGCCCTTCATAGAATCGTTCAAGAAATATCTGTTTGAAACCAGCAAATGAGGTAATACACCCATCTGGGAGACTTCTATACCATTCATAAGCCGTTCCCTTGAGACATCCAATAAATACCCGAGTAAGGAGGGCATCACTTGGTTGCAATTGATCAGTCATCACTTCAAAGTGATTAATAAACTGACTTGGAGAAGTGGTTCCATCATAGAATGAGATAGTAGGAGGCTTGTATTTGGGAGGATACGATACTTGCTTCCATTCTATCGGATAAGGTTGCTTGATGCCTAACCTTTGTAAACCATCCTTCTGTTTGAATGCCTCGAATTGAGTTTTGAGATTCTTCAATTCTTCAGAGACAACTCCAGAAGATTGTGGAGTTGTAGCTTGTAAAGAATAATTAGGAGGAGGAACAGCATTATAAGCACTACCCCCAGCTCCAGAGAGACTAGGATTTGGTTGAGCTGGTCCAGGAGTATTGGATTGTACTGCTGGAGGAACTTGTACTGGACTTATATCAGTGTCAACTGGTATGGCATCTGGTACAGTTTGTCAATTTTGTAATTGAGTTGCCATGAGTTCATACATTGACTTCATAGTGTCAGCCATAGACTTCATTTGCTGTTCCAAAGAAGCAATTCTTTGGTCTTGAGGAGTCACTGAAGAAGAAGGTTCATTGTTCAATTAAGTATTCCCATCCACCATATATGTTGTGACTATACGAGGGATTATTGATGAATTAGTGGATGTTGTATGCTCTGTATCACCGCTTCGTGCATCAAAGTCATTTAAAGGAGAACTACCCCCAGTAGGAAGAGGTGGAAAGTTAGATTCTTCCAGGAATTCGAAATCAATTTCGGAGATCAAATTTCTTTGACTAGAGGCTAGGACTCTTGCTCTGGTGTTTCTATATACTCCATCTGGACTATCAACTATACCTCCAGTATTCCAAGAAGTCATGTTGACAGAAGCAAACAAAGGCTCATCTTCATCAAGCATAGGTTCACACTGAATCCGATTGAAGACAGATTATCGTTTAGTTTGACATCTACATTGCATTGTGACTCTTGGCTGGAAGTCACATTCATGATCACCATGGTCTTGAACCATTGATTGACATCTGCACTGAATTATGACTCTTGGATAGAAGTCACATTCAGCATGATCTTTTGTCATAGAATTACTCATTCTCTTCTGTTGAAGATGTTCTCGTAAATCTGTTTGTGAAGATTGAGGAGTATATTTCCTGTTCTTGGGTCTTGATGGCTCTTGATTATACAGAGAGTGATTGATATGAGCCACATAGTTTCTTGCATACTCTGCATCTGGATCTCTTATTTTCATATCCAATTGACCTGGTTTCTTAGTACCAGAAGTATTAAGTTTTGTTCTTAAATCAGTGGAAGATAACACATTAATTTTGGAAACATGGAGTTTTCCTTCCATTGATCTGGATATTTGCAGAGAAGGAAGAGTTGAACCATCCTTTTGATTAGGAGTTGGTAACAGACCCTCTTTTATGGACAGATTCTGTGCCCAATTTGAAGAAGTCATAGAAGAAGACATTGAGGAATGTTTCTTCTTAGACTCATTCAGATTTTGAGACATAGAATGTCCAGAAGGAAGAGTAGTCAAAAGACTATCTCCTTTCCTTTGACTAACAAAATTGTCAGTCGAAGCTGTTCCTGAAGTAAAAACTACATGAGCAGAAGAAACAACTAAAGAGTTATTCCTTTTCGAAGGGACTTTGTGTGGAAGACCACCCCCAGTTCTAGGAGAACTTGGTAAAGAAGAAGAGATAGCTAAAGAGCCATTCTTCTTGGATGAAATACACGCTGAAACAGACTTGGTTAAAGAACCAGAGTTGTTAGCATGACTTTTGAATTTAGAATTACACGCTGAAACAGATTTGGCTAAGGAGCCAGTACTGTCAGCATGACTGTTGAATGTGGGATTACACACTGGAATAGATTTGGCTAAGGAGCCAGTACTATCAGCGTGATTTTTAGAGTTGAATTTGCACGCTGGAACAGATTTGGCTAAGGAGCCAGTACTGTCAGCGTGACTTTTGAGGTTGAATTTGCATGCTGGAACAGATTTGGCTAAGGTGCCAGTACTGTCAGCGTGACTTTCAATTACTGTCATCTTTGAGTGCACAAGAGTGTGCGTGCTTGCAGTAGAGTGCTTGCCAGTGTTAGGAGTAGACACTATGGCAGAGACTTCACCATTGACTGCCAACTAATTCTTAGGGACATAGACAGAGTGTCCCTTCGACTTGGCAGTGGTGATGGAGGCTGGAGTGGGCTTGCCACCCTTAGCCCGCTGCATTTCTTCATAGGCGAGTTGACCGAATTTGATCGTCATCACCTTCTTCGTCGAGCCGATTGACGAAGTATCGCATTGAGTTATTGCCATCTCAGAAGAGGAGATGGTTTTCCCCAGCAGAGTCACCAATTTCTTTATGGAAAACAAATTAATTTGTTTTCCATAAAGAAATTCTCTTTATTTGTTGTGTTTTTGGGAAAATTGCAACTGTAGGAATCCGATCTAGAAGACGATCGCTTTATCCCTTGGACTATGCGAAGAAGAAAAGCTCTCAAAATTTTGACAGTAGATATTAGTGTATCTGTACAATGAATGAGAAAAAGAACTCTATTTATAGAGTCAAAAATAATAACTGAAAAGATAACTGTCTTCACAGCCTGTGCCTAGTTAAAAATCATGCAGGATTTAACATACGCAAGGTTGTGAGCAGTTACTGGACGTGGCCTGTAACTGTTGGACACATGGCAATCATGCATGGGTCGTGTGTAAGTTACAGGACACGCAGGCGAGAGATCAGTGGCATGGCTGCCACGTACTCCAATTTGATAAAGTTCACGCAGACTTTTTGAAGACGAAATCTACGCAAACTCGGTGTAGAAAGCTTCAAAATCCACGCAAACTTGGGGCAGGAAGCTTCAGGATCCACGCAGACTCGAGGCAAAAAGCTTCAAAATCTACGCAAACTTGAGGAAGAAAACTTCAGAATCTACGCAAACTTAAGATGAAGATCACAAATACACGCAGACTTGAGATAAGACTGCCAGCTGTCTTGATTTGGCGTGCCTCAACTGACACAAAATCTCTGACAGTGATTGCTTTTGTCAGTCGTATTAAATGACAAGAAACCCTTTTGGTACGCCAACTCGACGAAGGCTGTCTTGCTGAAGAAGATTTCGAAAGTCACGCAATAGACGGCGGTGATCTCTCGAGTTCTGTGCATACGTGGCATACGAAGAGACATTCTTCGACTGTCGTGCTGTCAGTCATAATGACTCTCTGATAAATGATGAGCTGTCTCCCAGCGTGATTTGTAAATATTGTCTGGATCAACTGAGCGTGACTTTTGACTCTGTCCTGATCAACTCAACATGACTGTTGGACTTGTTCTGATCAACTCAGCGTGACTGTCATTTTTAAAGGTCTACACTCTCCTTCCATTCTTTCCGACGTGTACCCTCCCATCAAAGGTAAGGATAGTGGGAAGACGATGGCCATGTCGTATGTTTTTATGTGTAGGCCCATGTTATATCGCTTTCTGTGCAATAAGCTTGGTCCATGCGTGCCCTATCTCAGTTAGACCACATGTGTTCTGTATAATAGGGCCGTATAAGCTGAGTCGCATAAGCGTTGCATAAATGACCCAGGACTGATCTGCATGAATACTGTATAGTTGTGCCACATAAGTGTCTCCCGATTGAGCCTCATGGGTGTTTTATATCTCGAGTCGTAGGAGCACTTCGAGTCCAAGTCGCATAAGTGCCTCATTACTGAGTCGCATGAACACTTTATGACTGAGCCACATGAGAGCCTTATGACTGAGCCACATGAGCACCTTTTTTGATTGAGCGGCCTAAGTGTCCCCCGATTGCGTCGTATGAGCTTGCGTCTCATGTTCTTTAATCCGCTATGCCGCATAGGTTTCGTTTTGGCTAGATTGCATGGTTGAAGGGATGAACTTCTAACTTTTACTTTTTTCTGTCTTTTGTAGAGAACTTGCCCCTAGCTCCATCGGAGGAACTCTTGATAGGATATGCTCAATCTACGTTGGGTGTAAATTTTGACCAGATAGTCGAACATAGGTCGACTCAGATTAACCAAAATCAACTTGAAGACCGGCTGAGGGAGATCAGAAACCAGTCTTTCTTTTTCTTACTTAGCATGATGAACTCCGGGCAACTGAATGGCATTCGTCTAAAGCCTATGTTTTTATTCGGGGATGCCCTGGCTATTTTAGATCCGAGCATCATAGAGACTCTTGAGAGTTGGGACTTCTATTTTCAGGGGGAGGCAATCCACATACCCTTAATGGAGCGCCACTTTCCCTTATCCGGTTTCAATATGGCACCTTTTGAGAGGAAGATGTCGAGTTCTCTAACTCTGGATCAGCAGGGAATCTTTATGGGCCATATCCGTTTTAACAACCCTACGAGGTCAGTGGTCGCAGTAAATGAATCAATGAGCTACTCCGTTATTGGGCTGGCTTCTGGCAGTCGCATCAACGAGCTGAAGCCCAATATGTTTTTCTCTGAAGCTGACACCTTTTTGAATCAGATTGCTCGCAAAGGGTCATACCCCGCAGGGAGATTATCCTTACTGAACTGGCAGCATCTTTTCCCTCCATGGGTTAACCTGACTTCTTGGATCCTGCAAAGTATGAGGGCATCCTACGACAGATTGGCCTCTATTACGCCATTAGGGGCTCCTGCTATGGCTTGTTTATGAACCCGAAATTATTTATGGCATTGCTTGAGATATGCAACTGCCAGACGGGGACCTTCTTTACTCCAGGGGAGAGATGGGGCTTGCTTTTCACGAGATGCATGGTGTGTCCAGATTGCCCTAGGGCGATGAAGCTTATGAGGAGTACACCCCGACAAACAAAGAATTCGAAGAACTAGAACGGCGGTATCCTGGGTTCCTATCCGTATATCAGGAGTTGTTATGTCACCATAGCACCTGTCAACAAATATCCAAGAAAAAGGATAATAGTTCAGAAGGGAACCTTCTTCATATCTCGGCTTGGATTGGATATCTTTTTAGCCTTAGCGCGTCCGGTCGAGTTGCTGTTAGGAGTCCCAATCTCTGGAGCAGGTGGATGCTCAGGTGCAAAGTACTAAGAGGTCCCGTGCTGCTGGTGACAAATTTGGGAGCCTGAGTGATACTTTTAGCTATTATATCACGATACTCAACCTCTGTCTGCTAAGGCTATCCTGGCCGGATACCTGATGATATGGTTGAGGGTTTGTGTCGTTTCGGCGGGTTCTGGTACGATCGAAAGGATTAGCCGCAACCTGATCCTTCCAGCGGCGAAGCTGGTTTTTAGGGGCAAGTTGGCTCTGCTTCCTGCTATGGTATGCAACATCCATAGGGGTCTTCGTTCCTTTACGTCGAAGGTCATCGTTCGTGATCTTACGAAACCCTTGAACAGATTCGAGCTGTCGTATCATTATTTATTGGGGTGGTTGTTGATGCATTACCCCTCTCTAATGCAACCTGGTCCGGAAGGCAATGGGACAAGTGACAATGCCTTTATCTACCATTATCATGACATGCCCTGGAACTGTATCAGCTTTCCTGATTGCCGAGTTGCTTTCACGCGGGTTGATAGATACTCTTTTTTGTGTCGGTCCCGTCTTTCACCGAGGAGGAGATGGGACGTGTTCACCTTGATAGTACTGTTGCACCCGAGTCTTTATCTAAACAATTCTTTTGCTGGTTGCAGAGTATCCGTCCCTCCCATTTGGAATACCGCAACCGCAATGTTGTATACCTAGAGCCATACCTACCTAGCCGGTATTCTCGATAATTTAGGTATAGCCAATTATATTTAAATAGCCCTAACCCTTGCCTGGGTTTTGAGGGGAGTGTCTTGGATGGTATCCGAGCCTGTCACTATTATTCGGCGATCCATACCCAGGCCAGCTTCGTCTTACCTGATGCCGAGACTTCGGGGCGTATCGCATACATGGCTGCTCTTCGTCACGTATCTGTAAATGTGCCTCCCAACGACTTTGAAGCTCGTACCAGTTTTATTGTTGGTATAAAATTGGAGGAGCGACGAGGGACTCTCGAAAAAGGACGAGGAAGGAAAAGAGAAAAGCTTCTGATTCCGACTCTAACAGCTCGGAGGAGGAGGAAGATGACTCTGGAGGTCTCCAGCCCTCTACAAGTCCTTTGGCTATACGTGTGCCTTCACCTGTGTCAAATCCTCCATGTACATAAAGCCGGCCCGAACCTCTTGTCGTTGATAGACCTCGTTCTCAGAAGCGAGTAGCGGCTAGGTTCCGTAGGCTTGGCATCGAGGAAACGGGTAGTGGTACCGAGGTCGATATGGGAGTAAGTTCTTTCACGACAAGCCCTATTGTTGTTCTTGAGTTGTTATCTGAAGGATCTCCTTTACAGGCATCGGAGGAGACAAACCTTTTATCACCAGATGCTGCCCATGCGGTTTCCTCTTTGGGTCCCGACCCTGGAGTTGCGAGATCCTCACAAGCTAGTGTTGATATTATTACGTCTCTGCCCGGTGCAACAGAGACGAAAAAGACAAAAATTGATGGTTCGGGCGCCGCCGCTGACCTCACTGGAGTTGTGGAAGCGGTGGGAGGAGCTGAGACAACTCCAGCTGAGCCTCAGCCTTTGCCCTTCACCTCGGGTAAGCTATATCGCTTTCTTACCAACAAGAAGATTTTTTTGCTTCAACTCTATCTTCTTCGTGTCAAGCTGATTGCTGGTTGTGCTGGACCTATAGGTCCTGCCTCTCCGCTACCGGTGTAAGATGTGGCCGCAGAGAAGAAAATAGCAGAGGATCCAGAGGCTGATCTGGTACAAGCAAGAAGCATTCCTTCTTCCCTATCTGCTCGAGTTGAGGGACCTTCCACCGTCTTAAGCACAGACATCCCGGCTCCTTCCACCTCTTTGGCGAATGCAGGATCGATTGAAACTGCCGTTTCCTCGAAACTTGAACCTTTTGCCCTGCCCAGCCTTCAGCTCCTTCGGGCTGCTGAAAAGGAGATTGCTACTGTACGGGAGTCTCGTCGCTCGGAGTTTATTTCTCTTATAACAGGATCTTCGAGCTCAAGTGTGCCTCCTTTCCAGAAGCCTTCAGCTCCCTTAGACGCTATCCCGTCAATGCCGTCCTCTTTGGAGAATTTGGACGAGTCGTCAAGGGACGTTGTCGAGAGCTTTTATCGTCATTTAAAATGGGAGGTCGAGGCTGCTTTAAGGGGGGACTTCATTTGCCGTGGCCCACCACTGCGCCCAAGGCCAGATTGCCCAGCTGAAGACGCTTTCGGGTGGAGAAGGGGTGGCTGTCCTTCTGGAGCACAAGCTGGCAGAGGCTAATCAGTGCCTAATCCAGTTACAGAAAATGCGGCAAGTCAATGTGTCTGCCATGGTAGAGTAGGAGCATGATTTCCTTGTATCAGTCGTAGAAAAGGTGAAGTCTGTTCAAGAGATGACCAAGCCCTCCTTGGAGAAGGACCTCCAGAAGTTGTCCCTTAAGTATGACAAGCTTAGCCGGGAGGGAGATATTTTCTTGACTCGTGAGGAGACCATTACTCGTGCTATGGCCGAAACTAACGAGCAGCTCCTCTAGCTCCAGGCTAGGCTAACATCTCTGGGGACTGAGCTCCAAGCCACTCGTCAGGAGAGTGAGAAGATCTGGAAGGAGACTGATGAAGTCAAACGGGCCTCTGCTGCTTTTTGAGGGAGCACTGAAGAAATTAGAAGAAAATTGGCAGGCTCATGCGCATCTAGAGGACATCGAAAGGTTATCCCAGGAAGCTGAACATCGAGTCAAATTGAGAATTGAGTGCTCAACTGCATAGCTGGAGGGCATTCTTAGCAAGTTGTGTGTTGCTGATGTGTAGTGGACTTCGCCTTTCCTCCTTTTTTTTCTTTTTTTTGTGATGGAGCAGAATACATTCACTCCGCTCTAAGGAGCTTGTAATAGCATTTTGATGAAGAGTATCCCCTGGGGGGACTTTTTGTGGACCTATTGTCCTTTGGTATATTTTTAAAATTGCGAGCAAATAGATTTGAAAGATATTTTGTGGACCTACTACTCCTTGATACATCGATGGTGCGAGTAATAGATTAGGATAATTTTTGTGGACTTATTACCATTTTTGTGTACTAGCGATGCGAGTACTGATAACATGTGGAGAGAAGACTGACATATTTACTCAGAGGTAATGAGGACGTGGTAAATATGGATCAAAGCAAAGCCTTCCTACTCAGAGGTAATGAGGACATGGTAGGAATAGACATAATAGGGGTACACAGAACGATTCAGAGGTGTTATCAACGTGGAAGTTCTATGCATTGGGTGATTTATTTGTGATGGATGGAAAAATAACTCAGAGGTAATATGGGCATGGTTGTTTTTCTCGTCGGGGGAATTTTGTGGACCTATTACCCATTTTGTGCACTGATGGTGCGAACAATAGATTAGGATAAGTTTTATGGACCTATTACCCTTCTGCGTACTGGTGGTGCGGGTAATAGATTTGGAAACATAACCCAACAGGGGTGATATGGACGTGATATATGGTAGTCGAAACATCAAAGCGAAAGTTCAGAGGTATCAATATACATGACTTGTCATTCGTAAAGATGCAATGCGAGTCCCCTCGGGAGGAGAACAGAGTGTAAGTTCAAGGGTACCTGATGTACATAACTCGACACTCTAGGTAGTATCTTTTTTTTAATCGGCAGCCTCTTATTGATGAGATAAGGAACTCTGTCCATAGGGATTACATCATCAGGAGAGGGACTATCCGTCTGTGCCACTAGGTATTCGGCGAGTTCTACGTCCTCTTCGGCTACCCCCTACGATCCCAAAGGTTGGGATGCCATCCCGGGCAACTTGACCACCAAGGGTCAAACTTGAAGTATTGGCTTGCCTGAGTATGTCGGATCGGCATTTAGTTGCCGGGTCGTCGTGGGAAGACGGATGACAATGGGCTCGACAAGGGATTTCGTGTCTTTCGATTGTCTTCAGATGGATTTTGGCAACTGGATCACCATCGGCCCTATGATGGGCTTTGGCTCTTGACTTTTGGAGTCGGATGACCATTGGTTCCGACTGCGCAGCTTGAACGAGAGAACCAGGGATCTCTTCATGCAAGGTTGCGACAAGGGGTGCAGCTTTACCAAATTTACGAGTCTGGAGGTAAATTATCAAGGGTTCCTCTGGCCCTGTGATGGTCTCCAGTTTGTTAATGATGTACTTCTTGGATTCTTCATATAAACAAGCCTCTGAAGAATAATAAGACTCAACCCCTTTGAAGGGATCGATGTTGGCGAATTCGGTCCTCACAAAGCCGTGTCTATTGACATACTTGAAGCACTGGTAGAGGGTGGAAAGCACGATCATATAGTCATGTATCCACTGATGCCCCAAGAGGATGTTGTTGGGTGTGTGTACCTTTATGACGTAGCAGGTAACTTTCGTCTTCAGGTCACCAAACTGGAACATCAATCGGATCTTCCCTAGGGGATAGCTTGTTCCCGAGTTAAAATCGCTAATGGCAGTGTTGGTTGCTGCTAGCCGTTGCATAGGGATGCCAAGAAGTTGGAGCAGGCTTTTCGGGATGAGGCATATTGATGAGGCAGGGTCGATATGCATCCGATCCACCTTGATGTCGCCTATGTATCCATTGTAGTATAAGGGGCGATCATGCAAATTGGACTTGATCAACATGTCCTGAGGAGTAAATATAATATTGGGCATTGCATCTGCGCTATCGCCGCCCTACAATCTGCTGGCGGGTCTTCCCATGGAGGCTTGACCTGAGCTAAGTAGGCGTCAGCATTCTGGAGTGCTTCGCTAATACGACACGAAGATCGTTGGAGAGCCTTAGGAGCTCGTATAGCGACAACTTTGTTGGCGTATTAGCCAATTGTGCTATTATATCAAAGTTGTAAGGTCTCTCCAATCCCTGAGGTGAATCATTGTGGAGTGGCATGTTAAAGCGGGTCTCCTTAATTTATCTTAGACTTATCCACCAATGGAGGCTGAGATGCCCTTGGAACATCAGAAGGAGGCAATGTTGCTGGCTGAGGATCCTCGACCGAACTATCCCGTGTGGGCAGGACTTGTGCTCCAGACCGGGGTAACAACAGCTGCAACTTCCTCAGCCTCGGCTAAAATTTTATGGCAGGATGTAGACTTCCTGCTCTTTTTCTTGCTGGTAGGAGATGACACTCCCTGGGTAACTTCGGGCACCAAGTCTGGATGCACCCATATGATCTCTTCTCGCGATATGGTGAGAGGTACCAAACCAGATATTTTGCTCCAGACGGATGGAAGATTAGTAACTTCCATCGTTGCCCGAGGGACAGGTATGACCCCATTTGGAGTGCTTGTCGGAGGAAAGTCACCAAACTGAATAGATACCATGTTCGTCGCCACCGTAACCTTTTCGAAGTCTATCGACAGAGCTTTGGAGTCGATAAGACTCTGAATGTACTGCTTCAATTGGAAGCAATCATGAGTGGCATGATGAACATAGCGGTGGAAGTGACAATACTTTGGGTCCTCCATTTCTGCTGCTCGGGGCTCGTGTCTTGGTGGAGGGAGATGGATCCTACCACCTTGCAAGTGCATATCGAAGAAAGGTTTGACATGACTATCTTCAAATGGGTAATTGACCTTGGGCCACGGTCCTTCCGCCTATTTTTGTTCGGGCTTCTGAGTCGCATCAGTGACCATGGCCTATTTGCCCTTATTGTCCCGGTTATTGGTGGCGACACTGTTGCTGTTACTCGAGGTGGACCCAGGACGTCTGCCCTTGTCTTCTCCGTCTGGGATGTGTAATCCCAGCTGACGAGCCTTCTTCACTTTTGCCTCTACGTTGGTAGCACTTATGATAAAGGTTGTCTAATCCCTGTACTGATCGTCACCCATCCAGAGGCTAATTGCAGGGAGCAGCTTCTTCTGGCAGATTTCAATCAAGGAGCTCTCGAGATTGCCTTGGGATAATCTCATTGCGGTTTGACAGAACCGCTCGATATAGTTCCTCGTTAGCTCCCTCTCGTCCTGAACGACGTCCATGAGAGAGGACATCGTTACGTCATGCCCCACTTGTTTGCCATAAAAATTAACAACAGGTACTATAGAACACTGGAATTGATTGCAAACTTGCTTGTACAAAGAAGAGCCTAGAAAGAAAGCCTAGGAAACAATCTAAGTATAATTGTTTAGTTTTGATTCTGGAGGGTGACGGTGGAGGCTCAGGAAAGTGCTATCAACTCTGCCTTACTCCGTGGACTATCTGACGCAGTCTCTAGCTCGCGAAGATATTACTTTTTCTCTTGAAGGTTGCCCCCCATTGCAGGGGTGTGGCACCCTGATATTTATAATAGGATGGATTTTGGGCTGCATGGACGGCTTGTGGACACGTGGCTGATTGGCCCGCAAAGACCCACTCTCGAGCTGCTATCTATCGGTTTATTGGGATTTTGTTACAACAAATCTTGGTAGTTAAGAAATTAGTCAGATTGCCACGTGTCCCGTTGCGTATGGTGTCCTCATGTGGGGTCGCATGAGACTCATGTGGCTCGGATCTCAGCTACATGAAGCTTGGAAACTCTGGGGCCGCATAACCTGGGACGCATGAGGTTCATGCGGCCTGGATAATGCTCTTTTGGCCGCATGGAGGCGTACGAACCCTGCTTTTGGACGACGTCTCTACGTCTTATCTTTCTTGTCGAAGTGTCAGAACTGTCATGTTTTGCCAAGGCTTGTCAGCTTTATCAGTCGCACTGCTCCTCCTTGGTCGGATACTTCCTTCTTCAACTGTTCGTCGATGGGCCGCATATGTCTTTGAACAATCATGCAGCTTTCCTTCATACGGACCTGTTTGGCCTAATGTACCTATACGGCAATTTGTAATCCGCATGAACTCCATATCTTTCATGTTTCTACAAGACCCCGTTCAAAGTTTCTAAATTGCAAATTTGGAATACTTTGAATAAGAAAAATAAAAAATATGCCAAGCCACAGGGAGTGGTTTTTGAACTTGAGTCGCAGGGAAATACTGAGCCGCAGGAGGATCCTGAGTCACAGAGAAATACTGAGTCGTAGGGACGCTTCGAGCCGTAGAGAGTCTGCCAGCTGTCACTGCTGTATTTAATGCTCTTGAGTCGATTTTAGATTTGGTTTCTCTTTTTTCGAGATAAAGCTGACAGTTACTAGGGATAAAAATCCCCAAGCGTCATCATTATCTTTAATGATCTTAAGAATCGAAGCGACACCCTCACTAGAAGCTTTATAAATTGGAATGATTTTGAAGAGAAAATTTTCTCTTTCTACTTCCTTCTCTTTTATTTTCATCTTCCTGTCTTTAATGGCTCCCAAAGCTTCCAAGTCGACTGCGGCCAAAGGAAAGGGGCTTGCTTCTCCATCGAGGGCGACGGACTCCTCTTCTACTCACTCCGACGTGCACCCTCCCATCAAAGGTAAGGACGATGGGAAGACGATGGCTATGTCGTGCTATATCGCTTTCTGTGCAATAATCTTTGGTCGATGCGTGCCCTATCTTTGTTGAACCACATGTGTTCTATATGATAGGGCCATATAAGCTGAGTTGCATAAGTGCTGCATAAATGACTCAGGATTGATCTTCATCAATGTTGTATGGTTGTGCTGCATAAGTGTCTCCTGACTGAGCCGCATGGGTGTTTCATGTCTCGAGCCGCAGGAGCGCTTCAAGCCGTATAAGTATCTTATCATCGAGTCGTGTGAACATTTTGTAACTGAGCCACATAAGTACCTCATGACTGAGCCGCATGAGCATATGTCTCCTGCCGTATATGTCTTATTTTGGCTAGGTTTTGAAGAATAAACTTCTAACTTTTGCTTCTTCTCTGTCATTTGTAGTAGATTTCCCCTTAGCTCCCTCGGAAGAACTCTTGATAGAATATGTTCAATCTGCATCGGGTGTAACTTTTGATTATATAGTCGAACGTGTGTCGATTCATATTAACTGAAATCAACCTGAAGACCGGCTGAGGGAGATCAGAAATCAGTCTTTCTTTTTCTTACTTAGCATGATGAACTCCGGGCAACTGAATGGTATTCATTCGAAGCCTCTTTTTTATTCAGGGATGCCCTGGCTATTTCAGATCCGAGTGTCAAAGAGACTCTTGAGAGTTGGGATTTCTATTTTCAGGGGGAGGCAATTCACATACCCTTGATGGAGTGCCACTTTCTCTTATCTGGTTTCAATATGGTACCTTTTGAGAGGAAGATGTCGAGTTCTCTAACTTTGGATCAGCAGGGGATAATTGTAGGCCATATCCATTTCAACAATCTTACGAGGTCAGTGGTCGCAGTGAAGGAATCAATGAGCTACTCGGTTATTAGGCTGGCTCTTGGCAGTCTCATCAACGAGTTGAAGCCTAATATGTTTTTCACTGAAGCTGACAACTTTTTGAATCAGATTGCTCGTAAAGGATCATACCCTACAGGGAGACTGTCCTTACTAAACAGGCAGCATCGTTCCCCTCTCTGGGTTAACCTGACTTCTTGGATCCTGGCGCAGTATGAGGGCACCCTTCGACAGACTGGCCTCTACTATGCCATCAGAGGCTCCTGTTATGGCTTGTTTATGAACCCGAAGTTATTTATGGCTTTGCTTGAGATGTACAATTGCCATATGGGGACCTTTTTTACTCCAGGTAGAGAGATGAGGCTCCCTCTCCACGAAATGCATAGTGTGTCCAGATTGCTCTAGGGCGATAAGGCTTATGAAGAGTATACCCCAACAAACAAAGAATTCAAAGAATTAGAATGGCGGTATCCTGGGTTCCTAGCCGTATATCAGGAATTGCTATGTCACCACAGCACCAGTCAACAAATATCCAAGAAGAAGGATGATAGTTCAGAGGGGAACCTTCCTTACATCACGGCCTGGATTGGCTATCTTTTTAACCTTAGCGCATCCACTCGAGTTGCTGTTAGGAGTCCCCAATCTCTGAAGCAGGTGGATGCACAGTTGCGGAGTACTAAAAGGTCCCGTGCTGCTGGTGACAGATTTGGGAGCCTGAGTGACACCTTTAGCTATTTTTATCATGATACTCAACCTCTGTCTGCTAAAGCTATCTTGGTCGGGTACCTGATGATCTGGTTGAGGGTTTGCGTTGTTTAGGCGGGTTCTGGTGTGATCAAGAGGATTAGCCGCAACTTGATCCTCCCAGCGGTAAAGATGGTTTTTGGGGCCAAGTTGGCTCTGCTTTCTGCGATGGTATGTAGCAACCATAGGGGTCTTCGTTCCTTTACGTCGAAGGTCATTGCTCGTGATCTTACGAAACCCTTCAACAGAATCGAACTGTCGTATCATTATTTAATGGGGTGGTTATTGATGCATTACCCCTCTCTGATGTGACCTGGTCCGGAGGGCGATACGACAAGTGACGAAGCATTCATATACCATTATTGCGACATGCCCTGGAACTGTACCAGCTTTCAGGATTGTCGAGTCGCTCTCGCACGAGTGGAATACTCTTTTTTGTCTCGGTCCCACCTTTTATCGAGGAAGATATGGGACGCATTCATCTTGATAGTGCTGTTGCGCTCGAGTCTTTATCTGAAAAACTATTCCGCTGGTTGCAGAGTATCTGTCCTTCCCATATGGTGTACCGCAACCGTAATGTTGTATATCTAGAGCCATACCTACCTAGCCGGTATTCTCAGCAGTTTGGGTATAGCCAATTATATTTGGATACCCCTAACCCTTGCCTGGGTTTCGAGGGGAGCGTCTTGGATGGTATCCGAGCCTGGCACTATTACTCGGCGATCCATACCCGGGCTTCGTCTTACCTGATGCCGAGACTTTGGGGAGTATCGCATACATGGAGCCTCTTTATCACATATCTGTGAATGTGCTCCCAACGACTTTGATTCTCGTACCAGCATTATTATCGGTACAAAATTGGAGGAGCGAATGAGGGACTCTCGAAAAAGGACGAGGAAGGGAAAGAAAAAAGTTTCTGATTCTGACTCTGACAATACGGAGGCGGAGAAAGATGACTCTGAGGGTCACCAGCCCTCTACTAGTCCTTTGGCTATACGTGTGCCTTCACCTGTGTCGAATCCTCCATGTGCACCAAGCGGACCCGAACCTCTTGTCGCTGGTAGGCCTCGATCTCAGAAGCGGACCGCAGCTAGGTTCCGTAAGCTTGGCGTGGAGGAAACAAGTAGTGGCACCGATGTTGATATGAGGGTTAATTCTTTCACGACAAGTCCCAATGTTGTCCTTGGAATGTTATCTGAAGGCTCTCCTTTACAGGTGTAGCTCCCCTTCCCGAAAATTCCTGAAATATTTTAATTTTAATTTTATTTGATTTAAATGGTGATTCTTAAATTTGTATTTTTATAAATAATTATTTAGTTAATTATTACGGTAGGCGACTTTAGCTATAATTGAGTTTTGGAGCACCAGATAACTAGGAATCATGGCACGGATAGTGTAGTGGCGTACTTTGACTAGTGTTTAACCATGGTAGGGAAAGGCCTAGCCATAAGTGAGTCCTAACTAGAAAAACCAGGCCAAGTTGCGACTTAACCTTTCTAGATGTTTAATTATTTATTAATTAAGTTATTGATTTGTAGAAGACCGGTTGTGCAAATCAGTCTAGACTGGAATCGAACCAAGTCCAAGCCCATGAAATGATGCAGTGTGACCAAAGACGTCAGTGTCGATGTAATTTATGTGTAAGTCATATTTTACCTTAATGCCCTATTAAGTTATATATGGATAATTGTTATATATATGTATTAAGGATATTATTAGTAATTTATGGACAGTGATAATTGTGGACAGAATATTCTCCTAGTTGTCCTGATGCATGTTAGAGGTTTTAGACTGCACGCATCTTGTAGGTACAGTTATTATAGATTTTCTCCATATTGTATTTTAGATTATTTCGGATTATGTACCACTATATACATATGTGTATATCTATACACATATATATTTGTGTATATCTATACATTGTTTGTTATACTATTTTTATAGGTAAATAATTCGTATTGGTAATTTCATGTATATGTATATATATAGGATTTTATATATGTGGGTTATATATATATATATGTATAAATATATATACCAATATATAGGATATATGTATATTGATATACATATGTGTATATATATATTAAATATGTATTGATAAATATACATGTGTTCGTATATATATATATAATATATATATATATATATATATATGTAAATACGTGTATATGTGTATATATATATATATGGATACGTATATATACATGTATATATATAAATAGATTGTTTAAATCATATTCTAACAGTCTGTTGATAAATGTTGTATACAATTAGATGCATTGCATAGTGTGGAGGTCTGAAGCACCAAAAGAGAAATTGTCAAGAATATTTTAGTTTAAGTATAGATGGATTAAGTTCCTACAGTTGTTGTATAGGAAATAATATCTACAGCTAGCAATTTATGTAGTCTTTAGATTCATGTTATCTTTGACACTGGATATCTACACCCATATCATAGGCCCACACCCGAGCCACCTGCAAAACCATACCCAACAATCCCAGCCACTTAAAAACTGGCCCGGCCCTAATCTCCCCATAACCCACGGCCAGAGCAGGACCGAGCGATTGATACGCATATATGCGTATATTACAGGGAGGGCAAGGGAGAGACGGCCCACCATGGCAACAATTGTCTCTTTCAATACTTAGGCATCACTGTTTTTGAATCATGTGCATGTCCTATTTTTGTTGTTCTCCTATTAGGATCTAACATCCTCATTCTTGATCACTATACAAGTCTTGTATGAACTGCTTATATTACTGGGCCCCTTGGTTGGTTAAAAACGGAAAGCCAGCCCGTGGCGTGTTAGCTGATCGCTGCAGCCACTCTATATGGTTCAGCTTGACTGGCATTGCAGCCAGTCACGGGGTTATTTAGTTATAAGGTCTTATATAATATTGATATTATCATATAACATTTGATATTATCATATAATATCTAATGACGATGATGATGTTGGAATCTATCGGAAACAGCTTGCTGCAACTTTTCAAAAAAAAAAAACGATTAGCAGTTACCAAGCCAGCCGAGCCCATCCCAAAGCCAGGCCCATGAACCCTTTCCCATGGCCAAAACTGTGCAACCGCGCGTGTGGGAACTCCAGCCCAGTACGTGATAGCCTTCCCCAACCCGAGCGGTTTTGTAACCGAACACCCGCGGCGCCATATAAGAGGGATCGAGCAGTGTTTTCGAGAAACCCCTAAACCCTAACCACCCAAAAACTCGACACCACCCCTGGGCGACCCCCGTGTGCATCCTCGGCGCCGCCGCACGCCGCCAGGCCGACCGGAGTCGGCCACACGCGCTCAAGCAAGCCACAGCAACAGCAGTAATGGCAGCAACCGTGCCGACTTCGCGACACATTTTTGCGACACACAATAGATCGTTTATCGATCCGCAAACTCTGGTATGACCCTCATATAACCCTTGTTAATCTTGATCTTTTAGTTTGTAGGTAATTGCCATAGGTTGGTCGAGAAACCGACGAAAATTCGAAGGAAAATCTGTCCGAAACAGAACACTATTTTAGTCCAGCCATCCATGTTCGACGATCGATTATGATCGATCCAGCAACTTATTAGAAAACCTATTTGAAGAGACTTTTAGACAACATATAGATCTTCATCACCCTTCTTGCGGAATTTGAAATCATCGACTGAGCGTCGAGAAATCGAATCCCAAAGTTTTCCAAATATCTGTTTTCAAAACTTGAAAATTCATCCACACGACGTGCGTCACGCCAATCGGGACGACGTGGTCGCGAACCGAAAGCATCGAAAGCTGCGTAATGGTTTCGTGGTCGTGTGGGATTTGACGGAATTCAAATTGGTCGCGTGTGCGCGACGAATTCGACGCGTATCCGTCGAAATCGTCCCGTATCCGTCCAATGCAAATTCAGTCATAAATTTGTGCATGCTCGCCAGATCGAGACGAAACTTACGCCAACAGGACCGTATTATTTTTCTGGTCCTGTATGCCAAGTTTGGTCCAATTCTGAGACAGTTGAAAATCAACGTCGTTTTGTGGGCCCCACGGTTCTACTCAACGGGCGATTTTGTGCACGGCCCGCCGGAATCCAACTTTGGACATACGGTTAGGTTCGTATCAGAAAACCGGATCCGTAGACATATAGTTTGATGACTTTAGAGACCTTTGACCCTGGTACGCTTTTCGGTGCAAAGTGGGTCCAACGGCGGACATCGTTTTGGCCCGAAATTACCGTTTTGCCCCTGTGTCCAGAATTAGACTTAAGGACAGGCAATCCTAGCTGATTTGACTATTCTGAGACTGTTGGCATTGTCTGTTTCAGCTTTCGGAGACAGCTATGATATTTGGACTTCTTGGCTTAGCAGTGGACTAGATTGTTATTGGTTCCTCGTGCTACCACCAGGCAAGTATACCTTGCCTCCCTCTACAGTTTTATTTACATGCATTGTATTTCAGTTTCCAGCTTTTGGATTATTTATAGACATGTGCTTTTCGTGTTATTTTCTGTGGAGTTGTTTTATTGTTTATAGCCATGTTCATGTTTTGGCCTTGTGTTTCACATTTGGAGTTTCTCGACAGTACCTTGCTTGAGTCGTATGATAGAACGAGTGCGTGTAGTGAACTGCTAAATCCTTGACATTGTGTCCTTGGCACCAGAGAGTCCACACTCGGGACGAGGGTGTTTTTCTTGATCTGTTTACATCCGTAAGTCCACACTAGGGACTAGGATATCGATTATTGCACCAGAGAGTCCACGCTCGGGACGAGGGTGTAGACTTGACTTGCACCAGAGAGTCCACACTCGGGATGAGGGTGTTTACATCAGAGAGTCCACACACGGGACGAGGATGTAGTATTTGCACCAGAGAGTCCACACTCGGGACGAGGGTGCGTTGCCGTGAACTAACCAGAGAGTCCACACTCGGGACGAGGGTTAGTACTGACCAGAGAGTCCACACTCGGGATGAGGGTTAGTACCGACCAGAGAGTCCACACTCGGGACGAGGGTTAGTACTGACCAGAGAGTCCACACTCGGGACGAGGGTTAGTGTTTAGTTCAAACGAGTGAGTCCACACTCGGGACGAGGGTTTGGTTTCTTCTATTGATCATCGTGTTTCGTTCATCCGGTAGTTCATTATGCGTAGTTGTTCTAGTGTTCGTGTGTTCGTGTTAGTGTTTTTGGTCATTGGTTTGTCCTTGTTCTTTCTTGTTGATTTCCTTGCGCACGATAAAACTGTTAGATAGGCATGTATATTATGTATCTTGATATGTCCTCTGAGGACCTGATGATCCCTTCAGGTTTAGCGACTACATGGAGTTAGTTAGCAGAGCAGGATGGTAGAGGATTGCGATCAATGATACAGGTATTTGCTTGTGATGTTTCTTTGTTATCCATTCGTGCTTTATTTTCAGTACCCTGATATACTCTGCTTATTTATAGACTCATATCATTCTTAGAGTCTAATCGAACAATATGCTAATGGGCTGCAGACCATGACCCATAGTGTTCATTCTTGTTTATTATCTTATTGTGGATTGAGATATAGATTTGTTTGCCATGATTTGGCGGTTTACCATGACCTTGACAGCTTATACGTATTCGAGTCGGGCTAGAGTCCGCACGATGCGTAGCTGGGCTTGGACACGTACTCGCGTCCGAAAAGCGGGTACGGGTCGTGACAAGTTTTTTTTGGTGGCCCACGTAGGTCAGAGCATATTGTATCGGTTACGTAACTGTACCGGTACGAGCCTGTGACTTGACTAAACCTTAGAAATCTCATTCCACCCTGCTTTGAAAAAATTCTCCTAGAAATTTTCCACGTCCTTGAAAACTCTATATTTTCTCTCAATTATACTTCCTTGCTTTCTGTACCGTTGATTCTCGTCCCTTCCTATTTCGGAGTGACAAACAATCGTGCTGTCTAGAATTCATTAGAAATCCTTAAATTAAAGTATATATTGCTTGACTATTGAATATTGGTTGTTTATAGATATAAGAATCATAGTTGCCATATGCCTAGATATCTGTCGATAGAATTGTTAGCCACTAGTTAGAAGATTATAAGATTTTAGTAACCTATGTTCCAAAGGAGTAGTATGACCTAAGGTGGGTAGAAGTCCTCGAGATTTCGTAAATACCAAATGACTAGAGAAGACCATAAATTTTTGAGAAATTAAATTTGAGGAGATTAAGGTGATAGTAGACTTTGAATTTTATGGGATAGTTATGAATTAGAATTTCGAGGACGAAATTATTTTTAAGGTGGGTAGATTTGTAGCTCCCCTTCCCGAAAATTCCTGAAATATTTTAATTTTTATTTTATTTGATTTAAATGGTGATTCTTAAATTTGTATTTTTATAAATAATTATTTAGTTAATTATTACGGTAGGCGACTTTAGCCATAGTTGAGTTTTGGAGCACCAAATAACTAGGAATCATGGCACGGATAGTGCAGTGGCGTACTTTGACTAGTGTTTAACCATGGTAGGGAAAGGCCTAGCCATAAGTGAGTCCTAACTAGAAAAACCAGGCCAAGTTGCGACTTAACCTTTCTAGATGTTTAATTATTTATTAATTAAGTTATTGATTTGTAGAAGACCGGTTGTGCAAATCAGTCTAGACTGGACTCGAACCAAGTCCAAGCCCATGAAATGATGCAGTGTGACCAAAGACGTCAGTGTCGATGTAATTTGTGTGTACGTCATATTTTACCTTAATGCCCTATTAAGTTATATATGGATAATTGTTATATATATGTATTAAGGTTATTATTAGTAATTTATGGACAGTGATAATTGTGGACAGAATATTCCCCTAGTTGTCCTGATGCATGTTAGAGGTTTTAGACTGCACGCATCTTGTAGGTACAGTTATTATAGATTTTCTCCATATTGTATTTTAGATTATTTCGGATTATGTACCACTATATACATATGTGTATATCTATACACATATATATTTGTGTATATCTATACATTGTTTGTTATACTATTTTTATAGGTAAATAATTCGTATTGGTAATTTCTTGTATATGTTTATATATAGGATTTTATATATGTAGGTTATATATATATGTATAAATATATATACCAATATATAGGATATATGTATATTGATATACATATGTGTATATATATATATTAAATATATATTGATAAATATACATGTGTTTGTATATATATATAATATATATATATATATATATATATATATATATATATATATATATATATATATATATATATGTAAATACGTGTATATGTGTATATATATATATATGGATACGTATATATATAAATAGATTGTTTAAATCATATTCTAACAGTCTGTTGATAAATGTTGTATACAATTAGATGCATTGCATAGTGTGGAGGTCTGAAGCACCAAAAGAGAAATTGTCAAGAATATTTTAGTTTAAGTATAGATGGATTAAGTTCCTACAGTTGTTGTATAGGAAATAATATCTGCAGCTAGCAATTTATGTAGTCTTTAGATTCATGTTATCTTTGACACTGGATATCTACACCCATATCATAGGCCCACACCCGAGCCACCTGCAAAACCATACCCAACAATCCCAGCCACTTAAAAACTGGCCCGGCCCTAATCTCCCCATAACCCACGGCCAGAGCAGGACCGAGCGATTGATACGCATATATGCGTATATTACAGGGAGGGTAAGGGAGAGACGGCCCACCATGGCAGCAATTGTCTCTTTCAATACTTAGGCATCACTGTTTTTGAATCATGTGCATGTCCTATTTTTGTCGTTCTCCTATTAGGATCTAACATCCTTATTCTTGATCACTATACAAGTCTTGTATGAATTGCTTATATTACTGGGCCCCTTGGTTGGTTAAAAAGGGAAAGCCAGCCCGTGGCGTGTTCGCTGATCGCTGCAGCCACTCTATATGGTTCAGCTTGACTGGCATTGCAGCCAGTCACGGGGTTATTTAGTTATAAGGTCTTATATAATATTGATATTATCATATAACATTTGATATTATCATATAATATCTAATGACGATGATGATGTTGGAATCTATCGGAAACAGCTTGCTGCAACTTTTTAAAAAAAATGATTAGCAGTTACCAAGCCAGCCGAGCCCATCCCAAAGCCAGGCCCACGAACCCTTTCCCACGGCCAAAACTGTGCAACCGTGCGTGTGGGAACTCCAGCCCAGCGCGTAATAGCCTTCCCCAACCCGAGCGGTTTTGTAACCGAACACCCGCGGCGCCATATAAGAGGGATCGAGCAGTATTTTCGAGAAACCCCTAAACCCTAACCACCCAAAAACTCGACACCACCCCTGGGCGACCCCCGCGCACGTCCTCGGCGCCGCCGCGCGCCGCCAGGCCGGCCGGAGTCGGCCACACGCGCTAGAGCAAGCCACAGCAACAGCAGTAATGGCAGCAACCGTGCCGACTTCGCGACGCATTTTTGCGATGCACAATGGATCGTTTGTCGATCCGCAAACTCTGGTATGACCCTCATATAACCCTTGTTAATCTTGATCTTTTAGTTTGTAGGTAATTGCCATAGGTTGGTCGAGAAACCGATGCAAAGTCGGAGGAAAATCTGTCCAAAACAGAACACTATTTTAGTCCAGTCATCCATGTTCGACGATCGATTATGATCGATCCAGCAACTTATTAGAAAACCTATTTGAAGAGACTTTTAGACAACATATAGGTCTTCATCACCCTTCTTGCGAAATTTGAAATCATCGACTGAGCGTCGAGAAATCGAATCCCAAAGTTTCCCAAAAATCTATTTTCAAAACTTGAAAATTCATCCACACGACGTGCGTCACGCCAATCGGGACGACGTGGTCGCGAACTGAAAGCATCGAAAGCTGCGTAACGGTTTCGTGGTCGTGTGGGCTTTGACAGAATTCAAATTGGTCGCGTGTGCACGACGAATTCGACGCGTATCCGTCGAAATCGTCCCGTATCCGTCCAATGCAAATTCAGTCATAACTTTGTGCACGCTCGCCAGATCGAGACGAAACTTACGCCAACAGGACCGTATCATTTTTCTGGTCCTGCATGCCAAGTTTGGTCCAATTCTGAGACAGTTGAAAATCGACGTCGTTTTACGGGCCCCACGGTTCCACTCAACGGGCGATTTTGTGCACGGCCCGCCGGAATCCAACTTTGGACATATGGTTGGGTTCGTATCGGAAAACCGGATCCGTAGACATATAGTTTGACGACTTTAGAGACCTTTGACCCTGGCACGCTTTTCGGTACAAAGTAGGTCCAACGGCGGACATCGTTTTGGCCCGAAATTACCATTTTTCCCCTTTGTCCAGAATTGGACTTAAGGACAGGCAATCCTAGCTGATTTGACTATTCTGAGACTGTTGGCATTGTCTATTTTAGCTTTCGGAGACAGCAATGATATTTGGACTTCTTGGCTTAGCAGTGGACTAGATTGTTATTGGTTCCTCGTGCTACCACCAGGCAAGTATACCTTGCCTCCCTCTACAGTTTTATTTACATGCATTGTATTTCAGTTTCCAGCTTTTGGATTATTTATGGACATGTGCTTTTCGTATTATTTTCTATGGAGTTGTTTTATTGTTTATAGCCATGTTCATGTTTTGGCCTTGTGTTTCACATTTGGAGTTTCTCGTCAGTACCTTACTTGAGTCGTGTCATAGAACGAGTGCGTGTAGTGAACTGCTAAATCCTTGACATTGTGTCCTTGGCACCAGAGAGTCCACACTCGGGACGAGGGTATTTTTCTTGATCTGTTTACATCCGTGAGTCCACACTAGGGACTAGGATGTCGATTATTGCACCAGAGAGTCCACGCTTGGGACGAGGGTGTAGACTTGACTTGACTTGCACCAGAGAGTCCACACTCGGGACGAGGGTGTTTACATCAGAGAGTCCACACACGGGATGAGGATGTAGTATTTGCACCAGAGAGTCCACACTCAGAACGAGGGTGCCTTGCCGTGAACTAACCAAAGAGTCCACACTCGGGACGAGGGTTAGTACTGACCAGAGAGTCCACACTCGGGACGAGGGTTAGTGTTTAGTTCAAACCAGTGAGTCCACACTCGGGACGAGGGTTTGGTTTCTTCCATTGATCATCGTGTTTCGTTCATCCGGCAGTTCATTATGCGTAGTTGTTCTAGTGTTCGTGTGTTCGTGTTAGTGTTTTTGGTCATTGGTTTGTCCTTGTTCTTTCTTGTTGATTTTCTTGCGCATGATAAAACTGTTAGATAGGCATGTATATTATGTATCTTGCTATGTCCTCTGAGGACCTGATGATCTCTTCAGGTTTAGCGACTACATGGAGTTAGTTAGCAGAGCAGGATGGTAGAGGATTGCGATCAATGATACAGGTATTTGCTTGTGATATTTCTTTGTTATCCATTCGTGCTTTATTTTCAGTACCCTAATATACTCTGCTTATTTATAGACTCATATCATTCTTAGAGTCTAATCGAACAATATGCTAATGGGCTGCAGACCACGACCCATAGTGTTCATTCTTGTTTATTATCTTATTGTGGATTGAGATATAGATTTGTTTGCCATGATTTGGCGGTTTACCATGACCTTGACAGCTTATACGTATTCGAGTCGGGCTGGAGTTCGCTCGATGCGTAGCTGGGCTTGGACACGTGCTCGGGTCCGAAAAGCGGGTGCGGGTCGTAACAACAGGCATCAGAGGAGACAAACCTTTTATCACCACCTGCCTCCCATATTGCTTCCTCTTTGGGTGGTGACCCCGAGGTTGCGGGGTCATTACATGTTGGTGCTGATATCATTACGTCTGTACCTGGAGCAAAATGGGCGGGAGGAACAAGTCTTGATGGTTCGGATGCCGCTGCTGACCCCACTGGAGTTGTGGAAACGGTAGGAGGAGTCAAGACGACACCTGTTGAGTCTCAGTGTTGCCCTTCTCCTTCGGTAAGCTATACCACTTTCTCACCAATGAGGAAATTTGCTTCAACTCCGTCTTCTTCGTGTCAAGCGGATTGCTGGTTGCGCCGAATCCATAGGACCTGTCTCACCGCTACCGGTAGCGGATGTGGCCGCGGAGGAGGAAATAGCAGAGGATCCAGGGGCCGACCTGATACGAGCAAGAAACATTCCTTCTTCCTTACCAGCTCGAGTTGAGGCACCTTCCACCATGTTGAGTACAGACGTCCCGGCTCCTTCCACCTCTTTGGCGCATGCGGGCTCGGTTGGAACTGCCTCTTTCTCGAAACTTGAACCTTCTGCCCTGCCCAGCCTTCAGCTCCTTCTGGCTATGAAAAAAATTGCTGCTGTATGAAAGTCTCGTCGCTCGGAGTTTGTTTCCCTTATAACAGGATCTTCGAGCTCAAGTGTACCTCCTTCCCAGAAGCCCTCAGCTTCCTTAGATGCTATCCTGTCGACGCCGTCCTCTCTGGAGAATTTGGACGAGTCATCAAGGGACGTTGTCGAGAGCTTTTATCGTCATTTAAAATGGGAGGTCAAGGCTATTTTGAAGAGAGGGACTTTATTTGCTGTGGCCCACCACTACACCAAAGGCCAGATTGCCCTGCTGAAGATGCTTCCAGGTGGAGAAGGGGTGGCCGTCCTTCTGGAGCACAAGTTGGCAGAGGCTCATCAGTGCTAATCCAGTTGCAGAAATTATGGCAAGTAGATGCGTCTACCATGGTGGAGCAGGAGCATGGTTTTCTTGTATCAGCCGTAGAAAAGGTGAAGGCTGTTCAAGAGACAAGCACGCCCTCTTTGGAGAAGGACCTCCAGGAGTTGTCCCTTAAGTATGACAAGCTGTGCAGGGAGGGTGAGATTTTCTTGACTCGTGAGGAGACCATTACTCGTGCTATGGTCGAAACCAACGAGCATCTCCTCGAGCTCCAGGCTAGGTTAACGTCTTTGGAGACTGAGCTCCAAGTCACCCGTCAAGAGGGTGGGAAGATCTGGAAGGAGACTGATGAAGTCACCCGAACCTCTGCTGCTTTAGAAAGAGCACTAAAGAAACTGGAAGAAAATTGACAGGCTCATGCGCATCTGGAGGATGCCGAGAGGTTATACCAGGAAGCTGAACGCCGAGTTAAACTGAGAATTGAGCGCTCAACTGCAAAGCTGGAGGACACCCTTACAAGTTGTGCGTCGCTGATGAGTAGTGGACTTTGCTCTCCGTCTTCTCTTTTTTTTATAGAGCAGAATAGATTCACTCCGCTCTGATGAGCTTGTAATGACATTTTGATTGAAGGATATCCCCTGGAGGACTTTTTTATGGACCTATTACCCTTTGGTGCTTTTTTTTGAAAAATACGAGTAAATTGATTTGAAAATATATTTTGTGGACCTGCTACTATTTTGATACACCGATGGTGCGAGTAATAGATTAAGATAATTTTTGGGGACTCACTACCATTTTTTGTGTACTGGAGAGGCGAGTACTGATAACGAGTGAAGAGAAAAACTGACATATTTACTCAGAAGTAATGAGAACGTGGTAAATATGGGTCTGAAGTAAGGCGTTCCTACTCAGAGGTAATGAGGACATGGTAGGAATAGGCTAGATGGGGATACACAGAACAACTCAGAGGTGTTTGTTTTCCATTGATTGTAAAAGAACAGAACAATTATCGGAGGACTGAACTTAGACTCACAATACAAACTCGCTTGTACAAAGAAAGCCTAGGGACAAAAACCTAGGTACAGCAGTCTAAGTACAATTGTTTATTTTTGATTCTGGGGGGTGACGATAGAGGCTCGGGAAAGCGACGGCCGCTCTACCTTACTCCTTGGACGATCGGTACGCAGCCTTGGCTCGGGGAAGATCTGCTTGGTCGTTGACGAAGAAATGCCCTTCTTGCTCTCTCTCTGATTGCTCTTCTGGCTTCTCTCTCTCTCTGTGTATATTCTCTCTCTGACTATGGGGGAAGTCTCTCTGTGTATACGTATTCTTCTCTAAATTTTTTTGTTGTATATGCTACAAGGGAATGGCACCTTGCTATTTATAATAGTGGGATGTGATCACTAGGGTTGCCAATAATTAGCTCTTGGAGATGGCGACGGCCTGGGGATTGATCAATCCAGGCCGTTCGTTTCTGATTGTGACGAATCCGAACCATTAATGGTAGATTACACCAAATCTCCATTAGCAATTAATGCTGATTGGCATAAATCTTCCTTATAATGATTTTCTAATATCTGCGAATAAGTCAAATTTATTCTCCTGCCACGTGCCCCAGATCATTGGGATTTGACCCGATCTTGGATTACCATAAATCTGGGAGATTGATCGGCTGAGGACACGTGTCCTGAGAGCCAATGGTGAGACTGGAATCGCATGCAGATTGGGCCGCATAAGATTTGGGCCGCATAAGACTTGGGGCACGTGTCAGGGCTGTCTGGGCAGTGGCCCCCTCCTTCGGACTTCTGAACCATATGATGAGCCGCATGAAGCGCATAATGGTGTGTCTGCTTGAGCCGCATGGGCATGATCTTCTTGAGCCGCATAAGGATGCTTCCACTTGAGCCGCATGAGACTGTTTCGGCCTGAGCCGCATATGACAGCTTCATTCTGAACCGCATGGGAAGTCTTCACTTCGAGCCGCATAAGCACGCCCACGTGGCAAGGCTACGTGGCATTTTGTTGCTCTCGGGGGATCGTGTCAGAGATTTCCTTTTCTTTCCTAGAGATTCATCATCATGACAGAGTCATAATTACCTGCTTTGGTGTCAGGTCTGTCAACTTTTCAGAGGGGTCAGCCGTCAAAGCAATTAATGCAGCATGGGTCGGAGGGGAGCACTGTCAAGCCACGTGTCTTCTGAGCCGCATGGAATGCCTCCGGCCGCATAGCTCCTTATACCGCATGACTCCCTAAGCTGCATGCTTTTTCTGAGCCGCATGGGTCTTTCCTGGCCGCATGAATCTATTTTTTTAGTATTTTCCATGCTTCTACAGGACCCCCTTCAGAGTTTTCGATTTGTAAAATTGAAATACTTTGAACAAGAAGAATGGCTGTGTTAACCGCATATGCAATCCTGACCGCATAGGAGTCCTGGCCGCATGAATTATTCAGCCGCATAGGTGATTCAGCCACAGGAGACTTTCAACCGCATAGCCTCTAGCCACGTCATTATTTGCCACGTATGGCAATCTTTAGCACTTAAGCGTTGTTGATTTAAAGGGTGCTTTTTGGTGCGGGATCCGAGGAACTTAGCTTTCATTTTCGGCGGCTTATTTTGATAACCGAAGAGTCGGTTTATGTGTATGCACGGGAATCGAAACGCTCCATCTCTGTTTATAAATACGGGTGACTTTAGCCGGAGGGACTTCCTTACCTTCTCTTTCGTTCACTCTTTTTCCTGTCTTCTCCTTCCGATCTTCATTGTCTTTTTCGTCGAAGCAATGGCTCCTAAGTCTTCTAAAGCCATTTCCGTCGCCGCGAAGGGCAAGAGGGTGACGTCCTCGTCAGCCGTCGAACCTGACGCACCCGAAGTGCCCTCTGACGTTCGTGCTGCTTTTAAGGGTAAGGATCGCATTTAGATCCTTAGTACCCATGGGTCTGTTGCATATTTATGCACAAGCCCCTTCTCCAATCTTGATGGCAGAGCCGCATATGTTGTGTGAGCCGCATGACTGTTTCATGCCCGAACCGTATAGATAAAGCCCCATGTTTGAACCGCAGAAGACGGATTTAAACCACATACAATCTCCTCTGAACGGAGCCGCATATGTGTTTTAACAGGCTGAACCGCATAGCGCTTTGTGTCGCATGAATTCTTCTGTTTAGAAATGTGTTCACTCGTCCAACCCGCATAAGCTATCGAGCTAGAGTCATATGGAATTCACATCTGATTTAGGCCGCATGTGACTGTATTGACTCGAATCGCATATGCTTCTCCGAAACTGCATTTCTTGGGACCCAACTGGACTGGAGCCGCATAAGACATTATTGACCTGAACCGCATAGGCTCGTGAGAGCTTCTTTATTCAGTAAATTTTTATTTTAGCCCTCTTTTAATCCTGTTTCTTTTTTTTGCCCTTTTTTCAGTGAATCTTCCAACCAACCCAGCGGGAGAGCTCCTTGTGGGTCCAGCTTGGTGCGCCGTGGGCGTGCAACTTGATGATTTAATCCGTCGTATAGTGGATCAGCTTCCCACTAATGAGCCTAGGGATAGGGTGGATGCTATCAACAAACAACCTTTCCGCTTTCTTTGTTCCATGATGAATTCGGGGCAGTTGGATGGGGAATATCTGAAACCGGCCTTTCTCTTCGGGAATGCCTTTTCCATAAAGAACTCCCGATTGCTGGATGTCTCAGAGCACTGGGATTTTCTGTAGACGGGGTAGAGATTCATATTCCCAAGATGGAGCGACATTATCCTCTCTCGTGGTTTAACATGGTGCCGCTGAGCAGGACGATGGTGAGCTCTCTGACTCCCACCCAACAGGGAATGTTTGTGGGCAAAATTCACCATAACGGACGCACGGGTTTAATATGTGCGGGCAAAGACTCCGTGAGTCGGACTGTGATAGGGATGCTCCCGGGTACTTTTGTGAACACAACCGGCCCTAATTTTACCTTCACCCTAGCTGATACTTTTCTAAATCAGCTCGCTCGCAAGGGGTCTTATCCCATAGGCAGGTTGTCGCTGCTGAATTGGATTAACCCCATTCCCACATGGACTAATCTTACCTCCTGGATTCTGAGGACGTATGGGGACTTCCTTTAGGAAATTGATCTCTACTACGCTGTAAAACCCCTAAATTTCTACTATATTTTTAGTACTGAATTTTGTTTGTATTTATACGTCGCATAGTCGTATTGTACGTCGTACGATAATTTACGTTTTTCATATTACTCGTCGAGTGCAAATATATGCGAGGTATATATTTTTAGAAAAATAAGTTTGATTTTATTATCGGTAATGATTTCAAATTAATATATATAATAATTATTTTTTATTAAAGGCAAAGTCTATTAATTATTTATTTATAAATGCTATCTTATTGACTAGTGATAATTTAGAAAACTAGAAAAATTATTTCATTATATTTTCAAATTTTATTTTTATTACTTATAATAATTTATTTAGTAAAGAGGTATTTTAAAGATTTGATTGTTTATGTTTAAAGTCATAATTGTTTTATCTAAATTATTAAATGTAGTTTAAGATTATTCATATTAATATTTATAGTGATTTTCGAAATATATTTAGTATTAATATTTTATTATTCGAAAAGATGTTTAAAAATATTTATGATTTTCGAAATTATTATTAATGGTATTTTGAAAAATATATTTGGAAGTTACTATGGCATTTAAATCTCGATTTAAATTTATGGATTCATTTAACTAGTTTAATATTTGCAATTGATTTATCCCATTTGATTTTTAAACAAAAATTAAATTAGATTTTGATTTGAATTGGAAGTTGAGTGATTTTAAATTAATTATGAAATATCTAGTTTGGGTTTTAAAACCCCCACAATCCTATCCAAAGGGGAATTCCCACATCCTATAAATAGGCAGGTACTCCTCCCTATTATTTGTCATCCACAAATTTTTCTCCACAAATATTTTCTCAACCCCCGTGCACCGTGTCCGTGTTCCCTTCCCGTCCAAATTCTTATTCCAATTTTTATATTTACATTTTCTCTCCGTGTCGGACAAACCCCGACACGTACATCACAAAATCCTAAACCTAGTCTCCTGCTCCGTCCTCCACCATGTCCGGTCCAACCCCGCACGATCCCGACCACCACCCTGCCTATCCCTCGCAGCCAACCATCCTAACCCAAACAACCAGAGGTGCCACGCCATCTCGGCTAGTGGCTGAACCCCCCGTCACCCCGACAACCCAATCAAGGCCAGTGTCCCGACCACGACCAAATACCACCACCGTCAGCAAACTCCGACTCACCACCAAAACTCCACCACAAACAGAACCCCAGGAAAAATAGGAAAAATCCAGTCTTACCTCCTCCTCCTCCGCGGTAAGCTGTGCCCGGCCATCAGTGCCGCCGTGCCGACGAACTTCTCCGCTCAGACCCCTTGTGCCGCCGTCGCACGCCTCCCCGCAGTACGGCGAGCCCGTGCTTGGCCCAGCGCCAGCGTGTCGAGCGTCCACCGCCGCTCCCCGTTCTCGTCACCGTCCGCAGAAACCCTCTTCCGTCCGGCCGATCTCCACCGACCGCCGAAGCGGTGAGCCCCGACGACCCCTTCGCACCCGTCCCCGGCAGCCCTCGCGCCGCCCGGCCCGCTCTCCGGCCTTCCGCGTGCCAAGCTGACCCCCCAGTCCGCCTCTCTCCGCCACGTGCGCCGAGTCCCGAACGCCGCACGCCGCCGGGAAGACCCCGACAAAACCCCCTTCTCGCGCCTCGCCGACCTCCCCTTCCCGAGTTCCCTCCGCTGGCGCTGCCGCCACCAGATACTTCGACTCCGGCCTTCCCCTACCCTCTTCAACCTCCGCGCTCCGTCCCTCTCGGCCGAGCCGTCCGCCTCTCCGCCGACGGAGATTTCCGACCTCTTCGTTCCCGCTCTCCGAGACTTCGTCCACCGCCGTTAACCGCTGCCACTCCCCCGACGCTCCACCGACTCTTCCGACAGTCGCCCCCCTACGACTCCTCTCCTTCCCCCTCTCTCTCTCGAACTCTCCTTCTCCCCTCTCTCTCCTCTCTCTTCCTTTCTTCGTCAACTGCTTCTTTTGCAACTTTGTTTTTTATATTTTGTTCTGTGCAGACACGGTTCTCCTCGAAAGAGGAGAACACTCAACTGTACAAAATTTTATTTTTATTTTTTATTTTTATTATTTATTTATCATATTTTACTGTTACTTATGATGATTATTATTATTATTATTATTATTATTATTATTATTATTATTATTATTATTATTATTATTTATTATGCTGTTGATTTGGTTTCCTTAGTTAAATTTTTATTATTATTTTTATTATTATTTTTGAAATCATTTCTTTTATATTATTATTATTACTATTATTTTATAGGAGGTCTGGGAGAAAGGTGCTGGACCTTTTTGTTTTTGATTTTTGTTAATATTATTATTTTATGTTATATTTTTATAATATTTAGTTATTAACAATGGGATGTCTGGTTATAGTTACTAAACATATTTCACTGTATATTTATTAAATTATTAAGTTTATTAATACCATATGTGTTATCTTTACAAATTAACTAAATATATTTTTGTATTGCTAAAAATAGTGTATATTTATTTTCATGCATTTAGTTTCAAAGATGAATTTAGAAAAACCCTAAATATACTATTTCCTTATTTTTGTGGAAAAAAAAGAGAGAGAGAAGTTTTAAGATATTGTTAAAGTATTTTGTGCCTAATTAGATTATGGTTTTGAACTAAAATAATGTGCTAGAAAGTATTTTAACTAATAAAATATATTAATAATTATAAATATTTTCCAGTTATTTTTCTAATTTCCTTTGATTACCCTCATGTCCATGACCAACCCCCTTCTCTTATTCTCTCGCCAATTCAGTATGTCCTCTCGTCAATCCTAATCAAATAGACCGACCTGGATCCGATAGAACAATCCATGCCATCATCAGAATTCGTATTACATGGTTGTAACCCCGCAGCCATATGTTGTGCCACCATGATCATAGCACCACACCAGGCAGCTCACCAGACGTCGCAACAGGCAAGTATACCTTGCTAATTAACTGTCAATTATTTATTTTCTGCATTATTTATTTGTTTCATATTGTTAGTTTCCCTTTGTTATGAACTGTGCGTCCAAGCCATACTTGGGTGCAAGCGACTTTATTAGTCATTTTATTTTACTATATGCATGTTGACCTAGTGTTAGCAGACTACCTTCTTGTTGGGGGATATCTTTATATCTTCCTTTGGCTGTGACACTCACACTACACGATTTGAGACATGTTACTAGGGGCACGACTTATTGACTAGCTATCTCTAAAGTCGTGTGACGGTAGATGATCGTAACTGCTATGACTAGGGTTTTAGAGACTCAAGCAGTTACAAAACTGGACGAGCCATGGACATGACTTGAACAGTGTGGGAACTATTAGGGGAGGACAGTCGCTAGTGCGTATGGGAAGCCAAACAGGTAACCCATAGTTTTTGAAAGGAACTATGGCGATATTTTGCAGTTGCCCTCTGACGTTTTAGACGTTACGGACGGATACGGATCACTGGATGCCAGTTACGTACTTATAGCCACAAATCCCACCCATGCGCATGAAAGTTGTCCTCTAAATTGCACATTAGGCGGTTAGAATCTCCTTTGCATATTTGTGTCTAGGATAGTCATTTATATATTATTTTATTCTGACAGTTCATATTAGCTTGTTCTTCCTGTATCTTGCTACGTCCGTCTGAGGACCTGGTTTTTTTTCCCAGGTGTGTGTTCATGTTTTCCGCAGGTATTCTAGCCAAGGCCGTGGTCTTCTTCATTCCTTCGAAGACGCTTGCGCTTGGTTCGTCTTGTCATTTTTATCGCTCGATTTCTTGTACATTTCTTTCATTGGGATAGTTGGTAGTGGACTTTGTCTCCGCCCAACGGTTGTATCATAAATATTCGAGTTAATATTTATATTATTATTTTTTTCATTGTGGATGAGATTTAGTTTGTCTTGGATTACTGCATTTTACATCTTATGTATTCATACGAGACCTACGTATTTCGTATGAATACAGCTGGCATGTCTACGTACTTGGTATTTTGGGACTGGGGCGTTACATGTTTTTGTGGTGGCCCATGCAGGTCAGAATAAATTGATTGGTTACTTTACTGTACCAAGCAAGCCTGCGTATAGGATTAGAGTCTAGGATCTCATCCACACACTTGACTGCCTTCTCGCTTGACTCCTCGATTTGCATCTTGCTTGATTCCCTCTACCGTTAATTCTTATCCTTCCTTCGTGCTTGATGTTGGTTAGAAAGGTAATCCATACTAGGTAGACTTGTCCCATTGTCCCATTGTCCCATCACCCTACTAGTTTAACTCTTGTAAGTTGGGTAGAATGCCTTATGACCTAGTAATCACTTTGTCCTTGTGACCTATATTAGCAAGTTCACTTGGGTGCTAGAAATTGGAGGACCCTAACCCATATAGTCAACCAAAGACTTGGACAAAAGAAAGCTATAGGACAACTGTATCGAGACCAACGCATGACATGACTTGGATTCTTAAGGTGTTGAACTAATTCTACCTTCTTTCACTCTTACGCTCTCGTGCCTATATTTTTTTACCATCGTGACTAATGCTGCTAAATAGCCAAATTTTTGCAAGCTTACTTTTTATTCAAGCTTGTTCAAGGACATATATTTTATTGGGGGCCCCCACTAACATATTGTCTACTCAGAACCGGTGCATGATGGTCTGATCAACCTAGTGCACTTTGGTTCGTCTTTTCATACGATTATACTACATGGTTGAGACATATCCTCTAGGATCTCAACCGCAACTGACAACCTCCTTTTCGAACTATTAAATCGCATTTGAACCCGCATTAGTATTCGCTCACATCTCCCTCGAACTCTTGCGTTCTACAAAGGCTTAGCTAGCCCACGGCCAAGACATGACTATATGTTTGCCATGAGCTACTCGTCCTTTCCTTCGACCTTATATCTACTATCGCAATTTCCTAACCGGTTGGAAACCTTAGAATGATTACAATTGTTCTTCTAATCGTGCTCTCAACCTAGATGACTAGTACACCATTTCCTCCCTATGACCCATACCTCCTATGTTCTAAACTATTCTCTTGATTCCATACAAAACACTAAGTCGTGTTATCATTGCTTTAAACTCGCAACCTTCGTTCAATTCCATATCCATAATTTATTTTCGTCTATCTAAATACATGTTTGTGTTAAATGCCGTCTCCCTGCCTCGCCGAACGATTTGATCGTATTACCCTCGTACCCTCTCAAAACCCCCTACTTATTTCTTATTTCGAGGACGAAATTCTTGTAAGTTGGGTAGGATGTAAAACCCATAAATTTCTACTATATTTTTAGTACTGAATTTTTTTTGTATTTATACGTCGCATAGTCGTATTGTACGTCGTACGATAATTTACGTTTTTCATATTACTCGTCGAGTGCGAATATATGCGAGGTATATATTTTTAGAAAAATAAGTTTGATTTTATTATCGGTAATGATTTCAAATTAATATATATAATAATTATTTTTTATTAAAGGCAAAGTCTATTAATTATTTATTTATAAATGCTATCTTATTGACTAGTGATAATTTAGAAAACTAGAAAAATTATTTCATTATATTTTCAAATTTTATTTTTATTACTTATAATAATTTATTTAGTAAAGAGGTATTTTAAAGATTTGATTGTTTATGTTTAAACTCATAATTGTTTTATCTAAATTATTAAATGTAGTTTAAGATTATTCATATTAATATTTATAGTGATTTTTGAAATATATTTAATATTAATATTTAATTATTCGAAAAGATGTTTAAAAATATTTATGATTTTTGAAATTATTATTAATGGTATTTTGAAAAATACATTTGGAAGTTACTATGGCATTTAAATCTCGATTTAAATTTATGGATTCATTTAACTAGTTTAATATTTGCAATTGATTTATCCCATTTGATTTTTAAACAAAAATTGAATTAGATTTTGATTTGAATTGGAAGTTGAGTGATTTTAAATTAATTATGAAATATCTAGTTTGGGTTTTAAAACCCCCACAATCCTATCCAAAGGGGAATTCCCACATCCTATAAATAGGCAGGTACTCCTCCCTATTATTTGTCATCCACAAATTTTTCTCCACAAATATTTTCTCAACCCCCGTGCACCGTGTCCGTGTTCCCTTCCCGTCCAAATTCTTATTCCAATTTTTACATTTACATTTTCTCTCCGTGTCGGACAAACCCCGACACGTACATCACAAAATCCTAAACCTAGTCTCCTGCTCCGTCCTCCACCATGTCCTGTCCAACCCCGCACGATCCCGACCACCACCCTGCCTATCCCTCGCAGCCAACCATCCTAACCCAAACAACCAGAGGTGCCACGCCATCTCGGCTAGTGGCTGAACCCCTCGTCACCCGGACAACCCAATCAAGGCCAGTGTCCCGACCACGGCCAAATACCACCACCGTCAGCAAACTCTGACTCACCACCAAAACTCCACCATAAACAGCACCCCAGGAAAAATAGGAAAAATCCAGTCTTACCTCCTCCTCCTCCGCGGTGAGCTGTGCCCGGCTATCAGTGCCGCCGTGCTGACGAACTTCCCCGCACCGACCCCTTGTGCCGCCGTCGCACGCCTCCCCGCAGTACGGCGAGCCCGTGCTTGGCCCAGCGCCAGCGAGTCGAGCGTCCACCGCCCCTCCCCGTTCTCGTCACCGTCCGCAGAAACCCTCTTCCGCCCGGCCGATCTCCACCGACCGCCGGAGCGGTGAGCCCCGACGACCCCTTCGCACCCGTCCCCGGCAGCCCTCGCACCGCCCGGTCCGCTCTTCGGTCTTCCGCGCGCCAAGCTGACCCCCCAGTCCGCCTCTCTCCGCCGCGTGCGCCGAGTCCCGAACGCCGCACGCCGCCGGGAAGACCCCGACAAAACCCCCTTCTCGCGCCTCGCTGACCTCCCCTTCCCAAGTTCCCTCCGCTGGCGCTGCCGCCACCAGATACTTCGACTCCTGCCTTCCCCTTCCCTCTTCAACCTCCGCGCTCCGCCCCTCTCGGCCGAGCCGTCCGCCTCTCCGCCGACGGAGATTTCTGACCTCTTCGTTCCTGCTCTCCGAGACTTCCTCCACCGCCGTTAACCGCCGCCACTCCCCCGACGCTCCACCGACTCTTCCGACAGTCGCCCCCCTACGAATCCTCTCCTTCCCCCTCTCTCTCTCGAACTCTCCTTCTCCCCTCTCTCTCCTCTCTCTTCCTTTCTTCGTCAACTGCTTCTTTTGCGACTTTGTTTTTTTTTATTTTGTTCTGTGCAGACACGGTTCTCCTCGAAAGAGGAGAACACTCAACTGTACAAAATTTTATTTTTATTTTTTATTTTTATTATTTATTTATCATATTTTACTGTTACTTATGATTATTATTATTATTATTATTATTATTATTATTATTATTTATTATGCTGTTGATTTGGTTTCCTTAGTTAAATTTATTATTATTATTATTATTATTATTATTATTTTTGAAATCATTTCTTTTATATTATTATTATTATTATTATTATTATTTTATAGGAGGTCTGGGAGAAAGGAGCTGGACCTTTTTGTTTTTGATTTTTGTTAATATTATTATTTTATGTTATATTTTTATAATATTTAGTTATTAACAATGGGATGTCTGGTTATAGTTACTAAACATATTTCACTATATATTTATTAAATTATTAAGTTTATTAATACCATATGTGTTATCTTTACAAATTAACTAAATATATTTTTGTATTGCTAAAAATAGTGTATATTTATTTTCATGCATTTAGTTTCAAAGATGAATTTAGAAAAACCCTAAATATACTATTTCCTTATTTTTGTGGAAAAAAAAGAGAGAGAGAAGTTTTAAGATATTGTTAAAGTATTTTGTGCCTAATTAGATTATGGTTTTGAACTAAAATAATGTGCTAGAAAGTATTTTAACTAATAAAATATATTAATAATTATAAATATTTTCCAGTTATTTTTCTAATTTCCTTTGATTACCCTCATGTCCATGACCAACCCCCTTCTCTTATTCTCTCGCCAATTCAGTATGTCCTCTCGTCAATCCTAATCAAATAGACCGACCTGGATCCGATAGAACAATCCATGCCATCATCAGAATTCGTATTACATGGTTGTATCCCCGCAGCCATATGTTGTGCCACCATGATCATAGCACCACACCAGGCAGCTCACCAGACGTCGCAACAGGCAAGTATACCTTGCTAATTAACTGTCAATTATTTATTTTCTGTATTATTTATTTGTTTCATATTGTTAGTTTCCCTTTGTTATGAACTGTGCATCCAAGCCATACTTGGGTGCAAGCGACTTTATTAGTCATTTTATTTTACTATATGCATGTTGACCTAGTGTTAGCAGACTACCTTCTTGTTGGGGGATATCTTTATATCTTCCTTTGGCTGTGACACTCACACTACACGATTTGAGACATGTTACTAGGGGCACGACTTATTGACTAGCTATCTCTAAAGTCGTGTGACGGTAGATGATCGTAACTGCTATGACTAGGGTTTTAGAGACTCAAGCAGTTACAAAACTGGACGAGCCATGGACATGACTTGAACAGTGTGGGAACTATTGGGGGAGGACAGTCGCTAGTGCGTATGGAAAGCCAAACAGGTAACCCATAGTTTTCGAAAGGAACTATGGCGATATTTTGCAGTTGCCCTCTGACGTTTTAGACGTTACGGACGGATACGGATCACTGGATGCCAGTTACGTACTTATAGCCACAAATCCCACCCATGCGCATGAAAGTTGTCCTCTAAATTGCACATTAGGCGGTTAGAATCTCCTTTGCATATTTGTGTCTAGGATAATCATTTATATATTATTTTATTCTGACAGTTCATATTAGCTTGTTCTTCCTGTATCTTGCTACGTCCGTCTGAGGACCTGGTTTTTTTTTCCAGGTGTGTGTTCATGTTTTTCGCAGGTATTCTAGCCAAGGCCGTGGTCTTCTTCATTCCTTCGAAGACGCTTGCGCTTGGTTCGTCTTGTCATTTTTATCGCTCGATTTCTTGTACATTTCTTTCATTGGGATAGTTGGTAGTAGACTTTGTCTCCGCCCAACGGTTGTATCATAAATATTCGAGTTAATATTTATATTATTATTCTTTTCATTGTGGATGAGATTTAGTTTGTCTTGGATTACTGCATTTTACATCTTATGTATTCATACGAGACCTACGTATTTCGTATGAATACAGTTGGCATGTCTACGTACTTGGTCCTACGTATTTTGGGGTACCTGCTACGGATTGCCCATTAACAAGCCCTTGTTTATGGCTCTATTGGAGTTGTATAACCGGCGTACGGGGACTTTCTTTACCCCCGGGGGAGAACTGGGGCTTGCTCTTCATAAAATAAACACTGTGTCTAGATTGTCGTGGGGAGGCAAGGCTTTTGAAGTATACACGCCGACAAACGAAGAACTCGGGGAGTTGGATCGGCGGTTTCCTGGTTTCGTCGCCGTGTACCAAGAACTGTTGTGTCATCATAGCGCCTGCCATCAGATGGCTATTAAGAAAATAAATAGTTCAGAAGGGAATGCCCCTCATACCAGGGACTGGATTTTGTATCTTTTAAAGTTGCGTCCTTCTGGTCACGTATCGTCTCGAACTCCCCGAACCCCGGAGGAGGTTAAGGATATGATGTCGAAGGTTAAGAAGTCGAAGTCTACTCATGACCGGTTTGGGAGTAGCACTGACTCCCTCAGTTATTTCCACTATGGTACCCGGGAGATGTCTAATAAAGCGATCTTGGCTGGGTTCTTGATGGTGTGGCTACGCAACTGTGTAGTTTCAGGCGGCGCGGGTTCTATAGAAAGGATCAGCCACCACTTCATTCTTTCTGCTGTAAAATTGGTCTTCAAAGTGAGGCTGGCACTCCTCCCGGCCGTGGTGTGTAGCATACACCACGGCCTTCGTGCCTTTACATCCAAAGTTATTGATCGTGATGTGTCGGCGGACTTTAACCGGATAGAACTACCATACCACTACCTCATGGGGTGGTTATTGATGCACTATCGGTCATTGATGAGGCCGGGACCCGATGAAAATGTCTCTGTTGATGACGCCTTCATTTTTCGATATCGTCATCAGCCTTGGGAACATGATACCATGCCGACCTGCCGGAAGGCATTGGCGAGAATTGACGAGCTCGAATTCTTCGTATCTCTCCCTGAGTTCACCCCCGGAGAAATTAGGAGGGTATACGTTGACGGCGTTGATCCTTCCCAACTTTTAACTGAGAAGATGCTTCTTTGGTTACGCAACATCCGTCCTGCGCACCTGGTGTATCATTACCGGAACAGGGTATACTTGGAGCCTTATCTGCCCAGTAGATTTTCCCGTCAATTCGGGTATAGTCAATTGTTCCTGGATCGCCCTAACGCTTGCTTGAGCTTCGAGGGCAGTGTACTTGATGGCGTCCGGGCTTGGCATTATTATAATACGACCCATACCCGAGCCAGCTTCTCACTTCCTGACGCCAAGGTGGAGGGTAATATTTTGTATATATCGGCTCTTTATCATGTTACAGCGAGCAAACCTCCTGTTGGTTTTGATACGAATACTAGCTTCATTGTTGGCACCAGTTTGGCCGAGAAGCCAGAAGGGTCCAAGAAGAGAAAAAGGGGGCGAATAGGGTTCCTGTGTCGGACTCAGAGTCCACTAGGGTGGATGAGGGAGACGACGAACATGATACTGATGACTTGTCCCATTCTTCGGGTGAGGAGGTTGGGATTCAACCTCCTGTCGTGCAGGCTGAAAGGGCCGTGGGTCAATCGTCTAGTCTGTCTGACGAGGTGGTGAAGGATCAACCATCTGCGATACCCGGCCCCTCGCGTAAACGGAGCAGGCGCGTGACTATCACTGACGACCGAACTTATTCTACGAAGCATGCTGTGGTAAGACGTCGCAGGCTGCTTATTGATGATGTGGAGGATGTTCCTGAGGTGACTTGGGCTTCAGCTGTTTCCTTTCTTCTTCTTTTATGTTATGACCTAATTATTTGTTTCTTTTGCTCTTTATAGGCGTCGGACGAGCTCGCCCCTCAGGACCCGATTACGGAGGCTGATCCGGTCCTGTCTCATTTAGTCGGTGGTGTGTGCACCGCTATCATTGCTGCTGGGGTGCTTTCGATTACGATCGAGGATTCTTGCCCTGCTGGAACCTCAACCCAGGGGGATGGGGGCTTTACTGCGCCCGTTCCTGAAACATCTGAGCCCCTTCATGATGGCTTTGTGGGTGGGGAAACTATGCCGGTGGCGAACGAGCCGTCGCCCCCACGCTCTTCCTCTGGTAATACAAATCGAACTATAGTTCGTGAATCAGCATACGTGTTCCTGTCATTCTTCAAATTCTTCGTCTAACGGTTGTTTTTGGATGTTCAGATCCTAACCCGTCATTGCCAGTGACTGATATTGCTGGATCACACCCTACCGGAGAGGGCCTGACGGAATCTCCGTGTGTCGAGGGTCCTTTGTCTGGGTCGAGCTTGGGGCCTCAGGCAGCGGTGCTGCCGGGACAAGAGACGGTACCTCCTGTGTCCTCCCTTGCGAATGTAGTTTCGGGGGTCAATCTTTCCTCCCTGCCGAGCATCCACGCTATTCGGGCGGCAGAAGAGGAGTTAGCCGCCATTCAAGCCTCTTTTCGTACGGAATTTGCTTCTTTGGTGGCGGGTGCGATAAATTCTGAAACTGCCCCTCTGGTACCGTCTGCCACTCTCCCTCTGACGCCGTCATCCATAGAAGTCTTGGATGATGCGTTACAGGACGTAGTTGCTAGTTTCCATCGTCACCTGAAGAGGGGGATCGAAGCAGCGGTAGAAAGGGGGACTCCCTTCACTCTGGCCCGGCGATGTGCTGGCGGCCAGATTAATACCCTTAAAACACTCCCTGGAGGAGAGGAACTGGCTGCGCTCTTGGAGCCTAAGCTATTAGAAGCTGACCGTCTCGTTGCCCAGTTTCGCTTATTGCAACAGACTGATTTACCTGCGGCCATAAATCGAGAACGCAACTTCCTTACTACCATGGTGGAGAAGGTGATGGCTGCCCGAGAATCACTCAAACCGGCTATATTACAGGACCGTCGGAATATGACTCAGTTGCACGACCAGTGGAGCCGTCGGACTGAAGATTACACGACTCGGGAAGCGGATGCTTCTCGTGGGGTGGCCGATGTTCGGGAACAGATCCTCGAGCTCTAGAGAAAACTGGCTTTCCTGGAGTAAGAGCTTGAGGCCGCTCATATTGGGAAAGAGATTGCTATTCAGGAGGCTGATAAGTATAGTAGGGCTTCTGCTAATCTAGAGCTTGCCCTAAAGAAGGTGGAGGACAACTGGCAGGCATATACACATTTGAATGACGCAGAGCAGCTATTCCAAGAGGCCGAGCGTCGAGCTAAGCAGAGGCTTGATCGGAGGACTGCCTCAGTAAAGGACCATCTTTTGGAGTTGTGCAATGCTGAGCTATAATCGGCCTCTTGTTTTGTCCCCGTTTTCTCCTTCTTCTTTTTTTTGAAAGGGACGTGGTCCCGAAATATGTAGTACTTCTTTTCTTCCTTCAAATAAAGAGTATTTTCCATTCTACCCTTCATTTGTATTGCCTGTTGTGCCTGTGATATTATGGTGATGCTCTCCCCCATATGGGAGATATATTTGTGGACCTGTTATCCATGGCGTACCTTGGTTTTAGGTAGAGATAATAAGTTTTGGTTAGGGTACCTGAAGCAGCCATAGCAGAGTGGTCATGGGTGCTCTTGGTATTGGGAAAAGGAAAGTCGTAGAGCAGCTGGGCTCCCGTGGCGTGATAAGATGGTAAGTTTGTGTTAAGAAGCTCAGCTGAGGATATTTGTCGGCCTATTATCCTTGGCGTACCCTGGTTTAGGATACAGATAATAGGATGAAGGAGAACTGACCTACTTGCTCAGAGGTAACGAGGACATGGCAAGTAGGAAAGTTTTGTAATCGTAGAGTCTTCCTACTCAGATATAATGAGTACATGGCAGGGGTGGACTTGTCAGAGGGTATTGGTGGTCCACAGAGGACATTCGTGGTCAACAGAGGACTTTTGTGGTCAACAGAGGACATTTGTGGTCAACAGAGGACATTTGTGGTCAACAGAGGACATTTGTGGTCAACAGAGGACATTTGTGGACCCATTACCCTTGGCGTACTCCGGTTGTGGGTACAAGTAATAGGTTGAAAGGGGATCATCATACTCGCTCAGAGGTAGTGAGGACATGGCAAGCATGAAGGTTTCTTCGACGGAGCCCTCCCATTCAGAGGTAATGAGGACATGACAGGAGTGGGCTCAATGAAGGGGGGTACGTAGAATAACTCAGAGGTAATGAGGACATGGAAATTCTATGTAGGGGTGATTTGTTTTTGGCGGAAATGGGACGACTCAGAGGTGATGTGGACATGGTCGTCTTAGAAGTTTGTGGATCCGTTACCCCTTTTTTTTATGTGTGCACTAGGAGTGCGGGTAGTGGATCATGAAGGAGGATCTCTTTCAGGAAAAAAGTTCAGAGGTACGATTATACGTGACTTTCTTTCAAAAGAGTGACCAGGATGTAAGTTCAGGGGTACTAGCAGGTACGTGACTCGACAATCCATGAATGTTGGAATCAAAGTGTAAGTTCAGAGGTACCAGCGGGTACATGACTTAGCAATTTAGGATATGAGTTCAGCGGTACAAGAGGGTACGTGACTCGGTAAGTTGGAAAATTGGGGGGTTGAGTTCAGTGGTACCAGCGGGCACATGACTCAAACTCTGGAAAATGTTGTTTAAACATAGTATTTCTTCAGGAACTTGTCGTTGACGGGCAACATGAGCAAGTCTCCGTTCTGCTTGGCGAGGCGGTAAGCACCATTAGAGAACACGACCTCGATGATAAATGGGCCTTCCAATTTTGGCTGGAACTTGCCGGTGGTCTTGTGAGTCATGACCATTGGCCTCCTGACTGCCAAAACAAGATCGCCCACTTGGAATGTTCTGACTTTGACCTTTTTGTTGAAGGCTCCTGAGATGCATGCTTGGTATAGCTCGATCCTTTGCTGAGCTAGGAGGCATTTTTCATCTAAGGCCTCTAACTCTTGTAGTCGACGTCGGTAGTTATCATCCGTTGTCAATTGATAAGTGAGGGCGACGTGGAGTGAGGGTATTTGAGTCTCTAATGGGAGAACTGCCTCACTTTCGTACACTAGGGAGAATGGTGTATTCCCGGTGGCTGTTCGAACTGTGGTGCGATAAGCCCATAAGCACTCGTCGAGCTTCTCGTTCCAATCGCGTTTGTTGGAGGAGACAAACTTCTTGAGGAGTTTGATGATTGTTTTGTTGAATGCCTCTGTTAACCCGTTTGCTGCCGGGTTGTATGGTGTCGAAGCGACATTCTGAATACGGTGTTTGTCGTAGAATCGGTAGAATGCGTGGCTTGCAAACTGCGGACCATTATCATGGATGATCCTCCGTGGCAGTCCGAAGCGGTAGATGACGTGATGTTTAAGGAAGCTGATCACGTTTGAAGTCTTAACTTCTGCGAGTGGGACAGCTTCCGCCCATTTGGAGAAGTAATCAGTAATCGCAAGTATAAAGCGATGTCCTCGGGAGGAAGGTAGGGTGATTGGACCAATGATATCCATCCCCCATGCTTCGAATGGCCAGGACGCCACCGTTGGATGTAGGAACTCGGATGGTTGATGAATGAAGTCCGCGTGGACTTGGCAGGCCTTGTATTTTCTGGCATAATCTATCGCATCTGCCACCATCGTGGGCCAGTAGTAGCCCATCCGGCGAAGGCGGTCTTGCAGTTTAGGGCCAGGCTGATGGGCCCCGCAGACACCGTTATGAGCCTCTCGTACGGCTTCTTTGGCTTCTGCGTTCGACAAGCACCGGAGCAATAATCCGTCGTAGGAGCGACGATACAGCATTTTCGTCTCTGTATCGTAGAAGAATCTGAGAGAACGTCGTCTGATAGAAGTAGCCTCCTTCGGGTTCTCGGGCAGGATATCGTAGACCACGAAGTCTATGAATGGTTGTCTCCAGTCTGGCGCTTTGTCGATCATCTGAGCAGAATAACTCGCCACGGCTTGAACGTTGTTCTTTGGGCAGACCAGCTCATGGCCGATTATATCGACCGAATGATGAGAGTGGTTTGGCACTGCTAGGGAAGCAGCAAGGCCTGCTAGGGCATCAGCTTCGATATTTTGGAGTCTGGGGACGTGTTCGATGAAGAATCCCTCGAATGATAGGATAATGTTGATCGCTATTTGGTGGTAGGGGATCATGTCTTCATGGCGGAGCAGAGCGTAGAGTTGTTGGTAGACTAGCAACCCCCAGTTTGGCACTCGATGTGGGGTGAGGAGTGGCTAGTTCGCTTGAAGTGTCAGACCTCGCATCGAGGTGACGACCCTTCTTAGGCAGGCGTATCGTCAGAGGTCTATCGGAGGGATTGAGCTTCTCTGTTTGGGGTTGACCGACTCTCGGCAGTCTGATGGTAAGTGGCCCTGTTGTGGGTCTCGGTACTTGGCCGGACCTTGGCAGCCGGATTCTCATCTGCTCTTCTTGTGCCGAGAGACTGATTGCGTCCTTACGTAGCGTGGCCGTAAGGGGTACGGAATTGCCTGGTTTGCGAGCTTGGAGGTGGATTGTCAGAGGTTCTTCTGATCCCGTGGTCGCTTGCATCAGTTTGTTTATTTCCTCCTTTAAGGTGCCTCTTCGACTTTTCGTATAGGCAGGAGTCCGAGTAATAAGATTCGACCCCTTTGAAGGGATCGATGTCAGCAAATTCCGTCCTCACGAAGCCGTGCTTGTCGACATATTTGAAGCATTGGTGTAGTGTGGAAGGCACGATCATGTAATCGTGTATCCAAGGGCACCCCAAAAGGATGTTGTAAGAAGTGTCGGCATCTATGACGTAGCAAGTGACTTCTGATTGGAGATCGTCAATCTGGCATTTCAGACGGATCTTCCCGATTGGGTAGCTCCTGCCCGAATTGAACCCGCTGATGGCGGTATTTGTAGGGGTCAGGCGATGCATCGAAATACGAAGATGATGCAGTAGTCCTTTTGGAATAATGCTTATGGAAGACCCAGGGTCAATGTGCATCCGGTCCACCTTTATGTCGCCGATGTAGCCTGTGTAGTATAATGGGCGATCGTGCAGATTAGTCTTGATGAGCATGTCTTGTGGAGTGAAGACGATGTTGGGCATTGCTCCCGTACATGCACTGTCTTGGAGGTCTGCGGGCTGATTTTCTCTCGTGAGGTTGACCTAAGCCAGGTACGCGTCGGCATTTTGAAGTGCATCGCTCAAGGCTGCACGGACATCCTTCGAGAGCCTCAGGAGTTCATATAAGGACAATTTGGCCGGTGTATTGGCCAATTACGCCAAGATGTCGAAGTTGTAGGGCCTCTCCAGCCCCTGAGGTGTCTCCTTTCAGAGGAATTTGTCGAAGCGAGTCTCCTTCGGCCTAGGCTTGTCGGTCGTCGAAGGCTGAGCAGGTCCCGGAGCATCAGTGGTAGTGGGCGAATGATCATCAGTCGAGTTTTCAGCCACGGGTTGAGATTGTGCTCCAGATCGAGTAACAACGGCCGTGACTTCTTCTTCATCTGCCGAGGCGGTACGGCAGGATCTGACTTTTCCACTTTTCCTTTTAGAAGGTAGAGTAGGCTGAGTTACCTCATGGACTAGGTCCGGATGGACCCACATGATTTCCTCTCGTGATGTGGTGAGGGGTACTAGACCATCAGCTTGATCGCGAGCAGGCGAAAGATTAGCAATCTCTATCGTTGCTAGAGGGATGTGTATAACCCCATCCTGAGTCTCTGTTGGAGGGAAGCTGCCAAATTATATGGATACCATGTTGGCTGCTACGGTTACCTCCTCGAAATCGATGGCCAGAGCGTTCGAATCGATGAGGTTTTGGATATATCGTTTCAGTTGGTAGCAGTCGTGCGTAGCATGGTGGACGTAGCGGTGGTAATGGCAGAACTTTGGGTTCTCCAGATCAGCCGGCCGAGGCTCCCGTCTTGGTGGAGGAAGCTGAATCCTATCTCCTTGCATGAGCATATCCAAGATAGGCTTGACGTGACCGTCTTCAAAAGAGTAAGTGATTTGAGGCCATTGTCTGTCTGCTGGTTGCGACTCAGGCTTCTGGACTGTATCGGCCACCATAGCCTGCTTGCCTCTGTTGTCCCGGTTGTTGGAGGGGCTACCCCCATTGTCGTTGGTGGTGTTGGGACGCTTGCCCTTGTTCTCTTCCTCTGAGATATGTAATCCCAATTGACGAGCCTTCTTCAATCGTTCTTCGGCACTTGTAGCACTAATGATAAAAGCCTTCCAGTCCTTGAATTGACTCTCGCCCATCCAGAGACTGATTGTTGGGAGTAGTCTCTTTTGGCAAATTTCGATCAAGGAAGAGTCCGGGTTGCCAGATGGTAACTTCACTGCGGTTTGACGAAACCACTCAATGTAATTCTTCGTCAGCTCTTTCTCTCCTTGAATGACGTCCATGAGGGTAGACATCGTGACGTCCTACCCTACCTCATAGAACCTCTCCAAGAACAGGTATTTGAAGCCAGCGAAGGAGTGGATGCAATTGTCTGGCAGGTTGCGGTACCAATCGAAGGCGACTCCTTCCAATGCCCTAATGAATAACCGCATGAGGATAGCGTCATCATGGGGCATATGGTCGGTAGTGACCTCAAAGTAAGTGATGTATCGACTTGTTGAAGTCTTGCCATCATATGGGTTGATATTGAACGGATTATATCTTGGTGGAAAGGGAACATCCCTCCATTCAGCAGGATATGGTTGCCGTATTCTCAGGTCTTGAGAGTTTTCTCGGGCGTGGAACATTGCTCGGAGCTCCTGAACCTCTCTTCTTACTTCTCGGGCCTCATCTGTCGCGGTAGGGGCCGTTATCTCGGGAGGATTATTGCCCGGGTTCGGTGCCGCTGAATTTGTATCTACGTTGATTACGGGATCCGTGCTTATCTGGCCAGGTGTCACTCCCTGTAGAGTAGGAAGTGCCGCTTTGATCTCGTCTACAGACTTGACCAAGGCGTACAATATGGCCTCCAAAGTATCGATGCGCTGGCGATCACTGGAACCGCCTTGATTGCTGTCTGTCATGAACACCATCTTCACATGAGGAGTGACGGAAGGAGTGGTGGAGGATGTACCCTCCGAGTCGTACCCATGCATCGAGAAATCATCAGGATATGTGGGGATGTTCTCTTCAGGTTCGGACTCGGAAGGAGCAGTACCCCCAGCTTCGGAGCTTGCTTTGTCTAGGATGTCCTTGGGGACGTCGGTATCTGTTGTATCCGTCGGGGGATTTGCTTCCTCCAGTCCGTATTCCTGGAATATCGGATTGTCGTGGATGTTTGGAGGAGTGCTACCCCCAGTTCCGACGACCCCCAGTGATGCAGACGACGAACTTCCTACTGCAGCAGTTTTCGTCTTCGAACGGGTGTGTTGGAATACTCCATGGAGGACAACCCTTTAGACGACGGTTTCTTAGTTGCAGTAGTTGACACCTTTGGGCTGGAGATGTTTATTTTCTTCTCTCTTCCCTTGGCGGGAACTTTCTGCACGGAATTGCAGGAGACAACAGGAGGTGCCTCGTCTTTCGAGCTCGGGTGATGTAGTCTTTGGAAGACGGATGGCCGGTCTTCTGTCACCGTCGCATTGTTGCAACAGCAGTTGACGATGATCTGGGTGCAGTGATGTCCGTGTGAGGACTCCTTGCACTCCGAAGCTCCTTCTCTTTCCTTGCATTTGTGGAGGATAACCTCACGCAGGTCAGAGGAACCACTTTGTCCGTTTGCCGCCGGGGGCTGGACTTGAGTGGTTTTATACAACTTCCCATCAGAGGCCCGCGTGATAATCAGCGGGATGCCCCGATAGTCAGAGGTTAGGGCAGCTGTCTGGACTTGATGAGCCCGCGCTGCCCTAGACTTCCTCCTTTTAGCACCTGTGGGTGCATAATAGGAGGAGTCTAAGTTGAATACCACAGAGTCTGGATTATTATCCAGAGAATGATCAGAGTCAGGACCGCATGAGAGCCGGTCGAAGACTGATCGAGAGAAGCGTGGATCGGAAGCTATGCGGCTAGCATTGGGTACCGTGCAGGCTGTCTGCATGCGGCTATCTTCTGTTGTGGGATGAGTCCTTATGCGGCTAGGAGTCACGACCGTGCAGGCTGACCGCATGCAGTTGGCATCTATGGCCGCATGGGTTTTCTGCAAGCGATTGACTTTAATAGCCGCATGAGTCTCATCCGTGCTGTTGGTAACTGTAGCCGCATAAGTTATGCGGCTGACAGATGTGGCCGCATGAATTTTCTTTATACGGTTGGCGGTTGTAGCCGCATGGGCTTTCTTCCTGCAGCTAATACCCTTCTGCGGCTCGGATCGCGTAGAGTTCCTCTTTGTCCCTGCAAGTCCAGCATCATAGTATTTTCTTCTGCCAGACTTGGGGACAGCAGAGTTGTCTACGGTCTGAAGTGGGGCCGTAGGGGAGTCTTTCTCGCCATCTTGAGCAATAGAGAGCACCCCATCAAGGGCTTGCGGAGGAGCAAATGATTTTGGCCTCCACTCTTTGCGAGCCTTTATGGTGCGGGTGCGCTTTTGGACCGGGCCAGCGCTACCTTCAGAGAGCATCTCTTCGAACGCCTGTTGGTCGAAGCGGACGACTTTCTTCTGTTGTGTAGAGCCAAGTTTGGCTGCGTCCGATTGCGTCACCAACTCTTCAGCCGTAGAGAAGTTAGTCCCCAGCAGAGTCGCCATCGTGTTTGCCATTGATTGTAAAAGAACAGAACAATTATCGGAGGACTGAACTTAGACTCACAATACAAACTCGCTTGTACAAAGAAAGCCTAGGGACGAAAACCTAGGTACAGCAGTCTAAGTACAATTGTTTATTTTTGATTCTGGGAGGTGACGATAGAGGCTCGGGAAAGCGACGGTCGCTCTGCCTTACTCCTTGGACGATCGGTATGCAGCCTTGGCTCGGGGAAGATCTGCTTGGTCGTTGACGAAGAAATGCCCTTCTTGCTCTCTCTCTGATTGCTCTTCTGGCTTCTCTCTCTGTGTATATTCTCTCTCTGACTATGGTGGAAGTCTCTCTGTGTATACGTATTCTTCTCTGATTTTTTTTGTTGTATATGCTACAAGGGAATGGCACCTTGCTATTTATAATAGTGGGATGTAATCACTAGGGTTGCCAATGATTAGCTCTTGGAGATGGCGGCGGCCTGGGGATTGATCAATCCAGGCCGTTCGTTTTTTATTGTGACGAATCCGAACCATTAAGGGTAGATTACACCAAATCCCCATTAGCAATTAATGCTGATTGGCATAAATCTTTCTTATAATGATTTTCTAATATCTGCGAATAAATCAAATTTATTCTCCTGCCACGTGCCCCAGATCATTAGGATTTAACCCGATCTTGGATTGCCATAAATCTGGGAGATTGATCGGCTGAGGACACGTGTCCTAAGAGCCAATGGTGAGACTGGAACCGCATGCAGATTGGGTCGCATGAGATTTGGGCCGCATAAGACTTGGGGCACGTATCAGGGCTGTCTGGGCAGTGGCCCCCTCCTTCGGACTTCTGAACCATATGATGAGCCGCATGAACCGTATAATGGTGTGTCTACTTGAGCCGCATGGGCATGATCTTCTTGAGCCGCATAGGGATGCTTCCACTTGAGCCGCATGAGACTGTTTCGACCTGAGCCGTATAGGACAGCTTCATTTTGAACCTCATCGGAAGTCTTCACTTCGAGCCGCATAAGCACGCCCACGTGGCAAGGCCACGTGGCATTTTGTTGCTCTCGGGGGATCGTGTCAGAGATTTCCTTCTCTTCCCTAGAGATTCATCATCATGACAGAGTCATAATTACCTGCTTTGGTGTCAGGTCTGTCAACTTTTCAGAGGGGTCAGCCGTCAAAGCAATTAATGCAGCATGGGTCTGAGGGGAGCACTGTCAAGCCACGTGTCTTCTGAGCCGCATGGAATGCCTCCGGCCGCATAGCTCCTTATACCGCATGACTTCCTAAGCCGCATGCGTTTTCTGAGCCGCATGGGTCTTTCCTGGCCGCATGAATCAATTTCTTTAGTATTTTCCATGCTTCTACAGTGTTATCAACGTGGAAGTTTTATGTATTGGATGAATTGTCAGTGATGGATAGGAAAACAACTCAGAGGTAATATGGAATGGTTGTTTTTCCCGTTTGGGGAATTTTGTGGACCTATTACCCTTTTCGTACACTGTTGGTGCGAGCAATAGATTAGGATAAGTTTTATGGACCTATTACCCTTACGCGTACTGGTGGTGCAGGTAATAGATTTTGAAGCAGAGCCCCACAGGGGTGACATGGTCGTGATGGTGGTCGAAACATCAGAGTGAAATTTTAGAGGTATCAATACACATGACTTGTCACTCATAGAGATGCAATGTGAGTCCCCTCGGAAGGGGGAGAACAGAGTATAAGTTCAGGGGTACCCGAGTACATAACTTGACACTCTAGGTAGTATTTATTCTCTCTCTTTTCTTTTTTTTCTATTTTTTACTGGCAGCCTCTTATTGATGAGATAAGGAACTCCGTCCATGGGGATTACATCATCAGGAGAGGTACCATCCACCTGTGCCACCAGGTATTCGGCGAGTTCTACGTCCTCTTCGGCTACCCCCTACGATCCCAAAGGTTGGATGCTGCCCTGGGCATGTTGACCCCCAAGGGTTGAGCTTGAAATATTCGCTTGCTTGAGTATGTCGGATCTATATTTAGTTTCTGACTCGTCTTGGGAAGACGGGTGACAATTAGCTCGGCAATGGATTCTGTGTCCTCCGATGGTCTTCGGATGGATATTGGTAATTGGATCACCATCGGCCCGGTGACGGGCTCTGGCTTTTGAATTTGGGCATCGGATGACCGTTCGTTCCGACTGTGCAACTTGAATAAGAGAACTAGGCACCTCATCATATATGGTTGCAATAAGGGGTACGACTTTGTCATGTTTACGAGTCTAGAGGTGAATTATCGAGGGTGTCTCTGGCCCTGTGATGGTGTCCAGTTTGTTGGTGATGTACATCTTAGATTCCTTTTATAAACAAGCCTCCGAAAAATAACAAGGCTCAAGTCCTTTGAAGGGATCGATGTCGGCAAATTCGGTCTTCACAGAACCGTGTTTACTGACATATTTGACGCACTGGTGGAGGGTGGATGGTAGAATCATATAGTCATGTATCCACGGATGTCCCAAGAGGATGTTGTAGGAGGTGTCTGTATCTATGATGTAGTAGGTAACTTCCGTCCTCAGGTCACCAATCTGACACTTCAACCGGATCTTCCCTAGGGGATAGCTTCTTCCTGAGTTAAACCCGCTAATGGCAGTGTTGGTTGCTGTTAGCCGGTGCATAGGGATGCCAAGAAGTTGGAGCAGGCTTTTCGGGATGATGCTTATTGACAAGCCTGGGTCGATATGCATCCTATCCACCTTGATGTCGCCTATGTATCCAGTGTAGTGCAAGGGGCGATCATGCAAGTTGGTCTTAATCAATATGTCATGTAGAGTAAATACGATGTTGGACATTACATCTGTGCTACCGCCGTCCTGTAGATCTGCTGGTGGGTCTTCATTTGGAGGCTTGACCTGAGCTAAATAGGCATCAACATTCTGGAGTGCTTCGCTTAATGCGACACGAAGATCCTTGGAGAGCCTTAGGAGCTCGTATAGCGACAACTTTGCTGGCGTATTAGCCAATTGTGCTAATATGTCGAAGTTGTAAGGTCTCTCCAGTCCCTGAGGTATATCACTGCGGAGTGGCCTGTCGAAGCGGGTTTCCTTTGTCTTGGATTTGTCCGCTAGTGGAGGCTGAGATGGCCTTGGAATATCAGAGGGAGGCAACGTTGTCGGCTGAGGATCATCGGCTGGACTATTCCGTACGGGCTGGACTTATGCTCCAGACCGGGTAACAATATCTGCAGCTTCTTCAGCTTTAGCTGAAATTGTATGGCAGGATCTAGACTTCCTACCCTTCTTCTTGTTGGTAGGAGATGACACCCCCTGGGTAACTTCGGGCACCAAGTATGGATGTACCCACATGATCTCTCCTCGCGATATGGTGAGGGATAACAATCTAGATGTCTGGCTCCGGGCGGGTGGAAGATTAGTAACCTCCATCATAGCCCGGGGAACAGGTACTACCCCCTCTAGAGTGCTTGTTGGAGGAAAATTGCCAAACTGAATAGATACCATGTTTTCCAGTAACCTCTTCAAATTCTATCGACAGAGCTTTAGATTCGATAAGACTCTGGATGTACCGCTTCAATTGGAAGCAATCCTGGGTGGCGTGATGGACATAGCGGTTGAAGTTACAGCACTTCGGGTCCTCCATTTTTGCTGCTCGGGGCTCGCGTCTTGGTGGCGGGAGCTGGATCCTATCCCCTTGCAAGAGCATATCGAAGATAGGTTTGACATGACTATCTTCGAACGAGTAATTGATCTTGGGCCACTGGCCTTCTGCCTGCTTTTGTTCAAGCTTCTGAGTCGCATCCGTGACCATGGCCTACTTGCCCTTGTTGTCTTGGTTGGTGGTGGTGCCACTGTTGTTGTTACTAGAGGTGGGACCAGGACGTCTGCCCTTATCTTCTTCGTCTGGGATGTGTAACCCCAGCTGGCGAGCCTTCTTCAATTTTGCGTCCGCGTTGGTAGCACTTATGATAAATGTCGTCCAGTCTCTGAACTAATCATCTCCCATCCAGAGGCTAATTATAGGGAGCAGCTTCTTCTGGCAGATTTTAATTAGAGAGCTCTCGGGATTGCCCTGAGGCAATCTCATCGCGGTTTGGCGAAACCGCTCGATATAGTTCCTCGTCAGTTCCCTCTCTCCCTGAACAACGTCCATGAGAGATGACATCGTGACATCATGCCCTAATTTGTAAAATCTCTCCAGGAACATGTGCTTGAAGCCGTCGAAAGAATGGATATAGTTGTCAGGGAGATTGCGGTACCAGTCGAACGCGATCCCTTCCAATGCCCCGATGAATAATCGCGTGAGGATGGCGTCACTATGCGACAAGTGGTCGGTGGTGACTTCAAAGTAAGTCATGTACCGACTAGCAGAGGTCTTTCCATCATAAGAATCGATATGGAACGACATGTACCGCGGTGGAAAAGGCACATCTCTCTACGCAACGGGATATGGCTGCCGTATTCTGAGATCCCGAGAGGAGTCTCGAGCATTGAACATCGCTCGGAGCTCCTGGACTTTTCTCCTAGCCTCTTTGGCTTCATCTACAGCTGAAGGAACGGATGGTGCTACGGGATCATCACCCAAAGAAGGGACGGTCATGTTGGAGTCCGCGTTGACTGCGGGTCCCAAGATTGTTTGTCCGGGCGTCCTTGCTGGTTGAGCTGGCAAGGCAGCTTTGGTCTCGTCCACCGACTTGACTAAGGACAGGAGCATGGCTTCGAGCACTTCTAGCCGTTGTCGGTCGGAAGGTGCTTCATGATCGTCATCAGTCATAAAGACTGTCCTCACGTGGGTAGAGGTGGAAGGGATTGTGGCAGAGGTACTCTTGGTGTCGTACCCTTGTATAGAGAAATCGTCAGGAAATGTTGGGATATCATCTTCGTCAGACTCGAAAGTAGTGCTACCCCTGTACAGAAAGCCGCATCGTCTTGACGAGGGTGGTGGTCCTCAGGGAAATTCGATCATGTTGTAGAGTTCTAGGGGATCTCTACCCCCTGCATGTGCTCTTGGTACTCCGGGTTATCGTATACATTGAGGGGGCTGCTACCCCCAGCGTCATCCTTTCTCAATGAGACTGAAGACGCACCTCCAGGTGCCGGAAGCTTCTTCTTGGATCGAGTGCCTAAATAGACACCCCATGTGGTTAATGGGAACCCCCAGATGAGGGTCTCCTTGCAATACTGGACGAGATGGCCGGGCTGGAAGAGCCTGTCTTCTTTCCACCCTTGCCAGGGCTAACCTTTTGAGTTGAATTACACGAGGCGAAAGGAAGCTCTTCGTCTCCTGGAATTTCTACCTATCGGACAGGTGCTGGCTGCTGTAGTCGCTGGAAAACTGACTGTCGATCTTCAGGTGCTGCTGATTTGTTGCAGCAGCAGTTGATGATAACTTGAGTGCAACAACGCCCCGAGAGGGACTCGTTGCATGCTGACGCTGTCATCTTGCGCTTGGGAGTAATCATGTCACGTAAGTCGGTAGGAGGCTGCTCTGCCTTCGCACCAAACTTGCGAACTCGGGGATCCCGAGCGCACGAGTGCTTAGGCATCATGTTTGCTCCCTGATCCGTGTCTAGTAAAAGCACTTGCTCTGGATCTTTAGAGGGAGACTTTAAAAACCTACCCTGTTTGTTTGCCCTGGGGGACTGGACGCGGGTAGTTCTGTACAACTTTTCGTCAGGGGCCCGTGTAACAGTTAACGGGGACCATTGACAGTCAGTAACTTGGACAATTGACTGGGCTGGTTGATCCTGCACTGCCCTAGACTTCTTCGACTTAGCGCCCAAAGGCGCATAGTAAAAAGAGTCCTGATTGATACATTCCGCATCTTTAGTGTGCCGCATGGCGTCGGACCCGCATGAGAGGCGGTCGAACACAGAGTTTCTAACAGGGCCATATGAGACATCCTGTCTGTGGGCAGGATTAATCGTTGCATGGACCATCTTCTTGCGACTAGGGCTGGCTGCCACATGGATCATCTTCCTACGGCGAGAGTTGGCTGTCACATGAGTTGTCTGCCTGCGGCCGGAGTTAGCTGTTGCGCGGGCAGACTGCCCATCTCCTATCTGCGGCCTCCTCTTTATCCGCATGGAGTTCCCTTGTGCCCCCAAAAACTCAGCATAGTAGTATTTTTCTCCGCTACATTTGGGGACAGTGGGGTCCTCGGCGGTCGAAAATAGAGCCACATGAGAGTTCTGGTCACCGTCTTGGGCTGCAGAAGGAGCTTCTTCGAGAACTTGGTCAGGGCAACAGTTTGCGCACCGATGCCTTGCGAGTCCTCTTCGGGTTGGCTCGCTTCTGAGACGGACTGGCGCTCCCTTCAGAGAGCAATTCTTCGAAGGCTTGTTGGTTGAAGCGGACCACAAGCATCTGCTGTGTAGAGCCGAGCTTGGACGCGTCAGATTACGTCACCAACTTCTCATCGAAAGAGAAGGATGTCCCCAGCATAGTTGCCATCGTGTTTGCCATAAAAATCAACAACAGGTACTATAGAACACTGGAATTGATTGCAAACTCGCTTGTACAAAGAAGAGGCTAGAAAATAAGCCTAGGAAACAATCTAAGTACAATTGTTTAGTTTTGATTCTGGAGGGTGACGGTGGAGGCTCGGGAAAGTGCTATCAACTTTGCCTTACTCCGTGGACTATCTGACGCGGTCTCTAGCTCGTGAAGATATTGCTTTTTCTCTGGAAGGTTGTCCCCATTGCAGGGGTGTGGCACCCTACTATTTATAATAGGATGGATTTTAAGCCGCATGGACGGCTTGCGGCCACGTGGCTGATTGGCACACAAAGACCCGCTCTTGAGCTGCCATCTGTCGGTTTGTTGGAATTTTGTAGCAGCAAATCTGGGTAGTTAAGGAATTAGTCAGATTGCCACGTGTCCCGTTGCGTATGGTATTCTCATGTGGGGTCGCATGAGACTCATGCGGCTCGGATCTCAGCTACATGAAGCTTGGAAACTCTGGGGCCGCATAAGCTGGGCCGCGTAAGCTGGGCCGCATGAGGTTTATGCGGCCTGGATGACGCTCTTTTGGCCGTATGGAGGCGTACGAACCCTACTTTTGGGCGACGTCTCTACGTCTTATCTTTCTTATCGAAGTGTCAGAACTGTCATGTTTTGCCAAGGCTTGTCAGCATTATCAGTCGTGTAAACCCCCTAAATTTCTACTTTAATTTTTTTATATAAATTGAGTATTAAAAATTTTTACTTGGTATTTGTACGTCGCATAGTCGTATTATACGTCGCTTACGAATTTGTCGTATGGGACGTCGCGGATGAGTTCGCAAATTTCGTATGTCTCGTCGAGTGCAAATATGTGCGAGCGTACATATTTTAGAAAAAATAGTTTTCTATTTTTATAGTTTCAAAATAATATATATATATAATAATTATTTGTATTTGTATTTTACTTAAATTTGTGAAAAGTATCAAGATGGCCAAAACTTATTACTTTTATTTATTTATAAAAGGCTAGCTTATTTAATAGTGGTAATTTAGAAAACTATTTTTATGCAAATATTTCTTGCACATGAGGAACTTGAACTTGAATTCATATATATAATTCCATTTTTGAATTTATTGATATTAATATTTTATTATTCAAAAAGATATTTAAAAATATTTATTATTTTTGAAATTATTATTATTGATATTTTTGGAAAATATATTTGGAAATTTTTGTGGCCATTTTAAATCTCGATTTAATTTTATTGATTTAATTTAAAAAGTTTAAATGTAGAATTTATATTTATATTTGAGTTTAGATGATCTAGATTTAAATTTGAATTGAATTTAAATTTAGATTTGATTTATTTGATTTAAATTTAATTATTGAATTATCTAATTGGGTTTAAATAAATCATAATTCTTATCCAACCGGGAATTCCTACCACCTATATAAGGAGAGGTACTCATCCATAATTTTTTATCACAACCAAAAATATGTGCATCGTGTCTGTGCCCGTGTTTTCCTTCCTCCATCTACTATGTGTTTTTGTACAAATACATTTTCTCCACCCCGGGTCAGACAGATCCGAACCTCCGTCCCCGTCGTATCGGACACACCCGACACGATTCATCTAAACCCCCTATTTGCCCTGTCCCGGCCGCCGCCATCAGCGACCGCAGCACCCCCGACTCCCTGGCTATCCTTCCCGACCTCCTCTCACCCCCGACTCATAACCACCACCGCAGCACATCCAACCCCACTCCTCCTCCTCTGTCGCCATCGACTCCAGACGCCGCCATCGTCAAAACCCCCAATCCTCTGGCTTCGGCCTCTCCACCGAGCTACCATCCTGGCATTGTCCCCGGCTACCCAAACCCCTAGTGTTCCCGCAGCATCTCCCCGTCTCTCACCACATCGCCGAAAAAATAAAAATATCCAACCTCCTGACCCGGCCAAACTCCGCCACCACATTCACCTTTATCACCACCTTCACCACTATTGTATCCCCAATGCCACCATGCCCCTTCGCCATGGTCACAACCATCACCACCGCCGACAACAATGTAGCCACCACCGTCACCACCACCAAATCAGAAATTTAACCAGAAATACCACCGCCATACTCACCTCACTGCCGTAAACCAGCCGCACTCCGACCTGGTACAAGCAACCCGCTTCCCTAGATCTGTCGTTGCAATTTTTCCCGTGCCGCCGCTGTGAGCACAGACCCAGCCGCGGTGAAGCGGCCGAGCCCTGCACTCCCTCTCACTATCCTCGACCACTCGTCCCTCTCCCGTGTCTTCCTCCGGCGCCTCCACCAACATCACGCCGACGACTCCGCCGTGCGTCTCCGCCCGAGCACGGTGAAGCCCCCTCCGCTCTCCTCCTTCCCATCCTCACTCTGCGCCGGCGTCCTGTAAATCAGAAATTTATATTTTTTATATTTTACTTCGTATCTGCACATCGCATACGAGTTCGCCTTATTGTATTTATGTAGCATGCGAGATTTGCCTTTCGTAATTTCTCGACGAGTGCGAATATGTGTCGAGGTACATATTTTAGAAAAATATTTTTATTATAAATTTATTTTATATAGGATAGTACATGTTCAAATAAATGTGATAAATATTTTTATTTTTACAAAGAATTATTTTGTTCGTCGTTTAAAAATAAGTAGTAAATTGGAAAATTTTGGTTTATATAAAATATATCCTAGATATTTGCAAAATTTGAAATTTGTTTATTAATATGTTTTGTTATTCATAAAAGCTATTTTACGATTTAATATTTAAGTATTTATCATTAGTTTTTGAAATTAATTATTACTATATTTATTTAATCATGAAAATGGTATTTAAAATATTGTTTGATTTAATATTTAATTAATTACTATGATTTAAATTGGAAAGGATTTTATTGACCTTATTTTAAAATGGATTTTAAATTAAAGATAAGTTTTTATCGATACTGAATTGGATTTTAAATCGATTTAAATTAAAGGTAGAAATTATCTAATGAGGGATTTAAATTCTCCCAATTCTATCTAACTGGGAATTCCCACCTCTTATCAAATGAGTGGTACTCTTCCATAATTTTCTCTACATCTACAGATTGTGCATCGTGTCCGTGTCTCCCATCCACTATATTTCCCCCATTACAAATACAAACATCCATCCGCGTCCGACATTCTGGACCTTGACACCATCCGTGTCACACAGGACACAATCCAGCCGTGCCGGACACCCCAACACGACACCCTAATCTACTGCCAGCAGCACCGAGCGTCTCTATACCCGTCACCGGAAAACCCTGCCCATCTCCCGACCAACAGTACTACCATCGCCACCACCTCATCGTCGCTGCGGTCGGTCTCCATCTCCGACCGCCGACCACCTGCATAATCTTCGACCGCCACAACCTTGCCACCCGGCCAACAAACATTCGGCCATCTCCTCGCCATCCTTCTCTTCAGATGAAGCCGTACATAGATCATACGTTCCTTCGCCACACAAATCCACACTACGGCCATCACCACCGTCGCCCCCGTCATCTCTCCGGCTCACCACCACCACCTCTGAATCCCCAAAACACCACCCCGGCAAATCATCACCACCACCAAAAACTCTACGAGACACCAGAAGAAGAAGAGGAGGGGAAACCCTCACCTGGCCGCCGTCGTAGCCGAACCACCCTCCGAGATCCGCCCAGTCTTTATCAGCGCCGCACGTCGACCACCGACATCTCGAGCGCCTCCGCCTCGCCAGTTCTCCTATATCCTCGTGCCCAAACGTTGGCCGCCTGTAACCTCAAAAAATTGAATTCTTGGATATTTTTGAAAATTGGTATTTTTATTTTATTTCGTATTTTTCAAAACTTTGAATTTTCTAAATCTCGAAGAACGTGCAATTTCTAAAATTTTGGGAAAACAATTTGACCGTGATTGCTATCGGTCCTTGTTGGCTTCGGCTTACTATTTTTAAGCGATTTTGTCCTATTACGATTTCCCTGTTATTTTCTCGAATCAATGAGTTTTAATTATTTTCTATATAGAAAACGTTATTGAATTTTGGAATTTCAAAATATAATTATTTACTAAATAAATAATTCCTAAATATATTTAAATAATTAAGTAAATATATTACTATTTTATTAATTAGAAAAATCCCGGCTAAATTATAATTAGCCATTGTTAATTAGTAGTAACTGGCAATTAATTATTAATTATAACTAATATTTATTTTGTACTAATTATTGGCAGATAGTAAATGTTAGTGGTTAGCAGTTAGTATGTTAGTCTCCGCTATTTTTTTTCCTATTTTCCTATTACATTTACATTTTTAGGTTTTCCCCACTTTTCCTATAAATATCACACTTCCCAAGAGTTGTAACCTAGAATTTCCTAGCCCCCGAAATTTCTACACCATTCCCAAAACCCTAATTTCCGAAACAAATCCCTAGAACTATCCAACCAGCCCATTGCCCGAGCCACCCCTGGCCGGAGCTCGCCGTGGCCGAGCACGGCCGACGGCACACACACCAGCAGCAACTCATCACCACCATCGTCATTATCCACCCGACCTCCTCCTCACCGGAGCTCCGCCGATCCAGCCGTTCATCACCGCCACCACCACGGATAGACACCACCGCCGCCATCTCGGCCTCCTGCAACCGACTACCGCCACCACCGTTCACCCATCATCCACTACCATCGCCGCCACCACCAGAACACCTCCGTTCATCATCTCCACCACCGCCACCACCAACACCATCAACCACCGCCACCAACACCATCAACCACCGACCACCACAACCGTTAGCCACCACCGCCACAGTCAACCAACCACCGCCGTCCTCCGCCATCACAACCCCGGCCACCACCGTTCACCACCACCACCGCCATCAAAAAAACCCCTTTTCCCAAAAAATTCGACCAAAACCATAGAGAGAGAGAGAGGAAGAGAGAGCGGACCTGCCGTCGCCACTCCGCCGGTGCGACCCCGCGCCGCCCTGGCCGAGCTCGCGCCGCCGCGCGAGCCCCCATCCGTCGCCACCCTAGCCGCGCTCCACCTGGGCACCCGCCGGAGCCCGACCTCCAGATCCGTGCCTGCTCCTCCGTAACCCCGCCAGGCATCCTCCTGCTGGCGCCGCTCCGCCGGCACAACCCGGCAGGCAAACCCCGCTCGTGAGCCTCTCCAAACCCCCCCCTTTTATTTAGTTCTGGTAGTTTGGGGGAGACAGAGCCCCCCCTCTCCGTTATAAATATGTATTATATGTAGTATAATATATATTAGTTTATAAATAAATGTGTATTAGTTTGTAAATAATGTATACTAGTTATAAATTAATGTATATTTGTTTATATATATATATATATATATATATTAGCTTATGTATTAATGTATATTGTATAGATATTAGTTTATGATTATTATATATTAGTTTATAAAATTGTTAATATAATATTTGTATAATTGTTTAATAAATGTATATTAGTTTTATATAATTAATGTATATTAATGTATATTAGTTTATATAATAAATGTATGTTAGTTTATATATATATTGTAATAGTGGTGGAATTAATTTGGTATCTATAGTTATTTCTTATTATTATTATTGAAGGTATTATTTGTACTTTTGTTACTAATATTATTAATGCTATCAATTAATTTATTGATTTACAAGTAGAGAATTAATAAATGGTTTTTGCCTAAAGGTTTTACTATATTAAAAACATTCTTTCCAAGTATGGTTTATTAAGTTTTGACCCAAATTCATAATTGACAAAATAGGGAAATTGGTACAGAATTGATTTTCTGGTTTTGAATTATGATCTAAAATATGTTGATTAATACAGTTATAGTTTTAACATTATAAGGATTTCCAAATATTTATTATATTTATTTATTATATTTTTCTGAAATCGTAAATCGTGATTAGGATAGTCATTTTCTATTCTTGATTTGATTAGTGTACCAAACCCTGATTTTAGACTTTTATATACCAAAATAGGCTATTTGGACTACTCTGGACTCATTGGGACTACCCGTGTCGTCGTCTTGGACCCTCTGTAGAGCATAGTAGTGTACCTACCTCGTGTCGACACGTTCGTGTCGCGCACGTCGACTCCAACCATTCGAGGCGAGTATATTCTCTGATCTTTTCATACTTACCTGGATTATTTTTTTGCTCTAGATTACTCTACTTGACGCTGACACGTATCTTCACGGATTAGTACTATATGGATCCTTTCCTGAGATGTTATCCCTCTAAGGGTGCATCGGGTATTTCATGTTCATGTACTTTATCATGTGCATCAGGTAATCCTTGTGCTCGTACTAGTTCATGTTTTACATGTGCTTCATGTGCTTTCATGTGCTTATCATGTGCCTCATGTACTACTCATTACATGAGTTCACGTATCTTAGTTGTATTCATGTGCTTATGACATAACTTGAACGGATACTTGTGTATTGATTGGGGCGAGATGAGTAGAATTGGTTATGTGATCACTATCCCCAATAGTTGTATTCATGTGCCTCCTTATTTGTATTCATGTGCCCCAATCCGTTTACATAACCATTATGCTCTAAATCATGTAGCCACTTACAGTCTCTACTTTTATGTATTACTTTCAGTTACAAAATATCTCATGTTTACTCGTACTTTCTATTTAGCACTTCCTGTATTTTACTCTATTGCATGATTTATACTCCTAATCTGCTATGAACTATTTTAGAGATATGTGCTCGTTCCCGTCCTGACTGGACCTGTTGAAATTTTACAGATAGCTTGGAGGTTGCCTGCTAGTCTAGAGGAGACACAGTAGAGATTGTATAGATAGCTAGGGTTTTGCTTATGGTTTATTTTCAGTTGTCTTGAGTTGTATTTATGGATTTAATGTATTTGAGCTTTGAGATGTATTTCTGAGTTGTGTGCATTAGACACTTAGACTTCTATCTGCTGTATCTGTTTTGGATTTTATGTTTTATCTATCTTCCATTATACTCTACCTTAGATGTGATTGAGTTTACATTCTGCTATGTCACCCCCACTCGGGGAGTATAAACTGCTTAGCCTTATACTGTTAGATGCATGAGACCTAGGACAACGTTCTACCGCCGACACTGCGGCGTAGGCTGGACATACCCACGTCTTGCGCCCTAACTCTAGGGTGCGGGTCGTGACACATTTTTAGTGGTGGCCCATGCAGGTCGAGTTTGTGTAGTGGTGTTCGAACTAGAGTACCACTACAGCCTGCAGTAGGAATAGGATATATTTTGAAGATACTCAATCACAGCTAGGATCCCTTGAGAGATTCCTGGGATGACCCTTGAGAATTTTATTTTAACTACGATTTGTAAACTCTTTTTCTTGATTTGATTTATCTTTATTTTCTGTTGTTGAATTTGATTTTGATGGATTATTGTTGAATTTGATTTTGTATGATGGATTTTGTTCATTTTTGAATCTTGATGTTCGTTGGTAAATTTTATTTTTGAGTATCCATTGTTGATTTAATTTAAATTTTTGTCAAGATGAAATTATATGGGCTAGGTCATCTAAGTTTTGGAATCTAGTCTTTTATAGTCACATTAGTCAGCATGGTGAGGACATATAGTCTGATTTTGGATATATTTCTCGAGTGTGGGAATTTAAGGTTTTTGCAGCCAAGCTAGCGGCATCGCCAAAATGTTAAATACCACGATTCTAGATGTATGTGCCTTAGTCGAGGACTCTGTGATTATCGTAGCCTTGCTTACTAGTATGACGAGGATTTAGAGTACCATAATTTTGGATAGACGCATATGATTATCAGATTGTACCTTAAAAACTAAGAACATATTTTCTCTACTTTTGTTCAGTCTTTCAGAAAAAAAATTATTGGTTGCTTTTGTTTTGCTTCTCATTATTTAACTGGAGTAGGAGTAGGAGTACGAGTAGCTTTAGCTGTTATTATAACCCTTTGTGTGACTTTTGCTATAAAATTCTTCAAAATACAATGAATCAATGATTTTTGCTAGACCTTATTTTGGATTGGTATTATAGTTCTGGTTTCAAAATGGATTCCTATTTTAAAACAGGTAAGTAGAACAGATTCTATTATCATTCTTTTCCTGCCAATATTTTATTACCATCATTCCTTGTCTTATATAACTGTCCTGATTGTATCAATTCCGTCTCGTATCACATTATGTTAGCTGTACTTGAACCCCTAAATTTTTATATCGTTTTTATCTGAGAAATGTTGAGGAAGTAACGTAAATCATCTAGGTCAAAAATGACGTAATTGGTTATCATATGATGATTTTGTAGGAATCAAAATGTTGGAAGTCAAATAATGGAAAAATTTGAAATGAAGATGTGGTAAAGGTTTAGAATGGAATCGAGTGATAAATGTTATCAATTTAGAAACAATCACAGAAAGTTGGTTATGAATAATTCAGGGATGTATTTCAAAACTAATGAAGATATTCAAGGTTAACCAAGTTTTGAGAACTTAGAAAATCTTGGTTATTGATTCTGGAGAACTTTTACTCTGAAGCTATATAAAAAATTTAGGAAAAAGAGAATTTTTGGTATTCAATGATTATGCAAAATTGAACTAGATATTGTAAGAGGGTGACTAGAGACAGAGAGAACACAAGGATTTTAAGCTATAGAAATTATTTTTGATGATTGGAAAAATTATAGAATTCAAAAAGGATAATATTGAAGGTGAACGTTGAAGAAATACGAAGGTTGATTTATAAATAAAAATAAATTTTGTTTGACATGGTGGTATCGGAGTTGAGTAAATACTAGAACGAGGTGAAAGAAATTGAAAATTTGATTAAATGAATACGTGATGATTCCTAAATAAGTGGGGGTATGTTTCATGGGAAATGTTTTAAAAGTTTGGAATTTTTGTCTATGGTGATTATGGTAAAGGTTAGATGACTGAAGGTTATAAAAATTCGATGATAATTATATAACGGTTGATTTTCATATTGGGACTTGTGAGATAAAAATATGATTTGGCAAATGATAAACTTGATGGTATTAGAGAGAGATGATTAACTTGAATTTTTATGAAATTTTTCCTTGTTCCCTAAAATGTTACAATATCATTGAATCCTAGCTTCCTTAATCACGACCAAATCGACTTTGATCATCTTTCTTATCATATTGATATCTGGGTTGTACTCAATTGAATTAAAATTTGTTTGTGACCTGAATCTCCATCCTTGTATTCTTCTGCTCAGACTTCGGTGACATTGTCCTCCATATTGCCCAAATCTAGGTTTCCAAAATTGATCAACTTAGATCATGTCACGACTAAAATTTCTTAATATTATTGTGGTTGGATTGCAATGCTATTAACATTCATTCCTTAAACTTTTGATTTTGATTTTGATTTTCCTCGAATAGTACCCTTTATCGTACCACTAGTCTTGACCCTTGACCGTACTCAATTTATTGCATTCTTTAATGACTTAGATCTCTATGATATGTTGCTCGTGCTCAAAAATCTCGATTTCAACTTTTTGAACCTAAATTCAAATATTGATTAGCCTATTCTTCATCGTGTCAATATTTTAATTTTGATCGTAATCGAACTTCGATACCAATATCACTTATGCCTAAACTCTGATTTATTCCTGAAACGACTAGGTTCTGTTCCAATTTCAATTTTTATCTTGTTTGGATTTTTGCACTCGTGCCTAAAATGTTTTCTGACCATGATTTGATTTCCTAATATCATCTAAAATTCTTATGATTGTTCGTGCCTGAATGACCTGGCATGACTAGACGACTATGAAATCCATGGTCGTGATTCTTAAGATCATGACTATCATACCGATTTTGCCTCTAAATCGTGATTGAAATTTTTTGTCCTTGATCATAACTACCGATTGACTAAGAACTTGTCATGAATTGAGTGATCATATCGAAAATAATTTTTTTATTGTGCCTAAAATCTTTATCTTCGATCACGACTATATGTGAACTTAGTCGTGTCCGAACTTGATTTTGATCGTGTCTGAACAAATTCTCTGTTAATACCTAGATTTCAATTCTCTAACTGCTCGTGCTATGAGTTCATTCCTGAATCAAACCTAGATTTTATTTTGGGTAACTTATCCTTGATCGTGCCAAGGTGACTTAAATCGTTTTTCAAATTTCTAATCACGAACGAGCCCTAATTCATGACTTAATTAATCTTGTCCATTAGATTTTGAACGTGCTTGTGTGACTCTAATTCTGACCTTATCAAGCCTAGATTATGTTGGTCGTACTATACTCAGATTTGACCCTACCTTATCATAACCAAAACAACAATTTGTTATATTAGTCGCGACTCGAGTCGTGCCTAAGATACTTAATCTTCATTCTAAATCGTGCCTAGTTGATTCGACCATACCATGATTCTATCATGCCAAATCCATAGTCGTGCCCAAACAATTTCAAGTTGATTATCTTGATCGTGCCAACTCGTCGTTCTTGATCGTGTCGGCCATACTGCCTAAAATTTCTATCATATTTTAACCCCCTTGCCAAGCTTTAATTTCGAGGACGAAATTTCTTTAAGGAGGGTAGATTTGTAACCTCCGTAAATTAAATTCTTGGATATTTTCAAAAATGGGTATTTTTATTTTATTTTGTATTTTTCAAAACTTCGAATTTTCTAAATCTCGAAGAACGTGCAATTTCTAAAATTTTGGGAAAACAATTTGACCGTGATTGCTATCGGTCCTTGTTGGCTTCAGCTTACTATTTTTAAGCGATTTTGTCCTATTACGATTTCCCTGTTATTTTCTCGAATCAATAAGTTTTAATTATTTTCTATATGGAAAACGTTATTGAATTTTGGAATTTCAAAATATAATTATTTACTAAATAAGTAATTCCTAAATATATTTAAATAATTAAGTAAATATATTACTATTTTATTAATTAGAAAAATCCTGGCTAAATTGTAATTAGCCATTGTTAATTAGTAGTAACTAGCAATTAATTATTAATTATAACTAACATTTATTTTGTACTAATTATTGGCAGATAGTAAATGTTAGTGGTTAGTAGTTAGTATGTTAGTCTCCACTATTTTTTTCCTATTTTCCTATTACATTTACATTTTTAGGTTTTCCCCACTTTTCCTATAAATATCACACTTCCCAAGAGTTGTAACCTAGAATTTCCTAGCCCCCAAAATTTCTACACCATTCCCAAAACCCTCATTTCCCAAACAAATCCCTAGAACTATCCAACCAGCCTATTGCCCGAGCCACCCCTGGCCGGAGCTCGCCATGGCCGAGCACGGCCGGCGGCACACCAACACCAGCAGCAACTCATCACCACCATCGTCATCATCCACCCGACCTCCTCCTCACCGGACCTCCGCCGATCCAGCCGTTCATCACCGCCACCACCACGGATAGACACCATCGTCGCCATCTTGGCCTCCTGCAACTGACCACTGCCACCACCATTCACCCATCATCCACCACCAACGCCGCCACCACCAGAACACCTCCGTTCATCATCTCCACCATCGCCACCACCAACACCATCAACCACCGCCACCAACACCATCAACCACCGACCACCACAACCGTTAGCCACCACCGCCACTGTCAACCAACCACCGCCGTCCTCCGCCATCACAACCCCTGCCACCACCATTCACCACCACCACCGCCATCAAAAAAACCCCTTTTCCCAAAAATCCGACCAAAACCATAGAGAGAGAGAGGGAGAGAGAGAGCGGACCTACCGTCGCCACTCCGCCGGTGCGACCCCGCGCCGCCCTGGCCGAGCTCGCGCCGCCGCACGAGCCCCCATCCGTCGACACCCTGGCCGCGCTCCACCTGGCCACCCGCCGGAGCCCGACCTCCAGATCCGCGCCTGCTCCTCCGCAACCCCGCCGGGCATCCTCCCGCCGGCGCCGCTCCGCCGGTATAACCCCGCCGGCAAACCCCGCTCGTGAGCCTCTCCAAACCCCCCTTTTATTTAGTTCTGGTAGTTTAGGGGAGACAGAGCCCCCCCTCTCTGTTATAAATATGTATTATATGTAGTATAATATATATTAGTTTATAAATAAATGTGTATTAGTTTATAAATAATGTATACTAGTTATAAATTAATGTATATTTGTTTATATATATATATATATATATATATATATATATATATATATATATATATATATATATATATATATATATATATATATATATTAGTTTATATATTAATGTACATTGTATATATATTAGTTTATGATTATTATATATTAGTTTATAAAATTGTTAATATAATATTTGTATAATTGTTTAATAAATGTATATTAGTTTTATATAATTAATGTATATTAGTTTATATAATAAATGTATGTTAGTTTATATATATATATTGTAATAATGGTGGAGTTAATTTGGTATCTATAGTTATTTCTCATTATTATTATTGAAGGTATTATTTGTACTTTTGTTACTAATATTATTAATGCTATCAATTAATTTGTTGATTTACAAGTAGAGAACTAATAAATGGTTTTAGCCTAAAGGTTTTACTATATTAAAAACATTCTTTCCAAGTATGGTTTATTAAGTTTTGACCAAAATTCATAATTGACAAAATAGGGAAATTGGTACAGAATTGATTTTCTGGGTTTTGAATTATGATCTAAAATATGTTGATTAATACAGTTATAGTTTTAACATTATAAGGATTTCCAAATATTTATTATATTTATTTATTATATTTTTTTGAAATCGTAAATCATGATTAGGATAGTCATTTTCTATTCTTGATTTGATTAGTGTACCACATCCTGATTTTAGACTTTTATATACCAAACTAGGCTATTTGGACTACTCTAGACTCATTGGGACTGCCCGTGTCGTCGTCTGGGACCCTCTGTAGAGCATAGCAGTGTACCTACCTCGTGTCGACACGTTCGTGTCGCACATGTCGACTCCAACCATTCGAGGCGAGTACATTCTCTGATCTTTTCATACTTACCTGGATTATTTTCTTGCTCTAGATTACTCTACTTGATGCTGACACGTATCTTCACGGATTAGTACTATATGGATCCTTTCCTGAGATGTTATCCCTCTACGGGTGCATCGGGTATTTCATGTTCATGTACTTTATCATGTGCATCAAGTACTTCTTGTGCTCATACTAGTTCATGTTTTTACATGTTCTTATGTGCTTTATGTGCTTCATGTGATTTCATGTGCTTATCATGTGCCTCATGTACTACTCATTACATGAGTTCACGTATCTTAGCTGTATTCATGTGCTTATGACATAACTTGAACGGATCCTTGTGTATTGATCGGGGCGGGGTGAGTAGAATTGGTTATGTGATCACTATCCCCAATAGCTGTATTCATGTGCCTCCTTATTTGTATTCATGTGCCCCCAAGCCGTTTACATAACCATTGTGCTCTAAATCACGTAGCCACTTACAGTCTCTACTATCATGTATTACTTTCAGTTACAAAATATCTCATGTTTACTCGTACTTCCTATTTAGCACTTCCTGTATTTTACTCTATTGCATGATTTATACTCCTAATCTGCTATGAACTGTTTTAGAGATATGTGCTCGTTCCCGTCCTGACTGGACCTGTTGAAATTTTACAGATAGCTTGGAGGTTGCCTGCTAGCCTAGAGGAGACACAGTAGAGATTGTATAGATAGCTAGGGTTTTGCTTATAGTTTATTTTCAGTTGTCTTGAGTTGTATTTATAGATTTAATGTATTTGAGCTTTGAGATGTATTTCTGGGTTGTGTGTCTTAGACACTTAGACTTCTATCTGCTGTATCTGTTTTGGATTTCATGTTTTATCTATCTTCCATTATACTCTACCTTAGATGTGATTGAGTTTACATTCTGCTATGTCACCCCCACTTGGGGAGTATAAACTGCTTAGCCTTATACTGTTAGATGCATGAGACCTAGGACAGCGTTCTACCGTCGACACTGCGGCGTAGGCTGGACATACCCACGTCTCGCGCCCTAACTCTAGGGTGCGGGTCGTGACACCGCCGCCTTACCTCCAGCTTCCTCTGCCTTGGCCGACTACCCACGGCGCCTGCAGCTACCCCGCGAGTACCCCGACGCCACCGGGAACCTCCGGTCGCTGCCGCCTTCACGAACCATCAGGCCCACCCGACGACGAGAGCCCGACCCCCGTGCTCCGCCTTCTGCCCGTCCTCGCCACGCCAGGCTGGAGATTATCCCGCCGTCGCGCCACCGACCGCAGTAAGCCCCTCTCCCTCGCTCTTCTCCTCTCCCTCTCTCGACTAATCTCTCACTCTTTCACTGAAATTTGGGGGTAAGGGAAATGTTTTAGGGCTGTTTTTATTATTATTATTATTATTATTATTATTATTACTACTTACCATCTCTCTCTTACTGTTAAAATTTAGAGAATAAATTTATTATTATTATTATTATTATTATTATTATTGTTATTATTAATATTATTATTACTATTATTATTATTATTATTATTATTATTATTATTATTATTATTACTATTATTATTATTATTATTATTATTATTATTATTATCTTTAACGTGTTTTTATGGTTATACTGTAATAGTAATTGTATATTAGAATTATTAGTATTAATCATACTATAATTTGAAATAAAAGTACTATATATATATATATATATATATATATATATATATATATATATATATATATATATATATATACTACCACTAGTATTGTAATTACCCAGTTTCATTATTATTATAAATTATTTTTACAAACATTTAATTTAGTTTTATATATCTAATATAAATTTTTGACTAGTAACTCATAATTTCCAAATTTCTACTCAATAAACATTTGTATTTCACTAAAAATTATTTTTACTAGCAAATATGGTTTCTAAAGTATTATAAATATCACTTTCTAAAAATAGGGTAATTATTCATTTACTCCCTAACTCCCTTTCATTATCGTCATTGACCACGACTACTTACACGTTTCTATTTTCTCGCGAATTTAGGCCATGTCCGCATGGACCTCGGCCATTGGACAGAACATGACATTTTGATCATCGCACCACCAAGTGACACCCCAGGCAAGACACCTTGCATTTACTGTTTAAATTTCCTGCTCAATATCATACATGTTTTGTTTATTTTCAAGTTATTTCTTTCAAAATTATATATATAGATGCAAATTATTATACTTTATGCAATTGGCTTAGAGTTAAGGGACTACCATATGTTTAGAGCATCTCATAAACTGTCCCGATGTGCCACGGGTTTTGTGTGAGTTGTGAGTCGCATATTGATGCGGACTTGCGTGCTGACTGATCATTGGTGCGTACAGGCCGTGCGTTAGGATATAACTGCCAATAGATTATATAGAAGACTTGGCAGTTATTAAGGATTAAACAGTGTCGTGGAGTCGACACATGTATAGTATCATTGGGGGAGGGGACAACTATTAGCGTAGTGGCTACATTTATTTTTACACACATTTTAGGCCGATAGTGACTCTTATGAGCTCTACCTTCTGCCCGGGCCGATAGTGTCTCGTATGAGCGCTACTTGACGACCACTCTTTATACTTGCTTGCGTGAATCCGTTACAGTTCCTTCGTAAAACGTTGTCCTCAAAGTGCATATCACATAGAAGGGTTAGGAACCTTTACTTATGCATACTTTTCTGTTGAGCTTTTATTATTCAGTTATTGGCATGATATTATGTGTCTTGTTACGTTCTTCTGAGGACCTGGCGATCTCTCCAGGTGTGTGTGTTTTCGTGATTTTTGCAGGTGCTCTAGCTAAGGCCATTCCATCCTTCGTGATGATTGCTCTTGGACTCGTCACTTGCTCTCGCTTGCTTAATTCTTTCCTTGTATATTTTTCTATATTTAATTTAGTTGGTAGTGGATTTGTCTCCGCCCAACTATTGTGTATATGACAAACTTAAAGTTTCTTTTATATAATTATTTATCTTCGTGGATGAGATTTAGTGTCTTGACTTTCTACATTTACAGCTTATGTATACATACGAGCCGTATATTTACTCGTATGTATACAGCTGGCATGATACGTTTCTAGTCCCACTATTTTGGGACTGGAGCGTCACATGTTTTTGTGGTGGCCCATGCAGGTCTAGTTTGTCGTTTCGGTTACATAACTGTACCGAACGGGCCTGCAATATAGGATTAGAGTCTAGAATCTCATCCACCTACTTGACATCCTTTCTTGACTTCAAATTCCAAACTCTCGATCGACCTCCTTGATCTACATCCTGCTTGAGCCCTTTCTACCGTAATCCTTATTTCCACACTTGATAGGAAGATGACTACACTAGTATATGCTCATAGGTCAACACATGGCTAGAAGGTTACATTGACAATTAATATGCATGGAGATTTTAATTGAGTCCTAAAGGCAATTATTTTCCTAGAAATATGATCTTAAGGATTAATTAATTCCAAGTTGGATAGTAGCATATTTTTGCTTTCAAAAGATAGTTGGAATCTAATTTTGATATTACAAGGTGGTATACACAAGAGAATAGCTAGATCGAGAAAACAAATTGATTTGATTTTGCGTTTTAATTTTTGAAGGTCTTTGAACATTATGATTTATTGAGTTATAGCAATACATCTTTTGGAGAGAAGGATCATAAAATTCTAAAATGTGGAAGTAGGATTTATGATTTACCAAAAATTTTAAGGATGATGAAATTTTGGTAAAATATTTTTGAATTAAATAACGTCATATGATCTATGATTTATAAAGTTATTTAGATTTTGAGTTTAAAGCCTTGATTATGGATATTTAAATTTTGGTGAAAAAAATTATTATAAAAAATTTTGAAGAGTAGTTGTGACTTATTGGAAGTTAGATATACACATTTGAAGGATATAACATTTAAATTCGGGAGTTATTTAAATGTTCTATTTTTTTATGAATTTTGGCTGTTAAACTTATTTAAATATTAAGTTTAAGATTGAAAAAATTATATTTGCGATATACAAGGGTTGTTCCGAGATTGACTAGAGATTTAAAATTTCGATTAAAGTTGACAGCCTAAGATGATTGAAAATTTTGGTAGAGTATCTTAGAAATTTTATTGAGAAACTTTCGAGGAACTTGAAATTTTAGATTAGATCATATATTGGTAGAGGACCAAGAAACAAGTAAGGTCACTCTAGTGAGATAGAAGTAGTCCACACTGGATTGCCATACCACCTAGGATTATGATATTGCATATACACAAGTATAGTTAGTCATCGACCAAACTGTATAACTATATCTTTATCCTTGACTTACTCGACCTTCCCTTAAATCTAGATCTTATTCAGGACATTCAAATCATTTGAAACTTGAAGTGATTAGAATCATTCCCTCGACCATACCCTTATCTATGAGACTATTTTCTTCCTAGAAATTGTGTCTCTAACTTATCTTAACTTGATTTACGATATTTCCTAAACTATCCTTATTTTGTGCTTTAACCTTTTATTTTTGGTGCATTAACGAGTACCTTATGAAAACCCACTTTCTGTTTTGATCATTTGGTGTTCTCTATCGTGCCTTTGATATTTGGAGCACAACACTAGACTTTTTCTTCCAACAAATTGCACATGCAAAACCTATACGAGCTCACCTTCATGTAGGTATATCATGTCCCACTAAAACAATTCCCCTTGTACCCTATTTTTTGATACGACTTTCGGGTCATAAAGACTAAACTATAACCCTTACCATGGTACCGATATACTTTTGACTACATATATGGCCCAAATCTTGACTCAAATCTTTCGACCCAATATATGATTGTGATCTACATAAATTCTTATTATGCATAACTTATGTGTTAACTCGATTGCTTAACCCTTGTCCTTTTATTTTTGTGCCTTATTTTGATTTACCCCGACCAATAACAACTTTTACTTTTCGTGTGATAGTAGTAACCCTTACTATTCTCCCTTCTCACTAAATTGCTTGTCATATTTCACCTTGATTCCTCTGTGGTTTATGCAATTTTGTTCATGTTATGATTTCCTTGTTCGAAGATGAATTTGATCATGACATCCTTTGTTGGAGAGAGGTTAGATTAGAAAATCACTGGAGAAAAGTGGTAAAGTTGAATAAGATGGTTGAGCATGCATAAGTGAAATTTGCGAAAAACCTATGAGACAAAGTATACTTTATGATAAAAGGAGAATGTATTCTTGTTTGACAAATTGAGTCTTTTTTTATTAGATGATAAATAGAGTGTTTGAAGAATTCAAGAAGAATGTAATTTCTTAAATCCTTACTGATCAAGAATTTAACTATGGGATGATTGTAAATATAAAGGTGATATTAAGGTGGGATTGAATTTACTCTTAACTAATTGAGTGAAGAAAATTTATTTAAAGAAAAATTTTGCATGAAGAAATTAGCTTGAGAGAAAATATGTAGGAAGAAGAATATTAGAGATTGTTTAAATTGGAAGTTGGACTTATCAAATTTTAAGAGTTAGACATAATTTCATATTGAAGTAAGATTGAATTGATCTTCGACTAATGGATTAAAAGGTTGAGAAAATTTTCAATTATGATGGTGTTATGAAGTTATGATCTACAAATATTGAAGGGATATTTCATTTTGGGGTAAGTACAAAATTTCTATAAAGAATGTTGATTCATTTTTTGACTAAATATCGATTACCTACTCTTGGAACAGATTAGGAACGAGGAAATCTATTTTGAGGAAAATAATTATATTTATAGATATGTTGGGAAGGTATATTAGAGATTCATTGGAGTTGAACTTGTTGAGCTTGTTGAATTCTCCTTGTGAAACATCGGAAGTAGATATATGCATACATTTTCAAAAAAAAAGAAAAAAAAATGTGTGAGGTAAATGATCAAAGTAATTAAGGAAGAAGATAAAGATGGAATATAAACTTGCGGACAAAACAAGGTGAGAAAGGTTAATATGACTAATTGGTAGGGACGATTTGAGATTTTAACGATATTGAAAACGAGCACTGAAAGTTGAATCGAGGATATTGATCTAGTGATCAAAATTTATATTGAAAACTAATACCTATTTGGGAGCTTGCACAAATGATAATGAATGATGGATTGAAGACAATAAGGGGTTGTCATACACATGATCGTATTAGAACTATCGAATTATTTTTGTCCTAATAAATGACTTCCTGCTATTGAAATGTCGTTTCCTTCTCGTCAAACAATTTATTGCCTTTTTGTTGAATTTAAATCAAATTCTTATCGATTAAACTGCTTCTATCTCCTTAAGCCTACCTACCCTAATTTCTTCTAAATTTCGAGGACGAAATTCTTTTAAGTTGGGTAGGATGTAACCCCCTAAATTTCTACTACGATTTTTTATATTTTTTTATATTGTACTTCGTATCTGCACGTCGCATACGAGTTCGCCTTGTTGTATTTACGTAGCATGCGAGATTTGTCTTTCGTAATTTTTCGACGAGTACGAATATGTGTCGAGGTACATATTTTAGAAAAATAATTTTATTATAAATTTATTTTATATAGGAAAGTACATGTTCAAATAAATGTGATAAATATTTTTATTTTTACAAAGAATTATTTTTTTCGTCGTTTAGAAATAGGTAGTGAATTGGAAAATTTTGGTTTATATAAAATATATACTAGATATTTGCGAAATTTGAAATTTGTTTATTAATATGTTTTGTTATTCATAAAAGTTATTTTACGATTTAATATTTAAGTATTTATCGTGAATTTTTGAAATTAATTATTACAATATTTATTTAATCATGAAAATGGTATTTGAAATATTGTTTGATTTAATATGTAATTAATTATTATGATTTAAATTGGAAAGGATTTTATTGACCTTATTTTAAAATGGCTTTTAAATTAAAGATAAGTTTTTATCTATATTGAATTGGATTTTGAATCGATTTAAATTAAAGGTTAAAATTATATAATGAGGGATTTAAATTCTTCCAATTCTATGCAACTGGGAATTCCCACCTCCTATAAAAGGGGAGGTACGCTTCCATAATTTTCTCCACATCCACATATTGTGCATCGTGTCTGTGTCTCCCATCCACTATATTTCCCCCATTACAAATACAAACATCCATCCACGTCCGACATTCCGGACCTCGACACCATTCGTGTCACGCAGGACACAATCCAGCCGTGCCGGACACCCCAACACGACACCCTAATCTACTGCCAGCAGTACCGAGCGTCTCTATCCCCGTCACCAGAAAATCCTGTCCATCTCCCGACCAACAATACTACCATCGCCACCACCTCATCGCCGCTGCGGTCGGTCTCCATCTCCGACCGCCGACCACCTGCATAATTATCGACCGCCACAACCTTGCCACCGGCCAACAAACATTCGACCATCTCCTCGCCATCCTTTCCTTCAGATGAAGCCGTACATAGATCACCCGTTCCTCCACCTCACAAATCCACACCACGGCCATCACCACCGTCACCCCCGCCATCTCCCCGGCTCACCACCACCACCACCGAATCTCCAAAACACCACACCGACAAATCATCACCACCACCAAAAATCTATGAGACACCAGAAGAAGAAGAGGAGGGAAAACCCTCACCTGGCCGCCGTCGTAGCCGAAGCACCCTCCGAGATCTGCCCAGTCTTCATCAGTGCCGCACGCCGACCACCAGCTTCTCGAGCGCCTCCGCCTCGCTAGTTCTCCAATATCCCCGTGCCCAAACGCTGGCTTCCTCCTCGCCTCCGGATCCCTCCGCCTTGATCGACTACCCATGGCGCCTGCAGCCACCCCGCGAGTACCCCGACGCCACCGGGAACCTTCGGTCGCCGTCGCCTTCACGAACCTTCAGGACCGCCCGACGACGAGAGCCCGACCCCCGTGCTCCGCCTTTCACCCCTCCTCGCCGCGCCAGGCCGGAGATCATCCCGTCGTCGCGCCACCGACCGCAGTAAGCCCCTCTCCCCCGCTCTTCTCCTCTCCCTCTCTCGACTAATCTCTCCCTCTTTCACTGAAATTTGGGGGTAAGGGAAATGTTTTAGGGGTATTTATATTATTATTATTATTATAATTATAATTATTATTATTACTTACCATCTCTCTCTCACTGTTAAAATTTAGAGAATAAATTTTTTATTATTATTATTATTATTATTATTATTATTATTATTATTATTATTATTATTATTATTATTATCATCTTTAACTTGTTTTTATGGTTATACTATAATAGTAATTGTATATTAGAATTATTAGTATTAATCATACTATAATTTGAAATAAAAGTATATATATATATATATATATATATATATATATATATATATATATATATATATATATATATATATAAATTTTTACTTACACTAGTATTGTAGTTACCCAGTTTCATTATTATTATAAATTATTTTTACAAAACATTTAATTTATTTTTATATATCTAATATAAATTTTTGACTAGTAACTCATAATTACCAAATTTTTACTCAATAAACATTTTAAGTATTTCACTAAAAAATATTTTTACTAGCAAATATGGTTTCTAAAGTATTACAAATATCACCTTCTAAAAATAGGGAAATTATTCATTTACTCCCAAAATCCCTTTCAATATCGTCATTGACCACGACTACTCACACGTTTCTATTTTCTCGCAAATTTAGGCCATGTTCGCATGGACCTCCGCCATTGGACAGAACATGACATCTTGATCATAGCACCACCAGGTGACACCGCAGACAAGATACCTTGCCTTTACTGTTTAAATTTTCTGCTCAATATCATGCATATTTTGTTTATTTTTAAGTTATTTCTTTCAAAACTATATATAGATGCAAATTATTATACTTTATGCAATTGGCTTAGAGTTAAGGGACTACCATATGTTTAGAGCATCTCATAAACTGTCACGATGTGCCATGGGATGTGTGTGAGTTGTGAGTCGCATATAGATGCGGACTTGCGTGCTGACTGATCATTGGTACGTACAGGCCGTGCGTTAGGATATAACTGTCAATAGATTGTATAGAAGACTTGGCATTTATTAAGGATTAAACAGTATCGTGGAGTTGACACATGTATAGTATCATTGGGGGGAGGGGACAGCTGTTAGCGTAGGGGCTACATTTATTTTTACACACATTTTGGGCCGATGGTGACTCTTATGAGCACTACCTTCTGTCCAGGCCGATAGTGTCTCGTATAAGCACTACTTGACGGCCACTCTTTATTACTTGCTTGCGTGAATCTGTTATAACCCCTGCGTAGAACGTTGTCCTCAAAGTGCATATCACATAAAAGGGTTAGGAACCTTTACTCATGAATACTTTTCTGTTGAGCTTTTATTGTCCAGTTATTTGCATGATATTATGTGTCTTGTTACGTCCCTCTGAGGACCTGGTGATCTCTCTAGGTGTGTGTTTTCATGATTTTTGCAGGTGCTCTAGCTAAGACCATTCCTTCCTTCGTGATGGTTGCTCTTGGACTCGTCACTTGCTCGCTTGCTCAATTCTTTTCTCGTATATTTTTCCACATTTAATTTAGTTGGTAGTGGATTTGTCTCCGCCCAACTATTGTGTATATGACAAACTCAAAGTTGCTTTTATATCATTATTTATCTTCGTGGATGAGATTTAGTGTATTGGCTTTCTATATTTTTAGCTTATATATACATACGACCCGTATATTTACTCGTATGAATACAGCTGGCATGATACGTTTCTAGTTCCACTATTTTGGGACTGGGGCATCACACGTCAAGCCATCAGCGTCATACCCGCCAGCCGACCCTCCCGCCAGCACACAACCACGGCGGAACCCCTCGCCGCGCCGGCCTCGTCAAGCCGCGTTTCCTCTGATGGCTTGACCACCGGTAAAACCCCCTCCGCAGCCACCGACTTTCGCCAGAGCGCCGGTAAGACCCCTCCCGAATACTTTCCCCTCTCTCTCTTACTGAGAAGTTTGGAAGGAAAGCAGTATAGATTTTGAGATTTATATCATTAATATTATTATTATTATTATTAATATTATTATTATTATTATTATTATTATTATTATTATTATTGTTAATTATTTTGTTTAATGTTAGTAAGAACATTTGTTGTATAATGATTTGATAAATAAACTTAAATATTATCATGATCTTTATTATTGTTGTATTATTAGTACCAATTATTTATGTTAAATATTTTATTAACTAAAGTAGATAAAAACTACTTGTGTAAAAAGAAATATATTAAGGGCTATGAGTTATTAACGCAAAATTTTCTATCTATGCAAAATAAATAATTTGTCAAAATTATAGTTTTCAAAGTAGGGGTTTTTACCTTGGAGAATTTCTAAAATTATGTTGTATTCATCTAAAAATATTTTTGAAAATATAAATTTAATCTAAAATATTAGTTTGACAAAAACTTAGAAATTAGCCAAAAGAATTTTTGGTTTTTAAAAGAATTATTTTTCTAATAAAATCTAGTTTTAAATTTTTGTAATATCCGAATAGTTTTCAAGATAAAAATATATTTTTATATTAAGATATTTCTTTTCAAAATCTCTTAGATTAGAAAGTCTCAATCATGACTAATCATCCTTCCCTATTTATCTCGTGAATTTCGGACCCTTGTACATCAATCTTGGCTAATGGACTACTCGGACTTGTCGGATCATCGCATCCCTCCAGGCCCACTACCAGGCAAGACACCTTGCCTTTACTGTTTAAATTTCTTGCTCAATATCATGCACGCTTTTTCTTATTTTTAGCAAATAAAATATTATTCTTTCAAAACTATATATAGATGCAAATTATTATACTTTATGCAATTGGCTTAGAGTTAAGGTACTACCATATGTTTAGAGCATCTCATAAACTGTCACAATGTGCCACGGGTTGTGTGTGAGTTATGAGTCGTATATAGTTTCGGACTTGTGTACCGACCGTACATCGGTGCGTACAGGCCGTGCGTTAGAATATGACTGCTAATAGATTTGTGTAGAAGACTTGGCAGTTATTAAGGTTTAAACTGTGTCATAGAGTCGACACATGTATAGTATCATGGAAGGGAGGAGGTAGTTATTAGCGTAGGGGCTACATGTTCAGTATACACATAGATTTGGGCCGATAGTTCTCGTATGAGCGCTACTTTCTGCCCATGGTCGATAATGTCTCTTATGAGCGCTACCTACTACCACTCTCTCTCTCCATCTATGCTGAACACCTAAGCTCTTGCGTAGAACGTTGTCTTCTAAAGTGCATTCCACATAGAATGGCTAGGAACCTTTACTCATGCATACTTTTCTGTTTAGCTTTTATTATTCAGTTATTGGCATGATATTATGTGTCTTGTTACGTCCCTCTGAGGACCTGGTCATCTCTCCAGGTGTGTGTTTTCGTGATTCTTGCATGTGCTCTAGCTAAGGCCATGACTTGCACTCTATTACTCTGTGATGATTGCTCTTAGACTCGTCCTTTGCTTCGCTCGACCAAAATCAGTTATTTGTATATTTCTATCTTATTTAAACTTGTTGGTAGTGGATTTGTCTCCGCCCAACATTTGTACGAATGACTATTTGATTATATCATTAAAACTTCATATTTGTGGATGAGATTTAGTTTGAGTATGGCTTTCTACATTTTACAACTTATGTATACATACGAGCCCTTCATGTACTCGTATGTATACAGCTGGCATGATACGTATCTAGTCCCAAGTATTTTGGGACTGGGATGTTACATGTTTTTATGGTGGCCCATGCAGGTCTAGTTTGTCGTTTCTGTTACATGACTGTACCGAATGGGCCTGCAATATAGGATTAGAGTCTATAATCTCATCCACCTACTTGACATCCTTTCTTGACTTCAAATTTTGAACTCTCGTTTGACCTCCTTGATTTGCATCTTGCTTGACTCTTTCTACCGTAAATTCTTAGTTTCGTGCTTAGTAAGATGACTACACTAGTATATGCCCATAGGTTAAACACATGGCTAGAAGGTTCCATTGACAATTAGTATGCATTGAGATTTTATTTGAGTTATAAAGGCATTTATTTCCCTAGAAATATGATCTTAAGGAGTAGTTAATCCCAAGTTGGGTAGTAGCATATTACCGCTTCCAAAAGATAGTTGGAATTTTATTTTGATATTTACAAGGTGATATACACAAGAGGATAGCTAGATCGAGAAAACAAATTGATTTGAATTTGCGTTTTGATTTTGAAAGTCTTTGAACATTTATGATTTATTGAGCTATAGCTATACATCTTTTGGAGGAATATAAATTTGATTTGAAGAGGATCATAAAATTTTAATACATGATTTATAATTGACCAAAATTTGAGGATGATTCATAAAATTTGGTAAAATGTTTTTCAATTAAATTACGTCATATGATTTATGATTTATAAAGATATTTAGATTACGAATTTAAAGCCTTGATTATGGAAAAAAAAAAAGAAAGTTGACGACTGCTATGATTATTTGAATATTGAGTTTTATTACAAATTTTGGAAAAAGGTTATTAATGATATGATGAAAAGTTATTTTGATTGATTAAAAGAATTTACATTTTTAGTTATGATTATGTTGGACGATTTAGAATGAATAGAAATTATGGAAGCTTTTTTTTTCTGAAATTTTTTGTGAAGACTCGAGTTCAAGAAGTTGGTCTTATAATGGTAGACAACCAAGATAGCACTAATAAGATAGAATAAAGTTGCCATATCACTCATAACCATGACAGTGGTATATACTCAAGTATAGTTAGTCATCGACCAAACCGATGAACATATCTTTGACTACTCGACCTTCTCTCAAATCTAGATCTTTATTCGTGACCATCTAATTGTTTGAAACTTAGAAATGATTTGAATCATTCCCTTGACCATGCCCTTATCTTAGAGACTACTTTCCCTCTAGAAACTTTGTCCCTAACTTATTTTTACCTCTATCTATGAGATTCCATTAATTATCTTTATTCGTGCTTTAACCTTTTATTTTGTGCATTAATTAGTACCTTATGAAAACCCACTTTATATTTTGATCATTTGTTGTTCCCTATCGTGACTTTGATATTTGGAGCACAACACTATACTTCTCCTTCCAACAAATTTCGCATGCAAGACCTAGACGAGCTCACCTTCACGTAGGTATATCATGTCCCACTAAAACACGTCCCTTTGTACTCTATTTTTATAATGCGGCTTTTAAGTCAAAATGGCCAGCTATAACACCTACCATTGCCCTTTCCGAGTTTAAAATCCAATCTCGACTCAAATCTTTTGACCAATATAAGCTTGTGATCTACTAAATTTTCTAGATGCTTAACTTGTGTTTCTTCTTGATTGCTTTCCCCTTGTCCTTTTATTTCCATATTTTTATTACACGACCATTGCACCTAACCGTACTTTCCTCCTAAATTGTTTGCTTCACTCATTGAGGATTTCATTTTTACTTCACCGTAGTTTATGCAACTTTTTCCTTTTACGATTTCCTTGTTTAAAGAATAAAAACTGGGCCATGACACCCTTCGGTTATATATGGCTAGATTAAAAAACTCATGGAGAAGATAAATGGTCTAGTTGGTTAAGATGATCATACGATCACAAAGCATATGTAAGATTTGACATAAGTTAAATATGTCGTAACACTATTAGATGAAATTGAGGAATGTGGTTTTTGACATGATCAAAGGTGGTTAAACTTCATGGTTGACGAGGATTAGTACTTCGAGGTAATTCAAGTGAAAAAAAACTCTTTGGTGATTGGTATGTATTCTTATTACGATGAGTTGATTTCTACTTTCGACCAAATTGATTTAAAGGTTATTGAATTTAAATTTCGAGGAGATTATGAAAGACAAAATTTAGCCTGTAGAAGAAGAGATATAAATATGTATGTTGGAAGATGAAGATTAGAGATTTATTGAACTGAAGGTTCCCGAACTTATTGAATTTTTATTATGAAATATTAGATTTAAAAATATATATTTGGAATCAAAGTGTTGAAAGTTGATATTTAAGAGCAAGTCTCAAATGGAGTAAAGAAGAAAATGAAATGCGTTCAAGGAAATTTCAAATTTGGTGAAATATAAAATTTGAGAAGATTCGTGAAGAGCTAGTGATGATAAAATATTATTGATAAGTTGTTAAATTATCAAAAATTGACGATCTTGAATGTAAGTTAAATATTGGGTTATTGATCAAAGTTTGAGACACTGAAGGTCATAATCTATTTACGAGATTGCATGGTTATAAAATAGATGTTATCTTCGATCCAATTTAGATACTGAATGGGATGCAAGGCATGTGATCACTTTCTATACTAAAACCGTGATTTTATTCTCCCAGTCCTCTAAATTGTAATTACTCCAAATTGCCTATTTCATTGGATTCCTTTTTCGACTGCTTGCTTGAAATATAATCATGTTTTTGCGTTTAGAAACTCTTTTATCTTTCCAGTCCCTCCTATCCTATCTATTCCTAAAATTTGAGGACGAAATTCTTTTAAGTTGGGTAGAATGTAAACCCCCTAAATTTCTACTTTAATTTTTTATATAAATTGAGTATTTAAAATTTTTACTTGGTATTTGTACGTCGCATAGTCATATTATACGTCGCGTACGAATTTGTCATATGGGATGTCACAGATGAGTTCGCAAATTTTGTATGTCTCGTCGAGTGCGAATATGTGCGAGCTTACATATTTTAGAAAAAAACATTTTTCTATTTTATAGTTTTAAAATAATATATATAATAATTATTTGTATTTGTATTTTACTTAAAGTTGTGAAAAGTATCAAGATGGCCAAAACTTATTACTTTTATTTATTTATAAAAGGCTAGCTTATTTAATAGTGGTAATTTAGAAAACTATTTTTTATGCAAATATTCCTTGCGCATGAGGTACATGAATTTGAATTCATATATATAATTCCATTTTCGAATTTATTGATATTAATATTTTATTATTCAAAAAGATATTTAAAAATATTTATTATTTTCGAAATTATTATTATTGATATTTTTGGAAAATTTGGAAATTTTTGTGGCCATTTTAAATCTTGATTTGATTTTATGGAATTAATTTAAAAAGTTTAAAGGTAGAATTCATATTTATATTTGAGTTTAGATGATCTAGATTTAAATTGGAATTGAATTTAAATTTAGATTTGATTTAAATTTAATAATTGAATTATCTAATTAGGTTTAAATAAATCCTAATTCTTATCCAACCGAAAATTTCCACCTCCTATATAAGGAGAGGTACTCATCCATAATTTTCTATCACAACCAAAAATATGTGCATCGTGTCTATGCCCGTGTTTCCCTTCCCCCATCCACTATACGTTTTTGTACAAATACATTTTCTCTACCCTGGGTCCGACAGATCCGAACCTCTGTCCCCGTCGTGTCGGACACACCCGACACGATTCATCTAAACCATACCCTAAACCCTATTTGCCCTATCCCAGCCGCCGCCATCAGCGACCGCAACACCCCCGACTCCCTGGCTATCCTTCCCGACCTCCACTTACCCCCGACTCATAACCACCACCGCAGCACATCCAACCCCACTCCTCCTCCTCTGCCGCCATCGACTCCAGTCGTCGCCATCATCAAAACCTCCAATCCCCTGGCCTCGACCCCTCCACCGAGCCACCACCCTGGCCTTGTCCCCGGCTACCCAAACCCCTAGTGTTCCCGCAGCATCTTTCCGTCTCTCACCCCGTCGCCGAAAAAATAAAAATATCCAGCCCCCTGACCCGGCCAAACTCCGCCACCACATTCACCTTCATCACCACCTTCACCACTATCGTATCCCCAATGCCACCATGCCCCTTCGCCATGGTCACAACCATCACCACCGCCGACAATAATGTAGCCACCATCGTCACCACCACCAAATCAAAAATTTAACCAAAAACACCACCGCCATACTCACCTCGTCGCTGCAAACCAGCCGCACCCCGACCTGGTACAAGCAACCCGCTTCCCCAGATCTGTTGTCGTGCCGCCGCTGTGAGCACAGACCCAGCCGCGGTGAAGCGGCCGAGCCCCGCACGCCCGCTCACTCTCCTCGTCCACTTGTCCCTCTTCCGTGTCTTCCTACGGTACCTCCACCAGCATCACGTCGGCGACTCTGCCATGCGTCTTCGTCCGAGCACGGTGAAGCCCCCTCCGCTCTCCTCCTTTCCATTCTCACTCCGTGTCGACGTCCAGCCACTGGCGTCGTCCCCGCCAGCCGACCCTCCCGCCAGCACACAACCACGGCGGAACCCCTCGCCGCGGCGGCCTCGTCGAGCCATATTTCACCCGCTGGCTTGACCGCCGGTAAAACCCCCTTCGCAGCCACCGACTTACGCCCAGAGTGCCGGTGAGACCCCTCCCGAATACTTTCCCCCCTCTCTCTCTCTCTTACTGAGAAGTTTGGGGGGAAAGTAGTATAGATTTTGAGATTTATATCTTTAATATTATTATCATTATCATTATCATTATTATTATTATTATTATTATTATTATTATTATTATTATTATTATTATTATTATTATGATTATTATGATTATTCTTATTATGATTATTATATTTATTATTAATAATTGTTTTGTTTAATGTTAGTAAGAACATTTGTTGTATAATGATTTGATAAATGAACTTAAATATTATCAGGATCTTTATTATTGTTGTATTATTAGTACCAATTATTTATGTTAAATATTTTATTAACTAAAGTAGATAAAAACTACTTGCGTAAAAAGAAATATATTAAGGGCTATGAGTTATTAACGCAAAATTTTCTATCTATGCAAAATAAATATATTATCAAAATTATAGTTTTCAAAGTAGGGGTTTTTACCTTGGAGAATTTCTAAAATTATGTTGTATTCATCTAAAAATATTTTTGAAAAATAAATTTAATCTAAAATATTAGTTTGACAAAAACTAAGATATTAGCCAAAAGAATTTTTGGTTTTTAAAATATTTTTTTCTAAAAACATATTTTTTTAATAAAATCTAGTTTTAAATTTTTGTAATATCCGGATAGTTTTCAAGATAAAAATATATTTTTATATTAAGATATTTCTTTTCAAAATCTCTTAGATTAGAAAGTCTCAATCATGACTAATCATTATTCCCTATTTATCTCATAAATTTCGGACCCTTGTATATCAATCTTGGCTAATGGACTACTCGGACTTGTCGGATCATCGCATCACTCCAGGCCCACTACCAGGCAAGGCACCTTGCCTTTACTGTTTAAATTTCTTGCTCAATATCCTACACGCTTTTTCTTATTTTTAGCAAATAAAATGTTGTTCTTTCAAAACTATATATAGATGCAAATTATTATACTTTATGCAATTGGCTTAGAGTTAAGGGACTACCATATGTTTAGAGCATCTCATAAACTGTCACGATGTGCCACGGGTTGTGTGTGAGTTGTGTGTCGCATATAGTTTCGTACTTGCGTACCGACCGTACATCGGTGCGTACAGGCCGTGCGTTAGGATATGACTGCTAATAGATTTGTGCAGAAGACTTGGCAGTTATTAAGGTTTAAACAGTATCATGGAGTCGACACATGTATAGTATCATAGGGAGGAAGGAGACAGTTATTAGCGTAGGGGCTACATATTCAGTACACACATAGATTTGGGCCGATAGTTCTCGTATGAGTGCTACTTTCTGCCCATGGTCGATAGTGTCTCTTATGAGCGCTACCTACTTCTACTCTCTCTCTCCATCTATGCTGAACACCTAAGCTCCTGCGTAGAACGTTGTCTTCTAAAGTGCATTCCACATAGAATGGTTAGGAACCTTTACTCATGCATACTTTTCCGTTGAGCTTTTATTATTCAGTTATTGGCATGATATTATGTGTCTTGTTACGTCCCTCTGAGGACCTGGTGATCTCTCCAAGTGTGTGTTTTCGTGATTCTTGTAGGTGCTCTAGCTAAGGCCATGACTTACGCTCTATTCCTCCGTGATGATTGCTCTTAGACTCGTCCTTTGCTTCGCTCGACCAAAATCAATTATTTGTATATTTCTATCTTATTTAAACTTGTTTGTAGTGGATTTGTCTCCGACCAACGTTTGTACGAATGACTATTTGATTATATCATTAAAACTTCATATTTGTGGATGAGATTTAGTTTGAGTATGGCTTTCTACATTTTACAACTTATGTATACATACGAGCCCTTCATGTACTCGTATGTATACAGCTGGCATGATACGTATCTAGTCCCAAGTATTTTGGGACTGGGGCGTAACAAGTCGAACTCCTCCTCCTTGGTCGCATACTTCCTTCTTCAGCTGTTCGTCGATGGGCTGCATATATCTTTGAACAGTCATGCGGCTTTCCTTCATGCGAACTTGTTTGGCCCAATATACCTATGCGGTAATTTGTAAGCCGCATGAACTCCATATTTTTCATGTTTCTACACCACTTCGTAGAATCTTTCCAGGAACATGTGTTTAAAGCCGTCAAAAAAATGAATGCAGTTGTCGGGGAGGTTGCGGTACCAGTCGAACGCGATCCCCTCCAATGCCCCGATAAATAATTGCATGTGGATGGCGTCCCCATGCGGTAAATAGTCGGTTGTGACCTCAAAGTAAGTCATGTACCGACTAGCAGAGGTCTTTCCATCATAAGAATCGATATGGAACGACTTGTACCATGGTAGAAAAGGCACGTCTCTCCATGCAACGGGATATGGCTGCCGTATTTGAGATCCTGAGAGGAGTCTTGGGCATTGAATATTGCTCGAAGCTCCTGGACTTCCCTTCTTTCCTCCTTGGCTTCATCTACAGCTGAAGGAACGGATGCTGCTAAGGGATCATCACCCAAATGAGGGGCTGTCGTGTTGGAGTCAGCGTTGACTGCGGGTCCCAGGCTTATTTGTCTGGGCGCCCTCGTTGGTTGAGTTGGCAAGGCAGCTTTGATATCATCCACGGACTTGACCTGGGACAGGAGCATGGCTTCCAGCACTTCTAGCCATTGTCGGTCAGAAGGTGCTTTTTGATCATCGTCAGCCATAAAGACGGTCCTCACGTGGGTAGAGGTGGAATGGATGGTGGCAGAGGTACTCTCGGTGTCGTACCCTTGTATAGAGAAATCATCAAGGAATGTCGGAATATCATCTTCCTCTGACTCGGAAGGGGTGCTACCCCCTGTGCTGGAAGCTGCATCGTCTTGGTGAGGGTGGTGGCCCTCAGGGAAATCCAAGTCTGTTGTGTAGTTCTGGGGACCTCTACTCCCTGTATGTGCTCTTGGTACACCAGGTTGTCGCATACATTGAGGGGACTACTACCCCCAGCTTCATCTACTCTCAAGGAGGCCGAAGGTGCACCCCCGGGTGCCGGAAGCTTCTTTTTGGATCGAGTGCCTAAATAGACACCCCCTGTGGTTGATGAGAACCCCCAGATGAGGGTCTACTTGTAATACTAGCCAAGATGGCCGGGCTGGAAGAGCATGTCTTCTTTTTTCTCTTGCCAGGAGGAACCTTTTGAGTTGAATTACAGGAAGCGAAAGAAAACTCCTCGTCCCCTGGAATTTGTACCTGTTTCTTGAGTTGTTGTCGGACAGGTGCTGGCTGCTGTAGTTGCTGGAAAACTGACTGTCGATGTTCAGGTGCTGCTGATTTGTCGCAGTAGCAGCTGATGATGACTTGGGTGCAACGACGCCTCGAGAGGGACCCATTGCATGCCGACGCTGCCGTCTTATATTTGTTAGTAATCACGTCATGTAAGTCGGTAGGAAGCTTCTCTACCTTTGTACCAAACTTGTGAACTCAGGTATCTCGAGTGCACGGGTGCTTAGGCAGCATGTTTGCTCCCTGATCCGTGGCTAGTAAAAGCACTTGCTCTAGATCTTTAAAGGGAGACTTTAAAGACCTACCCTGTCCGTTAGCCCTGTGGGACTGCACACGGGTGGTTCTGTATAACTTTTCGTTAGGAGCCCGTGTAACAGTCAACGGGGCCCGCTGATAGTCAGCAACTTGGACAGTTGACTGGGCTGGTTGGGTCCATACTGTCCTAGACTTTTTTGACTTAGCGCCCAAAGGCGCACAGTAAAAAGAGTCCAGATTGATACATTATGTATCCTCAGTGGGCCGTATGGCGTCGGGCCCGCATGAGAGGTGGTCGAATACAGATCTTCTGACACGGTCATATGAGACATCCTGTCTGAGGCCAGGATTGGTCGTCGCATGGACCATTTCTTGGGGCTAAAGCTGGTTGCCGCATGGATCATCTTCCTGCGACCAGAGTTAGCTGCCGTATGAGTTAGCTGCCTGCGGCCAGAGTTGGCTGCCGCATGAGTTGGCTACCTGCAGCCAGAGTTGCCTGCAATATGAACAGACTGTCGATCTCCTCTATGCGGCTTCTTCTTTGTCCGTATGGATTTTTCTTGTGCCCCCAAAAACTCAGCATCGTAGTGTTTTCCTCTGCTAGATTTGGGGACAGTGGGGTCCTCTGCGGTCGGAAATAAAGCTGCAGGAGAGTTCTGGTCATCGTCTTAGGCTGCAAAAGGAGCTTTTTCGAGAACTTGGTCGGGGGCAACAGTTATGCGCACCGACGCCTTACGAGTCCTCTTTAGGTTGGCTCGCTTCTGATACGGGCTGGCGCTCCCTTCAGAGAGCAATTCTTCGAAGGCTTGTTGGTCAGAACGAACCACAAGCATCTGCTGTGTAGAGCCGAGCTTGGACGCGTCAAATTGCGTCACCAACTTCTTATCAGAAGAGAAGGAAGTCCTCAGCAGAGTCACCATTGTGTTTGCCATAAAAAATCAAAGACAGGTATTACAGAACGCTGAAATTGATTACATATTCGCTTGTACAAAGAAGAGCCTAGAAAGAAATCCTAGGAAACAATCTAAGTACAATTATTTAGTTTTGATTCTGGGGGGTGACGGTGGAGGCTCGGGAAAGTGCTATCAACTCTGCCTTACTCCGTGGACTATCTGATGCAATCTTTAGCTCGTGAAGAAATTCTTTTTTTTTTGAAGGTTGTCAGCCTTTTGCAGGATGTGGCACCCTGCTATTTATAATAGAATGTATGTTGAGCCGCATGGACGGCTTGCGGCCACGTGGCTGATTAGCACGCGAAGACTCGCTCTTTGGCTGCCATTTGCCGCTTTGTTGGAATTTTGTTGCAGCAAATCTGGGTAGTTAAGGACTTTGTCAGATTGCCACGTGTCCTGTTGTGGGGATCATCATTTTTTAGCCACATAGTTTTTTCAGTCTTCGATCTGCAATTTGGCCGCATAAAGCTCATGCAGCTTGGATCACAGTTACTCTTGGCTGCATGAAGTTTGGAGATTTTGGGGCCGTATAAGTCTGAGCCGCATAAGGTTCATGCAGCTTAGATGACACTCTTTTGGCCGCATGAAGACGTACGAACCCTGCTTTTGGGAGACGTCTCACGTCTTATCTTTTTTTGTCGAAGTGTCAGAACTGTCATTTTTTGTCAGTTTTGTCAGGACTTATCAGCTTTATCAGTCGAACTGCTCCTCTTGACCGCATATCTTCCTTCTGCAGCTGTTTGTCGACGGACCGCATATGTCATTAAACCAGTCATGCGGCTTTTCTTTATGCGGACCTGTTTGGCCCAAAGTACCTATGCGATAATTTGTAATCCGTATGAACCCCATATTTTTCATGCTTCTACTGTTTTGACCCAAAATTACCGTTTTGTCCCTGTGTCCAAACTGGACTAATGGATAGGTTATCCTATATAATTTGACCATTCTGGACACGTTGGTGATGTTTGTTTCATCATCTGACGGCGTATGTAGATTTTTTCTTTATGTATTACCATTACTTATAATTAATTCTTATTATGTTCGTATTTCAAAATTCGCACGTCAAATCTGAGATTAGTGGATTCTAGTTATCTCGCATTACTGAAATTGACAAGGTGACCATGTAGATCGTCGAGATAAGATTGTTAACGTTGTGGTTGATCATCTTGTCTCGATTTACTGTCTTAGGTTTCATTGTACGAATAATGAGGTGCAAACTTGATATTTTGAATCTATGACTCATATTATTAACCAATAATGATTATAAAGACTAGATTGACCTAGTTCTAGGTGATATAATTAACAAGTATCTTAGACAACAAATGATAATAGGTGACTAGAAATAAACGAAGCCCCCTATGTGGGAGTTATTAGTCATATGTGTACTATAGTGTATGATATATATTTGTTTGTGATTTGGCTTGATAGATATTTGCATGGAGTTTGGTTCTCATGGATAGTGGGATAGACTTCGGTACTGCAGTCTCACCGCTGTTCAAACAACTCTAGGCAAGTGTACCTTACCAATCTTGTACTTTAGTTTACAGCTTGTTTTGTTTTTTTAAATATCTGTTTGAATATGTTATGACAACACCTAGGACCGTGTTCGGTACTTCGCGTCTGAATCACATTTGGGTGTCGATGGACGTTAGCGCCATCGAGTTTTGATGCTAGATATTCACATTACGTTACCACGTTAACTCGTTGCGGGGTACACTCTCTGACCATAGGACATTTTTATGTAACACTATATTATTGACAGATTCCCGTACTTGATTGCTTCTTGATATATGAAAATATGTGTCTAGTTTCTAGGACGATGACATTTACATACATGCAGTATTATTTTCTATTATGACTCGTTGTCCTAGCTAGAGGTTCTGGCCGATTGCCTCGTGGATACGATTCATGAAGTCACATGGGCGGGGATAAAGATACACCATGCACTTGGGCTACTTTTCCACGTTATTATCGTTGCCTCTTACCCAGAGCCTCGGATATTCATAGTTACCAGAGTTCCTTATCGGAACTGCAGATTTTTCATAGTTACCGAAGTTCCATACCAGATCTTTGAATTTTACTGTTACAGCCCGCATGTTCGATTGATGTTTCTTAAATTGCATTTTTATATTAGTTGGTTTTGCTAGATTCACCCACTTTATCAGTCATACTATACTTTATTTATTTTTTCATTACAGTCGTACACTTGGCATGTATATTATATACGTTGTTGCATCCCTCTAAGGACCTGGTTTCCTTCCAGGTTGGCTGAGTAGGTTTTATTGAGCGCCTTGCTGGATTGTTGATGGTATTCATTTTATTACGGGTATTCTATCATTCAGAGTTATATGTTTCATCTACTGTTATTTGTATCTGCTTTGTAGCCTAGTATTTATAGACTCATATTATCTTTACGAGTCTATTCGAAAAGTATGATTATTGGACTGCAAACTAGTATTTATATTACCCTTCTTATGTTTCTGTTACTTGGATTGAGATATAAAGTTGATGTACTGATACACCGTTTCGAACAGCTTATATGTATTTTTGTCGGACTAGAGTACTGGTTGAATACATAGCTGGCCAATGCTATGTTACTCGGTCCGTCATATTTCAGAACTGGGGCATGACAATATGCGAAGAGGAAATGTACCCTACTCATTATGGCTCATATCAGGGTGATGTGGACAACACTACATGTCATAGTTAGTGTTGGGTGAAATTGCAAGAGATACTTGGTGGTTAGTTGCTTGGGTAATTTCTCTATTTCATATGTATGTAATTATATAGTGGGTTTGTTCCGATAATCTAGATGTAGAAGCATGAAAATATGGAGTTTATCGGATTACAAATTGCCGCATAGGTACCTTGGGCCAAACAGGTCTGCATGAAGGAAAGCCGCATGATTGTTCAAAGACATATGCGGCCCGTCGACAAACAGCAGTAGAAGGAAAATATGCGGCCAGAGAGGAGCAGTTCGACTGATAAAGCTAACAAGTCTTGGCAAAACGTGACAGTTCTAACACTTTAACAAGAAAGAAAAGATGTGAAACGTCGCCCAAAAGCAGGGTTCGTACGACTCCATGCGGCCAGAAGAGTGTCATCTAAGACCGCATGAAACTTATGCGGCTCAGATTATGCAGCCCCAAAATTTCCAAAACTTTATGCAACCAGGAGTAATTGTGATCCAAGCCGCATGCATGAGTCTCATGCGACCCCGCATGATCGAAGACTGAGAAAGCTATATGCAACGGGACACGTGGCAATCTGACCAATTCCTTAAACCACCCAGATTTGCTGCAACAAAATCCCAACAAATCGACAGATGGTAGCCCAAGAGCGGGTCTTCGCGTGCTAATCATCCACGTGGGCGTAAGCCCTCTATGCGGCTCAGAATATATCTTATTATAAATAGCAGGGTGCCACACCCCTGCAAGAGGCTAGCAACCTTCAAGAAGAAAGAAATATCTTCACAAGCTAGAGACTGCATCAGATAGTCCACGGAGTAAGGTAGAGTTGATAGCACTTTCCCGAGCCTCCACCGTCACCCCCAGAACCAAAACTAAACAATTGTACAAAGATTATTTCCTAGGCTTTTTTTTCCATGCTCTTCTTTGTACAAGCGAGTTTGCAATCAATTTCAGTGTTCCGTAATACCTGTCGTTGATTTTTATGGCAAACACGATGGCAAATCTGCTGGGGACATTTTTCTCTTTTGATGAGAAGTTGGTGACGCAATCTGACACGTCCAAGCTCGGCTCTACACAACAGATGCTTGTGGTTCACTTTGACCAACAAGCCTTCGAAGAATTGCTCTCTGAAGGGAGCGCCAGCCCGTCTCAGAAGCGAGCCAACCCGAAGAGGACTCGTAATGCGTCGGTGCATAAAACTATTGCCACTGACCAAGTTCTCGAAGAACCTCCTTCTGCAGCCCAAGACGGTGACCAGAACTCTCCTGCGGCTTTGTTTCCGACCGCAAAGGACCCTACTGTCACCAAATCCAGCAGAAGAAAACACTTTGATGCTGAGTTTTTGGGGGCACTAGGGAACTCCATGCGGACAAAGAATAGGTCGCAGAGAGGAGATGGGCAGTCTGCCCATGCAACGACAAACTTCGGCTGCAGGCAGACAACTCATGCGATAGCCAACTCTCGCCGCAGGAAGATGATCCATGCGACAGCCAGCTCCATCCGCAAGAAGATGGTCCATGCGATGACCAATCCTGGCTTCAAACAGGACGTCTCATGCGGCCGTATCAGAAGCTCTGTGTTCGACCGCCTCTCATGCGGGCCCGACGCCATACGGCCTACCGAGGATACGGGATGTATCAATCTGGACTCTTTTTACTACGTGCCTTTGTGCGCTAAGTCAAAAAAGTCTAGGCTAGTGGGGGCCCAACCAGCCCAGTCAACTGTCCAAGTTGCTGACTATCAGTGGGCCCCGTTGACTGTTACACGAGCTCCTGACAGAAAATTATACAGAACCACTCGCGTCCAGTCCCCCATGGCCAACAGACAGGGTGGGTCCTTAAAGTATCCCTCTAAAGATCCAGAGCAAGTGCTTTTACTAGCCACGAATCAGGGAGCAAACATGATACCTAAGCACCCGTGCGCTCGGGATTCCCGACTTCACAAGTTTGGTGCAAAGGTAGAGCAGCCTCCTACCGACTTACATGACGTAATTACTCACAAACACGAGATGACAGCGTCGGCATGCAATTAGTCCCACTCGGGACGTCGTTGCACCCAAGTCATCATCAACTACTGCTACAATAAATCAGCAGCACCAGAAGATCGGCAGTCAGTTTTCCAACGACTGCAGCAGCCAGCACCTTTTCGACAGGTGCAAATTCCAGGGGATGAAGAGTTTCCTCTCGTCTTCTATAATTCAACTCAAAAAGTTCCTCCTGGCAAAGGAGGAAATAAGACAGGCTCTTTCTGCCCGGCCATCTCGGCCAGTATTGCAAGGAGACCCTCATCTGGAGGTTTCCTATCAACCACAAAGGGTGTCTATTTAGGCACTCGATCAAAAAAGAAGCTTCCGGCACCCGGGGGAACACCTTCGGCCTCATGGAGAGTAGATGAAGCTGGGGGTAGCAGTCCCCTCAATATATGTGACAACCCGGTGGACCAAGAGCACACACAGGGGGTAGAGATCCCCCAGAACTCTGCAACAGAATCAGATTTCCCTGAGGACCACCACCCTCGCCAAGACGATGCGGCTTCTCGTACAGGGGGTAGCACCCCTTCCGAGTCAGAGGATGATAATATTCTGACATTTCCTGATGATTTCTCTATACAAGGGTATGACACCGAGAGTACCTCTGCCACAATCCCTTCCACCTCTACCCACATCAGGACAGTCTATATGGCTGACGATGATCATGAAGCACCTTTTGATCGACAACGACTATAAGTGCTGGAAGCCATACTCATGTTCTTGGTTAAGTCCGTAGATGAGATCAAAACCGCCTTGCCAGCTCAATCAGCAAGGAAGCCCGGACAAACAAGCTCGGGACCCGCAGTCAACACGGACTCCAACACGACCGCCCCTCCTTTGGGTGATGATCCCTTAGCACCATCCATGCCTTCAGCTGCAGATGAAGCCAAGGAGGCAAGGAGGGAAGTCCGGGAACTTCGAGCAATGTTCAATGCACGAGACTCCTCTCGGGATCTTAGAATATGGCAGCCATATCCTGTTGCATAGAAAGACGTGCCTTTTCTACCTTGGTACAAGCCATTCCATATCGACTCTTATGATGGGAAGACTTCTACTAGTCGGTACATGACTTACTTTGAAGTCACCACCGACCACTTGCCGCACAGTGACGCAATCCTCACGTGATTATTCATCGAAGCACTTGAGGGAATCGCGTTCGACTGGTACCGCAACCTACCTGACAACTGCATTCACTCTTTTGACGGCTTTAAGCACATGTTCCTAGAGAGATTCTACGAAGTGGGGTATGATGTGACGATGTCATCTCTTATGGATCGTCCTGGGAGAGAGGGAGCTGACAAGGAACTATATCGAGCGGTTCCGCCAAATCGCAATGAGATTGCCCCAAGGCAATCCTGAAGCTCCTTGATTGAAATATGCCAGAAAAAGCTGCTCCCTGCAATTAGCCTCTGGATGGGTGATGATCAGTTCAGGAATTGGACGACCTTCATCATAAGTGCTACAAATACAGAGGCAAAACTGAAGAAAGCTCGCCAGCTTGGATTACACATCCCAGACGGAGAAGATAAGGGCAGACGTCCTGGTTCCACCTCCAGTAACAACAATAGTGGTAGCACCACCAACCGGGACAGTAAGGACAAACAGGCCATGGTCACTGATGCGACTCAGAAGCTCGAATAAAAACAGGGGAAGGACCGTTGCCCAAGATCAACTACTCATTCAAGGATAGTCATGTCAAACCTATCTTCGATATGCTCTTACAAGGGGGTAGGATCCAGCTCCCGCCACCAAGGCGCAAGCCCCGAGTAACAGAAATGGAGGACCTAAAGTATTGCCACTTCCACTACTATGTCCATCATGCCACCCAGGATAGCTTCCAATTGAAGCGGTGCATTCAAAGTCTTATCGACTCCAAAGCTTTGTCGATAGACTTTGAAGAGGTTACCGTGGCAGCAAACATGGTATATTTCAGTTCGGCAACTTCCCTCCAACAACACTCCAGACGGGGTAATACCTGTCCCCTGGACAACGATGGAGGTTACTAATCTTCCACCCATGTGGAGCCAGACATCTGGATTGGTACCCCTCACCACATCACGAGGAGAGATCAAGTGGGTGCATCCAGACTTGGTGCTCGAAGTTACCCAGGGGGTCTCATCTCCTATCAACAAGAAGAAGGGCAGGAAGTCTAGAGCCTGCCGTACAATTTCAACTGAAGCTGAAGAAGCTGCAGATGTTGTTACCCGGTCTGAAGCACAAGTCCAGCCTACACGGGATAGTCCAGCCGAAGATCCGCAGCCAGCAACGTTTCCTCCCTCTGATGTTCCAAGGCCATCTCAGCCGCCACTGGCAGATAAGTCCAAGACAAGGGAGACCTGCTTCGACAGGCCACTCCGTAATGATATACCTCAGGGAATGGAGAGACCTTACAACTTTGACATATTAGCATAATTGGCTAATATGCCAGCAAAGTTGTCGCTATACGAGCTCTTAAGGCTCTCCAAGGATCTTCGTGTCTCATTAAGCGAAGCACTCCAGAATGCTGATGCCTACTTAGCTCAGGTCAAGCCTCCAGGGGAAGACCCGCCAGCAAATTTACAAGGCGGCGATAGTACGGATATAATGCCCAACATCGTATCTACTCCGCAGGACATGTTGATTAAGACCAACTTACATGATTGCCCCTTGTACGACACTGGATACATAGGCGACATCAAGGTGGATAGGATGCATATCGACCCGGGCTCGTCAATAAGCATTATCCCGAAAAGCCTACTCCACCTTCTTGGCATCCCTATGCACCGGCTAGCAGCCACCAATACTGCCATTAGTGGTTTTAACTCAGGAAGAAGTTATCCCGTAGGGAAGATCTGGTTGAAGTGCCATATTGGTGACCTGAAGATGGAAGTTAACTGCTACGTCATAGATGCAGACACCTCCTACAACATCCTTCTGGGACTTCCGTGGATACATGACTATATGATCGTGCCATCCATCCTTCACCAGTGTTTCAAATATGTCAGTAAGCACGGTTCCGTGAAGACCAAATTCGTCGACATTGATCCCTTCAAAGGGTTTGAATCTTATTACTCTTCGGAGGCTTGTCTATATGACGAATCTAGGAAACAAATAACAGACGAGCCGGAAGCCATCACAGGGCTGGAAGAACCTTTGAGAATCCGTCTCCAAGCCCGTAAACCAGGCAGGGCCATACCCCTTGTTGCAACCTTGCATAAAGAGGTGCTCGGTTCTCCTGTCACACCTGCGCAGTCGGAACCAATGGTCATCCGTCTCCCGAGATCCAGCCAGGAGCCAAAACCTGTTATAGGACCAATTGTGATCCGGCTGCCAAAGTCCAAACAAAGGCAACTGGAAGATGCGAAGCCACAAGACCCCTGGCCGAGCCAATTGTCATCCGTCTTTCCAAGACGAGCCAGCAATCAAGTGTTGATCCAACACTCCCAGGTAAGTCAGTACCTCAAGCAGAACCCTTAGTGATCAAGTTACCCAAGGTAGCGTCCCAAACTCTAAGCTCGCAGGGGTAGCCAAGGAGGACGGAGAACTCGCCAAATATGTGGTTACACAGGCAGATAGCCCCTCTCTTGATGATGTAATCCTGATGGTTAAAATTCCTTATTTCATCAATAAGAGGCTGCCTTTAGACTATTCTGAGTATGATAAGCCTAATCTAACGTATGTCGCACGGGACTGTCTAGACATTAGCCTGTACACACAAGTGACAACCGTCCATACCCCAAATTGACTTGCTCCTATAAAAGGCGCTTACTTTCCGGTCTCAGACAGAAGAGGATGGGATCACACAATCATCTTTGGTTGAAAAGAAGGTCCTCAATCTTTCACGCCACAAGAGTTCGACCTCGGACCCGAAGCTGGAAGACTACCGCTCTACTTGTATAGTCCTCAAGCCAAGTACTTCATGCAAAAGAAGGGGTACGACATGGAGGCTACCCCGGGTCTAAATTATGGCAGTGGTCGACGATTGCCTCTACAGCCGCCGACACCATTTTTTAAAAGTTACCTAAGTATTCTTTTTATTATTTTACATATCTTAGCTTATATCCTAATGTATAGACTTTACAGATATATTATACTTTCCTCAATTCTGACTAGATAATGTTTATAGTTGTATGCGAAGAGAAAATATACCCGACTCATTATGGCTCATATCCGGGTGATGTGGACATCACTGCATATCATAGTTAGTGTTGGGTGAGATTGCAAGAGATACTTAGAAGTTAGTTGATTGGATAATTTCTCAATTTCAGATGTATATAATTATATAGTGGGTTTGTTCCAATAATATAGAATTCCTTTTTTTATTGGACATATTTTTTTACTTGTTATCTTATAATTTATGTTTATAATTATATGTTTCTTGTGAATGAGCTTGCTAAAGTATTAATGTTACAATCTTTGTTTACTATAGATAAAAAGCCATTAGCTACATAATGTTTACTATTATCGATGTTGTAAAGAATGAAGGACGTAGTCCCATACTAGTAGACACAATTATTTAGGTGAGGCTCGTGACAAATTTTCCTAATTGATTTGAAATCGTTACTACCCAAAAAGCCATGAGGAAAGCAATTATATGAGACTTGTTACCTGATTTTTGGCGAATAAAGAATCCATTGCATGATTATGTTTCCTCAACTGTTTACATGGATCTCAATAACCATAAACAACACAGTTATACATTAAAAAAAGACATCAATAACAAAAAGGGACAAAAAATACTAGAGGCTGTTTGTTGTATTTGCTTTAATTGCTCCAAATTTTATTCTAGCAACCAAGAATTTTATCTTCCTGATTTACATTATTAGGATACTATTATTGTGGAGGTGGAATTCGTTTGAATGTAACAATACACCAAAAGTTTCTTTTTGTATTCTTCCAAACTTGACTTCACGTTTCATGTATATAAGGACAAGAGGTAACTCCTTCTTCATCCGTAAGGCAGCCCTTACGTGGAAAGTCCTTCTGCATGACGCGAAATGCAGCCATCTGACCAACAAGCAAGAAAAACAAGAGAAGAGCAACAACTTTTGTGATTGTTCTACTTTTTCTCGATTCCATGTTTCTCTCCTTAACTGTTTTTTCCCTTAATGAATGAATAGTTTGATAAAGATACAATGGTTCTGAAATAAGAATAAAATCACTTTTTATACAAGAAACCGAGCTGAGAAACGAATGCAATTGTAAAAGACTAATTAAAGTGGTAATTTATATAAGAATTTTTTATTAGTTTGTGTGCTAACTTAACAAGAAGAGTTTCTTGTAATCTTCATGGAATTAATATAATTGGTTTCATACAGTATGTTGCAATTTAATGACTCATTTCTGTTTTTTGCTTCTCTTAATGTGTGTTGAATATGTTTCACTCAAAACACAGTACGATAAAGGATGCATCTTATTTTTTATTATTTTATTTTTAGATATGAAAGATTATGATATCTTTGGGTCCCGTTTGGGTCTTGGTTTCAATGTCCTAGAAAATATTAATTTGTAGCAAAATCAATACTTAATTTTTTGCAAATATTATTTGCAAAAACAATTGTAAGGAATTGACAAAATCAATCAAAGAGCCTTCTTGTCGTGATAGCGAAGAAAAAAGTACCTTGACCAAAATTTATATAAAAATAAATTATTTTGACAAAATCATCCATACACATTTTATCTTTTCCTTTTTTATTTCATGTACATACATTTCACTTTCCATTTCATTGTATTTTAAGATAAAACTATTTTAAGTGAAATATGTTATAAAAAAGATTAAATATTAAAGTTCGTTTGCTTTTAAATTGTGGATTACTTAAGTTATCTTAGTTAGTTTTCAAAATATGGATTTACTATGTTAAATACCATCTACCTTTTGTTATAATTTTTTTAAAAAAGTATTACATTCAAAATTTGATATTTTATTGGATAAACATTTTATTTCTAAATTTATTGAATTATTTTATTCTTTGATGTATTGGATTGAAATGAAATGAGAATTGAATATGGAATAGGCTATTAATAATGATATATTAATAATTTAAACCTATAGTTTTTTGGAAATTTCCAAACAAAACACCTAAGATCATCTTTATCTACAAAACCGAACTCTAAAGGCTAAAACTTTGTTGGTTTCTATTTTTTATTTACTCTCAATTTAAAAAAATCTCAATAAATATTTATGAATCAAATTTAGAAGTTACCTGGTGTCCTTTTCACTTTGTAGATAATATGCTAGACTTCAAATCTTGCTTGTTCTTTAATCATTTAGGAAACCAGTTGAGTATTGCTAGTATGTATTTGGTTGTTACAAACTTTAGGTTGATTGGCTATTTAACTATTATGATATCCTGTTTTATCAATATTTCACATATTATGATAAGCCTACTTTTATATTGTATGCGAACTCCTGAATCCTTTTTTCTAATCGCAAACTAAAAACAAAATAAAAGAAGACAAATGAACCCAAAAAAATGTTTTTCCATGTAAATAAGAAAAATAATGTAGAGAAGACTTCCAAATAGAGATATGTGCCCTACTAATCGGCCATGGCAGTATGGATAATATTATAGTTTATCAAATTCCACAATTATGTTTAGAAGACTTCATTCATGGTCAAAATTTTCATCAACTATGATTTAGGAATTCCTAGCCGTTTCAAAGAGCATGTGCACCAATTTAATGAATGATCCAAAATTATTTGTTTCAAATTAACTTAGCCAGCTATAATATAACAAAATACTTTATTTCTTTTTTGGAAATCCGAGCTAAGGGATTATCTTCGTAAAGCACTTGAAGGACTAGTTTCCTCCTGTTTCAAACTAGAGCATATGTTGTTATCATTGACAATGACAAAAATTGTTACGAGGTTCCTAATATTTTTTCAAATGAGATAAAACAATGAAAATAACAAATACTTTGGAGGAAACTCCTTAAGCACCCACGATGGCATGTAACCTTCAATTCGCTCAATTCGACCCAACACAACCCAACCCAATAAATTACTTTTGAACAAACTCCTTCTGAACAAAATCATTTTGAACAAATATTTTTACTATTTCATTTTATTCCTTGTCATTATTATTCCCTATTTAATTATTTAGTTATTAATTTCTCTTATGCGATATTACTGGCCTTGTTTAATTTATAATTGAAATAACATGAGTTTTTTTTTTCAAATTCCAATATACGGGTTTTGACGTATGTATGTGATCATGGGAATTTTGCAAACCTTTATTACTTAAACTGTGAATAGGACTCATACACCACATACTTGACTACCTGATATCCTATGGTTGTCCATATGTTGAACATCAATATTCTAATAAACATTGTACACACATGGATAGCTTACCTTGAGTTTAACATGTATACTAGATTTATAGTGTATCATTTAACTTGTTGCATTTCATCGTGTCATATCCTATTTTTTAAAACTTATCTAAGTATTCTTTTATTATTTTACCTATCTTAGCTTATATCCTAATGTATAGACTTTACGAATATACTATACTTTTCTCAATTCTGACTAGATAATGTTTATAGTTGTATTCGAAGAGGAAATGTACCCGACTCATTATGGCTCATATCCGGGTGACGTGGACATCACTACATATCATAGTTAGAGTTGGGTGAGAATGCAAGAGATACTTAGAAGTTAGTTTGTTGGATAATTTCTTAATTTCAGATGTATATAATTATATAGTGGGTTTGTTCCAATAATCTAGAATTCTTTTTTTTATTGGACATTTTTATACTGGTTAACTTATAATTTATGTTTATAATTATATGTTTCTTGTGAATGAGCTTGCTAAAGTATTAATTTGCAATCTTTGTTTACTATAGATAAAGAGCCATTAGCTACATACTGTTTACTATTGTCGATGTTGCGAAGAATGAAGGACGTAGTCCCATACTAGTAGACACAATTATTTAGGTGAGGCTCGTGACAAATTTTTCTAATTGATTTGAAATCGTTATTACACAAATAGCCATGAGGAAAGCAATCGTAGGAGACTTGTTACCTGATTTTTGGCGAATAAAGAATCCATTGCATGATTATGTTTCCTCAACTGTTTACTTGGATCTCAATAACCAGAAACAACGCAGTTATACATAAAAAAACACATCAATAACAAAAGGGACAAAAAATACTAGAGGTTGTTTGTTGTATTTGCTTTTATTGCTCCAAATTATATTCTAGAAACCAAGAATTTTATCTTCTTGATTTACATTATCAGGATACTATTATTGTGGAGGTGGAATTCGTTTGAATGTAACAATACACCAAAAGTTTCTTTTTATATTCTTCCAAACTTGACTCCACGTTTCATGTATATAAGGACAAGAGGTAACTCCTTCTTCATCCGTAAGGCAGCCCTAATGTGGAAGGTCCTTCCGCGTGACGTGAAATACAGCCATCTGACCAACAAGCAAGAAAAACAAAAGAAGAGCAACCACTTTTGTGATTGTTCTACTTTTTCTCGATTCCATGTTTCTCTCCTTAACTGATTTTCCCTTAATGAATGAATAGTTTGATGAAGGTACAATGGTTCTAAAATAAGAAGAAAATCACTTTTTATACAAGAAATCGAGCTGAGAAACGAATGCAATTGTAAAAGACTAATTAAAGTTGTTATTTATATAAGAATTTATTTATTAATTTGTGTGCTAACATAACAAGAAGAGTTGCTTGTAATCTTCATGGAATCAATATAATTGGTTTCATATAGTATGTTGCAATTTAATGACTTGTTTCTAATTTTTGCTTCTCGTAAGGTGTGTTGAATATGTTTCACTCAAAACACAGTATGGTAAAGGACGCATATTATTTTTTATTATTTTATTTTAGAAATGAAATATTATGATATCTTTGGTTCCCGTTTGGGTCTTGGTTTCGATGTCTTAGAAAAATATTAATTTGTAGCAAAATCAATACTTAATTTTGCAGATATTATTTGAGAAAACAATTGTAAGGAATTGACAAAATCAATCAAAGAGCCTTCTTGTCGTGGTAGCGAACAAAAAAGTACCTTGACCTAAATTTATATAAAACAAAATTATTTTTACAAAATCATCCATACACATTTTTCTCTTTTCCTTTTTTCACTTCATGTACATACATTTCACTTTCCACTTCATTGTATTTTAAGATAAAACTATTTTAAGTGAAATAAGTTATAAAAAAAGATTAAATATTGAAGTTTGTTTGCTTTTAAATTGTGGATTAGTTAAGTTATCTTAGTTAGTTTTCAAAATATAGATTTACTATGTTAAATACCATCTACTTTTTGTTATATATATGTTTAAAAAATATTACATTCTAAATTAGATATTTTATTGGATAAACATTTTATTTCTAAATTTATTGAATTATTTTATTCTTTTATGTATTGGATTGAAATGAAATGAGAATTGAATATTGAATAGGATATTAATAATGATATATTAATAATTTAAACCTAGAGTTTTTTGGAAATTTTGTAGGAAATAATAATGCCTTGTTCTCATTGATGGGGGGCTGATTACAATATATAGGGTCTACATGATTGGGCTTATGGGCCATATTTACATTAGTTACAAATATAATCTAACACCCCCCTCAAGTTAGAGCATGCAAGTCACAAATGTCCAACTTGGGAAGTAAAGAATCAAACACATGCTTTCTAAGGGGCTTGGTGAATATGTCAGCCAGTTGAGAAGAAGTAGGAACATACGAGGCTATTACGGTGCCATCTCTAATAGCATCGCGAACAAAATGCAAATCCACCTCAATATGCTTACTGCGCTCATGAAATACCGGATTCTGAGCCAGGTACAGGGCTGACTGACTGTCACAATACACTGACATAGCAGACTCCTGGCGAATGCCCAAACACACCAATAACTCCTTCAACCATTTCAACTCACAAACAAGCGCAGCAAGAGATCGGTATTTAGCTTCAGCAGAAGATCAGAAAACAGTTGATTGCTTCTTGGTCTTCCTAGAAATAGAAGACCCCCCCATAAACACCAACCAGCCTGTAACAGAATAGCAAGTCAAGGGACAATTGGCCCAGTCGGAATCAAACCAACCAGAAAGACGGAGATCACAATCAGCTTTCAAAAGAATACCCTATCCTGGTGCATTTTTGAGATATCTGACAACTCTCAAAACAGCATGCCAAAGATCTTATCGAGGCTCCTGTAAGAATTGAGACAAGATATGCACAGCATAGGCTAAGTCAGGGCGAGTAAATGATAGATAAATCAACCTCCCAACCAGCCTCCGTTAAGTTTCTGCATCCGCCATCTTTGGACTAGTTGATTCTGCCAGCTTGTGATTGGGCTCCATGGGAAAGCTAGCAGGACGAGACCCCATCAAACCACATTCTGAAATGATGTCCAAAGCTTACTTCCTTTGACACAAGGAAATTCCTTCCGCACTCCGAGCCACCTCTATGCCAAGAAAGTACTTCAACACACCAAGGTCCTTCATGTGAAAGCAAGAAATAAGGTACTTTTTGAAAGCATCTAAAGCACCTGTGTCATTACCAGACACAATCATATCATCCACATAGATCAAAACATGTAACTCTACTTTCCATTTGAAAAAAGAGAAAAGAGAATAATCGGAATGTGATTGAACAAATCCATAGGATATCAGAGAAGCAGTAAGCTTAGCAAACCAACAACGTGGTGCATGTTTCAATCCATATAGAGACTTATGCAGGCAACACACTTTGTTGGGTTTACTATGCGAAAACCTGGCGGCAACTTCATATATACTTCTTCTGGCAGATCTCTATGAAGAAAAGCATTGTGCACATCCATTTGGTGCAAAGTCCAGCCTCTCACAGCTGCAACAGCCAAGAACGCCCGAACTGTAGGTATCTTAGGTACCGGGGCAAATTTTTCTGAATAGGCGATCCCCTCAACCTGATGATTACCGAACACAACCAGCCGTACCTTTAAGCGCTCAACACTGCCGTCGAATTTGTACTTTATTTTGTACACCCATCTACTTCCCAATGCTTTCTTCCCAGGAGGCAAATCGACACGACTCCATGTCCCATTATCTTCCAGAGCCTTTATTTCAGTTTGCATAGCTGCGCGCCAGACTGAATCTCGCAATGCCTAGCGATATGAAGTAGGCTCAACACCTACAGTGATAGCTGCAAGAAAATCTCTGTGTCCAGCAGTAAATGTCATAACTTAGAAATCGTGTTAGAGGATACGAAGTACCTGAGGAAGTGACGTAAACAGATGAACTGTGGTGAAGGGGGGACTTTTACTTCGAACAGCATTCGTCACAAAATCCTGTAATCGCGCTGGCTGTGATTTCTTTCTCATTCCTCTTTCCAATACTACCTTGTCGGGCACCTCTGGCAACACTGTATCCCCTGTATTATTAGTAGTACCCGCATCACCTCCAGCGGACTCTCCTGTCAATACTTTTGCATCTACCTGTGCATCCTTGCCACTCGGTACCGAGCCACCAGTAACCACTCTGGCCTTAGCAACCATAGCCGGCACCATCCCAAAAGCCTCTATATCATCTTCCGGCACCTCAATAGATGTATGGCGTGTCGCAGAAGACATCTCGCTAGCAGAGCCACACCCAGGAAATTCTTTTTCATAAAAAGTAACATCACGGGACACAAAAATTCACCAGTCTCCAAATCATACAGTTTTAATCCCTTTTTATCAAGCGGATACCCAAATAGATACATTTTCTGCTCTTGCTAGCAAATTTATCATATCGAGATTTCAAATCATACGCATAGCACAGACAACCAAAAATACGTAGATGATCATACGAAGGAGCCGAACCATATAAAACTTTATAAGGAGACTTAAAATGCAAGATACTAGAAGGGGTTCTATTTATCAAATAACATGCACCCAGAACACATTCCTCCAAAAATCCACGAAAAGAGAACCCTAAAATTGCAATGCCCTGGCTACATTTAAAATATGTCGATGTTTTCTTTCAACCCTTCCATTCTGTTGAGGTGTCCCAAAACAGGATGTTTAGAACAATATACCTTGAGATAAAAAATAATCTCGTAAACAATTAAATTCAGTGCCATTGTCACTCTGCACCCGACGTATATCATCCCCAAACTGACGCTTTACCATAGCAATGAATTTAAGAAACGCAGAATAAACAACACACTTATCCGTCAATAGAATAACCCAAACAGCTCTAGAAAAATCATCCACCAAAGTCAAAAAATTTCGTACCCCACTAGATGACGGAACACGATATGGTCCCCACAGATCACAGTGTTTAAGTTCAAAGCATCTCAAAGCACGACTACTACTATCAGGAAAGGCATCACGAGTCTGTTTAGCTTGATGACAAATATCAAAAGTCTTATGAGAAAACACACTACTACCAGAGAAAAAAGGTAAAGTCTGCATTACTTTATCTGAAGGATGCCCCAGTCTACTATGCCAAACCTCGGAATCACTCTTTTTGCATGCCAGGATCACCGAAGCCAAAGAAGCTGGAACCTCCCAAAACAAGTAAAGTCTACCCTTTTGTTCACCTGCTCCAATCACCATCCTCATACTTCGGTCCTGAACAAAACACAAATCAGGAGTAAATAACATATCACAATTTCTAGCACCAATCAATTATGAGACAGAGATCAAATTACAAGTCAATGTCGAAAAATAAAGAACATCGGTCAACACCAATGAAGAAGTCAAAAATACTTTGCCTCTCAGAGCAGCCTCAATAGTGCTCCCATCAAACAAAATCACAGGACAGACAGGGCCCTCAAAGCAATCTACTAAACAGTCACGAGAGCCTGTCGCATGAAGAGTAGCCCCAGTATCGAATATCCAAGGGACAAAAGAATTCTTATCCATCAAACGATCAGAGTTTGATGAACCAGGTTTGGAAGGATTGTCGTTATCCAACAAGCTCATCAGTTTCTGCCACTGTTCACCTGAGAGTGGCGAAGGATACCTTCCATGCATCATGTATGCCGAACTCCCAGTAAGACCAACAGGGACACCATGACCAGCAGCGGCGACATAATGAACAACCCCTGCGCTACAAGTACCGCGTCCCCCATCACGTCTCTGCTGTGGTGCCGGACATCTGCCACCGCCAGCACCACGTCCGCCCTCACGCCGAGGACGAGTCTCCCACCACTCTGGATAGCCAATCTTGGTAAAGCAAGTGGCAACAACATGACCTGTTTTCTTGCAATGAGTACAGATTATACCTGATTTGTCCCTAGAATCTGAGGTTCTACTATTAGAAGTAGTAGAAAGACGAGGTGAAGTCTTGATAGTCAGAGCCAACACCTTCTCAGCAGCAGATTTGACCTGAGATTTTCGTATATCCTCCTCCTCACGGACTGCCTGGTATGCCCGATCTAAACTTGGCTGAGGATCCTGAGCCAGAAGATTATATCGGGTATGACCATACAACTCATCATTCAACCCATACATAAAGTCCTGAAAGTGGTCTTCATCCTTCATACCATGTAGCTTTATAGCAAGTTCACCACAGGTACAAGTAGGCAATGGAAAATAAGCAGCTTGTTCATCCTATAAGTACTACAAATTTCCAAAGTATGTTTCCACAGACATCGACGCCGTTTGTTTACACTCAGCCAAAGCCACCTTAATTTGTTGCTTTCGAGTGCCATTGCTAACAATAAATCTTTTCTCCAACAAGTTCCATAATAGGTAAACTTCCTCAAAGTACAGCAAAGATTTTTTCAGAGACGAATCAATGGTATTAAGAACCCATTGAACCAATAGCGCTTGCACGTATCTCTAATCAAGCAATTTACTAGCATCATTAACAGGTTTGACTTCAGTACCTTCCAGAAAAGTGATATTTTGCCTAGAGATCAGGGAGAGACGTATCGACCGAGACCACTCAGCATAGTTTGGTCCACGAAAAATAATAGGAGTAATGATATTTCCTGGTAGATCAGCAGAACTCAGAAAATATGGATCCTTCGGATTAGGATAATTTGGGTTGTATGCACCGCCACCTCCACTCGCGACGGAGTAGCTGGACGCAGCATCATCTGCCATCGTGGATGTCTGGTGTATAAAATTTTGTACAACTTCGATGAATCGGCCGCTGATGGACGGGGTCGGCGGCAAATCGGCCGCGATCAGGGGCGCCGGATCTGGCGTGTAGGGGTCAGCTTACGGGAGTGGTACGAATGTCGGGTATACAAAAGTTTGTACAACTTCGACGAAACGGCCGCTGATGCTCGAGGTCGGCGGCGTATCGGCCGCAATCTGGGGTGCCGGATCTGGCACGGAGGGGCGAACAGCGGGTTCTGTCGGGGTCAGGCTGGATCGAACAGGCGCAGGAGCGAGCATCATCGGATCGGGCAAACGCGGGCGCTGTCAGTGTCGGAACGAACAGACACGGGCGCGGTTAGTTTGATTTGTTCTAGAATAATCTACTTTTATCTTCAGTGAATGAACCAAATATAAAGAACTAAGGTAGGTCATTGTTATTACTGCATCATAATTAGGAACTCTCCTTTGGCTGATCGAAGAGAGAAGCGATTCTTATGGAGAAAGCTAGAGTTTTTAACCCCACCGAAAACATGAAAGAGAAAAATAAGAGCGATCGGTTGTTGTTGTTTCCTACTACTTCTGAAAATAAAGGGGGAGTTTTCTTCGTGGGGGTCTGCTCACCGCCTCCAGAGCGGAGGAGAATAGACGAGAGGGAGGAGATGGTCCAGAAGTAGGTTAGGGTTAGGTTTAGGGTTAGGGTTCTTTTTTTGGGAAATGGCGGCTAGGGTTTTTCGGGAGGCTCTGATACCATATAGGAAATAATAATGCCTTGTTCTAAACGATGGTGGATGATTACAATATATATAGGGTCTACATGATTGGGCTCATGGGCCATATTTACATTAGTTACAAATATAATCTAACAAATTTCCAAACAAAACACCTAAGATCATCTTTATCTACAAAACCGAACTATAAAGGCTAAAACTTTGTTGGTTTCTATTTTTTTTATTTACTCTTAATTTAAAAAAATCCTCAATAAATATGAATTTATGAATCAAATTTAGAAGTTACCTGGTGCCCTTTTCACTTCGTAGATAAAATGCCAGACTTCAAATGTTGCTTGTTCTTTAATCATTTAGAAACCAACTGAGTATTGTCAGTACGTATTTGGTCGTTACAAACTTTAGGTCGATTGGCTATTTAACTATTATGATATCCTGTTTTATCAATATTTCACATACTATGATAAGCCTACCTTTATATTTTACCCAAACTCCTGAATATTTTTTTCTAATCGCAAACTAAAAACAAAATTTAAAAAAAAGACAAATGAACCAAAAAAAATGTTTTTCGATGTAAATAAGAAAAATAATGTAGAGAAGACTTCCAAATAGAGACATGTGCCCTACTAATCGGCTATGGCAGTATGGATAATATTATAGTTTATCAAATTCCACATTTATGTTTAGAAGACTTCACTCATGGTCAAAATTTTCATCGACTATGATTTAGGAATTCCTAGTCGTTTCAAAGAGCATGTGCACCAATTTAATGAATGACTCCAAAATTATTTGTTTCAAATTAACTTAGCCAGCTATAATATAACAAAATACTTTATTTCTTTTTGGAAATCCGAGATAAAGGATTAACTTCGTAAGCACTTGAAGGACTAGTTTCTTCCTGTTTCAAACTTTTCAAACTAGAGCATATGTTGTTATCATTGACAATGACGAAAATTCCTAATATTTTTTCAAATGAGATAAAACAATGAAAAATAACAAATACTTTGGAGGAAACTCCTTAAGCACCCATGACTGGCATGTAACCATCAATTCGATCAATTCGACCCAACACAACCCAACCCAACAAAATATTTTTGAACAAACTCCTTTTGAACAAAATCCTTTTGAAAAAATATTTTTACTACTTCATTTTATTCCTTTTCATTATTATTCCCTATTTAATTATTAGTTATTTATTTTCTCTTATGCGATATTACTGGCCTTGTTTAATTTATAATTGAAATATCATGAGTTTTTTTTTCAAATTCCAATATAGGGGTTTTGACGTATGTATGTGATCATGGGAATTTTGCAAACCTTTACTACTTAAATTGTGAATAGGACTCATAGACCACATACTTGACTACCTAATATCCTATGGTTGTCCATATATAGAACATCAATATTCTAATAAACATTGTACATACATGGATAACTCACCTTGAGTTTGACCTGTATACTAGATTTATAGTGTATCATTTAACTGGTTGCATTTTATCGTATCATATCCTATTTTTTAAAAGTTACCTAAGTATTATTTTAATTATTTTACCTATGTTAGCTTATATCCTAATGTATAGACTTTAAGGATATACTATACTTTCCTCAATTCTGACTAGATAATGTTTATAGTTGTATGCGAAGAGGAAATGTACCCGACACATTATGGCTCATATCCGGGTGATGTAGACATCACTATATATCATAGTTAGTGTTGGGTGAGATTGCAAGAGATACTTAGAAGTTAGTTGATTGGATAGTTGTTAGTCCTATTTCTCAATTTCATATGTATATAATTATATAGTGGGTTCGTTCCAATAATATAGAATTTCTTTTTTTTATTGGACATATTTTTTTTACTGGTTATCTTATAATTTATGTTTATAATTATATGTTTCTTGTGAATGAGCTTGCTAAAGTATTGATGTTGCAATCTTTGTTTACTATAGATAAAGAGCCATTAGCTACATACTGTTTACTATTGTCGATGTTGTGAAGAATGAAGGACGTAGTCCCATACTAGTAGACACAATTATTTAGGTGAGGCTCGTGACAAATTTTCCTAATTGATTTGAAATCGTTACTACCCAAATATCCGTGAGGAAAGCAATCATAGGAGACTTGTAACCTGATTTTTGGCGAATAAAGAATCCATTGCATGATTATGTTTCCTCAACTGTTTACTTGGATCTTAATAACCATAAGCAACGCAGTTATACATAAAAAAGACATCAATAACAATAGGGACAAAAAAATACTAGAGGCTGTTTGTTGTACTTGCTTTTATTGCTGCAAATTTTATTCTAGCTACCAAGAATTTTATCTTCTTGATTTACATTATTAGGATACTATTATTGTGGAGGTGGAATTCGTTTGAATGTAAGAATACACCAAAAGTTTCTTTTTATATTCTTCCAAACTTGACTCTACGTTTCATGTATATATGGACAAGAGGTAACTCCTTCTTCATCCGTAAGGCAGCCCTTACGTGGAAAGTCCTTCCACGTGACGCAAAATGCAGCCATCTGACCAACAAGCAAGAAAAATAAAAGAAAAGCAACAACTTTTGTGATTGTTCTACTTTTTCTCGATTCCATATTTCTCTCCTTAACTGATTTTTCCCTTAATGAATGAATAGTTTGACCAAGATACAATGGTTCTGAAATAAGAAGAAAATTACTTTTTATACAAGAAACCGAGCTGAGAAACGAATGCAATTGTAAAAGACTAATTAAAGTGGTAATTTATATAAGAATTTATTTATTAATTTGTGTGCTAATGTAACAAGAAGAGTTGCTTGTAATCTTCATGAAATTAATATAATTGATTTCATACAGTATGTTGCAATTTAATGACTCGTTTCTATTTTTCGCTTCTCGTAATGTGTGTTGAATATGTTTCACTCAAAACACAGTACGGTAAAGGATGCATCTTATTTTTTATTATTTTATTTTTAGATATGAAAGATTGTGATATCTTTGGGTCCCATTTGGGTCTTGATTTCGATGTCCTAAAAAAAATATTAATTTGTAGCAAAATCAATAGTTAATTTTTTGCAGATATTATTTGCGAAAAAATTTGTAAGGAATTGAGAAAACCAATCAAAGAGCCTTCTTGTCGTGGTAGCGAAGAAAAAAGTACCTTGACCAAAATTTATATAAAGCAAAATTATTTTGACAAAATCATCCATACACCTTTTCCTCTTTTCCTTTTTTCACTTCATGTACATATATTTTACTTTCCACTTCATTGTATTTTAAGATAAGACTATTTTAAGTTAAATAAGTTATAAAAAAAGATTAAATATTAAAGTTCGTTTGCTTTTAAATTGTGGATTAGTTAAGTTATCTTAGTTAGTTTTCAAAATATGGATTTACTATGTTAAATACCATCTACTTTTTGTTATATATATTTTTTAAAAATATTACATTCTAAATTAGATATTTTATTGGATAAACATTTTATTTCTAAATTTATTGAATTATTTTATTCATTGATATATTGTATTGAAATGAAATGAGAATTGAATATTGAATAGGCTATTCATAATGATATATTAATAATTTAAACCTAGAGTTTTTTGGAAATTTCCAAACAAAACACCTAAGATCATCTTTATCTACAAAACCGAACTCTAAAGGCTAAAACTTTGTTGGTTTCTTTTTTTTTATTTACTCTCAATTTAAAAAACCTTAATAAATATGAATTTATGAATCAAATTTAGAAGTTACCTTGTGCCCTTTTGTAACGCCCCAGTCCCAAAATACGTAGGACTAGGAATGTAGACATGCCAGCTGTATTCATACGAAGTATACTCCAATATATGGAAGCCTCGTATAAATACATAAGCTGTAAAATGCAGTAAAACCACAACTAATCTCATCCACACAGAATAAATGAATAAAAGATCATATAATGAGAATAAATTTATCTTGATACAATATGTTGGGCGGAGACAAATCCACTACCAACAAAATAAGGAAAGTACATGATAGAATAAATGAATTTGGCGAGCGAAGCGAAGACGATCCAAATGCAATCATCCTCGAAGAAGTAGCGAAGATCACGGCTAGAGCTAAAGCACCTGCGAAAGACAATAGCACACACCTGGCAAGACAACCAGGTCCTCAGAGGGACGTAACAAGACACATAATAGCATGCCATATAAACTGAATAAATATTGCTCAATAAATAAGTAAATCGAATTTATAACATGGTCCAATACGCACCTACTGAACGAGCGTACCATCCCCCCAACCAAACAAGGACAGGAGATGGTAAACTAATTCACGGCGACGTATCTTTCCATGCTAAGAATCCGATATGGTATCCGGACCCCAACAAGGTTCAATACCTTCTCATCGAAGTAGTAAGTCACACCTACAACCAAACAAGGACAAGATGTGACGAACTAATTCGCGACAAATTATTGTTCCAAGCCACGGTCAGATACAAGTACCCAAACCAAAAGTACTCGTACCTAACGGATAGGGTAGCCTACCATTCTAAGTGAAATGTTGTTAAGAACAATCCTTCCTACGCATGGGCCCTGGCTAAACAGGATCGGCATGGTCCCCTCTTGGGCACCAGAGGCCCAATCAATAAGAGCATGACGTTCCGCAGAATCGTCAGTGGCCGTCAGTAATCTTGGGTAAGCTGACCCGCGTCTCCGGCGGAACTCACGGGTTACAAAAGGAAAAGTGCGTCGAAGCCCATACGCTAAGGAATTGTCCTCCCCGCCCAATTCCTACTGTGTTGTATCCACAACACAAAACCACTATAACCGCTAAGTCAAACTAGCATGCAACACCTATTAGCGGTTATTTCTATCGCACGGCTTGTACGTACTGGTGGCCAGCCAATCACGCACTTCCGTGTTCTACATGCGACACACAACTTCGTGTTTACAACGTGTCAAGGCCAATGAATGCGACACACAAGGTGGTCCCTTAAATCTAGGTTTAATTTGTAAGAAAAAAATAATACACAGCAGAAGATATAAAAGAACAGTTATGCCATGTATCACAGTTTATAAAGAAAATAATAGACATGCATGAAATATGAGCTAAAAATAATTAAACAGCTAATGGCAAGGTGTCTTGCCTGGTAGTACGCCTGGTATGCTGCGATGATCATGGTAGTATGATCTGCAACTTTGGTGCAACAACTGTGCAAGGGAACATCTGATGGTGGCACGGATCGTGTCATTGAGTCCAGAAGGGTCGAATTAGTTAGGGATGACATATGGTGGGCTCGGAATGGGCGAAGGAATGGAAATATTAGGACTGGTTACGGACAGAAGGAAAATCGAAGAATTTGCATAAACAATACTTATAATATTTTTAGAAATATTTATAATACGTAAAAACTAGATTTTTAGGAGTTGAAATATTCTTAAAAAATTACTTAAAATATTAAAAATCGTTCTACGCTAAATTTCTCTAGGTTGTAAAAATATGCTTATAGCTAAAAACTACACTCCATAAAAGAAAACACATTTAAGTAAATATTCAAAAATATTAATAAATAAATAAAAACTATATTTTGTCAAGTATATCTTTAAATAGATCCTTAAAAATCTAGAAAATTTTATTAGGACAGATCCTAATTTTGTCAAACTTAATTTAGGTCCAAAACCAAAATATATATAATTTTTTTTTATACATAAGATATAAAATTTCCAAAATAATCTTTAACCTCCGTACTACTAATAGCAATACACGTAATAATTTTTATACATATATATTTTCAAAATTATTATTCCAGTAATCAAACAAAAATAATAATAATATTAATATTAATATTAATATCAATTAAAAAATAAAATTAATTTACTCAAACTCTATACTGTTATCAGAAGATAATAATAATTAATAATAATAATAACAGTAATAATAATGGTAATAATGATTATAGCTACACACAAAAATTAAATTCAACAACAATAGAAGTCAATTAAATAATTAATAGAATACGTAATAAAAAAATAAAGCAATACAGCAGCAGTCAAATGACTGCTGCTCCAAAAATAGCAAAAGGAGAAAGGGGAAAGAAAGAGGAGAAGGTGATCGGGAGAGCGGGCGACGGGTCGCCGGCCGCGGGGAGTGGGGCGGCGGCGGAGAGAGCTCGGGAAGGGAGAAAGGAGAGGCGGAAGAGAGAGAGAGCGGACGGGGCGGCGAAGGGCGGCAACGGAAGGCTGGAGGCGGGCGCACCGGAGTCGGACGGCGCGGGGAGAAGCGGTGACGGCGGATTAGGCTCGCGGAGGCGTGAGGCGGTCGGTCGAGAGGGTTCTCGGCGTCGCGCGGCACTCACACGCACGGGCGGAGAGGAGGTGGACGCTGTGGCGCCTGCGGAGGAAGTGGACGCGCCCGCGTCGGCGCGGTCGACGCGGCGGTGGAGGAAAATCGAGGGTGGCGATGGGTTTCTGCCATGGGGCGCGGCGATCGCCGGTGTTGGCGCTCGGGACCAGAGACGAGCGGTTCGACGGAGGAAAAGGGGGCTTTGGAGAGGCTCGGTGGACGGCGGTCGGGATAGGGTCGAAAGGGCAGACGCCGGCCAGGCGAGAGGAAGGGGAGAGCGGCGAGGGTCATGGTCAGGACACGGCGGTGGATTCGCCGCGATGGGGGCTCGGCAGCGTACCGACGCGGGTGTTCCTTGGGCAACCCATGGAGGGGTGTACACAGGGGCAGCGATCGGTTCGTGCGACTGCCGCGGCCGACAGGGAAGTACGGGGAGGTAATTTGGGAGTTTCTTTTTCTTTTTCTTTTTTTTTGTGTGGTGGCTGGTTTGTCGTGGTCGGGGTTTGTTGTGTCGGAGGTATCGAGCAGTGGCAGTGTCTGCGGTCAGGTGTGCGGACTGCCGCGGTGGCGGGGGTTGTGTCGGGTCTGTTGATGATGGCGGAGGTGCACTGTGGTTGGGAGTAGGATGGCCGTGGGTGGTGGTATCGATGGTCTGTGGTGAGGTGTTGGTCGGAGTCGTGCGTCGAGGGGGTGGTGTTGGGCGTGGAGGCGTGGTGGAGGTGATGCTGGTGTTGGTAGGGTCGTTGAGGAGGTGGTCGAGGTTGGTTAGGAGGAGATTGATGGGGAGTTGGCCGGAGAAGCCTATGAGGAGGAGAGGGTGCTGGCGTAGTGCTCGGGGTCGACGTCGACGGGGATTAGGATAGGGCTAGGATTAGAAATTGATATGTGTCGGGGTTGTCGACACGAAAACATAAATGTAATTGTAAGAGAACTGGAATAAGAATCTGGGCACGGACACGGACACGAACAAGGACACGAGGCACTGCACTTGGATGGTGGAATTTATTTGTGGAAGATGAAATATGTGGAGGAGTACCTGCCTATATTTATAGGATGTGGGAATTCCCACTTAGATATGGACTAGGATGTTTAAAACCCAAAATTAGATATATCATCTATTTAAATTAAATCAATCATTCAAATCCAAATCCTATTTAAATTAAATCCCTTTTGTTTAAAATCAAATCAAATAATCCCATTTCCAAATATAGATACTAATTTAATCTATTTAATTAATTCCAAACTTTAAATCAAGATTTAATTGGCCAAAATAACTTCCAAAAATATTTTTCAAAATACCAATAATAATAATTTCGAAAATAATAAATCTTTTTAAATATCTTTTTGAATAACAAAATATTACTATTAATAATTTTCGGAAATTATACTTTTATTTAAAATAGACCAATAAACAATTATGAAATATTTGTATGTATGCGAAATATTAGGCTTTTCTAGTATACAGAAATATTATTTACTATTAATATCTTTTTAGAAACAAAGGCTTTTTATAGCAAGAATATTTATATAATATTTTGAAATAATAAAATAGAGAAAATGTTTTTTCTAAATATGTACGCTCGCACATATTCGCACTCGACGAGCAACTACAAAAAATAAAATTTTGCGCGCGACGTATAATACGACTACGTGACATACCGTACAAAAATTTTAAATCAGTACAAAAATTGATATAATAAAAATATAGTAGAAATTTAGGGATTTTACATCCTACCCAACTTAAAAGAATTTCGTCCTCGAAATTAGGAATTAGTAGGGGGTGAAAGGCACAAGGGGGTATCGATAAGAAAGCATAGTCAAATCAAGACAAGGGAACGACGTTTAATGAAAACTTGCATTAGCGTCGTGATTTCAATAAGGCGAAGATAGTCATGGATTAACGCAAGAAATGCTTAAGATGACGCGCAGTAAAGAATAGTATGGGTTCAAGTAAAATAAAATAATTTAGAGACTTTAAAGTTATGGTCTCTTGGGAGTAGGTTGAGGGCACGATTAGAGAATGAATTATATTTATTCGATTAGAAGGTCATGACAGTAATTATAGGGCCGAGAAGGAGGGCGAGAGGGAGTGCTAGTATAACGCGTTCGTCCTTCTAGAATAGGTGAAGGCGAAAGTATTAAGGGGTTCAAAAGATGATCTTATCGAATATGAGTACGTGATTCAAAGACGATCGAAAAGAATTTCAAGGAAATTGTCAAGGCAGTCGTGGATGGGATTCTAGAGGACAAGCTTACCTATGTCCCCATCCACGTAGATTGAAAAGGCGAACCAAAGTGCACTTGGTTGATCAGACCATTATGCACCGGTTCTGATTAGACGCTATGTTAGTGGGAATTCTTCCAATAACATATATCATGAACAAGCTTGATAAAGATTTGAGCTTGCAAAAACTAAGCTATATTAGCATCATTAGTCTAGATAGTAAAAATATAGGCACGAGATTAAGATTGAAATAAGAATAAATATGAATAGTCTAAGAGTCAAAAGGATCTAAGTCTTGGTTATTCCTATACAGTCATTCTACGGTTTTGTTGACCAAGGCTTGGTTGACCAAATGGGTAAACTTTCTCTAGTCTCTATGGTCTAGATAATACTATTGGTATTTCCTTAATGGTCAAGGGTGTGTCAAGTCGTGGGGAATTCTACCCAACTTAAAAAAATTAAGCTAAGGGTGTTTGGGATATCTAACTAATAGAGTCAACCTCTAGTAAGCACGAAGGAAGGATAATGTTAGAAGGAATCAAGGAAGATGCAATCGATGAGTCAACGGTAGATAAATCAAGGGAAGTGGTCAAGTATGTGGATGAGATCCTAGACTTCTAATCCTATTCGCAGGCTTGCTTGGTACGGTAAAGTAACCAAACAATTTATCTTGACCTGCATGGGCCACCACAAAAACATGTAACGCCCCAGTCCCAAAATACGTAGGACTAGGAATGTAGACATGCCAGTTGTATTCATACGAAGTATACTCCAATATATGGAAGCCTCGTATAAATACATAAGCTGTAAAATACAGTAAAACCACAACTAATCTCATCCACACAGAATAAATGAATAAAAGATCATATAATGAGAATAAATTTGTCTTGATACAATATGTTGGGCGGAGACAAATCCACTACCAACAAAATCAGGAAAGTACATGATAGAATAAATGAATTTGGCGAGCGAAGCGAAGACGATCCAAATGCAATCATCCTCGAAGAAGTAGCAAAGATCACGGCTAGAGCTAAAGCACCTGCGAAAGACAACAGCACACACCTGGCAAGACAACCAGGTCCTCAGAGGGACGTAACAAGACACATAATAGCATGCCATATAAACTGAATAAATATTGCTCAATAAATAAGTAAATCGAATTTATAACATGGTCCAATACGCACCTACTGAACGAGCGTACCATCCCCCCAACCAAACAAGGACAGGAGATGGTAAACTAATTCACGGCGACGTATCTTTCCATGCTAAGAATCCGATATGGTATCCGGACCCCAACAAGGTTCAATACCTTCTCATCGAAGTAGTAAGTCACACCTACAACCAAACAAGGACAAGATGTGACGAACTAATTCGCGACAAGTTATTGTTCCAAGCCACGGTCAGATACAAGTACCCAAACCAAAAGTACTCGTACCTAACGGATAGGGTAGCCTACCATTCTAAGTGAAATATTGTTAAGAACAATCCTTCCTACGCATGGGCCCTGGCTAAATAGGATCGGCATGGTCCCCTCTTGGGCACCAGAGGCCCAATCAATAAGAGCATGACGTTCCGCAGAATCGTCAGTGGCCGTCAGTAATCTTGGGTAAGCTGACCCGCGTCTCCGGCGGAGCTCACGGGTTACGAAAGGAAAAGTGCATCGAAGCACATACGCTAAGGAATTGTCCTCCCCGCCCAATGCCTACTGTGTTGTATCCACAACACAAAACCACTATAACCGCTAAGTCAAACTAGCATGCAACACCTATTAGCGGTTATTCCTATCGCACGGCTTGTACGTACTGGTGGCCAGCCAATCACGTACTTCCGTGTTCTACATGCGACACACAACTTCGTGTTTACGACGTGTCAAGGCCAATGAATACGAAACACAAGGTGGTCCCTTAAATCTAGGTTTAATTTGTAAGAAAAAAATAATACACAGCAAAAGATATAAAAGAACAGTTATGCCATGTATCACAGTTTATAAAGAAAATAATAAACATGCATGAAATATGAGCTAAAAATAATTAAACAACTAATGGCAAGGTGTCTTGCCTGGTAGTACGCCTGGTGTGCTGCGATGATCAAGGTAGCATGATCTGCAACTTTGGTGCAACAACTGTGCAAGGGAACATCTGATGGTGGCACGGATCGTGTCATTGAGTCCAGAAGGGTCGAATTAGTTAGGGATGACATATGGTGGGCTCGGAATGGGCGAAGGAATGGAAATATTAGGACTGGTTATGGACAGAAGGAAAATCGAAGAATTTGCATAAACAATACTTATAATATTTTTAGAAATATTTATAATACGCAAAAACTAGATTTTTAGGAGTTGAAATATTCTTAGAAAATTACTTAAAATATTAAAAATCATTCTACTCTTAATTTCTCTAGTTTGTAAAAATATGCTTATAGCTAAAAACTACACTCCATAAAAGAAAACACATTTAAGTAAATATTCAAAAATATTAATAAATAAATAAAAACTATATTTTGTCAAGTATATCTTTAAATAGATCCTTAAAAATCTAGAAAATTTTATTAGGACAGATCCTAATTTTGTCAAACTTAATTTAGGTCCAAAACCAAAATATATATAATTTTTTTTTTATACATAAGATATAAAATTTCCAAAATAATCTTTAACCTCCGTACTACTAATAGCAATACACGTAATAATTTTTATACATATATATTTTCAAAATTATTATTCCAGTAATCATACAAAAACAATAATAATAATAATATTAATATTAATATCAATTAAAAAATAAAATTAATTTACTCAAACTCTATACTGTTATCAGAAGATAATAATAATTAATAATAATAATAACAGTAATAATAATGGTAATAATGATTATAGCTACACACAAAAATTAAATTCAACAGCAATAGAAGTCAATTAAATAATTAATAGAATACGTAATAAAAAAATAAAGCAATACAGCAGCAGTCAAATGACTGCTGCTCCTAAAATAGCAAAAGGAGAAAGGGGAAAGAAAGAGGAGAAGGTGATCGGGAGAGCGGGCGACGGGTCGCCGGCCGCGGGGAGTGGGGCGGCGGCGGAGAGAGCTCGGGAAGGGAGAAAGGAGAGGTGGAAGAGAGAGAGCGGACGGGGCGGCGAAGGGCGGCAACGGAAGGCTGGAGGCGGGCGTGCCGGAGTCGGGCGGCGCGGGGAGAAGCGGTGACGGCGGATTGGGCTCGCGGAGGCTTGAGGCGGTTGGTCGAGAGGGTTCTCGGTGTCGCGCGGCGCTCACACGCGCGGGCGGAGAGGAGGTGGACGCTGTTGCGCCTGCGGAGGAAGTGGACGCGCCCGCATCGGCGTGGTCGACGCGGCGGTGGAGGAAAATCGAGGGTGGCGATGGGTTTCTGCCATGGGGCACGGCGATCGCCAGCGTTGGCGCTCGGGACCAGAGACGAGCAGTTCGGCGGAGGAAAAGGGGGCTTTGGAGAGGCTCGGCGGACGGCGGTCGGGAGAGGGTCGAAAGGGCGGACGTCGGCCAGGCGAGAGGAAGGGGAGAGCGGCGAGGGTCATGGTCAGGACACGGCGGTGGATCCGCCGCGATGGGGGCTCGGCAGCGTACCGACGCGGGTGTTCCTTGGGCAACCCATGGAGGGGTGTACACAGGGGCAGCGATCGGTTCGTGCGACTGTCGCGGCCGATAGGGAAGCACGGAGAGGTAATTTGGGAGTTTCTTTTTCTTTTTCTTTTTTTTTGTGTGGTGGCTGGTTTGTCGTGGTCGGGGTTTGTTGTGTCGGAGGTATCGAGCAGTGGCAGTGTTTGTGGTCAGGTGTGCGGACTACCGCGGTGGCGGGGGTTGTGTCGGGTCTGTTGATGATGGCGAAGGTGCACTGTGGTTGGGAGTAGGATGGCCGTAGGTGGTGGTATTGATGGTCTGTGGTGAGGTGTTGGTCGGAGTCGTGCGTCGAGGGGGTGGTGCTGGGTGTGGAGGCATGGTAGAGGTGATGCTGGTGTTGGTAGGGACGTTGAGGAGGTGGTCGAGGTTGGTTAGGAGGAGATTGATGGGGAGTTGGCCGGAGAAGCCTGGGAGGAGGAGAGGGTGCTGGCCTAGTGCTCGGGGTCGACGTCGACGGGGATTAGGATAGGGCTAGGATTAGAAATTGATATGTGTCGGGGTTGTCGACACGAAAACATAAATGTAATTGTAAGAGAACTGGAATAAGAATCTGGGCACGGACACGGACACGAACAAGGACACGAGGCACTGCACTTGGATGGTGGAATTTATTTGTGGAAGATGAAATATGTGGAGGAGTACCTGCCTATATTTATAGGATGTGGGAATTCCCACTTAGATATGGACTAGGATGTTTAAAACCCAAAATTAGATATATCATCTATTTAAATTAAATCAATCATTCAAATCCAAATCCTATTTAAATTAAATCCCTTTTGTTTAAAATCAAATCAAATAATCCCATTTCCAAATATAGATACTAATTTAATCTATTTAATTAATTCCAAACTTTAAATCAAGATTTAATTGGCCAAAATAACTTCCAAAAATATTTTTCAAAATACCAATAATAATAATTTTGAAAATAATAAATCTTTTTAAATATCTTTTTGAACAATAAAATATTACTATTAATAATTTTTGGAAATTATACTTTTATTTAAAATAGACCAATAAACAATTATGAAATATTTGTATGTATGCGAAATATTAGGCTTTTCTAGTATACAGAAATATTATTTACTATTAATATCTTTTTAGAAACAAAGGCTTTTTATAGCAAGAATATTTATATAATATTTTGAAATAATAAAATAGAGAAAATGTTTTTCTAAATATGTATGCTCGCACATATTCGCACTCGACGAGCAACTACGAAAAATAAAAATTTCGCGCGCGACGTATAATACGACTACGTGACATACCGTACAAAAATTTTAAATCAGTACAAAAATTGATATAATAAAAATATAGTAGAAATTTAGGGGTTTTACACCTTTTCACTTTGTAGATAATATGCTAGACTTCAAATGTTACTTGTTCTTTAATCATTTAGGAAACCAATTGAGTATTGTTAGTACGTATTTGGTTGTTACAAACTTTAGGTCGATTGGCTATTTAACTGTTATGATATCTTATTTTATCAAGATTTCACATATTATGATAAGCCTACTTTTACATTTTATGCAAACTCCTGAATCCTTTTTTCTAATCGTAAACTAAAAATAAAATAAAAAAAGACAAATGAACCCAAAAAAATGTTTTTCGATGTAAATAAGAAAAATAATGTAGATAAGACTTCCAAATAGAGACGTGCCCTACTAATCGGCCATGGCAGTATGGATAATATTATAGTTTATCATTTCACAATTATGTTTAGATTGTTGGAGTGGGTGGGGTTCCCAACCTATGTGGAGAAGACCCCAGAGTGCGACGAGCGCCGTCTGTGTGTCAGAGAAGCTCGGGGAGGTGACGAGGCCATTCGGAGACGAAGTAGAAGCTCGGGAGCCACCAGATTACATACTGGAACAGAGGAGGCAGAGTTTGGGCCGAACTCTGCCCCCACACAGAGTTCTGGCTGAACTCTGCCTTTTGGTTCCAGAACTGTTCTGGTTGCCAAACACAGAGTTCTGTTCTGGTTGCCAAACACAGAGTTCTGGCCGAACTCTGTGTCATCGGGGCTGAAGCGTTTTTCAGGGTGATTGATCACCGTTGGATCGTATCCTACGGACCAGGTTTTGCTGCAGATTAGGGGGTTTATACATGGTTATTCCTAACCCTAATAACAACACAACATTGAAGAAAAGAGAGAGAAAAGAGGCAAGAGTGCCATTGCAACTTTGGGAGAGAAGAAGGAGGATTGAAGGTCGTTTTCGAAGGAGGATCGTGTTCGGGTAATCTCTACTCGTTGTCCTTGTTCTTCGTAGCCTTGTAGTCATTATTCTTACATCTAAGTATTGTGGGGATCCGATTTGGATAAAAAAAAAGTTTGTAGACGGTGTACTCCTTTATTTCATTAGTGAAGGCTTCTCAGGGTTGGACTCCGATCGTCCCGCAGTTTTTTTGCAAGGGTTTTCCACGCCAAAAATTCTCTGTGCCTGCGTAGTTTGTTTTGGTGTTTTGGTTTGTGCGTTGTATTCCTCGATTCTTTCGCAGGTACTCTCTAGTTTGGGGAAAGGTTTTCGCGTTTCTTTTCCAACAAAGTGGTATCAAAACCAGGTTCTGGAATTCAGAAGGGTGTCAGAAGTTGACAAGAAAACTAGAGAGGAGAGATGGACGGGAAGCTGGTGCGCATGGTGAACCTGAATGGCACCAACTAACATTATTGGCGAAGCAAGATGAAAGATTTATTGTTTGTCAAGAAGCTGCATCTGTCCGTATTTACATCCGAGAAGTCCAGTGATAAATCCGAGGAGGACTAAAAATTCGAGCACATACAGGGGTACAGATATATCAGACAGTTCGTTGACGAGAACGCGTACAACCACGTCGCCAATATTGAGCACGCAAAAATTTTATAGGATAAGCTGGAATCTTTGTACATGAAGAAGACCGGGGTAAACAAGTTGTTCCTAATCCGGACGATGATGGGTCTGCGGTACAAAGATGGGGCGTCTATTACGGATCACTTACGTGATTTCCAGGGCGTGGTTGACCAACTATCTTCGATGGGAGTCAAGTTCGACGACGAGGTTCAGGGACTATGGCTGTTGTATACATTGCCAGACTCGTGGGAGACCGTACGAGTATCTATAATCGCTTTTGCTCCAGAAGGAATGGTCAGTCTGGAGTTTGCCAAGAGCGGGGTACTGAATGAAGAGATGCGAAGACGTTCTCAGGGCACTTCATCCACATCCTACCACTCAGAGGCATTGGTTCCAGAGAGTCGCAGAAGGGACAAAAGCAGGGGTTAAGGTGGTGGCAGAGACAAGAGTAGGAGAAAGTCCAAGGGTCGATACGAGGACTCGGAGTGTTACCACTATGGCAAGAAGGGCCACATCAAGCGGAACTGTTTCTCTTGGAAGAGAGAGAAGAATGACGACAAGGGGAAGCAAGATGAGAAAACTACAGCAGCGGCCTCGATACATGGAGGCGATATGATCATCGTAGGTGATGAGGTCATTACAAACCTCGCATACGATGACAATTCTTGGCTGGTTGACTCAGGGCCTTCAGTGCTATTTGCCATTAAAATCTCTTGATTGCAAATTTCAATACAAACAGAACAGTGTTACAATATAAGACTTAGACGTAGTCCTAGGAGTACACTTTTGTTTAATCTGGGTCCCTAGTGCCGATGGAGCGAGTGGTAATGCGTTGACTCAGTTGACGATCTGACGACGGTTATCGGTTCTCTGAAGGTTTGGATTGCTCTGGGTGCTGGAGCTTGCTGAGAGGAGGAAGACGTTGAGTGTCTGTATCTGCCTCTCTGATGGTGCGAAGTCTCTATCTGTCGATGTATGTTTGCCTCTGTGTGTGTTCGTGGGTGAGAAGGAAATGATCCCTCTATTTATAGCTTTGCAGGCTGGCTGCTCATGCGCGTATATGTAGGATACGCCTGGACGCGGGGACGCCACGTGGTGATTACTGATGAAGGTGCATGGACGATGCGCCCTGATTGAGGAGTTGAACTCTTCATGCTGCTGTTGTGAGCCGGCACATAGTAGGGAAGAAGATCTTTTTATTGCTAAGATCTTTGGTGAATCGAGTCAAAGGACACGTGTCATCGGCCCATAGCTCGGAGATCTCGGATTTGGTGGGGAATGATCTAGTAGGATGCGCCTGGGATTGGGCGCATGAGGAGACTTTGGCTCGTAACCTTTGGGAGTCGTAAACCATTCAGAGCGTATGGCTTTTGAGGCGCATGCGAAGCTTCAGTAGTGACTTTACTTCTGTCTTTTGGGATCAGAGAGAGGTCTAGGATGCATGGCTTTTGAGGCACATACAGAGCTTCAGTAGTGACTTTACTTCTGTCTTTAGGGATCAGAGAGAAAGTCTGAGACGTATGGCTTTTGAGGCGCATGCGGATTTAGGCGCATGGCTGCTGAAGCGCATGCGAGATGATTGGGCGGCCACGTGGCAGTAACCGTCGGAGGAAAGTAATGACGATGCTGACGTTGGCGACACTTTATTTTCTGAAAAAGCTGTCAACTGTTCAGTCTTCGGAAAGCGTGCTGCCAACTTTGTCAGACTTCAGCATTTAATGTTTTTGATATTTGATGGACAACTAAGTAGGCGCATCGATCGGCGTTCTACTAGGTGTATGGGGACGCATGGGGGCGCATCCCTGTGAGGCGCTTGGTGCTGAAGGGTGCGTCTATGTGATGTGCTTGATGGGCGCATCTCTGTGATGGGCTTTGATGTGTGAAGGGCGCGTTTGTGTGATGCGCGGTCTGACCGGCGCATCCGCTTTGCTTGATGCGTCTTTATTGGTCCGTCTGTTGAGTTCTTCGAGTTATTAATGGCTCTCTGACTTAGCTGAATTCGAAGGGGTGAATTCATCATCATGAATACAAGATCATTGTACTAACTTTGGGAAGGTTGCCACTTGGCGCATGGGTTTGATTTGCCCTGGCCTATGAATAGCAACAATTTGAGAGAGTTTTGTTGTCTCTCCCTTGACTTCTCGGTGAAGATGGATTTGACTGATCCTCCTCCTTGGCAAGACGTTGTACTGTGGGTGATGGTCCTCCTTGTTTGAAGAAGCTTTGACGGTGAACTCCTTCAGAAGACTGATATTCGTCGAGTTAGAATGGACATAGCAGTTCACTCTGACGGGGCAGAGTGATGCGCTGGAAGAGTAATATGCCGGGCTGAGACGACGCGGCTAGCTGAGACAACACGGTTAGCTGAGACATCTGAGTGATGAGCCTAGTTGAGAGTAGGCTGTTGGCATCATGTTTCTGAGACGATGTCGGACAACATGTTACAACAGCTGGAACACAGACTGCCTTGGTGGTGGAGCCACTGTCTTGCGGTAGCAGCAGTTGATGGCGACCGTAACACAAGTGTGCCCTGTGAGGGACGTATTATGCTTGTTGGTCGGCTCTCCTGATCGGCATTTGTGAATGATCACATTACGCAAATCGTTAGAGGAGAGTGCCACCTTCACACCCCCATCAGGCGCATGGCAAGGCCAAGCGCCAGGGTGGTCAAGTGAGAGTGCCACCCTTACACCCCCATCAGGCGCATGGCAAGGCCAAGCGTCGGGATGGTCAAGTGAATTCTGCGCCCCTTGATCCAACACCAAATAGGCGCTCAGATCAGTAGTAGGGGTACATCACTTAAAGTGACTTGAACGAACCTCGGACGCATAAACCAGAGGAGGCACGAGAGTTCAAGACCACATGGTTTGCCTTGCTCGACTTGGTTGCGAACGCAGTAGATGGGCCCAAGTGAGACAAGGACTTTGAAGATCGGCTCATTTCTGGTGCAGAAGCACCCGAGTCGACCTTATGCAGCTTACCATCAGCAGCGCACATGATTGTGAGCGCATGCTTCTGGTTTGCCATTGGCATAGCACGTTTGTAGCGCATGGCCCGTGCCGCCTTGGACTTCTTCGTACCAGCCCGTGGGGCGCATAGTACTCAGAGTCCAAATTATCCTTGCCATGACAGCGAGTGAAGAACTTACAGCCAACCCAGAAGAAGAGAAGAACAACTGCAACTTTTTGTAGCTCGAACGGGCTCCCTGGATAATGGGCTCCCTTTTCTTTATTTATTTTTGGTGCCCTTTTCAGATGAGGCAAGAAGGCTCTATATATAGAGTGGAATGAGACCTCTCTTCTTTTCCTTTCCGATGTGGGATTAAAAGCAAGATCCCTTCTTTTTTATGCTTCTACAAGCGCATGTATCTCACAACAGGGCACTATTTCCCACTTACACAACAAATGACTGTGGAGTGTTGAAGATGGGCAATAGAGATATATCGAAGGCGATTGCCATTGGAGATGTGCATTTGAGAACGAAGACGAGTGCAGTTCTTGTTCTCAAAGATGTTCATCATGTCCCTGATATCCGTTTCAACCTAATGTCGTTTGGAAGGTTGTGTCACGACCCGTACCCAATATTTGGGCATAAACCGTGTACACGCCCAGTCTATGCCGCAGAGTCGACGATAGAATGTTGTACAATATGATGAACATCCATGCAGTAATATAATTCCCATATGGGACAATCCATAACTCAACATCTAAAAGGTGAAATAAATAAACCATCTCTAATAAAAATGTATAATGAATAAGTCAAATGACATCTGAACTACAAGTCTCAAAATCAACTCAATATCCAGTATAAAGTCTCAGCTCTAACTAAAAGGAAACTAAGCAAACGCAGCGGGATCAGACGCTGCGTACTCCTCCTGATAAGCAAAATCCGTCTCTACTATATCCCCCATGTATGGGCCATACTGGTCAGGGCACTCGACCTCCTCGCAATCACCTAAAAATTTGTTTTGTTACCCAGTCAGGATGGAACGAGTACAATTCACTGAATACAGTTCCAATATATGAAAATGATTATAAAACAGAGGTTAGACATCAACTATATGTTTTGAAAATAAATAGGAAAAATGTGAGAAAGACTGAGAAATCAATAACAATAAATAAGCAAAATACCTTTCCAACTGTTAGAAGTACCATTGATATGTGATCAGTCTGGGACACTACACCGCGAGGTCTACGAGGTCTACTTGCATGAAATAAACAATGTCTACGATGTCTACTTACAGAAATTAAACAATGTCTACGAGGTCTACTTGTAGAAAATAAACAATGTCTACGAGGTCTACTTGCAGAAAATAAACAATATCTATGAGTTCTACTTGCATGAAATAAACAATGTCTATGGTCGGATCACACATCTTTGGTACTTCTTATATCCCGACTCAACAGTTTATAATAGAGTATAAAATCACATAACCAACGACCAATCAATGAAATATAGTAAAATTCAATATTGAAAACAGACAATAAACTGTACTTGCCTGGGGTCCTGTGCTGATGACAAGGGTCCGGTGCCAACTCTGAGACAAGTAACCTATTGTTTGTATAATCACAATGTTAACATGTGAAATAGAATAGAATAGACTAGTTACTAGCTTATCAGTTTCCTAGGATACTTGTTTCCTCCACTTACTAGGCCACTAGTTCCAGTTAACTATACTTCATATGTAGTGTGTGTTCTTTTCCTCATATAACATACCCTACCTCAATATGCACATGTATATACATATGGTATTGTATACCCCTGCCCTTGCAACTGACAGACCCTAATACTCATCCAATATGGGTTTACACTTGATATCAGGGTACTAGACTTTCTATATTGGACACCCTTTCCATCCATGTCAGTTCTTTACTGACCACAATATCAGTTTTTCTTTTGAAATCGTTACACCCAATTCAGTTCTCATTGAACTGATATACCCAATCACTTCTTAATAAACTGATATACTCAAATCAGTTCTTATTGAACTGATATACTCAAATCACTTTCTGGTATTACACCCTAGCTTACAACTGATGCCCATATCAGTTTGGATTTGATCAACACATCAGTCATTGGTCCCCATGGTGTTGCATTATGCTGGATATCCATTGGATATCCTGGGTTATATGATTCACCATATTCCCCTTGTACCTAACATCAGTAATGTGGAACCCCGACTCCTCAATTAATTCAAGTGAGTCTTGCTAAACATACACAGGAATACTCCTAGTTCTACTATGATATACAGGACACTCTACAGAATAGGGTCGTGTACCCGAGCTTAGGCATATTGTCAGGAACAACTTAGGCACTCCAATGTTTACACCCTGTTACCCTGGTATTAAGAACTTGTAGATACCTAGCCTCTATAGGTTTCCTGGGCCTGGAAGTACTGCCCTGTCAAGCCTGCCCCTATATAGACTGCCCTGTCAAGCCTGCCCCTTTGTATGACATAACCTGGACACTTGGATATTCTAAATTGGAAGCAGTGATACTATAGGGTCTCTGAATGTGACAAGGGATTCCAACGTCTGATATTATAGGTGTTTGATACACTAGTCCCAAACAGGGACTTTGCAGTAGAACATGAATATGAGTAGTGACACTGTGGACTCAGGTTTGGGGAACAAGTCTATAGGCTTGGCTTGGGTCTTCTTGTTACAGGGGATAATATCAGGCTTAGATCCTTATCCCATAGTACTAGTCTTATACACATCTATCTTTGCAAGCTGATTTGAAATATCAATATATAAAGGGGTCTGCCTAGGTATTAGGTTTTCCAAGCTACTCCTGGGTGTAACAAGTCAAGATGGATGTGTATATCAGTATTCCTAGTGGATACATAGGGAATTCCTGTAAAGCCAATGGTGTTAACTGCTATAAGGATGTACTTGGTGTCTCTGATTACGAAAGGATTTGCACTTGAGTCTACAGTAGGGTCCCTGCCATTACTCAATGGTTGCAAAAGGGTACCCTTGTTAGGATTGATCTAGTAGAGGGTTACTTGCAATGTCTAAAGGGTTCTAGGGACTCCTAAGTCATGGCAACTAGATGGGTCAGGATATCCTTCCATGTCAGCTATTCTTCCTAGGTGTGCATAGCCCCATAGTGATGGTGTAGGGCTGCTTGCCATGTTTTGTGGAGTACAGTCCCTACTGGTTATGGTTTATAGGCTTTTTCCTAGTTATTGATTCCTCCCCCTTTCTTAAGGAGTTGTTCTATAGTATCGTATCAAATCCCTTAGGTAACAGGGATTTGCCACAAGCTATTCCTTGGTTTCAACCAAGCCTAGCTGGTACTGGGTGAAATTAGAGCCCTGCTTCCTTGGACCCTATGGACATGTCTTTAGTGTATTTCCTCTGTAATGTCTTTCCCGACCCTATGGGTGTATGCCTGTCCTGCCTATGTGCAAAGTGCATGCCTGGAAGCATGGTCTATGGTGGCCAGGACTATCTATGCATGTGTCAATATTGACTTTCATGTGTGTCTATTAAAAAAAACATCGAACATCTACCCATCTACCCTAGGTGTCATACAAGATCAGAGCATTATATGGTTAAGAGAGATGAAAGAGTTACCTGTATTCAGCACCAGTTTCCAACTCCAATACTTCTACTCGAACCTTTGTGACAGGAACGATGAGGGATTTTCTAGGGTTTGTAGAGGAAAAATGCAGTCGAAACATCTATGAATATATATAGTGTAGTGCTTCGTCCCGCTTAGTCAATCGGAGGGATCGGAACGACGACGTCGTTCGGACTTAGCCTTGCAACGGCTGCTCGAAGACATCGCTCGGTCGAGGCGACCGCTCGCTCAGGTGGGGTAGTTTCGGTGAACTTGCCTCATCTTAGCCTTCACATAATAAATCACATGTTTTCAACTTGCACAAGTAGGCTTGATAATAAAAGAGATGAATCCACATAGATAAGGGAATAATCCCGACGGGTCGAATTGAGATAGAATATGGAAATATCCAAAGGTCGGCTTAGAGTTGGTGCACGGCGTGCATTGAAAATGACACTCGGTCCTTCGTCCCATGGCTTGGGGGATGGAAAAGTTAGTCTTCGCCACAAAGTTAAGAGTTAGCCTAAGTCATAGGCGTCGCCCACATAAAGGCTTCATAAAGCATGCACGGTCCCATCGTCCAAGGCTTAGCATAGCCTTGACCCGTCCCATGAGTTAAGTTGCGTCGTACGGCTGCTGGCGTAAGTCTAGGCACCCAAATGACTTGGTCATTCAAAGTTGAACACGTGCACGGCACGTTCCATCAAGGCAAAGCTTGACGCAGCCTTTGCTCGTCAAGTTGTCGCAAAGTTAAGTTAGACAAGTTATGTCAGACTATCGTAGTAGTAGCAAGCGCGGTCCTACGAGTTCTACGGCTAGATATAACCACATAGTCTTATGGTCTCAAGGCCCGTCATATAGAGTATGACTTGGATGGTGGTGTCGCATAGAGTTTAGTTGGCTTAAGGCACTGTAGAAGCATGGTATTTCAGAACCAGAAAGCCCATGCGCCAGACTACATGCTCCAAAGCTTGGACAAAGTACTTCACAAACAGCAAAAATATGCATTGAATGAAGACTTTTTATTACATATAAAAGTCTATTATATGTCTAAGAAAAGATTGTACAAAGGAGAATTTCTACAAAGAAAAGATCCTAAGTCTACAGCCAGCAGCCATCATGCGCCCTCAAATAGGCACAACAATCACCACGTGCCCTCAGCAGGGCGCATCCTTTTCAGCAGCTCAGTTATGTGCATCCTTTTCAGCAGCTCAGTTATGTGCATCCCAGTTATGTGCATCCCTTCAGCAGCCCAGTTATGTGCCGCTCTTCTAGCCAGGCCCATCGTTGTCGAAATGCTTCGACTAATGAAGCATTTATTAAGCAGAACGAGGGTGGCAATCAACCCTTTAGTCGAGGAAGAGAAGAGCACCACAAGCTAACCTGTGGCCAGGGGAGGCTTCGAAAGAGCCTCCAAAGGCCCAGGAAGACCGTAATCGAAACTGCGGCTAAAGGAGCAGCTTTCAACACAACCAGAGTGAGGCAACGCCCACTTTGAAGGAAGAAAGAGCCCCCAAAGCCGTAGCACCGCCATTCTGATTTGCGGCTCTTCCTGCACAACGAAGACGAGGCTCGAGCATCCCTATCTTTGGATGCAACAGGCACCTTCCGCCTGCCTCATAAGCCCTCGACTCCGACTTTTGGATGTAACAGTCACCTTCAAGTGCATCAATGAAGACATGGCGTCGCATCTTCACCCTCGGGAGCATCTCGTCAACGGAATGCATCCGAGTAAACAAGTTCATGTTGGAAGAATGTGAGAGAATGAAAAACAAACTCTCTCCATGCCACTATTTATAGGCTGGGCAAATCAAACCCATGTACCAAATGGATGGCTCTCTGAATTCCGTGCAATGAATTTGCATTAAATGGATGAACCGGACGCTTCGAATTCTGCCAAGTCAAAACGGCTATTTAAAGCACTCGAAGAACGTAACAGTCGCATCATTAAAGAATGTGTCACGAAGTGGATGCGCCGGCCAGACCGCGCATCACACAGACGCGCCCTTCAGCACCAAGTGCATCACAGGGGATGCGTCCCCATACGTCCCCCATACGCCTTGTGGAACACCGATCGATGCGCCCACTCAGTTGTCCATCGAATGTCAAAAATATTAAATACCGAATTGGCAGAGTTGGCAGCACGACTCCCGAAGTCTGAACATTTAACAGCTTTTTCAGAAGACGAAGCGTCGCCAGCATCAGCATCATTATTACTTCCCTCCGACGGCTACTGCCACGTGGCCACCCAACCACTCGCATGCGCCTCTGCCGCCATGCGCCCAAATCTGCATGCACCTCAAAAGCCATGTTCTTCAGACTTTTTACTGATCCCTAAAGACAGAAGGAAAGTCACCATTAAAGCCTCGCATGCGCATCAAAATCCATGCGCCCAGAATGGTTCGTAACTCCTAAAGGTTACGAGCCAAAGTCTTCTCATGCGCCCAATCCTAGGCGCATCCTACCAGATCATTCTTCCATCAAATCCGAGATCTCCGAGCCATGGGTCGACGGTACGTGTCCTTTGATTCAACTCACGCAAGATCTCAGCAACAGAAAGATCTTCTTCTCTGCTACATGCCGGTTCACAATATCAACATGAAGAAGTCAACCCCTCGATCAGGGCACATCGTTCATGTGCCTCCATCAGCAATCAACACGTGGCGTCCCTGCGTACAGGCGTATCCTACATGCGCGCATGAGCAGCCAGCCTGTAAAACTATAAATAGAGGGATCATTTCCTTCACACAGACGTACACACCTACCTACACATACAACGAACACACAGAGACTTCGCACCACCCTCCTCTTCTCAGCAAGCTCCGGCACCCAGAGCAATCCAGACCTTCAGAGAACCGATAACCATCGTCAGATCGTCAACGGAGTCAACGCATTACCACTCACTCCATCGGCACAAGGGATCCAGATAAACAAAAGTGTACTCCTAGGACTACATCTAAGTCCTATATTGTAACACTGTTCTGTTTGTATTAAAATTGCAATAAAAGAATTTTAATGGCAAACAAGCTAGCGACTCTGCTGGGGACCTCTTTCTCCTCCACCGAGAAAGCTGTGTCGCAATCCGACGATGTGAAGGTGGGCTCCTCCCACAAGACGCTGGTCATACGCCTCAATCAACAGGCGTATAAGGAGTTCATCTCTGAAGGCAGTACGAGTTCTTCGAAGCGGCTGCCGAAGCCGAAGAAGACCCGCCGAGTCTGGGTGCGCAAGATCGACGCCTCGGGAACTACCACCGAAGGAGATATGCCGATCCAGCCTTACCTTCCTGCTGACGTCCTCAGCAACCAAGATGCGCCAGCTGGTACAGTACATCTCTCAGAAAAACATGCGGCTAACCACGTTTCCTAGCCATCTCCCTCTCAGGCGAGGAAAATGCATTGACGGAGCAAGGGCGCAGCCAATACCCCGCACATCACTTCTGATGCGCCATAGAAGGTCTCTGTTTTTGACAGACTCACTCGCTGTAACGGCAAGGAGAATTTAGATTCTGAGTACTATGCGCCCCAGCAGACTGGTACGAAGAAATCCAAGGCAGCACGGGCCATACGCCCCAAACGTGCTATGCCAGCAGCAAGCCAGAAGCATGCGCTCAAAATTATGCGCGCTGCTGATGGTAAGTTGTACAAGGTCGACTCGAGTGTTGCGACGCCAAAAATGAGCCGACCTTCAAAGTCCTTGTCTCACTTGGGCACATCTACTGTGTGCACAACCAAGTTGAGTAAGGCAAATCCAGTGGTCTTGAACTCCCGTGCCTCCTCTGGTTGTGCGTTTGAGGTCCGTTCAAGTCACTTCAAATGTTGTGGTTCCCCCACTACTGATCGGGATGCCTGTTTGGTATTAGATCAGGGGGCGCAGCACTCACTTGACCACCCCGACGCTTGGCCTTGCCATGCGCCTGAAGGGGGTGCGAAGGTGGCACTCTCCTCCAACGATCTACGCAACATGATCACTCACAAGCGCCAATCAGGAGAGTCGACTGACAAGCACGATGCGCCTCTCACGGGGCATACATGTGCTGTGGTCACCATCAACTGCTGTTGTAAAGCGGCAGTCCCACCAAGGCAGTCAGTGTTCCAGCGGCTGCAATGATCGACACCCCTCCGACGTCGCCTCGGGAAGAAGGTGTCAACAGAAGAAGAGCCAATTGTTGCTTCATGCAACGTGATCTTTAACTCCTCGTCAGTCCGAAAGGCGACTGGCAGTTCCTCGTCCTCGTCCAAAAGCCAGTCGAGGAAAACCATGACAGTTGTCTCGTCCTCCGGAGTGTTCGAAGGCACTCGAGTGAGGAAGACGATCTTGGAGGAAGCTGGGGGTAGTCAGACCATTGTCGAGCCTCCTTCCGAAGACAAGTGTGTTCAAAGCACACCTGGGGCAGATCTTCGAGGCAAAGTCAGCCTCCCAAACGCCCCTGAAGACGAGGATATCCTCCAGAACATAGCTGGGGGTAGTCTAGCATCTGCGGACCCGAGTTCCGAAGACGAAGAGGCCCTTTAAGATGGAGCTGAGGGTAATCAGGCCGGTACAGATGCACCCGTGGTGAATGTTCTCCCGAACATAGCCGGGGGTAGCCAAGACGAAGCTCTAGGAGAGGCAACTCCCTTACAAGAGAGTGAGGCCGAGAGTGAAGCCTCGACCCATCCATCCACTCCCGGCCGCGTCATGACAGTAAATATGACTGGGGCTGATGTCGAGTCTAATGCGCCACCAACAGACCTCGTCCAGCGCATAGATACCCTGGAGGGAGGACTCAAAACCCTCTCTGCCTCCATACAAACACTGACTTAAGCAGTGTTTGAGATACGGTCAGCTTTGACCAGGACACCTTCTACCGGTCTCGATCCAGGGGCCAATGGAGAGTCGAGTGTACCCCTTCAACGGGTAACCTCGGACGCAGATCGCCGAGAAGCACCTCGGACGTCGGAGCCCTCAAATGCTCAACATCAGGTGGTACCACCTTCCCTGACTCCTAGCTCCACGGAAGACGTGGTCGAGATGATCAGGGACCTGCGCGAGCGCTTTGAGTCCAAGACGAGACAAGAGGAGCGCCAAAAAATGGGCATCCCTCAGCCTTATCCCCTCGAGTAGAACAAGGTGGTTTATCCTCCAAAGTATAAACCACAAACAATGACGCCGTACGACGGGAAGGACTCTCCGCGTCGCTATCTGACGTACTTTCAGTCTCAGACGGGACATCTTCTGAAGGAGGACGCGCTACTCACCAGCATATTTGTTGGGGCACTGAAAGGAGTGGCGTACGACTGGTACTACAGCCTCCCCGACAATTCAATATCTTCCTTCGATGACCTGACGCGCCTCTTTCTCGACCGTTTTTACGACGGCGGAAAGGACATGACAATGGCGTCCCTTATAGAGATACGCCAGAAGGAGAAGGAAACAGTTCGAGTGTTCATCGAACGCTTTCGACAGGCCTGCTTCAGACTGTCCCCGGGCATGCCAGAACATGCACTCCTCTCCTCCTGCAGCATGAATATACTGCCTGCAGTCAAGCTCTGGCTCAACTCTACTCCTCCTCCCGACTGGAGCTCCTTGATCATTGAAACAGAAGCCGCGGAGAAGAAGGCAGCCAATGCTCGTCTTTTGGAAGTTAGTTTCCCTGCCTTCGAGGACAAGGGAAAATAGCCTGCAGCCAACAACCCCGAACGAGAAACAAAGGGGAAACAGGCATTGACTGTCAATGCCTCAAAAGGTGCATCAGCACCTACTCAGAAGCCTCCACTTGCACCAAGGCCAAAGGAGGTTTATTCGTTCAATGACGAAGACACCCTGCAACTCTTTGAGATACTGAAACAGGGTGACAATATCAAGCTTCCGGACCCGAAATATCTCGACGAGGTTGGGAAAGTCGACAATCTGAGGTACTTTCACTACCATCGGTTTGTCGGACACCCAACCAAGGACTGCTACGTCCTCAAGAATTACATCCAGCGCATGATCAATACGGATGTAATCTCCGTCGACTACGAGGAGAAGACGGTGTCAGCCAACGTGCTGTCACTCCAGTTTGGCACCTTGCCGCCAACTACAACACAGGATGGCGTCGTCCCATCCCTAAGGCGACAATGGAGGTGGTTAACTTACCACCGACCAGTGACAACGTGAGTGGACTTATCCCACTCACCACATCTCGGGGAGAGATCCTATAGGTTTACCCCGATCTCGTCTTCGAGGTGACTCAGCCGGAGGTACGCCCTACCTCCAAGTCCAAAGGCAGGAAGATCAAGTCTTGCCGCACGGTCTATTCTTCAGCGGAAGAGGCACTTCCTGTGCAGACGCGTTCACAACAGAACGTCCAACCCGATGAAGCTGCCGTCGAGGTGGTGCCTCCTGGCACTGTCCCTGCTATCCAGAACGAGGGCCCGTCTAAGCCCTCAGCAGCCAATAAGCAGAAGCAGATAAAGGCCTGCTTCGATAGGCCTCTGCGAAAAGAGAATGCTTCGAGGCTAGCCAAGCCCCACAACTTTGACATACTGGCACAACTGGCCAGTACTCCTGTCCGCCTATCTCTGTTCGAGCTCCTTCGTCTTTCCAAAGACTCCCGAGAAGCTTTCTGCGAAGCTCAGAAGGATGCTGAATCCTTTCTCAGTCAGGTTAAGCAGCCTGAAGATCTCCCGACTGTGTGCAAGCACTGTCACTGTGCGGAGGAGGTTATCTCCAATATAACCTTCACCCAACAGGACATGCTGCTCAAGCACAATCGACATAACAGGCCGCTGTATTATACAGGGTACATCGGTTCAGTCAAGGTGAAGCGGATTCAGATCGATCCGGGGTCTTCCCTCAGCATCATCCCGAAGATGCTGCTCTCAACACTGGGGATCCTAATGTACCGACTGGTGCCCTCTAATACAATAATCAGTAGTTTCAACGCCAGCAAAAGCGAACCACTGGGCAAAATACGACTAAAGTGCCACATCGGTAACCTCAGAACCGAGGTCACTTGTTATGTCGTGGACGCCGAAGTCAACTACAACATTCTGTTGGGTCGCCCATGGCTGCACGAGTATATGGTGGTGCCATCCACGCTCCACCAATGTATGAAGTACGTGTCCACCAGCAACTTCATCCGTACGGAGTTCGCGGACATCGACCCTTTCAAAGGGATTGAAGCCTACTTCACCGATGCTGACTTATACAAGTCACCTGACGAGGAGGAGGCCAATGATGCTGACGACGAAGCTGAAACAGCAGCAGAGCCGGACATGGAGCCTGAGGTCACTCCCGATGCTCCTTTAAAGATCCGACTCAAAGGCAAACCGCCTCAGAAGTTGCCTCCTATGAGCATTAAGCTGCCCGGGAAAGCACCAACTGCTCCTGAAGCTCCCCTGAAGATACGGCACAAGGGAAAGCCGCCTCAAACATCGGTCCCCCTCGTGGTGAAACTACAGGAAAAGGCGCCAATCACCGGAGGCACAGTGGAGGCACCTTTAAAGGTGCGTCTTAAAGGCAAGCCGTCGCCATCCCAGCTGGCCCATGTAGTCCTCTCGGACTCCCAGATCAACGCTGTGGTGGACTCTCCCGATCCTACTCCAGTGCTTACAGACGAAGAGCTGGGGGAATATATCTCGGCCGATGTAGATGCCCCATCTCTGGACAATTAATCCCGTGGGATAAAATCTTATATTTCATCAATAACAGAGTGTCTTTTAATTATTCTAGTCTTCCGCATTGGAATGCCATGTATACATTAGATAACGCTCTACAGTCATTGCAAACACAAATAACGAACGTCCATCATGTAAATCGAGTAGTCCTGTCCCAAGGGGTCTGTTACATAGTCCCACCGCGGAGTCGAGACAAAGAATCCATCATCTTCGGCAAGGTCGAGCGTCATCAAGACCTCCCACCACTTGAGCCAGAACCAGATGCCGGCATAATATAACTCTATCGGTACATGAACAAGGCAAAGTACCTCATCCAAAAGATGGGTTACGACCTAAAAAGCGACAAAGGCCTGAACTACGACAAAGGTCGACGTCTCCCTCTCCGGCTTCCAACACCTAAAGGAAAGCCGCAGGACTACTACAATAGAACTCGACGGGGGGTAGGCTATGTCACGCCACCGTCAACTCCAGAGAGTTCAGACACAGAAGAAGTAGAACATTCTCACTCGTCTGAAGCATCAACGTGGGATTCCGATACCAGTATCGGATCTGTCTTCAAGAGAGTGCTGTCAGCCAATATGACATCTGCATAATCTCAAGAAGAAGAAGGCGACGACCAAGTGCCGGAATTCTTCGAAGAATAACCCTGGGCACAACGCCTGGGACAACAATGGGAGTCTCGCTTCGAACTACGCGAACCCCTCACCGAAGACGAAGTCTGTCACCCTCATTTTTCCGTATTTCGTATTATGCTCGTATTTGGATTTTGGCACGTATTTTATTTTCTCGACTTGCGGATTTTGGTTTCTCGTAAATGGGTTTTGGACCATGGCTTGGTTTTATTTTGTGGAATTGGTTTGGTTTGATTAGGTTTGGTTTAATATGAATTGGAACACCTTAACCTATACTCTACCCTCAACACAACACAACCACCCTCATTATATCTCCACCAAACTTTCTCTCTCCTCTTTACTCTCCATTAATTTTCTTCTTCTCCTTCCTCCACACACAACACCACACCATAGGCAAGTGCACCTTGCCATCAAATAAGCACCACTTTTTATTTGTCCATTAACTAGATTAGGCCATGGATAACAACTTTAGAACTTGACATTTTGTGATTTGGAGCTTTCATTCTTCTAGATCTAGGTTTTAACCATTTTCGAAAATCCTTGGTTTTGATCTATTAAACTTCAATTTTTGCATGTTTTGATATTTCCATGTGGAAGAGAATTCGATTTTACTCAAGTTAGAACTTTGAAAATCTAGATTTGGTTTTGATTTGGCTAAGTTATGAAGATTTGAAGTTTTTGATGTTCTTGAGGAGTTCATCTCAGCCTTGGTGAAGGCTCTCGGCCAGTGCTCTTTAGCACCTGACCGTTGGCGCACCTCGGCCTGTGCTCTTTAGCGCATGGCCGATTTCACGCAGGCTCAGCCAGTGCTTTGCGCTGTGCTGGATTGCGCTGGCACAAGCTAGCCATGCGCAATCCAGCCATGCGCAAAGTAACCCCTGCGTACTTGACCATTGCGCAAACCACTCCTGCGCAATTCACTTCTGCGTAATCCATCCCTGCGCAGTCCACTCATGCGCAATCTGCTACGCCATCCCCTCCTGTGCAGTCTAACCCCTGCGCAACCTGATCCCGCGTAATCCATCTGCTGCGCCATCCATCTCTGGCGCAGTTGGTACCCTGCGCAGCTCACCCTGCGCACTTGACTCTTGCGCAATCCAACCCCACGACCCCTTACGCAATATGTCCAATCATGGAAACTTGGTTTTATTTTCTTTTAGCTTGGCTCTTCTATGGTCCTATTTACATTAGTATTGTATTAGGTATTTTACGCCCATTTTATATCCTTACGCCTTTTGTCATGAACTTGATTTTACTTATATAGTTGGAATGACTATTGTACATGGCCTGGTATGACAAGGAACTAGCATAACATGACAGTGATCCGTAGTGGTGCACTCCTGACATGACCAACCTGACATGATAGTGGCCCGTCGTGGCGCACTCCTGACAAGTACCCTGACATGAATTATCTTGATAACTTGATAGTGGCCGTGGCGGCGCACTCCTGACTTGACTTGACTTGATAACTTAACTTGACCTGCCTTGACACCGTGGGTGCTCCTGCTTGCTTGCTTGTACAATCCACTTGTCTTGTCTTGCATCATGTCTAGGACGTGACTTCTTGGGGACCACGGCCAGGGACTCGCGCTAAATTGGATTAGGCTAATGATTGGATCAAACTAGAACATGGAGAATTCCCAGTCACAGGCAATCTCGTTATCTGGGCGCTTTAATGGACTTGTAGCTTGCCGACGAGTAGAGCACATTTCCAGCACACTGTCATGTGTTGCACCCTCTAAGTCACCTAAGGGTACATTTGTCTTCCGGGCAATGTACCCACCTATAACTCTCAACCCGCGGAAGGATAACTGGATAGTCTGCAGGGCTTGGGACTGGAAGTTTCTCACTTGCATCTTGTTAGTAATTAGGCTTGTGATAACCCTAGTTAGTTAAAGTAGTAAGCCGTAGTACTTGCTTGGCCGATTGTGAATGAATGGTGTCCAGCTCTGTCTAAGTCTTGTCTAGCCCCTGTACCTGGAACTCTTGATCATGATTGTTTTACTTATCTCTAACGATAAATGGGTAGAGACAGTGAGCTATTCAGGCGAAGGGGTACAATCTCGGTCCTTGTTTGGTTTAAGATTGTAACCTGGCTCCCGGAATGGTTCCACGTCCCTAGTCGTTTATCGCTCTGTGTACTTTTATTACTTGTACTTTCCTTTTATTCTTTATGTTCTGATATGCTGGCTTTTGTTCTTATTTGTGGCCTCCTTGTGGCACTTGCTCTTTCTGGGGTTTGATCCAGCTGGTTTTGTGTGGCCAGATTTTGGAGCAGCTCCCGAGGATCTACCAAGCTTCCAGCCCAATGGTGAACACTAGACGGAACCCGGGCTACGAGTGGGTTTTCCTTTTTGTCTTCACCCACTTATATGTAAATTTATTCTTTTGAGGCGTTTAGCCGACGAGCACCTGTTAGCTCGATGCACATTTACTTACTGTCTGCCTACGGGCTGTAAACATGATTAACAAATCCTAGGGTTGATCATGTATGACTGAACTCTTGCTAGTCCTATCATTTTGTACGACTAGCTTCATGATCATCCAATATGTAATATTTGGGACGCCTTATATATATATATTTGATGCTCTAATATCTTGTAACTCTGTTAATTTCTTGAGATTGAGACAATAGGCTTGACCTTAAGAGACTGCTGGCTTGTAGTAAACCTTCATATCTAGACAGCCGTGACCGTATAGTTGAGATGTATTCTATTTCAATATACGTAGCTGGCTATGTCTGCCCCCGCTCTCCAGTATTCTGGTTCTGGGACACGACAAAGTCGAGCAGATCGATCTTGGGGATGGATCTTCTTCCAAACCCATCTTCGTCAGAAAAAGCCTAAAAAGAGAAGACCGGAAATCTTTAATCCAGCTGGCTAAAGAGTATATCGACGTCTTCGCCTGGAGCTACAAAGATATGCCGGGACTTGATCCTCAGATCGCGATGCATAGGCTGAACATCTTACCTGATGCCAAGCCTATCAAACAACAACAGCGACACTTTCGTCCGGATATCATGAACGCCATCGATCAGGAGGTGGACAAACTCTTGACCAGTGGCTTCATCCGTGAAGAGCAACACCCAGATTGGGTAGCCAACGTTGTCCCCGTCACCAAGAAGAATAGGAAGATACGAGTTTGTATCGACTTCAGGGACCTCAACTCTGCTTGCCCGAAGGATGAATTCCCGCTTCCAATCACCGACGTGATGATCAACAACACATGTGGCTTCGAGCGCATGTCTTTTATGGACGGGTATTCGGGCTACAACCAGATCAAGATGTTCCCCGATGACGTAAAACATACGTCATTCAGGACTCCAAAGGGCATTTTCTGCTATACAGTGATGCCCTTCGGCTTGAAGAACGCTGGTGCGACATACCAACGTGCTATAAGCACCATTTTTTGTCAGCATCTTCGCAAGACAATCGAATGCTATGTTGACGACATAGCAGTCAAGAGCCGTCTCAAAGGAGCTCACCTGCAAGACCTTAAGACAGTCTTCGATCTCATACGGGCACATCAACTCAAGATGAACCCCGCTAAATCCTTCCTTGTGGTTTCCAGCAGAAAGTTCTTGGACTTCATCATCACGGTGAAAGGCATTCATGTCAATCCCGTGAAGACCAAAGCTATCCTTGATATGGACCCTCCGAAGAACCTTCGAGAACTTCGAGGCCTACAGGGACGTCCGGCATACATCCGGAGGTTCATAGCAAACCTTTCCGGTAAATGTTAACCCTTCACCCAGCTCATGAAGAAGGGAGTCTCTTACGTCTGGACAGAGGAATGCCAAAAGGCTTTCGACGACATCAAAGCCTACCTGACGAGCCCACCAGTCCTGGTGGCACCCGTCACCGGCAAACCGTTTCTCCTCTACGTCCGAGCCATGGATCACTCCCTCGGCGCTCTGCTGGCTCAGAACAGCGATACAGGCTATATGAAAGCAATCTACTACCTTAGTCAAACTCTGATCGGGGCCGAACACCGGTACAATCCCGTTGAGAAAGAGTGCTTGGCTTTGGTATTTGTCATCCAAAAGACTCGACATTATGTCTCGGGGCAGATAATTCATGTCATTTCTCGAGTCAATCCGCTCAGAGTCCTCATGACGAAGCCAGGATCATTGAACTCCCGGCTAGCCACTTGGGCGATCTTGCTAACGCCATACAACATGGTGTTCGTTCCACAAAAAGCTGTTAAGGGTCAAGCTCTGGCTGACTTTTTAGCTACACACCCTATCCCAGAGTCCTCAAGACTCTATGAAGACATCCCTGATGAGGTCCAAGAATCAAACGTCACCGAAGAAGGCTCCGTCTGGTGAATGTTTTTCGATGGTGCTTCGAGAACAGGCCCCAAAGGCCAAATCATCGCAGGAGTGGGGGTGGTATTAGTCTTTCCAGATCAGCTGGTCATCCAGCGTGCTTACTCCCTTTCGAAGCCGTGCTCCAATAACTTTGCCAAGTACAACGCTCATTATGGGACTCCAGCTAGTGCAACAGCTAGGGGTGAATCATCTGGAAGCCTACGACGACTCAAAACTCGTCGTAAACCAGATCAGAGGGCAATACGAGGTTCGCCATAAAGATCTGATCCCTTACCATGAAGTTGCATTGAACATCGTTTCAACCATCACCGGGTTCTTCATCGAACACGTACCTCGTCTATGAAATCTTGAGGCTGATGCTCTGGCTGGCCTCGCAGCCTCATTGGCGGCACCCCTCGGGACTCAACACTACGTCACGGTAGTTGGTCGAGACTTGGTCTGCCCTAAAAACAACCTGTGCTCACAAGTGGCCCATGCCATGTCAACGGGTGCCGACGTTAATGTCCGAGATTGGAGATTCCTGTTCATCGACTTTGCTGTCTACGGAATTCTTCCAGACGACCCGAAAGAAGTCGTCTCAGTCCGGAGATGCTCTCTTCGATTCTACTACGATACAGCCACAAAAATGCTGTACCGACGCTCCTATGATGGACTTCTCCTTCGATGTTTGTCTAACGAAGAAGCAGCCGAAGCCCTTCGAGAAGCTCATGATGGAACCTGTGGGGCCCATCAACCTGGCCCTAAGTTGCAGGACAGACTGCGACGTATGGGCTATTACTGGCCAACCATGGCCGCTGACGCTGTCGAATATGCTAAGAAGTGCCATGCGTGCCAGCTTCACGCAGACTTCATCCATACACCGTCCGAACCACTACATCCTACAGTCGCCTCTTGGCCCTTCGAAGCTTGGGGCATGGACATTGTGGGACCGATCACCCCTCCTTCATCGAGAGGACACCGCTTTATCCTAAAAATCACCGACTACTTCTCCAAATGGGCAGAAGCAGTTCCGCTGCCAGAAGTGAAAAGCTCCAGGGTGATTAGCTACATCAAGCACCACGTCATCTACCGTTTTGGGGTACCCCGAAGGATCATCCACGATAATGGTCCTCAGTTCATCATCCATGTTTTTAGCCGATTCTGTGACAAGAATCGCATTCAAAACGTGGCATCAACCGCCTACAATCCGGCAGCAAACGGATTAGCAGAGGCGTTTAACAAGACTATCGTCAGGCTACTCAAAAAGGTCGTGTCATCCAACAAACGCGACTGGGATAAAAAGCTCGGCGAATGCCTTTGGGCCTACCGCATAACGGTACGGACCCCGACAGGCAACACACCATTCTCCTTGGTCTACGGGAGCGAAGCGGTACTGCCTCTCGAGATTCAGATACCCTCACTCCGCGTAGCAATCACAAACCAACTCACAGAAGAAGACAATCAACGTCGTCGTCTGCGGGAACTGGAGGCACTTGACGAAAAGCATCTCCTAACTCAACAGCGCATCGAACTCTACCAAGCCCGTATATCACAGGCTTTCAACAAGAAGGTCAAGCAGAGGACTTTCCAAGTTGGCGACCTAGTTCTGGCAGTCAGGAGGCCGATGGTGTTGACTCACAAGACACCAGGAAAGTTTGAGCCCAAGTGGGAAGGACCTTTTATTATAGAGACGGTATACTCAAACGGTGCTTACCGCCTCGCCAAACCCAATGGGGACTTGTTCATGATGCCCATCAACGACAAGTTCCTAAAGAAGTACTACTCTTGATATCTTTTCAGACATGTACTTCCACTCCACAAAATCATACGCTTCCGGAAGCCAGCTGTTCCGTGGCATCCTCCAGTAGAAGAACAACCACGTCCACATCACCTCTGAGTTGTTCCCCTACACCCTACAAAGTAGAATCTTACATCCCATAAGACTACGTTACCCAGCATGTTTACCACATCCACATTACCTCTGAGTAAACATCCCGTACAGACAACCCTTGCGTTCTCGTATATTGATCGCAGAACTTCCACGTCCACGTTACCTCTGAGTAGTTTCGCATATCCCCCAGGATCATTCCTACCACGTCCATAACACCTCTGAGTAGGGAGATTCCACTACTTGAATCCCATATTTGCCATGTCCACATCACCTCTGAGCAAACATGAGGGTTCTCTCAAACTTATTATCTGTACCTAAAAACCAAGGTGCGCAAAAGATAATAGGTCCACACAAATCATCAAGTTCATGACAGCAAAAATAAACACACCACAAAAAACTTTATATTCTTTATTTTTAAATAGAGAGTAAAAGTTTACATCCCCAACAAGAGTTGCAAAAATACAAAAAAGAAGAGACTACAATCCCTAAACATCCCCAAGGTTCGCTGAAAGCTCTTCAATCCGACGCCTCAAGTCCGCCGCTCGAGTCTCCATAGTCGCCAGGACTCGATGTTCAGCTTCTTGACGCATCGCTTCAATAGCCTTAGGAGAAGTATCATTCTCATATTTTTCATCCAGCTGCTGCCGCTGCTGAGCCAGGGTAAGAGCCCGGTGAGTGAAAGCTGCTTCCTCCTTCTTGAATGCTACGTGTTCAGCCTGGACACGTTCGGCGTCTAATAGGAGTCAGGCCCGCTGGTCCTCAAGGCGGCGGATCCGGGCGTCAATATCCGTAATATTAGCGTCCAACGCAGCTCGCACCTCCACTGTCTCCCGCATAGACTGAGACAACCGCTCTACTGCAGCTTCAGTCTCAGCCACTTCACGTTCCCAGACACTCACAGTGGCCTGGTAAGAAGACTCAATCTCGACGATCAGCTTCTCCTTCTCCGTATCTATCAGGACGGAGAGGTCATTTTGTTGGATGCGCTGTAATTCGGAAATCCGTTGGTCCAACTCAGCCGCATGATACAAAGTTCGTCTAAACAAAGAAAATAGTGAAAGAGACGACACCCAACCGTTATCACGGATCGAACGTCTGCTGGAGTCACAATGGTGACAGAAGCATGCTCTTCGGCAAACTCCGCCGGCTCCTTTCCCTTGCCAGCACCGCTGCGAGGAGTCTTGGGAGCCATTCTTTGAGAGAAGAAAGCTAGGGTTTTTGTGAAAAATAACTCTAAAAGCAAAAGCAAAGAGAAGAAGAACTCTCTTTCCATCTTATGCCTATTTGTAGGCTTGGTCGCACGCGTGAACCGATGAAGTGTGACCTCAGCCGTCGTCTCGGGTTCTGTGAAGAGATAACCGCAAATAAAACTAAAAGATCATCATTAATCTTTTTTAGTTATCGAGGCGTCATCATTTACATTAACTGAGCGGAGCATGCGCCCCGTCACTGATGCGCGGATGTAATGTCTGTAGTTCGTATTACGTATCTTGGAATACGTGTACGTATTTTTTTCTTGTATTTGCATATCTCTTGGCTTGACTCGGTTTATTTTGGGTTGGTTCGGCTAGGTTTGGTTTGCTTTTGGGTTCATCATGAACCAAAAGAAAACCCCCACCTACCACAACCATCCCCATTTATTAGCCTACTCCTCTTTCTCTCTCTTCATTATTTTCTTCTTCTCCACCATTTACTTCTTCACCTACCAGAAAGAGGGAGAGAGAGAGAGAGAGAGCTTAGGCAAGTGCAAACTTGCTTCATGATAGATCTCAAATTTTATTGTTCTATTCTCTTCCTTATTTGATTCTAAGGCTCTTTAGAACTTGGCATTTTTGGATTTGGTGGATGGGTTCATGCAGTTTTGGCGTTTGTTTCGCTTGATTTTGACTCCGGATGAGGAAGTTATGGCTATGGCAAGTTTTCGAAACTTTCATGGCTGAACTTGCTGTTTGGGGACGATGACCCCCATGTGCCCGGAAGGCCATGTGCCGGGAGGCCATGCGCCGTGAAGTCCCGGCAACGCATGCGCCGATTGGTGCAGGAATTCCCATGCACCAAAGGTGCAGGAATCCCATTCGCCGATTTGTGCAGGAATCTCATGCGCCGATTTGTGCAGGAATCCCATGTGCCGATTTGTGCAGGAATCCCATGCGCCGATTTGTGCAGGAATCTTATGCGCCGATTTGTGCAGAAATCTCATGCGCCGATTTGTGCAGGAATCCCATACGCTGATTTATGCAGGAATCTCATGCGCCGATTTGTGCAGAAATCTCATGCGCCGATTTGTGCAGGAATCTCATGCGCCGATTTGTGCAGGAATCCCATGCGCCGATTTGTGCAGGAATCTCATGCGCCGATTTGTGCAGAAATCTCATGTGCCGATTTGTACAGGAATCTCATGCGCCGATTTGTGCAGGAATTTCATGCGCCGATTTGTGCAGGAATCTCATGCGCTGATTGTGCAGGAATCCCATGCGCCGGAATTGCCTATTTCGCTGTTTTTGTCTGTTTAAGTTATTTTGTAGCTAGAATCTCGAAAAACTCAAAACATGAAAGTTGTAGATCTTTTCCTTGGCTTCAAGAATATGTTACTAGTTATTTTATAAAAGTTTTCTCACTCATGATAATGTATGAGTAGAACACGATAGTGGCCCGCTGTGGCGCTCTCTTGACAAGTAAACTGACATGCTGTTATGACAGCTAGCCTGACATGACAAGTATGAATGACCTGGACACCGTGGGCGATTATGTTTGTACAAATAAATCAGTACTGTCTTGCATCATGTCTAGGATAGGGATCCCTGAGTACCACGGTCAGGGATACCTATAGTAATTGACTAAGGTTAATAAACTAGAATAATTCAGTAGACATGAAGAGATTTCCAGCTACAGGCAATCCCGTTATCTGAGCGCATTAAGTGGACTTGTAGAGTAGGGCACATTTCCAGCACACAGTCACGTGTTGCATTATTCATAATAGACATTCGACCCGGATAACCGGATGGTCTGCAGGGCTTATGGTTGTTGGGATAATCTCGTTGCATCTTGCTAGTAACTAGGCCTGTGATAACCCTCGTTAGTTAAAGCATCAAGCCGTACTCCTTGCTTGGCCGTGATTGATTGAATGAAGTTTATTTCAGCTTAGTCTTATCCTGATCCTGTGCAAGATTGTGACAGGACATGATTATTGATGCTTGCCTTAACAATAACGATCGGGGGTCCAGTTCTGTTCAGGCGAAGGGTTACAACTCCGGTCCTTGTTTGATTTAAGGGTTGTAACCTGGCTTCCGGAACAGTTCTGTGTCCTCTCTTCGTTTATTGTCTTATTGCAACCCCTTTCATGCCCGTCATGTTTTACCTTACTTCAATACCATGATTATTTATACTGGCCTTAACAATAAAGATCAGGGGTCTAGTTCTGTTCAGGCGAAGGGTTACAATCCCGATCCTTGTTTGGTTTATGGGTTGTATCCTGGCTCCCGGAGTAGTTCTGTGTCCTCTCTTTGTTTATTGTCTTGTTACCTTATCAATAGTAATTGAGGCGGGCTTCTATTCAGGCGAAGGATTGCAACTCCGGTCTTTGTTTGGTTTAAGGGTTGCAGTCTGGCTACTTGAATGGTTTCTCCGTGCTCAATATATTATTGTTATCTCAGTTATTATCAGTATCTTTAATTACCTTAACTATTTATTTGTGATATGCTGGTTTTAGTTCCTAAGTGAAGTCTCCTTTGTGGCACTTGCTCTTTCTGGGGTCTGACCCAGCTAGTTTTGTGTGGCCAGATATCGAAGCAGCACCAGAGGATCCACCTGTCTTCCAGCCCGATAGTGACCACCAGGCGTAACCAGGGCAACGAGTGGGTTTCTTTTGTCCTCCCACTCTATTTGTAAAATTATTCTTTTGAGGCGTTTAGCCGGCGAGCACGTGTTAGCTCGTATTGCACCTTTATTTACTGTCTGCCTACGGGCTGTAACATGATTGACAAATCCTAGGGTTGATCATGTATGACTGAAACTCTTGCTAGTCCTGACATTTTGTACGACTAGCTTCATGATCATCCGAATATGTAATGTATGGGATGCCTTACTATTGTATATTTGGTGTTCTGACATCTTGTAACTGTTACTACTTGCTTATGATTGAGACAATAGGCTTGTTCATGACCATAGGAGACTGTTGGATTGTAGTTAAACCCTCATGTATCTAGACAGTCGTGACCGTATAGTGACGTGGATTCCATTTCATTATACGTAACTGACTATGTCTGCCCCCGTTCTCCAGTATTCTGGTTCTGGGGCGTGACATAATTTTAGTGGTGGCCCATGCAGGTCTTATGAATCAAGATATGTGAGGGTTTACCGAATAGATGTCTCAATCAGTATTCGCCCTTGATCTCTGCTCGTGTCTTCTGAATCCCTGTAATCTCGACCTGATGACATGCTTGTATCGTTGATCTGTCATGGTCCTTTCTTATTGTTTCTGATATCGTCTTCTTCAGCGGTATTATTCCTGGACCAGTCGATCAGCAAGGCGGTGCACCTCCAGCGGACCAGCAGCAACCTGGAGATCAAGCCCAACATTCAGGAGTAGCCTCCAGAGTTATGTCTACCGAAGGAGAACCACCAGTTCAGCCCGTCCATCCTGCAGAGCCTGATGATAAAACTTTGGCGGGTCTCATCAGGTCATTATTAGCTTCCCAAGATCGTCGAGGAGATACTTTGTACCAGGCGGTGGCAGACACTTTGACCAGAGGAGGTCATCAGGGTAATAGCGCGACCAACAGCTTCAAGCGCTTGAACCCTCCCTTCTTCGATGGCAGTGAAGATGCGATCGCTGCAGATGCATGGCTTCAGGACACAGAGGTGATTCTAGAAGCAGCCAGGACTCCAGAGAACGAGAAGGTGGCCGTAGTGCGCCTGCAGTTACTAGATCTTGTCCGCAGCTGGTGGACATCATAGGCCGACGGATTAGTGGCCCCTATTTCATGGGCAGTATTCAGGGAGAGATTCCAGACCAAGTATTTTGATGTTATAGCTCGGTATGATCTACAGACGAGGTTCACCAATCTGAAGTAGATGGGCAGGACGGTCGATGGATATGCGACCGAGTTCTCCAGGCTTAGTCGGTTTGCTCCCACCTTGGTGGCGACCGAGTTCGATAGAGCCCAGCGGTTCCAGCAAGGGCTCCACCTAGAGATTTTATTGGCGGTGGAGCAGTTTGAGCATCAGACTTTTGATACAGTGTTGAAAGCAGCCCGGAGGCATGAATACACCTCCCAGAGGATCGTGGATAGGACCGGAGGTCGGAACCGATCTCACGACCAGATGAATCAGTCTTCAGCACCAGCCCCGGCAGCCAGGGCTTTGACCATTGGAGCTCCGAGGCGGGCGTCCTCAGTGACGTCGGTTCAGCATTCCACCCCGACGCACCCTCAGCAGCAGAAGCAGAAGCAGTCTTCCGCAGTGGGATGTTCACACTGTGGGAAGCCAGGATATGTGGTATCCGAGTGTCGTAGAGCACATAGTTTGTGCTTGGTTTGTGGTGCCCCGAACCACAGGGTTGGGAATTGCCCGAACAGGAGGAGTTCATCCGCTTTCTCTAGTCCTTCAGTTAGAGGACCAGCACCAGTCCAGCAGCAGCAACAGCTGCAGTACCCATTCCCGAGGCCATTACCGACGCAGGCCCAGGCATTCCAGCAGCAGAGACCGCAGCAGTATGCCCAAGCCCAAGCCTTGATCCAGAGGAGGTAGAGGAATTTTCAGCAGAGGGGACCCGCACCCAGAGGACATGGTCAAGTGCTGACTTTGACCATGGGAGAAGAAGGAATAGCACCAGGTGAGGTGGTGGCAGGTACTATTCTCGTCAACACCTTTTCAGCTTCAGTATTATTTGATTCTGGTGCCTCGCATTCATTTATGTCTGCACGATTCGCGACACGGGTAGGACTGGAGCCCGAGTCATTATCAGTAAGGCTCAATATACTTACTGGTAATGGACTTGTGGGAGTAGATAGAGTATTTTCCTCGTGTCGGATCGTAGTTAGCGGTAGAGAATACCCCGCTAGATTGATAGAGTTCCCGATGGCCGATTATGATGTGGTCTTAGGGATGGATTGGTTGAGGGACCAGTATGCTAGGATAGACTGCCACATTGGCAGGGTTATTTTTAGCATTCCAGGCGAGCCGGAGTTTTCTTTCTCCCGAGGCGAAGTTGAACCTTCTCCTTCAGTGTTGCGGATGGCAGTGGCAGTGGTACAGTTACCTCGGATAGTCGAAGAGTTTCCAGATATTTTCCCCGAAGAGCTTCCAGGGATGCCGCCAGAGCGGGAGATCGAGTTCACCATCGACTTGATTCCCGGAACAGCCCCAGTGTCAGAGAGAGTCTACAGGATGGCGCCGTCAGAGTTAGAGATATTATACAAGATGATTGAAGAACTCAGAACCAAGGGATTCATTCGTGCTAGTGTATCGCCTTGGGGAGCCCCGATGCTTATTGTGAAAAAGAAGGATGGTACGTCCAGATTGTGTGTTGACTATCGTACCTTGAACTCGGTGACAATCAAGAACAGATACCCTCTTCCGAGGATAGATGACTTGTTTGATCAACTCAGAGGGGCGTCAGTATTTTCGAAGATCGACTTACGGTCAGGATACCACCAGATCAGAGTCAGAGAGCAGGACATCCCGAAGACAGCTTTCAGATCTAGGTATGGATATTGGGAGTTCCTTGTGATGCCATTTGGAGCAACCAATGCGCCGACTGTATTCATGGACCTCATGAATCGCATCTTTATGCCTTATTTGGATCAGTTCGTAATTGTGTTCCTAGATGACATCCTGGTCTACAGCAAGAGTGAAGCGGAGCATGAGCAGCATCTCCGAATTGTCCTCCAGATTCTCCGAGAGCACCAGCTGTATGCCAAGTTCAGTAAATGCGAGTTCTGGCTCGATCGTATTTCATACTTGGGTCATATCATCACCAGAGGAGGAGTTGAAGTGGATCCCCAGAAGATTGTGACCATTGAGACATGGCCAGTGCCCAGTACGGTTGTAGAAGTTTACAGTTTTCTTGGCTTGGCCGGCTACTACCGTCGATTTGTTTCGGACTTTGCTCGAATTTCAGCACCACTGACCCAGTTGACCCGTAAGGATGTGCAGTTTGCTTGGACATCCGAATATCAGAATTCTTTTGAGAAGTTGAAGCGAGGTTTGATGACGGCACCCATTCTCACGCTTCCAGATGGAAGCGGAGGATTCTCAGTGTATTGTGATGCTTCGGGCAGGGGTTTCGATGTGTTCTGATACAGCATGGGAAGTTAATAGCTTATGCGTCATGGCAACTTCGTGATCATGAGAGGAATTACCCAACCCATGACTTGGAGCTGGCAGCAGTAGTGTTTGTACTTAAGTTGTGGAGGCACTACCTATATGGAGATAGGGTGGAGATTTTCACCGACCACAAGAGCCTGAAGTATGTTTTCACCAAGAAAGATCTTAACATGCGTCAAAGAAGGTGGCTAGAGCTACTTGTGGATTATGATGTCAATCTACAGTATCACCCAGGGAAGGCCAACGTTGTTGCAGATGCATTGAGCAAGAGAGCCGAAGTTTATTTTCTGACAGCGCAACCAGAACTGTTAGCCGACCTTCAGAAGATGGGTATAGAAGTTGTCCTCCCTTCCAGTATGGCATTGATGGCCAGCATGCAAGTTCAGTCCACTATAGTCGAGAGGATCCGGATGGCGCAGTCAGTAGATTCCAAGCTTCAGCGACTCAGAGCAAAGTGTGAGGCAGGACGAAGACCAGAGTTATGCATTCATGAAGACGGTACACTTCGACATGGTACGCGTCTTTGTGTACCCAGTAGAGATATCAGACATGAGATTATGGCAGAGTCCCACAGTTCGCAGTATTCCATTCATCCCGGAGGCACGAAGATGTACCGTGATATCCGCCAGCACTTTTGGTAGAATAGCATGAAGAGGAAGATAGCCCGGTTTGTCTCTCGTTGTTTAGTCTGCCAACAAGTTAAGGCTGAACATCAGAGACCAGCTGGACTACTTCAACCATTGTCGACTCTCGAGTGGAAATGGGAGCATATAACCATAGATTTTGTGACTGGATTGCCTAGATCCCCGGTGGGCAGAGACGCTATTTGGGTTGTCATAGACAGGCTCACGAAGGTGGCTCACTTTCTCCCGTTCAGAGTTGGTCAGTCGACGGCTCAGCTAGCGGAGATGTATCTCCGGCAGATTGTCAGGTTACACGATGTACCAGTCAGTATTACTTTGGATAGAGATTCAAGATTTATGTCGCACTTTTGGCGTAGCCTGCAAGAAAGTTTGGGAACTCACCTCCAGTTCATCTCAGCTTATCACCCGCGGACAGATGGCCAGTCAGAACGCACGATCCAGACTCTCGAAGATATGTTGAGATCTTGTACGCTCGACTTCGGTGGTTCGTAGGAAGATCACGTGCACCTGGTAGAGTTCTCGTACAATAACAGTTTCCAGGCCAGTATCCAGATGGCACCGTTCGAGGCACTGTATGGTAGGAAGTGTCGATCCCCGCTAGCCTGGGATGATGTTGGAGAGAGGCAGATGCTTGGTCCGGAAATGATTGCTCAGACCGTTGAAGTAGTCAGGAGAGTCAGAGATCATCTTCGAGTTGCCCAAGATCGCCAGCGTCATTGGACCGATTCTCATCGGCGCTCCCTTGAGTTTTCTGTCGGCGACCATGTATTCCTGAGGATTTCGCCTAACCGCGGCGTCATTCGTTTCGGCGTACGAGGAAAGCTTAGTCCTAGGTATATAGGGTCATTCGATATTCTGGAGCGAGTAGGTGATGTGTCCTATCGTCTCGCTCATCCGCCGTCGCTACGTGAGGTGCATGACGTATTCCATGTATCTCAACTACGACGATATATCCCGAACCCGAGCCATATCCTAGATCATTCGGAATTGGTTGTTGGTACCAACCTTTCGTATGAGGAGAGGCCCGTGTCTATATTGGACCGAAGAGAGAAGACTCTCAAGAACAAGACTATCAAGTTAGTCCGAGTTGCTTGGGGTCATCACTCTTTGGGTGAGTCGACGTGGGAGCGTGAGGATGATATTCGATCGCGATATCCCGACCTGTTTGACTCGTAAGGTATAATGTCCTTCTTATGCCTTACACCCTTAGCTTCCTTGCTTGCACGAATGATTGCTTGAATGATTGCCAAGTTATAGCTTGCCTGTGATTAGTATAGCTTGTCTTTGCAATTCTAGCCTCTTGATTAAATTCCGAGGACGGAATTCTTTTAAGGTGGGTAGAGTTGTAATGCCTGTAGTTCGTATTACGTATCATGGAATACGTGTACGTATTTTTTTCTTGTATTTGCATATCTCTTGGCTTGACTCGGTTTATTTTGGGTTGGTTCGGCTAGGTTTGGTTTGCTTTTGGGTTCATCATGAACCAAAAGAAAACCCCCACCTACCACAACCATCCCCATTTATTAGCCCACTTCTCTTTCTCTCTCTTCATTATTTTCTTCTTCTCCACCATTTACTTCTTCACCTACCAGGAAGAGGGAGAGAGAGAGAGAGCTTAGGCAAGTGCAAACTTGCTTCATGATGGATCTCAAATTTTATTGTTCTATTCTCTTCCTTACTTGATTCTAAGCCTCTTTAGAACTTGGCATTTTTGGATTTGGTGGATGGGTTCTTGTAGATCTAAGTTTGTAACTTTTTGGTTTTTCTTGGTTTTGATCTCTAAAACTTAGTTATTTTCAAAAACTAATGGTTCTATGAGTTAGAGAATTCAATTTCGTGCAGTTTTGGCTTTTGTTTTGCTTGATTTCGACTCCGGATGAGGAAGTTATGGCCAGGGCAAGTTTTCGAAACTTTCATGGCTGAACTTGCTGTTTGGGGATGATGACCCCCATGCGCCCGAGAGGCCATGCGCCAGGAGGCCATGCGCCGTGAAGTCCCGGCAACGCATGCGTCGATTGGTGCAGGAATTCCCATGCGCCGAAGGTGCAGGAATCCCGCCGGAATTGCCCTATTTCACTGTTTTTGCCTGTTTAAGTTGTTTTGTAGCTAGAATCTCGAAAAACTCAAAACATGAAAGTTGTAGATCTTTTCCTTGGCTTCAAGAATATGTTACTAGTTATTTTATAAAAGTTTTCTCACTCATGATAATGTATGATTAGAACACGATAGTGGCCCGCTGTGGCGCTCTCTTGACAAGTAAACTGACATGCTGTTATGACAGCTAGCCTGACATGACAAGTATGAATGACCTGGACACCGTGGACGATTGCGTTTGTACAAATAAATCAGTACTGTCTTGCATCATGTCTAGGATAGGGATCCCTGAGTACCACGGTCAGGGATACCTACAGTAATTGACTAAGGTTAATAAACTAGAATAATTCAGTAGACATGAAGAGATTTCCAGCCACAGGCAATCCCGTTATCAGGGCGCATTAAGTGGACTTGTAGCCTACCGACGAGTAGGGCACATTTCCAGCACACAGTCACGTGTTACATTATTCATAATGGACATTCGACCCGGATAACCGGATGGTCTGCAGGGCTTGTGGTTGTTGGGATAATCTCGTTGCATCTTGCTAGTAACTAGGCCTGTGATAACCCTAGTTAGTTAAAGTATCAAGCCGTACTTCTTGCTTGGCCATGATTGATTGAATGAAGTTTATTTCAGCTTAGTCTTATCCTGATCCTGTGCAAGATTGTGACAGGACATGATTATTGATGCTTGCCTTAACAATAACGATCGGGGGACCAGTTCTGTTCAGGCGAAGGGTTACAATCCCGGTCCTTGTTTGGTTTAAGGGTTGTAACCTGGCTCCCGGAACAGTTCTGTGTCATCTCTTCGTTTATTGTCTTATTGCAACCCCTTTCATGCCCGTCATGTTTTACCTTACTTCAATACCATGATTATTTATACTGGCCTTAACAATAAAGATCAGGGGTCCAGTTCTGTTCAGGCGAAGGGTTACAACCTCGGTCCTTGTTATGTTTAAGGGTTGTAACCTGGCTCCCAGAGCAGTTATGTGTCCTCTCTTTGTTTATTGTCTTGTTACCTTATCAATAGTAATTGAGGCGGGCTTCTATTCAGGCGAAGGATTGTAGCCCCGGTCCTTGTTTGGTTTAAGGGTTGCAGTCTGGCTACTTGAATGGTTTCTCCGTGCTCAACATATTATTGTTATCTCAGTTATTATCAGTATCTTTAATTACCTTAACTATTTATTTGTGATATGCTGGTTTTAGTTCCTAAGTGAAGTCTCCTTTGTGGCACTTGCTCTTTTTGGGGTCTGACCCAGCTGGTTTTGTGTGGCCAGATATCGGAGCAGCACCAGAGGATCCACCTGTCTTCCAGCCCGATGGTGACCACCAGGCGTAACCAGGGCAACGAGTGGGTTTCTTTTGTCCTCCCACTCTATTTGTAAAATTATTCTTTTGAGGCGTTTAGCCAGCGAGCACGTGTTAGCTCGTATTGTACCTTTATTTACTGTCTGCCTACGGGCTGTAACATGATTGACAAATCCTAGGGTTGATTATGTATGACTGAAACTCTTGCTAGTCCTGACATTTTGTACGACTAGCTTCATGATCATCCGAATATGTAATGTATGGGATGCCTTACAATTGTATATTTGGTGCTCTGACATCTTGTAACTGTTACTACTTGCTTATGATTGAGACAATAGGCTTGTTCATGACCATAGAAGACTGTTGGATTGTAGTTAAACCCTCATGTATCTAGACAGCCGTGACCGTATAGTGACGTGGATTCCATTTCATTATACGTAGCTGGCTATGTCTGCCACCGCTCTCCAGTATTCTGGTTCTGGGGCGTGACAGCGGAGTATCTATGCGCCCCGACAGTCATGTGCCTCTACCACCATGCTTTTTATTCAAAGTATTCCAAAACTTATCCAAAAGTTTTAAAAACTTTGAAGGGGGTCTTGTAGAAGCATGGAATTTCAGAACCAGAAAGTCCATGCGCCAGAGCTTGGACAAAGACTTCACAAACAGCAAAAATAGGCATTGAAAGAAGACATTTTATTACTTATAAAAGTCTATTACATGTCTAAGAAAAAATTGCACAAAGGAGAATTTCTACAAAGAAAAGATCCTAAGTCTACAGCCAGCAGCCATCATGCGCCCTCAAATAGGAGCAGCAATCACCATGCACCCTCAGCAGGGCGCATCCTTTTCAGCAGCTCAGTTATGTGCATCCCAGTTATGTGCATCCCATCAGCAGTCCAGTTATGTGCCGCTCTTCCAGCCAGGCTCACCGTCGTCGAAATGCTTCGACTAATGAAGCATTTATTGAGCAGAACGAGGGTGGCAATCAACCCTCTAGCCGAGGAAAAGAAGAGCACCGCAAGCCAACCTGTGGCCAGGAGAGGCTTCGAAAGAGCCTCCAAAGGCCAAGGAAGAACGTAATAGAAACTGCGACTAAAGGAGCAGCTTTCAACACAACCAGAGTGAGGCAACGCCCACTTTGAAGGAAGAAAGAGCCCCCAAAGCCGCAGCACCGCCATTCCGATCTGCGGCTCTTCCTGCACAACGAAGACGAGGCTCGAGCATCCCTATCTTTGGATGCAACGGGCACCTTCCGCCAGCCTCATAAGCCCTCGACTCTGACTTTTGGATGTAACAGTCATCTTTAAGTGCATCAATGAAGACATGGCGTCTCATCTTCACCCTCGGGAGCATCTCGTCAATAGAATGCATCAGAGTAAACAAGTTCATGTTGGAAGAATGTGAGAGAACGAGAAACAAACTCTCTCCATGCCACTATTTATAGGTTGGGCAAATCAAACCCATGCGCCAAATGGATGGCTCTTCGAATTCCGTGCAATGAATTTGAATTAAATGGATGAACCGGACGCTTCGAATTCAGCCAAGTCAAAATGGCTATTTAAAGCACTCGAAGAACGTAACTGTCGCATCATTAAAGAACGTGTCACGAAGCGGATGCGTCGGCCAGACCGTGTATCACACAGACGCGCCCTTCAGCACCAAGCGCATCACAGGGGATGCGCCCCCATACGTCCCCCATACGCCTAGTGGAAAGCCGATCGATGCGCCCACTCAGCTGTCCATCGAATGTCGAAAATATTAAATGTCGAACTGACAGTGTTGGCAGCACGACTCCCGAAGTCTGAACATTTGACAGCTTTTTCAGAAGATGAAGCATCGCCAGCATCAGCATCATCATTACTTCCCTCCGACGGCTACTGCCACGTGGCCACCCAACCACTCGCATGCGCCTCTGCAGCCATGCGCCCAAATCTGCATGCGCCTCAAAAGCCATGTGCTTCAGACTTTCACTGATCCCTAAAGACTGAAAGAAAGTCACCATTAAAGCCTCGCATGCGCCTCAAAAGCCATGCGCCCAGAATAGTTCGTGACTCCTAAAGGTTACGAGCCAAAGTCTTCTCATGCACCCAATCCTAGGCGCATCCTACCAGATCATTCTCCCATCAAATCCGAGATCTCCGAGCCGTGGGTCGATGGCACGTGTCCTTTGACTCAACTCACGCAAGATCTCAGCAACAGAAAGATCTTCTTCTCTGCTACGTGCCGGTTCACAACAGCAACATGAAGAAGTCAACCCCTCGATCAGGGCGCATCGTTCATGTGCCTCCATCAGTAATCAACACGTGGCGTCCCCGCGTACAGGTGCATCCTACAAGCGCGTATGAGCAGCCAGCCTGCAAAACTATAAATAGAGGGATCATTTCCTTCACACAGACGTACACACCTACCCACACATACAACGAACACACAGAGACTTCACACCACCCGAGAGGTAGATACAGACACTCAACGTCTTCCTCCTCTCAGCAAGCTCCGGCATCCAGAGCAATCCAGACCTTCAGAGAACCGATAACCGTCGTCAGATCGTCAGCGGAGTCAACGCATTACCACTTACTCCATCGGCACAAGGGACCCAGATAAACAAAAGTGTACTCCTAGGACTACATCTAAGTCCTATATTGTAACACTGTTCTGTTTGTATTGAAATTGCAATAAAAGAATTTTAATGGCAAACAGGCACGATACACGGACTTGGTGTTTAAGGCATGAGCTACGGTTGATTTCAAGTTGAGTTTAGAAAAAGGCTACCAAATGGTCGTTCTGAGTTGAATAAAATGATAGGGTAACATGAAAAGAATGCTTGCGACCATGGGTCGTCGAGGGGTCTCAGGGATAGGATTTTTTAACTTGGTTTTGAAGGAGAAGGTAACACTGAAAGAAGGATGACTGTGTGAGACGTCAGTTTGAGTCGAGTCTTGCATGGTCATTGGACAACTTGTCGACAAGGATAAAGATTTTCTCGAGCGGCAACTCGGGGCCACGGGACCGACTCGACCTAGGAGGAAATAGGGTATAGCCGAGATAGGATTATCGCTCAGATTAGTCGGAGGCTTTCAGCGAGGATCGCTACTTGTGCTGAAAGGTATCCCGAATATTAAAGCTATAAGTCTAGGTATAGCTTGTGATGCTAGTGACCTCATATAGATGTGTCGGCACGGACGGCAATCCGCGTGTGTGCCTTTGGATTAAGTTGAGTTGAATGTGTGTACAGTTAGAACACAAAGTTTGGGCCTAAAAATTGGCTTCACCATAGGCGTCGTGCTTCGACATGAGTTGTGGTGTCGAGTCTTAAGTTGTCGGTATAGAGTTGTTTAAGTTGGTTTGAGTCGTTGGAGTTTAAGTCAGGAAACCGCCGTAAGGCAAAGTTGGTGGAGTGATACTATGTTCACAAGTCTCAATTGGGTCAGTTGGTAACCAAAGTAACAAGGGCCGCGAGGCAGCGATGTGGTTTAGTCTCACTGAAATGTGAGGCACGGCCTCAATATGGGTCCGTAAGCACGGTCACATGGAAATGGAGTCTATCGCATAGTTGCATCTCTGATTTTGGCCGAAAGGCAAGCACGACATGATAGGTTATGGTTGTTGAGTTGATGTTGTTGTTGAAAGCATGGGATGGTCTAGAGACACAGAATAGGCCAAGGCGTCAGTACTAAAATAATCCTATGGCAATAGTAAAAAGACAATCAGAAGGGACTATGTTGCACGAAGTAAATCAAACGTATTAGTTTTGTATGCGTGGGCGAGGAGCTCATTTCACCAGTACAGTTGAGTACTGACACACACATAGTTTTAATGTGCAGGCACAGGTAGAAGCTCGTGGCACGGAGCTCGCTTGGATGCGTCGAGGCACAGAGTTCCTTGGCGATTCGAAGCGTGCGGCCGTATGGAGTCAAGACTTATACGGGACATAATGTATGGACGTCGCCTTCCGAAGCATCCGCTGGCTCAAGACTTGTAATTGAGAGATGAGAGAGAGGTGAGTGACTTGTAATGTGAGAAGAGTGAGCTTGAGCGAATTATAATCTTGGCCGAGTGCCCTTTGTAATCTTTGTTTCAATATCAATAAAATACATCTTTTGAATTACTTGTGTTTTGCTTCAAATTTCTGCTGCTATTACTCAATGTCTTTGCTTGGGGCTTCTGTGCGACGGCCCCGTGGTAGCCGCTGTAATCGGCCATTATGGAAACCGCCTTGCACGAGCGCAATCTAGCCTCGTGCGGCATCATGCCTTAGCGAGGACGATCGCTCCTATGGGAGCGGGGCATGACATATAGGTGGTATGGATGTGATCGAAGGAAACATAGAGGGATTCAAATTATTTTGAATTGGATCCTGCGCTTATCTCTTGATTCCTAAGAACAATCTCTATGCGTTCGACTAGCATTAGGAGTATTGGTTATATCCTGAATTCAAATTTGAAAATTACATTAAGGTCCCTGTTTCAAATTCTTTTGCAAAGAAGCCCCTTTTTCAACACATATATTTACATATATCTGTGTGCATAAGTAACAGGTGTCTAGGGTTAAAATGGATAATTAAAATACAATAAAAATAATAATAATAATAATAGATGGGGATCACAAGTCTACCCCCCTTAGATTAATTTCATCCTCGAAATTTGAGATAGGTACAAGAAGAAAATTACCTCATGGTTTAAAAAGATAGGGATAACGCTCGTGCATCTCGTCTTCTCTTTTCCATGTGGATTCGCCCGGGGAGTGGTGTCTCCACGCGACACGAACCAAGGAAATCGCTTGATTCCTTAACACTCTCTCTGTGGTCCAGAATCTCTACATGCTGCTCCTGATAACTGACACTCGGTCCCACCTCAATCTTCGAATGGTCCAAGACATGACCGGGGTCCGCCACGTATCGCCTCAGCTGAGATACGTGGAACACGCTGTGCACTCCCTCTAGTGCAGGTGGTAATGCTAATCGGTATGCAACTGCACCGATCTTCTCGAGAATACCGAACGGCCTAATGAATCGTGGGCTGAGTTTACCACCTTTACCGAAACGAATAGTGCCACGTGTCGGAGAAATTTTCAAAAACACCAAATTACCAACCTAGATGCACAAAAAGTTATCACAAATCTCATAAATATATACGTAATTAATTATAAGAAAATTCTATACCTCAAACATTAACGGCCTACAGTGACTGTCCGTCCAGTGCTTCTGCCTGTCTTGAGCCACGCGAAGCCACTCTCTAATCATCTTGACCTTTTCCGCAGCATCTACCACCATCTCCGGTCCTAAAAGTGCACACTCTCCCATATCATCCCAAGATAGCGGGTACGACATCTCCGTCCATACAGCGCTTCGAACGGGGACATCTCTATGCTAGCTTGGTAGCTGTTGTTGTAGGAGAACTCTACAAGATGAAGGTGGTCCTCCCATGAGCTGCCAAAATCTAGCACACACGTCCGCAGCATATCCTTGAGCGTCTGAATGGTCCGTTCTGACTGTCCATCTGTCTGTAGATGATAAGCAGTGCTGAACTTGAGCGCTGTGTCCAAGCTAACCTGTAGACTCTTCCAAAAGTGAGACATGAACCTGCTGTCACGGTCTGAGACTATACTCACAGGAACCCCGTGCAGTCTGACTATCTGCTTCACGTACAACTCTGCCAGCTTCTCTGTAAATAACCCCACTATAAATGGTATAAAATTGGCCGATTTCGTCAACCTATCGACGATGACCCAAATCGCATCCTTTCTGCCTAATGACCGTGGAAGACCGAAAACAAAATCCATAGTGATATGTTATGTTCCCACTTCCACTCGGGTATCGGTAGCGGCTGCAACAATCCTCCTGGTCTCTGCCTCTCGACTTTGACCTGCTGACACACGAGGCACCTAGAAACAAAATAGGCCACTTCTCGTTTCATACCACACCACCACACGTGGTTTCGCAGATCCTTGTACATCTTGTTGGCCCCTAGATGTAGAGAATACTGGGAACGGTGTGCCTCCTGCATAACTTCCTCTTTCAGCTCTCCACTAGGTACACAAAGTCTGGTCCCGTGCCGCAATGAACCATTCTCTGCAATAATAAAGTCGTCTAGCAAGTCGGCCCATGCTTGGGCTATGATGCCCTTCAGCTGCTCGTCCTGGTGTTGTTCCTCCCGAATCCTGTCCATCAATCCTGACTGAATCTGTATGCCCATCATCTGCATCTCGGCTCCTGGAATGATGATCTCGAAGCCCAAACTCTTTAAGTTCACTAATAAGTGACGATCTCGAGTCAAGCACATTGCCACTAGATACCTGCTCAAAGCATCCGTAACAACGTTAGCTTTTCCCGGATGATACTGTAGAGAAATATCATAATCACCCATCAACTAAAGCCATATGCGATGTCTCATGTTCAACTCCTTTTGTGTGAAGACGTACTTCAAGCTTTTGTGGTCAGTGAAGATTTTCACTCGCTCTCCGTATAAATAATGTCTCTACAGCTTCAAGACGAAGATCACGGCTGCCAACTCTAGATCATGTGTGGGGTAGTTCTTCTCATGCGGTCTCAACTGTCGAGACGCATAAGCTATCACTCTCTTGTTCTGCTCTAGGACACAGCCCTGTCTTTTGCCTGAGACATCACTATAAATGGTGAAACCTCCCGATCCCGAAGGCAAAGCTAAGATAGGAGCTGTCGTCAGCCTCTTCTTTAACTCATCAAACATAGCCTGGCAGTCCTCTGTCCATACGAACTCTACATCCTTCCAAGTAAGCCTAGTAAGTGGCTCTGCAATCCAAGCGAAGTTTTGTATAAATTTTTGGTAATACCTGGCTAATCCCAAGAAGCTTCGTATCTCTATACTGTAGTCAGAGTAGTCCAAGCTTCCACAACCACAACCTTCTTTGGATCGACAGATATACCGTCGCCTGTCATCACATGCCCAAGGAACTCCACCTTGTCCAAGAAAAACTCATATTTTGAGAGTTTTCCATAGAGCTTCTCCTTTCTGAGGGTTTCAAGCATGATCCTCAAATGTTCCTCGTGTTCTTCTGGTGTTTTTGAGTAAATGAGTTTGTCATCTATAAACACCACTATGAACTTGTCAAGGTACGGAAGGAATACCTTGTTCATCAAGTTCATGAAGACTACCGAGGCATTTGTCAACCCGAACGGTATCACCATAAACTCGTATTACCTGTACTTGGTCCGGAAGGCAGTCTTCGGTATATCCTCTTTCTTCACCTTCAGCTGATGGTAACCCGACCTCAAATCTATCTTTGAGAATACCCGTGCGCCGCTTAATTGATCGAAGAGATCGTCAATCCTTGGCTGCGGATACTTGTTCTTGATAGTGTGGTTTTTCAAGGTTCGGTAGTCGATGCACATTCGTACCGTACCATCTTTCTTTGGCACAAAGAGGATAGGGGATCCCCATGGTGACGAACTCTCTATGATGAGCCCCTTCTTTAGCAATTCATCGATCTGTTTCTTCAATTCTTCAGCTTCCTTGTTGTTGATCTTGTATACCGGTTGAGTCGTCAGTTCTGCGCCTGGCACTAGATCAATAGCAAACTCGATGCCTCTATCTGGCGGCAATCCCGGTAAGTCCTCAAGAAAAACATCCATGAACTCCGCGATGATAGGATGTGGGATCTTCTTCCCTCGATCATAGCTCCGCAAATAGCTCCGCGTTGATGCTCTTCTGCTCCTCTAGCGAACTCGAATGTCGGTACCCCCAGAGGACTGAATACAACACATCCTCGGTGGCATTCTATACTGGCAAAATTCTTACTCAACCCATCCATACCGAGAACGATGTCGAAACTAGGTAGTGGCATTACGAGTAAGTTGGTGCATAATTCTCTACCTCCTAGGGTGATGCGATGCCTCATACAAATATCCTTGACCAGGATAGTACCTCCGCCCGTCATAATTTTACAAACACCACCCAATGGTTCTGATACTATGCTATGCTTAAATACAAAAGCAACAGAAATAAAACTATAGGATGTACCTGAATAAAACAGAGTTATAGCTGAAATGGAATCTAGTAATATAGAACCTGCTATCACATCTGGGGTTGGCTCCGGCTCCTCGACGGCCATGGCAAAAACTCGGCCCTGCTGGGGTGCTCCTCTCTGCTGGTGCTGAGCGAATCGCTACTGCTGAGTGGGTAGCGGGGGACCTTGTGGTTGTGGTACTGCTGGTCCTCTCGGTGCCGGTGTCGTCTCACGTCCTGTCCGATTAGGGACCAGTAAGCAGTCCTTCAGCTGGTGCGATGGAGATCCATAATACAAGCATGCTTCGAGTCTCTTCCTACAGTCGTCCTAAATGTGTCTGCTCCTTCCGCAGTAAGTGCAGTAGGGGACCTGCTGTAGCTATCTCTGTGGCTGCTGAGTCTGGGCTCGGGCTGGAACCCAGTTCTGCTGATATGCTGAGGTTTTACCAGAAGGCTGGAACTGCTGTTGATGTTGGTGCTGAAAGGCCTTCGACTGGAATTGGGGACGCTTCGTCGGGGTTGATTGGTTACAGCTACCTTCGAAAGTATCTCGACTCCTCTTTGGTCTGTAATTCAGCTCCTCCTCCACTGCTTGGGCGACCTCCAGAATCTCTTTATAGATAGTAGCTCGGCTGGTGGCGATGGCTAAGCGAATCTCGTGAGATAGCCCCTTTCTGAACCGTCATGCTTTGTCTTCCAGGGTGCTGACTAAGTTCTCCGCGAAGCGACTGAGGCAGGAAAACTCAGATGTGTACTCGTTGACGGTGTGGTTGCCTTGCTCCAGGTGCTTGAACTGGCTCACTAACGCATCTCGTGCCACGTATGGGTAGAACTTCTTCTTGAATAGACGCTTAAACTCCTCCCAAGTTACGTCTGGAGTAGAAATCGGGGCTCGCCTTGGTACCATGTCCGTGCGATATGGAAAAGTTGTCAACTAGCTGACTCCACCTTCAGATCTTCTGAGATACGGGTCATCTTCAGGTACCGTTCCACGTTCTCCAACCATTCATCAGCGTAGATAATTCCCTCTATCCCATGGAACTCTCTGGGCATAAGGTCCATGAAGTTCTTGGACGTCCCAGGGCGCTGCTGGGGAGCCTCCCTCTGCTGAAGGGCCTCTCGCAAGGTATCGCGAAAGATGTTGGCCTGCTGCTGGAAAATTCCCTAGAGGGTAATATTGTCCAGTACCGGTTGTGGGGGCAGTGCAGGTACCGGGTACATCACTGGCGCTGGATGCATGGTAGGTGCTTGGTACATAAAAGGTACTTGCTGCATCATATATGCATCGGGTACATGGCTGGTACTGGATGCACCGTAGGTAGTGGATAGACTGATGGTGCCGGTGGAGGAATGGGTGCTGGTGCTGGAGTCTGCGGAGGAAACTATGGTGGAGGTGGTATGTCATCCCTACGGAACCTCGTGTACTACGACTGAGCCGAACCATCTTGTTGAGTAAGCTGGCCTACCTGAGTCGGAGGGGTCTCATAGGTAAAAAAATCTGCCAACAGCCGGTGGAGTATTCAATACAGCGTTGTTCCTGTCTTGCGAATCCATTGGCTGAAAATAAAGGGAAATCATTAGACGAATAGATTGATTGAAACAGGATGCATAAGAGTATTTGAAGTCGAGTATAGAAGTCAATGACGCAAATTCAACCCATAGAGACATTCCTTAGGTCCTTATTCCTAGTCCTAGTCACAGGCCCGCAGTTGTACGACTAACTTAAGTACTACCATGGTTTCGCTGTCCTTGCGAAACATAGACCTGCATAGGCCACCATAAAAACGTGTCACGACCCGCACCCAATATTTGGGCATGAACCGTATACACGCCCAGCCTACGTCGTAAAGTCGACGGTAGGACGCTGTACAATATGATGAACATCCATATAGTAATATAATTCCCATATGGGACAATTCATAACTCAAAATCACAACTCAACATCTAAAAGGTAAAATAAATAAACCATCTCTAATAAAAATATATAATGAATAAGTCAAATGACATCTCAACTACAAGTCTCAAAATCAACTCAATATCCAGTACAAAGTCTCAGCTCTAACTAAAAAGAAATTAAGCAAACACAGCGAGATCAGACGCTGCGTACTCCTCCTGATAAGCAAAATCCGTCTCTACTATATCCCCCATGTATGGGCCATACTGGTCAGGGCACTCGACCTCCTCGCAATCACCTAAAAATTTGTTTTGTTACCCAGTCAGGATGGAACGAGTACAATTCACTGAATACAGTTCCAATATATGAAAATGATTATAAAACAGAGGTTAGACATCAACTATATGTTTTGAAAATAAATAGAAAAATATGAGAAAGACTGAGAAATCAATAACAATAAATAAGCAAAATACCTTTCCAACTGTTAGAAGTACCCTTGATATGTGATCAGTCTGGGACACTACACCGCGAGGTCTATGAGGTCTACTTGCATGAAATAAACAATGTCTACGATGTCTACTTGCAGAAATTAAATAATGCCTACGAGGTCTACTTCCAGAAAATAAACAATATCTACGAGGTCTACTTGCAGAAAATAAACAATGTCTACGAGGTCTACTTGCATGAAATAAACAATGTCTATGGTCGGATCACACATCTTTGGTACTTCTTATATCCCGACTCAACAGTTCATAATAGAGTATAAAATCACATAACCAATGACCAATCAATGAAATATAGTAAAATTCAATATTAAAAATAGACAATAAACTGTACTCGCCTGGGCTAGGGTTCGGTGCCAACTCTGAGCCCAAGTAACCTATTGTTTGTACAATCATAATGTCAACATGTGAAATAGAAAGGAATAGACTAGTTACTAGCTTATCAGTTTCCTAGGATACTTATTTCCTCCACTTACTAGGCCACTAGTTCCAGTTAACTATACTTCATATGTAGTGTGTGTTCTTTTCCTCATATAATAAACCCTACCTCAATATGCACATGTATGTACATATGGTATTGTATACCCCTGCCCTTGCAACTGACAGACCCTAATACTCATCTACTATGGGTTTACGCTTGATATCAGGGTACTAAAATTTCTATGCTGGACACCATTTCCATCCATGCCAGTTCTTTACTGACCATAATATCAGTTTTTCTTTTGAAACCGATACACCCAATTTAGTTCTCATTGAACTGATATACCCAATTACTTCTTAGTGAACTGATATACTCAAATCAGTTCTTATTGAACTGATGTACTCAAATCACTTTCTGGTATTACAACCTAGCTTGCAATTGATGCCCAGATCAGTTTGGAGTTGATCAACACATCAATCATTGGTCCCCATGGTGTTGCATTTAGCTGGATATCCATTGGATATCCAGGGTTATAGGATACACCATATTTTCCTTGTACCTAATATCAATAATGTGGAACCCCAACTCCTCAATTAATTCAAGTGGGTCTTGCTAAACATACACAGGAATACTCCTAGTTCTACTGTGATATACAGGGCACTCTATAGAACATGGTCATGTACCCGAGCTTAGGCATATTGTCAGGAACAACTTAGGCACTCCAATGTTTACACCATGTTACCCAGGTATTAAGAACCTGTAGATACCTAGCCTTTATAGGTTTTCTGGGCCTGGGAGTACTATCCTGTCAAGCTGCCCCCATATAGACTGCCCCATCAAGCCTGCCCCCATGTAGAATGCCCTGTCAAGCCTGTCCCTATGTATGACATAGCCTAGACACTTGGATATTCTAAATTGGAAGCTCTGATACTATAGGGTCTCAGAATGTTACAAGGGATCACAAGGTCCGATATTATAGGTGTTTGATACACTAGTCCAAAACAGGGACTTTACAGTAGAACATGAATATGAGTGGTGACACTGTGGACTCAGGTTTGTGGAACAAGTCTATAGGCTTGGCTTGGGTCTTCTTGTTACAGGGGATAATGTCAGGCTTAGATCCTTATCCCATAGTACTAGTCTTATACACATCTATCCTTGTAAGCTGATTTGAAATATCAATATATAAAAGGGTCTACCTAGGTATCAGGTTTTCCAAGCTACTCATGGTTGTAACAAGTCGAGATGGATGTGTATATCAGTATTCCTAGTAGATATATAGGGACTTCCTGTATAGCCAATGGTGTTAACTGCTATAAGGATGTACTTGGTGTCTCTGATTACGAAAGGATTTGCACTTGAGTCTACAGTGGGGTCCCTGCCATTACTTAATGGTTGCAAAAGGGTACCCTTTTTAGGATTGATTTGGTAGAGGGTTACTTGCAATGTCTAAAGGGTTCTAGGGACTCCTAAGTCATGGCAACTGGATGGGTCAGGATATCCTTCCATGTCAGCTATTCTTCCTAAGTGTGTATAGCCCCATAGTAATGGTGTAGGGCTGCTTGCCAGGTTGTGTGGAGTACAGTCCCTACTGGTTATGGTTCATAAGCTTTTTCCTAGTTATTGATTCCTGTCCCTTTCTTAAGGAGCTGTTCTATAGTATCGTATTAAATCCCTTAGGTAACAGGGATTTGCCACAAGCTATTCCTTGGTTTCAACCATGCCTAGCTGGTACTGGATGAAACTCGAGCCCTGCTTCCTTGGACCCTATGGACATATCTTCAGTGTATTTCCTCTGTAATGTCTTTCCCGACCCTATGGGTGAATGTCTGTCCTGCCTATGTGCAAAATGCATGCCTGGAAGCATGGTCTATGGTGGCTAGGACCATCTATGCCTGTATCAATATTGACTTTCATGTGTATCTATTAAGGAAAAACATCGAACACCTACCCATCTACCCTAGGTGTCATACAAGATCAGAGCATTATATGGTTCAGAGAGATGAAAGAGTTACCTGTATTCAGCACCAGTTTCCAACTCCGATACTTTTGCTCGAACCTTTGTGACAGGGAGGGATTTGCTAGGGTTAATAGGGGAAAATGCAGTCAAAACATCTATGCATATATATAGGTGGTATGGATGTGATCGAAGGAAACATAAAGGGATTCAAATTATTTTGAATTGGATCATGCGCTTATCTCTTGATTCCTAAGAACAATCTCTATGTGTTCGATTAGTATTAGGAGTATTGGTTATATCCTGAATTCAAATTCGAAAATTACATTAAGGTTCTTGTTTCAAATTCTTTCGCAAAGAAGCCCCTTTTCTCAACACATATATTTACATATATTTGTGTGCATAAGTAACAGATGTCCAGGGTTAAAATGGATAATTAAAATACAATAATAAATAATATAAAAATAGATGGGGCTCACAGGTTGGATGACGAAGGATTCTTCAGTCTCTTTGGGAATAGTCAGTGGAAGCTTTTCAGAGGTTAGATGGTGATTGCTAGAGGAAGCAAGAAGTTCGGTCTCTGGTATATGGAGGGGAGCGCACAGGGGGCAAAGGAGGTAAACGCTGTCAGTGATGCGTCTACCGAGTTATGGCACAGGCAGCTCGGCCATATCAGCGAGAAGGGGATGAGCTACTTGGTGAACAGAAAGGTAATTCCAGGGCTCAAGTCTACAAAGTTGGAGAAGTGCACGCACTTCTTAGCTGGAAAAGATAAAATAGGGTGTCTTTCCAAAGTCACCCAAGTTCAAGGAAGCCGGCGTTGCTCGAGTTGATTCACTCGGATGTCTGCAGTCCTATGAATGTAAAATCTATTGGTGGTGCTTCTTACTTTGTAACTTTTATTGATAACTGTTCCAGGAACGTTTAGGTCTATGCCTTAAAGACCAAGGATCAGGTGCTGTCTACTTTCAAAGAGTTTCAGTCCTCTGTTGAAAGAGAGACGGGCAAGAAGTTATTGTGTGTTCGGTCCGACAACGACGACGAATACATCGGTCCCTTTGATGCTTATTACAGAGAGCAAGGGATATGACACCCGAAGACTCTGCCCAAGACACCTCAACTTAATAGTGTATCGGAGCGCATGAACAGGACACTGATGGAGAGGGGGCGGTGTTTGCTGTCAGAAGCAAACTTGCCAGGAAGTTATTGGGGGTGAGGCTCTTCTAACAGCTGCTTATGTTATTAATTTATCTCCTAGTGCTCCTTTGCAGGGTGATGTGCCTAATAAAGTATGGTACGGCAAAGAGACGTCATATTATCACCTGCGAGTGTTCGGATGTGAGACCTTCGTACATGTACCGAAGGACGAGAGGTCCAAACTTGAGTCGAAGATGAGGCGATGCATCTTTGCCGGCTACGGTCAGGATGAGTTTGGCTATAGACTCTACGACCCGGTGGGAAAAAAGCTCTACAGAAGCAGGGACGTGGTATTCGTCGAGGATCAGACCATGACCAACACTCAGGATTCCGATATGCCTTCTGAGGCTGAAGAATTGTCTGAGTTAGAATCATTTTGCTTCGAGCAGTTTCCAGAGGACATCACAGAGGATCCAATTATGGGGGAGTCAGTACATAGAGTTGCTTCCAACCTTGATCATCAGCCTGCTCATGGTGGTCAGGGTGTCCCTTAGGAGGATGAACATGCCAGGGAGGCAGTTTCTGAAGAGGAGGAGGCTGTTGGTATACAGCCAGCACCAGTGGCTCCACTGAAAAGGAGCGACAGAGATCATCGACCATCTACGAGATACTCACCGGGTGAGTATGTGCTACTAACTGATAGGGGAGAGCCCGAAAGTTTTGCAGAGGCTATGGAAGACAAACAAAGGCAGGAGTAGATGCAGGCTATACAGGAGGAGATGAGTTCCTTACACGCCAATTCCACTTATGAGCTGGTGCGGTTGCCAAAGGGCAAGAAGGCTTTGAAGAATCGATGGGTGTTTAGAGTGAAGCAGACGGATGATGCTACTCACCCTCGATACAAAGCGAAGCTGGTAGTTAAAGGCTACGGTCAGCGAAAAGGCATAGATTATGATGAGATCTTTTTGTCTATCGTCAAGCTTTCGTTTATTCGGGTGGTGCTAGCATTGGCAGCCAGTCTCGACTTGGAGGTCGAGCAGATGGACGTGAAGACGGTATTCCTTCACGGTGATCTTGAGGAAGAGGTATACAAGGAGCAGCCAGAGGGATTCTGTGAGAAGGGTAAGTCATATTTTGTCTGTCGGTTGAGGAAGAGCTTGTATGATCTGAAGCAGGCTTCGAGGTAGTGGTACAGAAAGTTCGAGTCATTTATGGGGGAGCATGGTTATGCACGGACTACGTCGGATCACTGTGTATTTGTGAGATATTTTGTCAAGGATGATTTTATCATTTTATTGCTCTATGTTGATGATATGCTATTAATGGGTCGGAATGCCACTAGGATAGCTGAGTTGAAGCGCCAACTGGACACGGCCTTCTCTATGAAGGATTTGGGCACAGTAAAGACTATTCTTGGAAGGAAATCAGCCGAGAGAGAGTCCAAGCTGCTACATTTATCCCAAAAGAAGTACATTTATCGGGTACTTCAGTATTTTGGTATGGACAGGTCGAAGAAAGTGAGTTGTCCCCTTGCAGCCCACTTTAAGTTCACTGAGGAGCAGAGTCCATCTACCGAGGATGAAAAAGAAGATATGGAGCAGGTTCCATATGCCTTAGCTGTAGGAAGTCTTATTTATGCTATGGTGTGTACGAGGCCAGACATCGCTCATACAGTTGGCACAGTTAGAAGGTATCTTTCAAATCCTAAAAGGGTATATTAGAGTACTGTCAAGTGGATTCTACGATACCTTCAGGGCTCTGTCGATTGGAGACTTTCTTTTGGTGGTGATGAGCTGAAGCTGGTTGGGTATACAGACGCTGATATGGCTAGAGATATAGACACGAGACGATCGACTTTGGACTTTGTGATGATGTTTGCTGGAGGAACGACATCGTGGCAGTCGTAGTTGCAGAAGTGTGTTGCCTTATCGACGACGGAGGCGGAATACATTACAACGACGGAGGCTTGCAAGGAGCTGCTGTGGATGAAAAAGCTGTTGCAGGAAATGGGGCTGAAGCAAGAGCAGTATACTTTGCTTTACGACAGTCAGAGTGCTATTCACCTTGTAAAGAACCAGACATTTCATAGTCGGTCAAAGCATATCGAGACTCGGTATCATTAGATACAGGATGTGGTTGAGAAGAAGGACGTGGCGCTTAAGAAGGTTCATACTAATGACAATGGAGCAG
>JANAVB010022597.1:15902283-16033277 GCA_029216955.1 Iris pallida | reverse complement strand
ACAACGACGACGAATACATCGGTCCCTTTGATGCTTATTACAGAGAGCAATATGACACCCGAAGACTCTGCCCAAGACACCTCAACTTAATAGTGTATCGGAGCGCATGAACAGGACACTGATGGAGAGGGGGCGGTGTTTGCTGTCAGAAGCAAACTTGCCAGGAAGTTATTGGGGGTGAGGCTCTTCTAACAGCTGCTTATGTTATTAATTTATCTCCTAGTGCTCCTTTGCAGGGTGATGTGCCTAATAAAGTATGGTACGGCAAAGAGACGTCATATTATCACCTGCGAGTGTTCGGATGTGAGACCTTCGTACATGTACCGAAGGACGAGAGGTCCAAACTTGAGTCGAAGATGAGGCGATGCATCTTTGCCGGCTACGGTCAGGATGAGTTTGGCTATAGACTCTACGACCCGGTGGGAAAAAAGCTCTACAGAAGCAGGGACGTGGTATTCGTCGAGGATCAGACCATGACCAACACTCAGGATTCCGATATGCCTTCTGAGGCTGAAGAATTGTCTGAGTTAGAATCATTTTGCTTCGAGCAGTTTCCAGAGGACATCACAGAGGATCCAATTATGGGGGAGTCAGTACATAGAGTTGCTTCCAACCTTGATCATCAGCCTGCTCATGGTGGTCAGGGTGTCCCTTAGGAGGATGAACATGCCAGGGAGGCAGTTTCTGAAGAGGAGGCTGTTGGTATACAGCCAGCACCAGTGGCTCCACTGAAAAGGAGCGACAGAGATCATCGACCATCTACGAGATACTCACCGGGTGAGTATGTGCTACTAACTGATAGGGGAGAGCCCGAAAGTTTTGCAGAGGCTATGGAAGACAAACAAAGGCAGGAGTAGATGCAGGCTATACAGGAGGAGATTTCTTACACGCCAATTCCACTTATGAGCTGGTGCGGTTGCCAAAGGGCAAGAAGGCTTTGAAGAATCGATGGGTGTTTAGAGTGAAGCAGACGGATGATGCTACTCACCCTCGATACAAAGCGAAGCTGGTAGTTAAAGGCTACGGTCAGCGAAAAGGCATAGATTATGATGAGATCTTTTTGTCTATCGTCAAGCTTTCGTTTATTCGGGTGGTGCTAGCATTGGCAGCCAGTCTCGACTTGGAGGTCGAGCAGATGGACGTGAAGACGGTATTCCTTCACGGTGATCTTGAGGAAGAGGTATACAAGGAGCAGCCAGAGGGATTCTGTGAGAAGGGTAAGTCATATTTTGTCTGTCGGTTGAGGAAGAGCTTGTATGATCTGAAGCAGGCTTCGAGGTAGTGGTACAGAAAGTTCGAGTCATTTATGGGGGAGCATGGTTATGCACGGACTACGTCGGATCACTGTGTATTTGTGAGATATTTTGTCAAGGATGATTTTATCATTTTATTGCTCTATGTTGATGATATGCTATTAATGGGTCGGAATGCCACTAGGATAGCTGAGTTGAAGCGCCAACTGGACACGGCCTTCTCTATGAAGGATTTGGGCACAGTAAAGACTATTCTTGGAAGGAAATCAGCCGAGAGAGAGTCCAAGCTGCTACATTTATCCCAAAAGAAGTACATTTATCGGGTACTTCAGTATTTTGGTATGGACAGGTCGAAGAAAGTGAGTTGTCCCCTTGCAGCCCACTTTAAGTTCACTGAGGAGCAGAGTCCATCTACCGAGGATGAAAAAGAAGATATGGAGCAGGTTCCATATGCCTTAGCTGTAGGAAGTCTTATTTATGCTATGGTGTGTACGAGGCCAGACATCGCTCATACAGTTGGCACAGTTAGAAGGTATCTTTCAAATCCTAAAAGGGTATATTAGAGTACTGTCAAGTGGATTCTACGATACCTTCAGGGCTCTGTCGATTGGAGACTTTCTTTTGGTGGTGATGAGCTGAAGCTGGTTGGGTATACAGACGCTGATATGGCTAGAGATATAGACACGAGACGATCGACTTTGGACTTTGTGATGATGTTTGCTGGAGGAACGACATCGTGGCAGTCGTAGTTGCAGAAGTGTGTTGCCTTATCGACGACGGAGGCGGAATACATTACAACGACGGAGGCTTGCAAGGAGCTGCTGTGGATGAAAAAGCTGTTGCAGGAAATGGGGCTGAAGCAAGAGCAGTATACTTTGCTTTACGACAGTCAGAGTGCTATTCACCTTGTAAAGAACCAGACATTTCATAGTCGGTCAAAGCATATCGAGACTCGGTATCATTAGATACAGGATGTGGTTGAGAAGAAGGACGTGGCGCTTAAGAAGGTTCATACTAATGACAATGGAGCAGACATGCTCACGAAGGTTCTACCGGGGAAGTTTGAGTACTGCAGGCAGATCATCGGGATGACGACCTCCTCCACCTAGTTGTGAAGGAGAAGATTTGCTGGAGTGGGGGGTTCCCAACCTATGTGGAGAAGACCCCGGAGTGCGACGAGTGCCGTCTGTGGTCAGAGAAGCTCGGGGAGGTGATGAGGCCATTCAGAGACGAAGCAGAAGCTTGGGAGCCACCAGATTACATATTGGAGCAGGGGAGGTAGAGTTTGGGCTGAACTCTGCCCCTACACAGAGTTCTGGCCGAAATCTACCTTTTGGTTCCAGAACTGTTCTGGTTTCCAAACACAGAGTTCTGGCTGAACTCTGTGTCGTTGGGGCTGAAGCATTTTTTAGGGTGATTGATCATCGTTGGATCGTATCCTGCGGTCCAAGTTTAGCTGTGGATTAGGGGGTTTATACATGGTTATTCCTAACCCTAATCACAACACAATATTGAAGAAAAGAGAGATCCACTACACCAAAACATGTAATTTGTAACACATTTTTTTTATGATTAGTAACGGTTATTACCGTAACACTCTTGTAACGATAATAACCGTTACAAAATTTAATAAACGTTACAAACATTTTAGTTTTATAATTTTATAATTTTATAACTTTTATAACATTAAAAACCGTTACAATTTATGTGACAGGGGAAGGAAAGAAAAAAATTCCAACTCTCCCGCACATTTTCATTTTTCCACTCGTTTCCTTCTCGAGATTTCATTTTCCCTCTCTTACCCTCTCTCGAATTTCCCCAGCCTCTTCTCGAGCTCCTCCAGCCTCGTTCCAACAAAAGTTGGATAAAGGGTGCACCCTTGAAAAAGAGGGGGAGAGAGATGAAGACGACGAAGGGAGGAAAGGTGATGAACCCCACTGATGCCTACCGGAAGGAGCTCCGGAAGAAGGAACTCAAAAGAGTAAGTCACCTCTTCCTCTCTCCAACAATTTATCTTTCCCTAGGGTTTCCAGTTTTCCCTTTCCTTCTCTATATATCATATATTCGGTCGATTCTTTTGTTTTTGCCATGGAAAATGAAGAAAGTTGTGACTTTTAGGGTTTTGATTCACCGTAGAGTATAATGCTTATCCGGCGATTCGGTATGGTCGATTTGTTTCTTTCCCTTCCGTGGATAGTGGAGAAAGTTGCAATCTTTTAGTGTTTCTGATCGATTGTAGATGGAAACTTTAATTATGATATTGGGTTATTTGCTTGGGATAATTATTCTTCTTCCTTTCATTAGTCAGTGGATTGTTATAGGAATTGCTGTTCTTTTGATCAGTAGGAAGACGGAAACCCTTCACAATTGATATCAGTAGTCTTGAATTGAGATCCTTGCGGAGAGTCGTGGAAGGGGATTTTGTGTTCGGGTTCATCTGTCACCTCAATGTTGTCTAAGTAGTCAAATTTTAATCAATATTTTGTTAAGTTATACTCATAATTGTCAGATTATGTAACTATATTTATGGTGATGTTAATAGTCAGATTTCTGGGTTGGGACTCAATGGTCTCGGGTATCTCCTTTCAGATTTGGTGTCCTTGAGAACATTGTGAGTTTGCTTTGTTCATTTGTCATGTATAAAGATCTCGTGCGCGAGAGATCTTCTGATTACTAATTGCAGGGGAGGTGGGGGATTTTGTTTTTGTTATTAGGGATTTGAGCAACAACAACATACATGATACAATCCCGTATCAGCTACCACCAAATCTTACCTACCTGTAAGTTTTCTTCTCGAGTGCTGGTTCTTTCCTAGAACAATTCTCATATATTCAGTATAAAGTGATGGATTCCATTGGATGTTGCAGGAATATTGCAAGCAACAATCTCAGCGGGAACCTTCCTTACTCTATATCTACCATGTTGTCGCTTACCTACCTGTAAGTTTCTTGCGCATGTTATGATTTGCCATCTGATGAAAAAGTAATCGAACTACTAGCATTAGGTCCATTAGTCATGTGTGCACGAACTCTTCATTGTAGGAATACCAGCCACAACTTGTTGTCTCAATCAATTGGAGATGTCTTCGCAAATCTCCAGAATCTATCACAGCTGTAAGATTTGATAACATTTTACTTGATTTTCATTACTTGTTGTTATAAACAATTTTACTCCTAAATTGTGAAGGAAAAATTATGGTCTTTGTAGTTGTAAGTGGATTCTTATTATTAGTATCTTGGTTAGCAAAATCAATTGTGCACCTATTATCTATAATTTAACTCAAATTTCTTGAGAGTTGAAACCAGCATAAGCACAAAAAATTTAATTGTGAACAGACTAAACTTCACAAACTTGATATCTATTATTATGCAAAATCATTAATTCAACATTTTACCTATTATAAATTTCCCCTTCCACGAAATCCCCTTCCACGACTCTCCACAACATTGAGGTGACAGATTTTTTAATTAATCAGATTACTGAAGTTCTATTACAGAACCAAAATAATCGACAATCTCAAAGTGCAACAAAAGTTAATAACTAGTACTATAGTACTGAAAATTATTGTTAACTCTCACGAGAGGAACAAGAAGTAGTCTATGAAGCTTGAATTAGTGAAAAGAGTGTTTGATGTAAGAAAACAGCAGTGCTAAAGAATGAATGGAATGTACGTACACTCCTTATGTGATCATTCAGACCATCGCTTCAATCTTCAAACTATGTGCTTTGAACATAATATGATTTATGCATATTCCTGTATGCAATTCGAAAACATGAATAATGTCAGCAAGTTATTCAGTTTAAACATAATGTGATTTATGCATATTCCTTACGAAGTGTGATCTTTGGTACACTTTAACTGTTGCTTTAATTTCTATCTATGTGCTTCTTCTAATTAGGTTTTTGGAGATGTTACAAACATGCCATAAGATGTTGCATTCGAATTAATTATGATGATACAAAAAACAACAGGAAGATGGTTGTTTCTTGGGAATACTCGAGCGCCGAAACGTGTTTTCTTATATCTGTTAAAAAAAGCATAAATGTAGTTTCCTATATTACACAAATACGGACATTAACACGAGCACAGATAGGATACGGATATGCTACTGATACCGACACCATTTTTCATGTGTTTGTGCAATGTAGCCTGGTCTTAATATATGAATAGTTGGAGTCTTAAAATTTCTTCTTCTTGCAGCAGTTCCAAATACAGAACTGCTCAACGTCTTTGTTTGTGATTCACTTTGGATTAATTCATTCTCAGAAGCTTGTGGAAGCAAACAGGTATTTCTAATGAAATACTTGCATCCTACCATATGGCAGTCAGTGAGGAGCTTTCTGGAACCAAGGATGTATTGCTTATCATCCAAGTAGAGCTTTATAAAAGCAAGGATATATATTATATATATATATATATATAATAATATATAATATTTATTTATTTATATATATATATATATATATATATATATATATATATACACACATCTCCATCAGAGTAGGTACTTCTCATATAGGTTTATGTGAGAACCTCAATATCTGGAGAACAAATGTCACTTATAAAAGAAAGTACACTATCATATACCAGGGTTGTGTCATAATGCTGAATGAGAGTGTTCTTTGTTAACCTACAGACCTCCCTACAGGAAACTAAGTTTAGAGGTTCACATGAAAACAGCACATCATTTCTATATTGTATAGAAACCATCTTGTAATCTTGTAGTCGGTATGCAATCATGGATACTTCATTTTATTCTACATCAGTTTACTTGTTTCAGTTATAATCTTTATTATAGTGGAGATACTAAAACCAAGAAGAACGGAAAAGTTGCAACTGTTGGAGGAAGATACATTGGTCTTCAACTGGGTACTTCTCTTAAAATGAATGATCTTGATGTCACAATTGTTTACCCAGAACCTTGGTGCAGTAAGTTTTCCTTCCATTAAACTGCTGCAATTTTAAACTGTCTTAAATTATATTCCTCTCTTGAAATTACGCTACAATAATTTATGTAAGCTTGGTATTATTGACCACATGTAATTTCTGAATAATGTTATAGCAAAGCCTAAAGTCTCAATTGCCAATGGTTGTATTTCAAAAGTGTTGTCTGCCCTTTAAAAGAGTATTTGTTGATCCTAGCAGTTCTTCAATGGGATGCAATTACAAGGCAATAACATCAATACGTGCTTTGGGTTTAGTGTAAAGTCTTGACACACTCAAGAATAGCTCCATTGAATGGATGTCTTGAAATGGAGGAGCGAGCTAAAGACATAGGAAAATAAAGAAGGAGCTGAGCTACAATTTCAATGGTAGCATGCTTTTGATTTATTTTTTTCTTGTTTTATGTTGTTCTGTTTCTTACTTACCTATTTTGCAATGTCGATGGGGACGATGACCGTTGCTGCACATCAGGTCCATGAAATTGGTTTATATTCTAGGCTATTCTTTTGTATGTTCGTTATGAAAATTTGTCCATCTATTTACCTGGTATCATACAGAATCTGCTATATTCCATGCTACATTATTCTAGTGTGGCACCTATGCCGGTAGTCATCACTTTAGATGACTCTTCTCTTTTATTGACTAAAACATGCCCAAAAAAGTTTTATGTGTAGACACACCTGCTGGTATTTGCAATGTCTTACCTACTTATGGCATCAGAGTTCAAGCTACTAAAACATACACAAAAAGGTTTTAGGCGTACACACACAATGTGTTACCTACTTATGGCATCAGAGTTCAAGCTACGTTATTTGGATACAAGTTGTATTACAATGTGTTACCTACTTATGCCATCAGAGTTCAAGCTACTAAAATATGCCCAAAAAAGGTTTTAGGCGTACACACACTTGCTGGTACTTACAATGTGTTACCTACTTATGGCATCAGAGTTCAAGCTACGTTATTTGGATATAAGTTGTATTACAATGTGTTACCTACTTATGGCATCAGAGTTCAAGCTACTAAAACATGCCCAAAAAAGTTTTATGCATACACACCTACTAGTTGGTTTTCATTACAAAAGAAAATATCTTAGGGTCCCATTTGGGTCTTGCTTTCGATGTCATAGAAAAATATTAATTTGAAGCAAAAATCAATACTAAATTTTTTGCTGATATTATTTGCGAAAACAATTGTAAGGAATTGACAAAATCAATCAACAAGCCTTCTTGTCGTGGTAGCAAAGAAAAAAGTACCTTGAACAAAATTTATATAAAACAAAATTAATTTGACAAAATCATCCATACACATTTTCTCTTTTCCTTTTTTTACTTCATGTACATACATTTCACTTTCCACTTCATTGTATTTTAAGATAAGACTATTTTAAGCAAAATAAGTTATAAAAAAAGATTAAATATTAAAGTTTTTTGCTTTTAAATTGTGGATTAGTTAAGTTATCTTGGTTTGTTTTCAAAATATGGATTTACTATGTTAAATACCATCTACCTTTTGTTATATATTTTTTAAAAAATATTACAATCTAAATTAGATATTTTAATGGATAAACATTTTATTTCTAAATTTATTGAATTATTTTATTCTTTGATGTATTGGATTGAAATGAAATAAGAATTGAATATGAAATAGGCTATTAATAATGATATATTAATAATGTAAACCTAGAGTTTTTGGAAATTTCCAAACAAAACTCCTAAGATCATCTTTATCTATAAACCGAACTCTAAAGGCTAAAACTTTGTTGGTTTCTATTTTTTTATTTACTCTCAATTTAAAAAAAACTTCAATAAATATGAATTTATGAATCAAATTTAGAAGTTACCTGGTGTCCTTTTCACTTTGTAGATAATATGCTAGACTTCAAATGTTGCTTGTTCTTTAATCATTTAGGAAACCAATTGAGTATTGTTAGTACGTATTTGGTTGTTACAAACTTTAGGTCAATTGGCTATTTAACTATTATGATATCCTGTTTATCAATATTTCACATATTATGAAAAGCATACTTTTATATTTTACGCAAACTCCTGAATCCTTTTTTCTAATCGCAAACTAAAAACAAAAAAAAAAAAACGAATGAACCCAAGAAAAATTTTTTCGATGTAAATAAAAAATAATGTAGAGAAGACTTCCAAATAGAGACATGTGCCCTACTAATCGACCATGGCAGTATGGATAGTATTATAGTTTATCAAATTCCACAATTATGTTTAGAAGACTTCACTCATGGTCAAAATTTTCATCGACTTTGATTTGGAATTCCTAGCCATTTCAAAGAGCATGTGCACCAATTTAATTAATGACTCCAAAATTATTTGTTTCAAATTAACTTAGCCAGCTATAATATAACAAAATACTTTATTTCTTTTTTGGAAATCCGAGATAAAGGATTATCTTCGTAAGCAATTGAAGGACTAGTTTCTTCCTGTTTAAACTAGAGCATATGTTGTTATCATTCAATGACAAAAATTGTTACGTGGTTCCTAATATTTTTCAAATGAGATAAAACAATGAAAAATACCAAATACTTTGGAGGAAACTCCTTTAGCACCCATGACTGGCGTGTAACCTTCAATTCGATCAATCTGACCCAACACAACCCAACCCAACAAAATACTTTTGAACAAACTCCTTTTGAACTAAAAATCCTTTTGTACAAATACTTTTACTACTTCATTTTATTCCTTGTCATTATTATTCCCTATTTAATTATTAGTTATTTATTTCTCTTATGCGATATTACTGGCCTTGTTTAATTTATAATTGAAATGTCATGAGTTTTTTTTTCAAATTCCAATATAGGGGTTTTGACGTATGTATGTGATCATGGGAATTTTGCAAACCTTTATTACTTAAACTGTGAATAGGACTCATACACCACATACTTGACTACCTAATATCATATGGTTGTCCATATATAGAACATCAATTCTAATAAAACATTGTACACATCGATAACTTACCTTGAGTTTGACCTGTATACTAGATTTGTAGTGTATCATTTAACTGGTTGCATTTCGTCGTATCATATCCTATTTTCAAAAGTTATCTAAGTATTCTTTTTATTATTTTACCTATCTTAGCTTTATCCTAAAGTATAGACTTTACGGATATACTATACTTTCCTCAATTCTGACTAGATAATGTTTATAGTTGTATGTGAAGAGAAATATACCCGACTCATTATGGCTCATATCCGGGTGATGGACATCACTACATATCTTAGTTAGTGTTGGGTGAGATTGCAAGAGATACTTAGAAGTTAGTTGATTGGATAATTTCTCAATTTCAGATGTATATAATTATATAGTGGGTTTGTTCCAATAATATAGAATTCCTTTTTTTTATTGGACATACTTTTTTACTGGTTATCTTATGATTTATGTTTATAATTATATGTTTCTTGTGAATGAGCTTGCTAAAGTATTGATGTTGCAATCTTTGTTTACTATAGATAAAGAGCCATTAGCTATATACTATTTACTATTGTCGATGTTGTGAAGAATGAAGGATGTAGTCCCATACTAGTAGACACAATTATTTAGGTGAGGCTCGTGACAAATTTTCCTAATTGATTTGAAATCGTTACGATCCAAATAGCCATGAGGAAAGCAATCGTAGGAAACTTGTTACCTGATTTTTGGCGAATAAAGAATCCATTGCATGATTATGTTTCCTCAACTGTTTACTTGGATCTCAATGACCATAAACAACGCAGTTATACATAAAAAAAAAGACATCAATAACAAAAGGGACAAAAAATACTATAGGCTGTTTGTTGTATTTGCTTTTATTGCTCCAAATTTTATTCTAGCAACCAAGATTTTTATCTTCTTGATTTACATTATTAGATACTATTATTGTGGAGGTGGAATTCGTTTGAATGTAACAATACACCAAAAGTTTCTTTTTATATTCTTCCAAACTTGACTCAACGTTTCACGTATATAAGGACAAGAGGTAACTCCTTCTTCATCCGTAAGGAAACCCTTACGTGGAAAGTCCTTCTGCGTGACACGAAATGCAGCCATCTGACCAACAAGCAAGAAAAACAAGAGAAGAGCAACAACTTTTGTGATTGTTCTACTTTTTCTCGATTCCATGTTTCTCTCCTTAACTGATTTTTTCTTTAATGAATGAATAGTTTGATGAAGAAACAATGGTTCTGAAATAAGAAGAAAATCACTTTTATACAAAAAATCGAGCTGAGAAACGAATGCAATTGTAAAAGACTAATTAAAGTGGTAAGTTATATAAGAATTTATTTATTAATTTGTGTGCTAACGTAACAAGAAGAGTTGCTTGTAATCTTCATGGAATTAATATAATTGGTTTCATACAGTATGTTGCAATTTATTGACTCATTTCTATTTTTCGCTTCTCGTAATGTGTGTTGAATATGTTTCACTCAAAAAATAGTACGGTAAGGATGCATATTATTTTTTATTATTTTATTTTTAAATATGGAAGATTATGTTATCTTAGGGTCCCATTTGGGTCTTGCTTTCGATGTCTTAGAAAAATATTAATTTGAAGCAAAAATCAATACTAAATTTTTTGCTGATATTATTTGCGGAAACAATTGTAAGGAATTGACAAAATCAATCAACAAGCCTTCTTATCGTGGTAGCAAAGAAAAAAGTACCTTGAACAAATTTATATAAAACAAAATTATTTTGACAAAATCATCCATACACATTTTTCTCTTTTCCTTTTTTTACTTCATGTACATACATTTCACTTTCCACTTCATTGTATATTAAGATAAGACTATTTTAAGTGAAATAAGTTATAAAAAAAAGATTAAATATTAAAGTTTGTTTGCTTTTAAATTGTGGATTGGTTAAGTTATCTTGGTTTGTTTTCAAAATATGGATTTACTATGTTAAATACCATCTACCTTTTGTTATATATATTTTTAAAAAATATTACAATCTAAATTAGATATTTTAATGGATAAACATTTTATTTCTAAATTTATTGAATTATTTTATTCTTTGATGTATTGGATTGAAATGAAATGAGAATTGAATATGAAATAGGCTATTAATAATGATATATTAATAATGTAAACCTAGAGTTTTTGGAAATTTCCAAACAAAACTCCTAAGATCATCTTTATCTATAAAACCGAACTCTAAAGGCTAAAACTTTGTTGGTTTCTATTTTTTTTATTTACTCTCAATTTAAAAAAACTTCAATAAATATGAATTTATGAATCAAATTTAGAAGTTACCTGGTGTCCTTTTCACTTTGTAGATAATATGCTAGACTTCAAATGTTGCTTGTTCTTTAATCATTTAGGAAACCAATTGAGTATTGTTAGTACGTATTTGGTTGTTACAAACTTTAGGTCAATTGGCTATTTAACTATTATGATATCCTGTTTTATCAATATTTCACATATTATGAAAAGCATACTTTTATATTTTACGCAAACTCCTGAATCCTTTTTTCTAATCGCAAACTAAAAACAAAATCAAAAAAAACAAATGAACCCAAGAAAAATGTTTTTCGATGTAAATAAGAAAAATAATGTAGAGAAGACTTCCAAATAGAGACATGTGCCCTACTAATCGACCATGGCAGTATGGATAGTATTATAGTTTATCAAATTCCACAATTATGTTTAGAAGACTTCACTCATGGTCAAAATTTTCATCGACTTTGATTTTGGAATTCCTAGCCATTTCAAAGAGCATGTGCACCAATTTAATTAATGACTCCAAAATTATTTGTTTCAAATTAACTTAGCCAGCTATAATATAACAAAATACTTTATTTCTTTTTTGGAAATCCGAGATAAAGGATTATCTTCGTAAGCAATTGAAGGACTAGTTTCTTCCTGTTTTAAACTAGAGCATATGTTGTTATCATTGACAATGACAAAAATTGTTACGTGGTTCCTAATATTTTTTCAAATGAGATAAAACAATGAAAAATACCAAATACTTTGGAGGAAACTCCTTTAGCACCCATGACTGGCGTGTAACCTTCAATTCGATCAATCTGACCCAACACAACCCAACCCAACAAAATACTTTTGAACAAACTCCTTTTGAACTAAAAATCCTTTTGTACAAATACTTTTACTACTTCATTTTATTCCTTGTCATTATTATTCCCTATTTAATTATTAGTTATTTATTTCTCTTATGCGATATTACTGGCCTTGTTTAATTTATAATTGAAATGTCATGAGTTTTTTTTTTCAAATTCCAATATAGGGGTTTTGACGTATGTATGTGATCATGGGAATTTTGCAAACCTTTATTACTTAAACTGTGAATAGGACTCATACACCACATACTTGACTACCTAATATCATATGGTTGTCCATATATAGAACATCAATATTCTAATAAACATTGTACACACATCGATAACTTACCTTGAGTTTGACCTGTATACTAGATTTGTAGTGTATCATTTAACTGGTTGCATTTCGTCGTATCATATCCTATTTTCTAAAAGTTATCTAAGTATTCTTTTTATTATTTTACCTATCTTAGCTTTATCCTAAAGTATAGACTTTACGGATATACTATACTTTCCTCAATTCTGACTAGATAATGTTTATAGTTGTATGTGAAGAGAAAATATACCCGACTCATTATGGCTCATATCCGGGTGATGTGGACATCACTACATATCTTAGTTAGTGTTGGGTGAGATTGCAAGAGATACTTAGAAGTTAGTTGATTGGATAATTTCTCAATTTCAGATGTATATAATTATATAGTGGGTTTGTTCCAATAATATAGAATTCCTTTTTTTTATTGGACATACTTTTTTACTGGTTATCTTATGATTTATGTTTATAATTATATGTTTCTTGTGAATGAGCTTGCTAAAGTATTGATGTTGCAATCTTTGTTTACTATAGATAAAGAGCCATTAGCTATATACTATTTACTATTGTCGATGTTGTGAAGAATGAAGGATGTAGTCCCATACTAGTAGACACAATTATTTAGGTGAGGCTCGTGACAAATTTTCCTAATTGATTGAAATCGTTACGATCCAAATAGCCATGAGGAAAGCAATCGTAGGAAACTTGTTACCTGATTTTTGGCGAATAAAGAATCCATTGCATGATTATGTTTCCTCAACTGTTTACTTGGATCTCAATGACCATAAACAACGCAGTTATACATAAAAAAAAAGACATCAATAACAAAAGGGACAAAAAATACTATAGGCTGTTTGTTATATTTGCTTTTATTGCTCCAAATTTATTCTAGCAACCAAGATTTTATCTTCTTGATTTACATTATTAGATACTATTATTGTGGAGGTGGAATTCGTTTGAATGTAACAATACACCAAAAGTTTCTTTTTATATTCTTCCAAACTTGACTCAACGTTTCACGTATATAAGGACAAGAGGTAACTCCTTCTTCATCCGTAAGGCAACCCTTACGTGGAAAGTCCTTCTGCGTGACACGAAATGCTGCCATCTGACCAACAAGCAAGAAAAACAAGAGAAGAGCAACAACTTTTGTGATTGTTCTACTTTTTCTCGATTCCATGTTTCTCTCCTTAACTGATTTTTTCTTTAATGAATGAATAGTTTGATGAAGAAACAATGGTTCTGAAATAAGAAGAAAATCACTTTTATACAAAAAATCGAGCTGAGAACGAATGCAATTGTAAAAGACTAATTAAAGTGGTAAGTTATATAAGAATTTATTATTAATTTGTGTGCTAACGTAACAAGAAGAGTTGCTTGTAATCTTCATGGAATTAATATAATTGGTTTCATACAGTATGTTGCAATTTATTGACTCATTTCTATTTTTCGCTTCTCGTAATGTGTGTTGAATATGTTTCACTCAAAAAATAGTACGGTAAGGATGCATATTATTTTTATTATTTTATTTTTAAATATGGAAGATTATGTTATCTTAGGGTCCCATTTGGGTCTTGCTTTCGATGTCTTAGAAAAATATTAATTTGAAGCAAAATCAATACTAAATTTTTGCTGATATTATTTGCGGAAACAATTGTAAGGAATTGACAAAATCAATCAACAAGCCTTCTTATCGTGGTAGCAAAGAAAAAAGTACCTTGAACAAAATTTATATAAAACAAAATTATTTTGACAAAATCATCCATACACATTTTTCTCTTTTCCTTTTTTTACTTCATGTACATACATTTCACTTTCCACTTCATTGTATATTAAGATAAGACTATTTTAAGTGAAATAAGTTATAAAAAAAGATTAAATATTAAAGTTTGTTTGCTTTTAAATTGTGGATTAGTTAAGTTATCTTGGTTAGTTTTCAAAATATGGATTTACTATGTTAAATACCATCTACCTTTTGTTATATATATTTTTAAAAAAATATTACAATCTAAATTAGATATTTTAATGGATAAACATTTTATTTCTAAATTTATTGAATTATTTTATTCTTTGATGTATTGGATTGAAATGAAATGAGAATTGAATATGAAATAGGCTATTAATAATGATATATTAATAATTTAAACCTAGAGTTTTTGGAAATTTCCAAACAAAATTCCTAAGATCATCTTTATCTAAAAAACCGAACTCTAAAGGCTAAAACTTTGTTGGTTTCTATTTTTTTTTATTTACTCTCAATTTAAAAAAAACTTCAATAAATATGAATTTATGAATCAAATTTAGAAGTTACCTGGTGCCCTTTTCACTTTGTAGATAATATGCTAGACTTCAAATGTTGCTTGTTCTTTAATCATTTAGGAAACCAATTGAGTATTGTTAGTACGTATTTGATTGTTACAAACTTTAGGTCAATTGGCTATTTAACTATTATGATATGCTGTTTTATCAATATTTCACATATTATGAAAAGCCTACTTTTATATTTTACGCAAACTCCTGAATCCTTTTTTCTAATCGCAAACTAAAAACAAATTAAAAAAACAAATGAACCCAAGAAAAATGTTTTTCGATGTAAATAAGAAAAATAATGTAGAGAAGACTTCCAAATAGAGACATGTGCCCTACTAATCGACCATGGCAGTATGGATAGTATTATAGTTTATCAAATTCCACAATTATGTTTAGAAGACTTCACTCATGGTCAAAATTTTCATCGACTTTAATTTTGGAATTCCTAGCCATTTCAAAGAGCATGTGCACCAATTTAATTAATGACTCCAAAATTATTTGTTTCAAATTAACTTATAGCCAGCTATAATATAACAAAATACTTTATTTCTTTTTTGGAAATCCGAGATAAAGGATTATCTTCGTAAGCACTTGAAGGACTAGTTTCTTCCTGTTTTAAACTAGAGCATATGTTGTTATCATTGACAATGACAAAAATTGTTACGTGGTTCCTAATATTTTTTCAAATGAGATAAAACAATGAAAAATACCAAATACTTTGGAGGAAACTCCTTTATCACCCATGACTGGCGTGTAACCTTCAATTCGATCAATCTGACCCAACACAACCCAACCCAACAAAATACTTTTGAACAAACTCCTTTTGAACTAAAAATCCTTTCGTACAAATACTTTTACTACTTCATTTTATTCCTTGTCATTATTATTCCCTATTTAATTATTAGTTATTTATTTCTCTTATGCGATATTACTGGCCTTGCTTAATTTATAATTGAAATGTCATGAGTTTTTTTTTCAAATTCCAATATAGGGGTTTTGACGTATGTATGTGATCATGGGAATTTTGCAAACCTTTATTACTTAAACTGTGAATAGGACTCATACACCACATACTTGACTACCTAATATCATATGGTTGTCCATATATAGAACATCAATATTCTAATAAACATTGTACACACATCGATAACTTACCTTGAGTTGACATGTATACTAGATTTGTAGTGTATCATTTAACTGGTTGCATTTCGTCGTATCATATCCTATTTTCTAAAAGTTATCTAAGTATTCTTTTTATTATTTTACCTATCTTAGCTTTATCCAAAAGTATAGACTTTGCGGATATACTATACTTTCCACAATTCTGACTAGATAATGTTTATAGTTGTATGTGAAGAGGAAATATACCCGACTCATTATGGCTCATATCCGGGTGATGTGGACATTACTACATATCATAGTTAGTGTTGGGTGAGATTGCAAGAGATACTTAGAAGTTAGTTGATTGGATAATTTCTCAATTTTAGATGTATATAATTATATAGTGGGTTTGTTCCAATAATATAGAATTCCTTTTTTTTATTGGACATACTTTTTTACTGGTTATATTATGATTTATGTTTATAATTATAAGTTTCTTGTGAATGAGCTTGCTAAAGTATTGATGTTGCAATCTTTGTTTACTATAGATAAAGAGCCATTAGCTATATACTATTTACTATTGTCGATGTTGTGAAGAATGAAGGATGTAGTCCCATACTAGTAGACACAATTATTTAGGTGAGGCTCGTGACAAATTTTCCTAATTGATTTGAAATCGTTACTACCCAAATAGCCATGAGGAAAGCAATCGTAGGAAACTTGTTACCTGATTTTTGGCGAATAAAGAATCCATTGCATGATTATGTTTCCTCAACTGTTTACTTGGATCTCAATGACCATAAACAACGCAGTTATACATAAAAAAAAAAGACATCAATAACAAAAGGGACAAAAAATACTATAGGCTGTTTGTTGTATTTGCTTTTATTGCTCCAAATTTTATTCTAGCAACCAAGAATTTTATCTTCTTGATTTACATTATTAGATACTATTATTGTGGAGGTGGAATTCGTTTGAATGTAACAATACACCAAAAGTTTCTTTTTATATTCTTCCAAACTTGACTCCACGTTTCACGTATATAAGGACAAGAGGTAACTCCTTCTTCATCCGTAAGGCAACCCTTACGTGGAAAGTCCTTCCGCGTGACACGAAATGCAGCCATCTGACCAACAAGCAAGAAAAACAAGAGAAGAGCAACAACTTTTGTGATTGTTCTACTTTTTCTCGATTCCATGTTTCTCTCCTTAACTGATTTTTTCTTTAATGAATGAATAGTTTGATGAAGAAACAATGGTTCTGAAATAAGAAGAAAATCACTTTTATACAAAAAACCGAGCTGAGAAACGAATGCAATTGTAAAAGACTAATTAAAGTGGTAAGTTATATAAGAATTTATTTATTAATTTGTGTGCTAACGTAAAAAGAAGAGTTGCTTGTAATCTTCATGGAATTAATATAATTGGTTTCATACAGTATGTTGCAATTTAATGACTCATTTCTATTTTTCGCTTCTCGTAATGTGTGTTGAATATGTTTCACTCAAAAAATAGTACGGTAAGGATGCATATTAATATTTTTTATTTTATTTTTAAATATGGAAGATTATGTTATCTTAGGGTCCCATTTGGGTCTTGCTTTCGATGTCTTAGAAAAATATTAATTTGAAGCAAAAATTAATACTAAATTTTTTGCTGATATTATTTGCGAAAACAATTGTAAGGAATTGAAAATCAATCAACAAGCCTTCTTGTCGTGGTAGCAAAGAAAAAAGTACCTTGAACAAAATTTATATAAAACAAAATTATTTTGACAAAATCATCCATACACATTTTTCTCTTTTCCTTTTTTTACTTCATGTACATACATTTCACTTTCCACTTCATTGTATATTAAGATAAGACTATTTTAAGTGAAATAAGTTATAAAAAAAAGATTAAAAATTAAAGTTTGTTTGCTTTTAAATTGTGGATTAGTTAAGTTATCTTGGTTAGTTTTCAAAATATGGATTTACTATGTTAAATACCATCTACCTTTTGTTATATATATTTTTAAAAAAATATTACAATCTAAATTAGATATTTTAATGGATAAACATTTTATTTCTAAATTTATTGAATTATTTTATTCTTTGATGTATTGGATTGAAATGAAATGAGAATTGAATATGAAATAGGCTATTAATAATGATATATTAATAATTTAAACCTAGAGTTTTTGGAAATTTCCAAACAAAACTCCTAAGATCATCTTTATCTATAAAACCGAACTCTAAAGGCTAAAACTTTGTTGGTTTCTATTTTTTTTTTATTTACTCTCAATTTAAAAAAAAACTTCAATAAATATGAATTTATGAATCAAATTTAGAAGTTACCTAGTGCCCTTTTCACTTTGTAGATAATATGCTAGACTTCAAATGTTGCTTGTTCTTTAATCATTTAGGAAACCAATTGAGTATTGTTAGTACGTATTTGATTGTTACAAACTTTAGGTCAATTGGCTATTTAACTATTATGATATCCTTTTTTATCAATATTTCACATATTATGAAAAGCCTACTTTTATATTTTACGCAAACTCCTGAATCCTTTTTTCTAATCGCAAACTAAAAACAAAATTAAAAAAACAAATGAACCCAAGAAAAATGTTTTTCGATGTAAATAAGAAAAATAATGTAGAGAAGACTTCCAAATAGAGACATGTGCCCTACTAATCGACCATGGCAGTATGGATAGTATTATAGTTTATCAAATTCCACAATTATGTTTAGAAGACTTCACTCATGGTCAAAATTTTCATCGACTTTGATTTTGGAATTCCTAGCCATTTCAAAGAGCATGTGCACCAATTTAATTAATGACTCCAAAATTATTTGTTTCAAATTAACGTAGCCAGCTATAATATAACAAAATACTTTATTTCTTTTTTGGAAATCCGAGATAAAGGATTATCTTCGTAAGCACTTGAAGGACTAGTTTCTTTCTGTTTTAAACTAGAGCATATGTTGTTATCATTGACAATGACAAAAATTGTTATGTGGTTCCTAATATTTTTTCAAATGAGATAAAACAATGAAAAATACCAAATACTTTGGAGGAAACTCCTTTAGCACCCATGACTGGCGTGTAACCTTCAATTCGATCAATCTGACCCAACACAACCCAACCCAACAAAATACTTTTGAACAAACTCCTTTTGAACTAAAAATCCTTTTGTACAAATACTTTTACTACTTCATTTTATTCCTTGTCATTATTATTCCCTATTTAATTATTAGTTATTTATTTCTCTTATGCGATATTACTGGCCTTGTTTAATTTATAATTGAAATGTCATGAGTTTTTTTTTTCAAATTCCAATATAGGGGTTTTGACGTATGTATGTGATCATGGGAATTTTGCAAACCTTTATTACTTAAACCGTGAATAGGACTCATACACCACATACTTGACTACCTAATATCATATGGTTGTCCATATAGAACATCAATATTCTAATAAACATTGTACACACATCGATAACTTACCTTGAGTTTGACCTGTATACTAGATTTATAGTGTATCATTTAACTGGTTGCATTTCGTCGTATCATATCCTATTTTCTAAAAGTTATCTAAGTATTCTTTTTATTATTTTACCTATCTTAGCTTTATCCTAAAGTATAGACTTTACAGATATACTATACTTTCCTCAATTCTGACTAGATAATGTTTATAGTTGTATGTGAAGAGGAAATATACACGACTCATTATGACTCATATCCGGCTGATGTGGACATCACTACATATCATAGTTAGTGTTGGGTGAGATTGCAAGAGATACTTAGAAGTTAGTTGATTGGATAATATCTCAATTTCAGATGTATATAATTATATAGTGGGTTTGTTAATAATATAGAATTCCTTTTCTATTGGACATTTTTTTTACTGGTTATCTTATAATTTATGTTTATAATTATATGTTTCTTGTGAATGAGCTTGCTAAAGTATTGATGTTGCAATCTTTGTTTACTATAGATAAAGAGCCATTAGCTACATACTGTTTACTATTGTCGATGTTGTGAAGAATGAAGGACGTAGTCCCATACTAGTAGACACAATTATTAGGTGAGGCTCGTGACAAATTTTCCTAATTGATTTGAAATCGTTACTACCCAAATAGCCATGAGGAAAGCAATCGAAGGAGACTTGTTTCCTGATTTTTGGCGAATAAAGAATCGATTGCATGATTATGTTTCCTCAACTGTTTACTTGGATCTCAATGACCATAAACAACGCAGTTATACATAAAAGAAAAGACATCAATAACAAAAGGGACAAAAATACTAGAGGCCATTTGTTGTATTTGCTTTTATTCCTCCAAATTTTATTCTAGCAACCAAGAATTTTATCTTCTTGATTTACATTATTAGGATACTATTATTGTGGAGGTGGAATTCGTTTGAATGTAACAATACACCAAAAGTTTCTTTTTATATTCTTCCAAACTTGACTCCACGTTTCATGTATATAAGGACAAGAGGTAACTCCTTCTTCATCCGTAAGGCAACCCTTACGTGGAAAGTCCTTCCGCGTGACACGAAATGCAGCCATCTGACCAACAAGCAAGAAAAACAAGAAAAGAGCAACAACTTTTGTGATTGTTCTACTTTTTCTCGATTCCATGTTTCTCTCCTTAACTTACTTTTCCCTTAATGAATGAATAGTTTGATGAAGATACAATGGTTCTGAAATAAGAAGAAAATCACTTTTAATACAAGAAACCGAGCTGAGAAACGAATGTAATTGTAAAAGACTAATTAAAGTGGTAAGTTATATAAGAATTTATTTATTAATTTGTGTGCTAACGTAACAAGAAGAGTTGCTTGTAATCTTCATGGAATTAATATAATTGGTTTCATATAGTATGTTGCAATTTAATGACTCATTTCTATTTTTTGCTTCTCGTAATGTGTGTTGAATATGTTTCACTCAAAAAATAGTACGGTAAGGATGCATATTATTTTTTATTATTTTATTTTTGGATATGGAAGATTATGATATCTTAGGGTCCCATTTGGGTCTTGCTTTCGATGTCCTAGAAAAATATTAATTTGTAGCAAAATCAATACTTAATTTTTTGCAGATATTATTTGTGAAAACAATTGTAAGGAATTGACAAAATCAATCAACGAGCCTTCTTGTCGTGGTAGCGAAGAAAAAAGTACCTTGACCAAAATTTATATAAAACAAAATTATTTTGACAAAATCATCCATACACATTTTTCTGTTTTCCTTTTTTCACTTCATGTACATACATTTCACTTTCCACTTCATTGTATTTTAAGATAAGACTATTTTAAGTGAAATAAGTTTTAAAAAAAGATTAAATATTAAAGTTCGTTTGCTTTTAAATTGTGGATTAGTTAAGTTATCTTAGTTAGTTTTCAAAATATGGATTTACTATGTTAAATACCATCTACCTTTTGTTAAATATATTTTAAAAAATATTACATTCTAAATTAGATATTTAAATGGATAAACATTTTATTTCTAAATTTATTGAATTATTTTATTCTTTGATGTATTGGATTGAAATGAAATGAGAATTGAATATGGAATAGGCTATTAATAATGATATATTAATAATTTAAACCTAGAGTTTTTGGAAATTTCCAAACAAAACACCTAAGATCATCTTTATCTACAAAACGGAACTCTAAAGGCTAAAACTTTGTTGGTTTCTATTTTTTTTTATTTACTCTCAATTTAAAAAAACCTCAATAAATATGAATTTATGAATCAAATTTAGAAGTTACTTGGTGCCCTTTTCACTTTGTAGATAATATGCTAATGTTGCTTGTTCTTTAATCATTTTGGAAACCAATTGAGTTTAGTTAGTACGTATTTGATTGTTACAAACTTTAGGTCAATTGGCTATTTAACAATTATGATATCATGTTTTATCAATATTTCACATATTATGAAAAGCCTACTTTTATATTTTACGGAAACTCCTGAATCCGTTTATCTAATCGCAAACTAAAAACAAAATTAAAAAAAACAAATGAACCCAAAAATAATGTTTTTCGATGTAAATAAGAAAAATAATGTAGAGAAGACTTCCAAATAAAGACATGTGCCCTACTAATCGGCCATGGCAGTATGGATAATATTATAGTTTATCAAATTCCACAATTATGTTTAGAAGACTCTAAATTTTCATCGACTATGATTTAGGAATTCCTAGCCATTTCAAAGAGCACGTGCACCAATTTAATGAATGACTCCAAAATTATTTGTTTCAAATTAACTTAGCCAGCTATAATATAAAAAAATACTTTATTTCTTTTTTGGAAATTCGAGATAAAGGATTATCTTCGTAAGCACTTGAAGGACTAGTTTCTTCATGTTTCAAACTAGAGCATATGTTGTTATCATTAACAATGACAAAAATTGTTATGTGGTTCCTAATATTTTTTCAAATAAGATAAAACAATGAAAAATACCAAATACTTTGGAGGAAAATCCTTAAGCACCCATGACTGGCATGTAACCTTCAATTCGATTAATCTGACCCAACACAACCCAACCCAACAAAATACTTTTGAACAAACTCCTTTTGAACTAAAAATCCTTTTGTACAAATACTTTTACTACTTCATTTTATTCCTTGTCATTATTATTCCCTATTTAATTATTAGTTATTTATTTCTCTTATGCGATATTACTGGCCTTGTTTAATTTATAATTGAAATATCATGAGTTTTTTTTTTCAAATTCCAATATAGGGGTTTTGACGTATGTTTGTGATCATGGGAATTTTCCAAACCTTTATTACTTAAACTGTGAATAGGACTCATACACCACATACTTGACTACCTAATATACTATGGTTGTCCATATATAGAACATCAATATTCTAATAAACATTGTACACACGTAGATAACTTACCTCGAGTTTGACCGGTATACTAGATTTATAGTGTATCATTTAACTGGTTGCATTTCGTCGTATCATATCCTATTTTTTAAAAGTTATCTAAGTATTCTTTTTATTATTTTACCTATCTTAGCTTTATCCTAAAGAATAGACTTTACGGATATACTATACTTTCCTCAATTCTGACTAGATAATGTTTATAGTTGTATGTGAAGAGGAAATGTACCCGACTCATTATGGCTCATATCCGGGTGATGTGTACATCACTACATATCATAGTTAGTGTTGGGTGAGATTGCAAGAGATACTTAGAAGTTAGTTGATTGGATAATTTCTCAATTTCATATGTATATAATTATATAGTGGGTTTGTTCCAATAATATAGAATTCTTTTTTTATTGGACATATTTTTTTACTAGTTATCTTATAATTTAAGTTTATAATTATATGTTTCTTGTGAATGAGCTTGCTAAAGTATTGATGTTGCAATCTTTGTTTACTATAGATAAAGAGCCATTAGCTACAAACTGTTTACTATTGTCGATGTTGTGAAGAAGGAAGGACGTAGTCCCATACTAGTAGACACAATTATTTAGGTGAGGCTCGTGACAAATTTTCCTAATTGATTTGAAATCGTTACTACCCTAATAGCCATGAGGAAAGCAATCGTAGGAGACTTGTTACCTGATTTTTGGCAAATAAAGAATCCATTGCATGATTATGTTTCCTCAACTGTTTACTTGGATCTCAATGACCATAAACAACGCAGTTATGCATAAAAAAAAAGACATCAACAACAAAAGGGACAAAAATACTATAGGCATTTTGTTTTATTTTCTTTTATTGCTCCAAATTTTATTCTAGCAACAAAGAATTTTACCTTCTTGATTTACATTATTAGGATACTATTATTGTGGAGGTGGAATTCGTTTGAATGTAACAATACACCAAAAGTTTCTTTTTATATTCTTCCAAACTTGACTCCACGTTTCACGTATATAAGGACAAGAGGTAACTCCTTCTTCATCCGTAAGGCAACCCTTACGTGGAAAGTCCTTCCGCGTGACACGAAATGCAGCCATCTGACCAACAAGCAAGAAAAACAAGAGAAGAGCAACAACTTTTGTGATTGTTCTACTTTTTCTCGATTCCATGTTTCTCTCCTTAACTTATTTTTCCCTTAATGAATGAATAGTTTGATGAAGATACAATGGTTCTGAAATAAGAAGAAAATTACTTTTTATACAAGAAACCGAGCTGAGAAACGAATGCAATTGTAAAAGACTAATTAAAGTGGTAAGTTATATAAGAATTTATATATTAATTTGTGTGCTAACGTAACAAGAAGAGTTGCTTGTAATCTTCATGGAATTAATATAATTGGTTTCATATAGTATGTTGCAATTTAATGACTCGTTTCTATTTTTCGCTTCTCGTAATGTGTGTTGAATATGTTTCACTCAAAAAACAGTACGGTAAGGATGCATATTATTTTTTATTATTTTATTTTTGGATATGGAAGATTATGATATCTTAGGGTCCCATTTGGGTCTTGCTTTCGATGTCCTAGAAAAATATTAATTTGTAGCAAAATCAATACTAAATTTTTTGCAGATATTATTTGCGAAAACTATTGTAAGGAATTGACAAAATCAATCAACGAGCCTTCTTGTCGTGGTAGCGAAGAAAAAAGTACCTTGACCAAAATTTATATAAAAGAAAATTGTTTTGACAAAATCATCCATACACATTTTTCTCTTTTCCTTTTTTCATTTCATGTACATACATTTCACTTTCCACTTCATTGTATATTAAGATAAGACTATTTTAAGTGAAATAAGTTATAAAAAAAGATTAAATATTAAAGTTTGTTTGCTTTTAAATTGTGGATTAGTTATTTTGGTTATTTTTCAAAATATGGATTTACTATGTTAAATACCATCTACTTTTTGTTATATATATTTTTAAAAAATATTACATTCTAAATTAGATATTTTATTGGATAAACATTTTATTTCTAAATTTATTGAATTATTTTTTTCTTTGATGTATTGGATTGAAATGAAATGAGAATTGAATATGGAATTGGCTATTAATAATAATATATTAATAATTTAAACCTAGAGTTTTTTGGAAATTTCCAAACAAAACACCTAAGATCATCTTTATCTACAAAACCGACCTCTAAAGGCTAAAACTTTGTTGGTTTCTATTTTTTTATTTACTCTCAATTTAAAAAAACCTCAATAAATATGAATTTATGAATCAAATTTAGAAGTTACCTGGTGCCCTTTTCACTTTGTAGATAATATGCTAGACTTCAAATGTTGCTTGTTCTTTAATCATTTAGGAAACCAATTGAGTATTGTTAGTACGTATTTGATTGTTACAAACTTTAGGTCAATTGGCTATTTAACTATTATGATATCCTGTTTTATCAATATTTCACATATTATGAAAAGCCTACTTTTATATTTTATGCAAACTCCTGAATCCTTTTTTCTAATCGCAAACTAAAAACAAAATTAAAAAAAAACAAATGAACCCAAGAAAAATGTTTTTCGATGTAAATAAGAAAAATAATGTAGAGAAGACTTCCAAATAGAGACATGTGCCCTACTAATCGGCCACGGCATATGGATAATATTATAGTTATCAAATTCCACAATTATGTTTAGAAGACTTCACTCATGGTCAAAATTTTCATCGACTACGATTTAGGAATTCCTAGCCATTTCAAAGAGCATGTGCACCAATTTATTTAATGACTCCAAAATTATTTGTTTCAAATTAACTTAGCCAGCTATAATATAACAAAATACTTTATTTCTTTTTTGGAAATCCGAGATAAAGGATTATCTTCGTAAGCACTTGAAGGACTAGTTTCTTCCTGTTTCAAACTAGAGCATATGTTGTTATCATTAACAATGACAAAAATTGTTACGTGGTTCCTAATATTTTTTCAAATGAGATAAAACAATGAAAAATACCAAATACTTTGGAGGAAACTCCTTAAGCACCCATGACTGGCGTGTAACCTTCAATTTGATCAATCTGACCCAACACAACCCAACCCAACAAAATACTTTTGAACAAACTCCTTTTGAACTAAAAATCCTTTTGTACAAATACTTTTGCTACTTTATTTTATTCCTTGTCATTATTATTCCCTATTTAATTATTAGTTATTTATTTCTCTTATGCGATATTACTGGCCTTGTTTAATTTATAATTGAAATATCATGAGTTTTTTTTTTCTGTCACCCTCATTTCCCGTATTTCCCGTATTTCGTATTTATACTCGTATCTGAATTTTGGCATGTATTTTTATTTTTCTCTACTTGTGGAATTTTGGTATTTCTCGTATTTTGGGTTTTGGGCTTGGCTCGGTTTTAATTGGTTTGGAATCAGTTTGGTTTGGTTTATGTGTTGGAACACCATAGCCCTAAGCTCCACCCTCAAAAACACCATAACACCCTCTTTATAACTCCACCAACCTCTTCTCTCTCTTTATAACCACCATTAAATTCTTTTTCTTCTTCTCCTTCCTCCACACAACTCCCCAACCCTTAGGCAAGTGCATCTTGCCACTACATGAGAACCCTCTTCTCCTTGTCCATTTGCTTGATTAGGACCTGGTGATCAACATTAGAACTTACTATTTTGTGATTTGGAGCTTCCTTTGTTCTAGATCTAGGTTTAGCTATTTTTGGATTTTGCATGGCTTGATCTGCTTTGGTAAGATTTTCATGGGTTTTGATGCTTCCATGTGGAAGAGCATTCAGTTTCACTCCAGTTGGAACCTTGGAAATCCAGATTTGGAGTTCGGATGACCAGGTTATGATGCTTGGAAGCTTTGGGTTCATCCATAGTGTTCTTGCTGTTTGGAGGAGACAGTGAGCAGTGTGCAGAGCTATTTAGCTCACGCACACTGAGCTACGCACGCTCTTTAGCGCTTCATACGCAGACTTGAGTACGCTTCCTGTTGGAAGCGTGTCCCTTGGAGCTTGCATGACTTTTCACGCAGCTGCTTCCTGGAGCGTGCGTGACTTTTCACGCAGCTGCTTCCTGGAGCGTGCGTGATTTTCACGCAGCTGCTTCTTGGAGCGTGCGTGATTTTTCACGCAGCTGCTTCCTGGAGCGTGCGTGATTTTCACGCAGCTGCTTCCTTGAGCGTGCGTGACTTTCACGTACGCTGCTTCCCGAGTGTGCGTGACTTTTCACGTACGATGCTTCCCGAGTGTACGTGACTTTCACGTACACTGTGCCCCTTGAGCATGCGTGACTTTTCACGAACGCAGTTCTCCTGCGTGCGTGACTTTCACGTACGCTGCCCTCCTGCGTGCGTGTTTTATTGCGTATGCATTCCCCCTGCGTGCGTGCTTTTATGCGTACGCATCCCCCTGGCCCGTATTTTGATATTTTATTAGATATTTTATGCCCATTTTATATCCTTATGCCTTTTGTCATGAACTTGATTTTTACTTAATATGTTTGGAATGACTACTGTACATGGCTTGGTATGGCAAGGAACTAGCATAACACGACAGTGACCCGTAGTGGTGCACTCCTGACATGACCAACCTGATATGATAGTGGCCCGTTGTGGCGCACTCCTGACAAGTACCCTGACATGATTATTTTAACTTGACCTGCCTTGACACCGTAGGTAGTTCCTTCTTGCTTGCTTGTTAAATCTACTTGTCCAGTCTTGCATCATGTCTAGGATGGGACTCCTGAGTACCACGGTCAGGAGTACCTACTAAAATGGATTAAGGTTAATAACTAGAACAACACATTAGTCATGAAGAGATGACACAGCTACGGGCAATCCCGTTACCTGGGCGCTCTTGGGATCTGTAGCCTGCCGTCAAGTAGGGCACATTTCCAGCACACCGTCGCGTGTTGCACCCTCTAAGTCACCTAAGGGTACATGCGTCTCCTGGACGATGTACCCACCTGAATTCAACCCTAATCTTTCGTCCTGGGTAACCTGGATGGTCTGCAGGGCTTGTAGCTGTGGAACAATCTCACTGCATCTTGTTAGTAATTAGGCCTGTGATAACCCTAGTTAGTTAAAGTAGTAAGCCGTAGGATCTGCTTGGTCGTGATTGATTGAATGAGGTATAACCAGTCTAGTCATGTCTTGATCCCATGCAAGATTGCTTCCTGTCTTGATTACTTACATTATTTATCTTGTCGATAAATGGTGGGAAACCAAGTACTGTTCAGATGAAGGGTTACAACCCCGGTCCTTGTTTGGTTTACGGGTTGTAACCTGGCTTTCGGAATAATTCCATGGTTATCTCGTCGTATATCATCCTGACATGTTTTCGTAATTTTAGTTTTAATATTAGATTTTCTGTGCTGATTGCTGGCTTTTGTTCTTATTTCGTGGCCCCCTTGTGGGACTTGCTCTTTCTGGGGTTGACCCAGCTGGTTTTGTGTGGCCAGATTTCGGAGCAGCTCCCGAGGATCTACCAAGCTTCCAGCCCAATGGTGAACACTAGACGGAATCCGGGCCAAGAGTGGGTTTTCCTTTTTGCCTTGCCCACTTTATTGTAAAACTATTTTTTTGAGGCGTTTAGCCGACGAGCACCTGTTAGCTCGATGCACTTTTACTTACTGTCTGCCTACGGACTGTAAACATGATTAACAAATCCTAGGGTTGATCATGTATGACTAAACTCTTGCTAGTCCTAACATTTTGTAACGACTAGCTTCATGATCAGCTGAATATGTAATATTTGGGACGCCTTATTATTGTATATTTAATGATCATACATCTTGTGACTTTACTTACTTGTGGTGATTGAGACACTAGGCTTGTTCATGACCATAAGAGACTGTTGGCTTGTAGAAAACCCTCATATATCTACACAGCCGTGACCATATATCGAGGTGGTTTCCATTTCAATATACGTAGCTGGCTATGTCTGCCCCCGCTCTCCAGTATTCTGGTTCTGGGGCGTGACATGGTTTAAGTGGTGGCCCATGCAGGTCTTATAAATCAAGATGTGTGAGGGTTTACCAGATAGATGTCTCAATCAGTACTCGTTCTTGATCTCTGTTCGTATTCTCTGAATCCCTGGATTCTTGCCCTGATCCTGTGCTTATATCGTTGATCTGTCATGGTCCTTTCCTTATTGTTCCCTGTGTCGTCTTCTTCAGCGGCACTGTACCTGGTCATCCCGGTCGACGAGGTGGAGCACTTCCTGTGGATCAACAGCAACCCGGAGATCAAGCCCAGCATTCCGGTGTAGCCTCCAGAGTTGTGCCTACTGGAGGAGAGTCACCAGTTCGGCCCGTCCAGCCCGCAGAGCCAGATGATGGTACCTTAGTAGGCCTCATCAGAACTTTGATAGCTTCCCAAGATCGTCGAAGCGACGCCCTGCACCAGACAGTTCAAGATGCTTTGGCACGAGGCGGACATCCAGGGAATCAGGCGGCGAACAGCTTCAAGCGCTTGAACCCTCCTTTCTTCGATGGTACCGAGGATGCGATTGCCGCGAATGCATGGCTTCAGGATACCTCGGTGGTTCTGGAAGCGGCTAGGACACCCGAGAATGAGAAGGTGGCGGTGGTACGCCTACAGTTGTTGGATTTAGCTCGCAATTGGTGGGCGGCACAGGCCATGGGATTAGTGGCACCCATTGCTTGGGCAGTCTTTAGAGAGAGATTCCAGACGAAGTACTTTGATGTTGTGGCTCGGTACAACCTGCAGACCAGATTTACCAACTTGAAGCAAGGAGGCAGAATAGTCGATAGTTATGCATCCGAGTTTTCTAGGCTCAGTAGGTTTGCCCCCACCTTGGTGGCGACCGAGTTTGATAGGGCCCAGCGATTCCAGCAGGGGCTGCATTTGGAGATCTTGTTGGCGGTTAAGCAGTTCGAGCACCAGACGTTCGATGCAGTCTTGAGAGCAGCTAGGAGGCATGAGTACACCTTCCAGAGGATCGTGGATAGGACCGGAGGTAGGAAGCGGCCCCATAGCCAGATGCAGCAATCATCAGCTCCAGCCCCGGCAGCTAGGGGATTGACCATTGGAACTCCGAGGCGGGCGACCTCAGTAACGTCGGTTCAGCATTCGACCCTGACATACCCGCAACAGCAGAAGCAGAAGCAGACTTCCGCGATGGGATGTTCTCATTGCGGGAAGCCAGGACATGTGGTGGCAGACTGCCGCAGGGCACAGGGATTGTGCCTAGCTTATGGAGCAGCAGATCATAGGATAGGGGCTTGCCCGAATAGGGGTGGTTCATCAGCATCCAACCCTTCTAGCTCTTCGGTGAGAGGACCTGCCCCAGCACCAGTTCAGCAGCAGCAGTGTCAGTCTTTGAGGCCCTTGTCGCCTCAGTCTCAGGCATTCTAGCAACAACACCCCCAGCAGTATGCACAAGCCCAAGCTTAGACCCAGAATAGGCAGAGAGGTTTCCAGCAGAGGGGACCAGCAGCCAGAGGACAAGGTCAGGCCATGATGATGGCTATGGAAGAAGAAGTTGCACCAGGTGAGGTAGTGGCAGGTACTATTCTCGTCAACTCCTCTCCAGCGACTGTATTATTTGATTCTGGTGCATTGCATTCATTCATGTCTGCACGATTCGCGACACGGATAGGATTGGAGCCTGAGTCATTATCAGTGAGGCTCAATATACTTACTGGTAATGGTCTTGTGGGAGTAGATCGAGTGTTTTCCTCGTGTCGGATCATAGTTAGCGGTAGGGAGTTCCCCGCTAGATTCATAGAGTTTCCTATGGCAGACTATGATGTAGTCTTAGGCATGGATTGGTTGAGGAACCAGTATGCTAGGATAGACTGCCATATTGGCATAGTTGTTTTTAGCATTCCAGGCGAGCCAGAGTTCTCATTTTCCAGAGGAGCAGTGGAGCCATCTTCTCCAGTGTTGTGGATGGCAGTAGTAGCAGTGCAGTTGCCCCGAATAGTTGAAGAGTTTCCAGATGTCTTTCCAGAGGAGCTTTCAGGGATGCCACCAGAGCGGGAGATTGAGTTCACTATAGACTTGATTCCCGGGACAGCACCAGTATCAGAGCGAGTCTACAGGATGGCGCCTTCAGAGTTGGAGATTTTATACAAGATGATTGAAGAACTGAGGACCAAGGGATTCATCCGTACAAGTGGATCGCCTTGGGGAGCCCCGATGCTTCTTGTGAAAAAGAAGGATGGTACGTCCAGGCTATGTGTTGATTATCGTACCTTGAAATCGGTGACAATCAAGAACAGATACCCTCTTCCGAGGATAGATGATTTGTTTGATCAGCTCAGAGGGGCTTCAGTGTTCTCGAAGATCGACTTGCGGTCAGGATACCACCAGATCAGAGTCAGAGAGCAGGACATCCCGAAGACAGCATTCAGATCGAGGTATGGACATTGGGAGTTCCTTGTTATGCCCTTTGGAGCGACCAATGTGCCGGCCGTATTCATGGACCTCATGAATCGCATTTTCATGCCTTATTTGGACCAATTTGTGATCGTGTTCCTAGATGACATCCTGGTCTACAGCAAGAGTGAAGCAGAGCATGAGCAGCATCTCAGAGTCGTCCTTCAGACGCTTGGGGAGCATCAGTTGTACGCCAAGTTCAGTAAATACGAGTTCTGGCTCGATCGCATTTCGTACTTGGGTCACATCATTACTCAAGGAGGAGTGGAAGTGGATCCCCAGAAGATTATGGCTATCGAGTCATGGCCGGTACCCAGCTCAGTGGCAGAGGTTCGCAGCTTCCTTGGATTGGCCGGCTACTACCGGCGGTTCGTTTCAGATTTCGCAAGGATTTCAGCACCGATGACCCAGTTGACCCGCAAAGATATGTCGTTTGTTTGGATAGCAGAGTGTCATGAATCATTTGAGAAGTTAAAGCAAGGTTTGATAACGGCTCCCCTTCTCACCCTTCCAGATAGGACTGTAGACCTTTAAAAATAAAAGTCACGCTGAGTTGATCAGAATCAGTTTAAAAGTCACGCTCAGTTGATCCAGACAATATGAACCAAGTCACACTGAAGACAGCTCATCATTTGTCAGAGAGTAATTATGACTGATAGCACGACAGTCGAAGAATGTCTCTTCATATGCCACGTATGCACAGAACTCGAGAGATCACTGCCGTCTATTGCGTGATTTTCGAAATCTTCTTCAGCAAGACTCAACCTTCGTCGAGTTGGCGTACCAAAAGGGTTTCTTGTCATTTAATGCGACTGATAAAGCAATCATTGTCAGAGATTTTGTGTCAGTCGAGGCACGCCAAATCAAGATAGCTGGCAGTCTTATCTCAAGTCTACGTGTATTTGTGATCTTCATCTCAAGTTTGCGTGGATTCTGAAGTTTTTTTTCTCAAGTTTGCGTGGATTCTGAAGTTTTCTTCCTTGAGTCTGCGTGGATCCTGAAGCTTCATGCCCCAAGTTTGCGTGGATTTTGAAGCTTTCTACACCGAGTTTGCGTGGACTTCGTCTTCAACAAGTCTGCGTGAACTTCATCAAATTGGAGTACGTGGTAGCTATGCCACTGATCTCTCGCCTGCGTGTCCTGTAACTTGCACACGACCCATGCATGATTGCCATGTGTCCAACAGTTACAGGCCACGTCCAGTAACTGCTCACAACCTTGCGTATGTTAAATCCTGCGTGATTTTTAACTAGGCAATGGCTGTGAAGACAGTTATCCTTTCAGTTATTATTTTTGACTCTATAAATAGAGTTGTTTTTCTCATTCATTGTACAGATACATTGATATCTACTGTCAAAATTTTGAGAGCTTTTCTTCTTCGCATAGTCCAAGGGATAAAGCGATCGTCTTCTAGATCGGATTCCTACAGTTATAATTTTCCCAGAAACACAACAAATAAAGAGAATTTCTTTATGGAAAATAAATTGGCGACTCTGCTGGGGAAAACCATCTCCTCTTCTGAGATGGCAACAACTCAATGCGACACTTCGTCAGTCGGCTCGACGAAGAAGGTGATGACGATCAAGTTCGATTAACTCGCCTACGAAGAAATGCAGCGGGCTAAGGGTGGTAAGCCCACTTCAGCCTCCATCACTACTGCCAAGTTGAAGGGACACTCCGTCTATATCCCTAAGAATCATTTGGCAGTCAATGGTGAAGTTTCTGCCACAGTGTCTACTCCTAACACTGGCAAGAACTCTACTGCAAGCACGCACACTCTTGTGCGCTCGAAGATGACAGTAATTGAAAGTCACGCTGACAGTACTGGCTCCTTAGCCAAATCTGTTCCAGCGTGCAAATTCAACTCTAAAAGTCACGCTGACAGTACTGGCTCCTTAGCCAAATCTGTTCCAGCGTGCAAATTCAACTCTAAAAGTCACACTGACAGTACTGGTTCCTTAGCCAAATCTGTTCCAGCGTGCAATTTCAACTCTAAAAGTCATGCTGACAGTACTGGCTCCTTAGCCAAATCTGTTCCAGTGTGCAATCACAAAGTCAACAATCACGCTGACAGTACTGGCTTCTTAGCCAAGTCTGTTCCAGCGTGTAATTCTAAAATTAAAAGTCACGCTAACAGCTCTGGTTCTTTAACCAAGTCTATTTCAGCATGTATTTCATCCAAGAAGAATGGCTCTTTAGCTATCTCTTCTTCTTTACCAAGTTCTCCTAGAACTGGGGGTGGTCTTCCACACAAAGTCCCTTCGAAAAGGAATGACTCTTTAATTGTTTCTTCTGTTCCTGTAATTTTTACTTCAGGGACAGCTTTGACTGACAATCTTGTTAGTCAAAGGAAAGGAGATAGTCTCTTGACTACTTTTCCTTCTGGACATTCTATGTCTCAAAATATGAATGAGTCTAAAAAGAAACATTCCTCAATGTCTTCTTCTATGACTTCTTCAAATTGGGCACAGAATCTATCCATAAAAGAGGGTCTGTTACCAACTCCTAATCAAAAGGATGGTTCAACTCTTCCTTCTCTGCAAATATCCAGATCAATGGAAGGAAAACTCCATGTTTCCAAAATTAATGTGCTACCTTCCACTGATTTAAGAACAAGACTTAGTACTTCTGGTGCTAAGAAACCAGGTCAATTGGATATGAAAATAAGAGATCCAGATGCAGAGTATGCAAGAAACTATGTGGCTCATATTAATTATTCTCTGTATAATCAAGAGACATCAAGACCCAAGAACAGGAAATATACTCCTCAATCTTCACAAACAGATTTACGAGAACATCTTCAATAGAAGAGAAGGAGTAATTCTATGTCAAAAGATCATGCTGAGTGTGACTTCTATCCAAGAGTCATAATTCAGTACAGATGTCAATCAATGGTTCAAAACCATGATGATCATGAATGTAACTTCCAGCCAAGAGTCACAATGCAATGCAGATGTCAAACTAAACGACAATCTGTCTTCAATCAAATTCAGTGGGAACCTATGCCTGATGAAGATGAGCCTTTGTTTGCTTCTGTCAACATGACCTCTCGGGATACTTGGGGTAGAACTGATAGTCCAGATGGAGTATATAGAAACACCAGAGCAAGAACCCTAACCTCTAGTCAAAGAAATTTGATCTTCGAAATTGATTCTGAATTTCTGGGAGAATCTAACTTCCCACCTCTTCCTACTGGGGGTAGTTCTCCTCTAACTGACTTTGATACACAAAGTAGTGAGTCAGAACAAACAATATCCACAAATTCATCAATAATCCCTCGTACAGTCACAACATATATGGTTGAGGGAATACTGATGAACCTTCTTCTTCCATGACTCCTCAAGAACAAAGAATTGCTTCTTTGGAACAGCAAATGAGGTCTATGGCTGATAATACGAAGTCGATGTATGAACTCATGGCAGCCCAACTGCAAAATCAACAGACTGTACCAGAAGCTACACCAATTGACACTGGTGTAAGTCCAGTACATGTTCCTCCAGCAGTCCAGTCCAATACTCCTGGACAAGTTCAACCAGTTCCTAGTCTCTCTGGAGCTAGGGGTAGTGCTTACAATGATGTTCCTCCTCCCAACTATTCTCCACAAGCTACAACTCCACAATCCTCTGGAGTTGTCTCTGAAGAATTGAGAAATCTCAAAACTCAATTCGAGGCATTCAAACAGAAAGATGGTTTACAAAGATTAGGCATCAAACAACCTTATCCGATAGAATAGAAGCAAGTATCGTATCCTCCTAAATACAAGCCTCCTACTATCTCATTCTATGATGGAACCACTTCTCCAAACCAGTTTATTAATCACTTTGAAGTGATGACTGATCAACTGCAACCAAGTGATGCCCTCCTTACTCGAGTATTTATTGGATGTCTCAAGGGAACGGCTTATGAATGGTATAGAAGTCTCCCAGATGGGTGCATTACCTTATTTGCTGGTTTTAAACAGATATTTCTGGAGAGGTTCTATGAAGGGCTCAATGACATGACTATGTCTGCTCTTATTAGAATCAAGCAGAAAAATAATAAAACTACAGAGGACTACATTGAACGGTTTCGAAGAGAAGCTCTGAAGATGCCTCTTGGAACTCCTGATGCTGTCACCATTGACACATGCAAATCAAACTTGTTGCCAATTATAAGTATGTGGATAGGCTCCACCCAATTTCAAGACTGGCCTTCCTTCATAGTCAGCGCCAAAGCCGCAGAAATCAGTGCTGAAACTTTCAAAGGTTTAGGAGTGCAGATGTCCCCTAAAGAAACAGGTCAAAATAATGCTAAATTCAACAAAAGCAAAGGAAAAGAAACTCTTGAAGTTAATCTTCAGAGCAAAGATGCATCAAATGTTCAAACTCTTGCCTCTACAACTCAACAATCAAGAGCAACTCGCCCCAAGGAAGAATATTCTTTTGACGACGACGATGTTCTTGGTATCTTTGAATGTCTGCTGAAAGGTAATAAAATACAATTACCTGAAATCAAGAAACCTGATGAAGCTGGAAAGACAGATCATCCCAAATACTGTCCATACCACAGAATGCTGGGTCACACAATTCGTACATGCTATGTGCTGAAAGGAAAGATCCAAGAAATGATCAGATTGGAGCTATCTCTCTTACTCCAAAAGAGAAGACTGTCACTTCTAATGTCGTTTCTATGCAATTTGGGGATTTTCCTCCTCAACTCCTGGAAAGTGGAATTGTTCCTATTCCCAAGGCAACTCTTGAAATAGTGAATATTCCTCATCCACATTCTGAAGGATTAGCACCAATCACTTTGGAGACTGGAGAAATTATGTGGATTCATCCTGATCTAGTAGCAGACTTTGAATCTCCTTCTCCTCACAGGACTACTTCTCAAAAGTCCAAGAAGGCTGAAAAGATTAAGTCATGTCATATGACTTCTCTTGGATCTACCTCTGACACAGAGCCAAAAGAAAAAGAAGAAGCACTTGTTAGTGCTACTCGAACAGGGAAACCCTATCTAAAGGATTATTCCAAGAATCCTGAGGATATTCCTGATATCCTTCCAGCTGATAAAGATGCTCCTGATGTTCCTCCTGAAGAAGAATCTTCTACTGCACCTGTCCCTTCTATTACACCAGCTGAACCTGTTCCTTCCAAGCCCACAACCCTTGAGAAAGGCAAGCAACAGGCTCGGTTTGATAAACCAATCAAGAAGTCTCCTCATCTTGGACTTCAGAAGCCTTACAACTTCGACATTTTAGCTCAACTTGCTAATACTCCAGCTAGAATGTCTCTCTTTGAACTTCTACGTCTTTCTAAAGAGATTCGGGAGACGTTAAGTGAAGCACTTCTTCAAGCTGACTCTTGCCTTGCTCAATTAAAGAAGCCAGATGCAGAACCTGCCACTTGCTTACATTGCAACAGTGTACTGGAGATTATCTAAAATATCACCTTTACACAAGATGACATGCTACTGGAGGACAATCGACATGACCGACCTCTCTACTACACCGGTTATATCGATACAATGAAGATAGACCGTATCCTTATCGATCCAGGGTCTGCTATAAGCATAATGCCAAAGAGTTTGTTAGATGAACTGAAAATCCCTCTTCACAAGCTCTCCAAGACGGTTACTACTATCTTGGGATTCATTCAAAGCCGAAGCGAGCCTTTGGAGAAGATTCATCTGAAGCTTCAAATAGGTGATTTCAGATCTAAAGTCACTTTCTATGTGATTGAGATCATGGATCCTATAATCTTCTTCTGGGGAGGCCCTTTCTTCATGAAAATAATGTGGTGCCCTCTACTCTTCATTAGTGTTTTAAATACATAGACAGCAATGGAAGAGTACAAAAAGAAGTTGCTGACATAAATCCCTTCCATGGTGTTGAAGCTTATTTTAATGATTCTCGAATGTACAAAGAAGAATATACAAGGGTCATACAAGCCATGGAGAAAGAGGATGCACAAAGTGAGACCTTAATAATTCCTGTTAAAGGTCGAATTACTCAGCAGCAATCTCCCAAACTCTCTGGAGAAAATTCTTTCATCATTCCAGTAAGTGGAAGGATTTCTCCGTTACCTCAGTTGTCTGCTCAAAATACACTGATCATTCCTGTCAGTGGGCGTACTATAGTTCCTGTGTCTTTACAGGATACTCTGCTAATTCCAGTTGGAGGGCGGACTACTCTTCCATCTCAAGCTTCAAGGAAGCTCACCTCTTCTGAGCCATTTGTTATGGATCTTAATCGAAACAAAACTTCTTCTTCATCTCCCCCTTTAGTCATTGATTTGGCTAAAATCTCTAAGGCTCAACCTTCTCCCAATGTAAATATTGCTGCTTTTACATTTAATGAAAAGTCTCCATCTTTGTAGTACGCTGATGTGTGTAATTATGTTCATAGTTATTTACATCTGTTAGATGACTTGAACACAATAACCATAGGAGTTGTACAGACTGTTCATACAGACAATTCCGAAAAAAATCTGACTCGGAAGGGAGGCTAGACTAATTGACTGAGCGAGACTCCATCCAACTATTCTGCATCCATCTAGCAAAGCCGCGTGAGTTATGAGAGATGTTGAAGGGGCTGGTTGCTCCGTTATATGCATGCTAATGGGGCAAGTATGTTTCTTATTGTGGTTCACCTTCATATTTTTCGTGGTCTATATCATGCGATGTATCCCTAGAACCAGTACAATCTTCATACTTTTTAGTTCCCAGCAGAAAGCCAGGAGACATTCCAATATTCTTTTACAAAGGGCCCCAAAGTCCTTCTGATCTAGAAGATGATGACAAAAATGATGATACTGGAAGGTTACAACTACGTCGTTATAGTCAGCAATCTAAAGACATCATCAAAAATATGGGCTATGACTTCAAGACTGGCCTCAATGATGGAAAAGGAAGAAAAATACCTGTTCGGATTCCTCCTTTGACATATGGAAGGACGAAATGCGGATTGGGTTATATTGCTTCTACTCTTTTTATTAATATTGTCCATGAAGATCCTGAATCTGACGAAGATAAAAGATATGATTCTTCTAGTACTACTTCTTGGGATTCCGATACAATTATCGGAGACTTCTACTGCAACATTCTGTCTTCCAACATGGTTTCTATTGACCATTCTGAAGAAAGTGATGAAGACGAAGAAGAATTTGAAATCTCACCTGAATCAGAACAATGGGCCCAGAGGTTAGATAATCAATGGGAGTTCCGATTTGAGCAAAAAGAACCTCCAACTGAAGATAAACTTGTTCAAATAGATGTTGGTGAAGAGGGATCTCCAAAACCAATATTCATCAGTGAAAGTCTTTCAGAAATTGAAAAGCAAGACATGATCAAACTCATTCGTGATTACATCGATGTCTTTGCTTGGAGTTATGAAGATATGCCAGGGCTTGATCCCCAAATCGCAACTCACAAGCTCAATATCTTGCCAAATGCTAAACCGGTCAAACAACAACAGCGATGATTTCGTCCAGACATTATGGATGCAATTGAAGCTGAAGTCAATAAACTCATTACCTCCGGGTTTATTAGAGAGGAACAACATCCCGATTGGGTGGCTAATATAGTTCCTGTCCTTAAAAAGACTGGCAAAATCAGAGTATGCATAGACTTCCGCGATCTCAATAAGGCATGTCCTAAAGATGAATTCCCTTTACCAATCATGATGTCATGATCGATAATACCTGTGGATTTGAACGAATGTCATTTATGGACGGGTATTCTGGGTACAATCAGATCAAAATATTTCCAGATGATGAGAAGCACACTTCTTTCAGAACGTCGATTGGTACATACTGTTATACAGTTATACCATTCGGTCTCAAGAATGCAGGAGCAACTTATCAACGAACTATGAGCACTATATTTCGTGAACATTTGCGGAAAACAGTCGAATGTTACGTTGATGATATTGCAGTCAAAAGTCGACAAAAGGAGGATCATATCCAAGATTTGAAGACTATTTTTGATCTAATACGTAAACACCAATTAAAGATGAACCCTACTAAGTCCTTCTTAGGCGTCTCTAGTGGTAAATTTCTCGGCTTCGTCATTACCTCTAAAGGTATATACGTGGATCCCGAGAAGATCAAAGCCATCCAAGAGATGCGTCCTCCATGCACCTTAAAAGAGCTACGAGGATTTCAAGGAAGAATCGCTTATATCAGGAGATTCATCTCTAATTTGTCAGAACGCTGCAGACCATTCAACAAACTTATGAAGAAAGGTGTCTCTTTTGTTTAGAATGATGAATGTCAAAAAGCATTCGATGATATAAAGCAATATCTGATGAGCCCACCAGTATTGGTACCTCCTGTTTCAGGAATACCGTTCCTCCTCTATACTCGAGCAATGAGTCATTCATTGGGTGCATTGCATGCTCAGAAGAATCAAAATGGTCATGAACAAGCCATTTATTATCTTAGTCATACTATGACCGGAGCTGAACCTCGATATACACCGGTCGAAAAAGAATGTCTAGCTTTGATGTTTGCTGTCCAAAAGACACGTCATTATATCATTGGCCAGACTATTCATGTCATCTCCAGAATCAATCCTATACGGATCATGATGAAGAAACCCAGTGTTTTAAATTCTCGACTGGCTAATTAGGGAATCCTACTTGCTCAGTATGACATGCACTATATTCCTCAGAAATTAGTCAAAGGACAAGCTCTAGCTGATTTCCTGGTTGCTCACTCAATTTCAGAAAATTCAAAACTTTATGACGAAATCCCAGATGAAGTCCTAGATTCAAATCAAATTGCTGAAGAAAATCCTACTTGGCGTCTATTCTTTGATGGAGCTTCAAGGATTGGTCCTAATGGTGATATTGTCGCTGGAGTTGGAATTGTTCTTGTATCGCCAGAAGGTCTTGCTATCCAACGAGCTTATTCTCTTGATCAACCATGTTCAAACAATATAGCTGAGTTCAATGCACTACTTATCGGTCTTCAACTCGCTAAACATCTGAATATTCATCATTTGGAGGCGTATGGAGACTCTAAACTCATTGTCAATCAGATCAGGAGTACTTATGAAGTTCGCCATCAAGATCTGGTTTCTTATCATAGATCAGCTATATCTATGGCTTCTTCGTTTGAAGAATTCTTCATTGAACATGTTAGGCGAGCATATAATACAGAAGCTGATGCTCTAGCTAATCTTGCAGCAGTGTTGGCTATTCCAATCAGACGGCAACAAATGATCGTTGTTCGCAATTGAGAATTATTTTATCTTGAAAATAACTTGACTTTAGGACTTCCAGTTGACATTGAAGAATCAACATTTCATGATGTCAACACAACAAGAGGGTTTGGATTTAGTCGTAAATCGATGTCATCTTCATCTGATTCTAGCATGGAATTCATCTTCAGTAACTCAACCGAGAATCAAAATACAGATAAAGATTGGAGACTTCCTTTCTTGGATTTCGTATTATATGATATCCTTCCAGATGATCCGAGTGAGGCAGCATCTATCAGACGACGATCACTTAGATTCTATTATAATCATACAACAAAGACCTAATATCGTCGAGCTTATGATGGTTTACTTCTTCGATGTGTTGCTGGTGACGAAGCTCAACAAATTATCCGTGAAGCACATGATGGAATCTGTGGAGCACATCAACCTGGACCAAAACTTCAAGATCGTATCCGACGTATGGGTTATTATTGGCCCACTATGGTATCTGATGCCATCGAATATGCAAAGAAGTGTAAAGCTTGTCAAATCCATACAGATTTTATTCATCAACCTTCGAATTTTCTACATCCGACGGTAGCATCATGGCCCTTCGAAGCTTGGGGCATGGATATTATCGGTCCGATCAATCCGCCGTCATCTAAAGGCCATCGGTTTATTCTTGCAATAACCGATTACTTCTCCAAATGGGCTGAAGCCATTCCTTCAGTTGAAGTTAAAACGTCCAATGTCATCAGCTTTATTAAGCACCACATCATCTACAGATTTGGTGTTCCTCGACGCATTATTCATGATAACGGACCGCAGTTCGTCAGCCAGAAATTTACTCGATTCTGTGACGATCATAGGATCAACAATGTTGCCTCTACTGTATATAATCTGGCAGCAAATGGATTAGCAGAAGCTTTTAACAAGACTATCATCAAACTCCTAAAGAAGTTTGTCTCCACTAACAAACGTAATTGGAGTGACAAGCTCGGTGAATGTTTATGGGCTTATCGCACTACAGTTCGTAACGCTACTAAATGTACACCTTTCTCTCTGGTGTATGGTTGCGAAGCTGTTCTTCCATTAGAGATTCAAATTCCTTCTTTAAGGATAGCACTCGCTAATGAACTCACTGCTGAAAATAATGATCGTCTTCGACTTCAGGAATTAGAAGCTCTAGATGAAAAGCGATTATCTGCTCAACAGAATATTGAATTTTATCAAGCAAGAATCTCAAGAGCTTTTAATAAGAAAGTCAGAGTTCGATCGTATCAAGAAGGAGAACTTGTTCTAACAGTCAGACGTCCTATGACTATGACTCATATGAGCAAGGGTAAATTTGACGCAAAGTGGGAAGGTCCCTATATTGTGAGCAGAGTTTTCTCAAATGGAGCTTATCAACTCTCAGAATTGGATGGTCGGAAGATCTTAATGCCTATTAATGGCAAATTCCTTAAAAAGTACTATATGTAAAATATAAATGCTTGTAATCATCAGACAAATTCTTGTTTAGAAATAAAATTGTTATTTTATTTTTTATGAATGATGATACATGATATTAAGAAAGATCACTATCGTCCTTCTCTACATTTGGACGTGGGCCACTGCCGTCCTTCTCAAAGACATGATCAGCGAAAGAACTGAGAACTTCCTTGCTGGAACCCACAAGAAATTTATAAGCGGCCATCCTCATAGTTTCTTCTTCTTCAGTCCTTCCTGGTTCAAGCAGGAAATCCAGAATGTCCCTTGATGGCTTGGGTGCATATGAACCTTCGCCTGCTTCCACCTTCTTCGATTGAACTAGATCAGCAGGACGTTCTTCAGTGTCTTTCTGAACTTTTGAGGCAGTCTCAGTCTTCTTGGATGCTTCTCCAGACGACATTTTTATGACGGGGAATAGAAGTATTCGTTCTTATCAGATTTCTGCTATATTTATAGGCAGAAGTTTCTCAAACGACGAAGCGTCACATTCATTCGACGGTTCACACATTCATCCGTTCATTTATTACGTTCATCCGATGGTTCATCCATTCATTCATCCGACGGTTCATCCGTTCGTAATCTTCTATCAATTCATAAAGTGGGGATTCATTATTTGTCATGTTTTCATAACCTCTGAATTAAATTCCGAATCTACTTACTCATTTGTCATGTTTTGACCTCTGCATAGAAATCAATCTATTTTCTTTTGAGTTCCTACATATTATCACGTCCATAATACCTCTGATAATATCATATACTCTAAAACAGAAAAAAAGATTTCATTATCTATCATGTCCACAATTCATCCACGAATACAAATTATTGAGCATAGAAGAATTGTCATTTCCATTCCCATTTCATCACAAAAAAGTCTATTACATTTTCTTAGACTTTCCTACAAATCATAATGGAAATCTATTACAAATCTTGGATTTTCATTCTATGTACAACTGAGATCTATTTCTTCTTGGATCTTCTCTGGCAATCTCGTTGTTTGTGGCAATTCCTGGGTGTCCAGCAGGAATCAAACTCTGGTCTTCTCTCCCAAACGAGAGGAGAACCACAGAGTAGGGCAACACAAAAACGTGTTGCTGCCAATACAATTGGTGGATGGGGGTAACCTCTCAAGGAAGACAGGAATGTATCCAAACCTTGGGATACAATTCCTAGTTCTGCCATGAAAGGAACTCTACTACCCGATTTCTCGAGGTAGAGTTGACTCAACCATCCAACTCTCGTGTATAAAGGCTCTTCCTACCATCTGAGGAAGACCCTTCTATCCCACGAAGAGTTCTGAGTTGTCTGATCTGCACGTCAAAAGCGCATGAGCTCCCTGATGTTGGTGTCAGATGGACATTCTCCACAGCATCCACATCTCCAATGCCAGTTCTGAAGAAAATTTTTAGCCAAGTTTCGGCGGAAAACATCAAGGAGAAAAGATCAACAGAAATCATTCAGCGTACATTTATCAAACAGAGCCAAGCGTGTATTGTTCAAATCAGAAAAATCATTCGACACGCACTGGCTGGTCAAGCGTGCATTGTTCAATCAGAAATATAAAGCCTATCTTCAACAGCAAAAATAGTACGCATACTATACTGGACTTACCTTCAAGTTTGGTACTAAAGATTGGCAAGCTCATGTTTGATACAGTATGCAGAAATCGAACATTAGAAGGCATTGCTTTCCTGTTTGAAAATAAAATCTCCTGAAAATTTCATTCTCAGAGAAGAAGAAGAAGAATGGGGGATGAGTATATGTGAAACTCAGCTACCTATTTAAAGGATGAAGTATAAGCCTATTCTTGGAAAGAATCCGCGTAAATAGCGTTCATAAACGTGGAATGAATGACACGTATGCTTTGGAAAGCAGCGCAACATTGGAAACAGTCAAAGAGTGCTAATTAATATTCTTCATTAAAAAGCACGCAGATCAAACACAGAAATTGTACTTCATTTCTTCAAAACAGGCACTGATGGCCTTACAAAAAAGAAAAAGAAAAGCGAGTGCAACAAAAGCATAAAAAGTCACGCTCTACTTTCCAGAGCGACTGATCTTATTGCCTAGTTCTTCTACGCTCTTAACTCCCAAGCGGTGCAACAGAACCTTGAACATTTCACGCTGCTCCATGAAGCTGCGTCCATCAGAAGGAGACGAGCCATCCAGGCCAAAACAGATCAAGAAATTCTTGGCTAGTTGTCCGGGGTCATCTTTGAGCTCGAAGACAAAGGGCTCCGGCTCTTCACCCCCAAAAGTGGGGTCACCATGGGAACAAAAGCCCAACTTGCGTGCTTCTTCTGCAGCCTCTTCCTTTGATGTCATCTTGACGTGAGATGAAGATAAAAAATGATTCTTCTCTTGGTTTATATAACAGAGCTCGCCGGTGGTTCATATTCCTCCATAAATTGGATGCAATCAGTCTCGGAGAACGAAGAGTCATTATGACATTTAATAGGTTCATTCGGGTATTTTCGAAGAACTTCAAAGTCTTTTCGACTTTCGAAAAATTTAAAGATATCTCAGCGTGACTGATTCCATTTTATCATCTCTATTTTCAAAGTATTTCGAAATAATTTATCATTTTTCGAAAACTTTGAAGGGGGTTTTGTAGACCTTTAAAAATGAAAGTCACGCTGAGTTGATCAGAATCAGTTTAAAAGTCACGCTCAGTTGATCCAGACAATATGAACCAAGTCACACTGAAGACAGCTCATCATTTGTCAGAGAGTAATTATGACTGACAGCACGACAGTCGAAGAATGTCTCTTCATATGCCACGTATGCACAGAACTCGAGAGATCACCGCCGTCTATTGTGTGATTTTTGAAATCTTCTTCAGCAAGACTCAACCTTCGTCGAGTTGGCGTACCAAAAGGGTTTCTTGTCATTTAATGCGACTGACAAAGCAATCACTGTCAGAGATTTTGTGTCAGTCGAGGCACGCCAAATCAAGACAGCTGGCAGTCTTATCTCAAGTCTGCGTGTATTTGTGATCTTCATCTCAAGTTTGCGTGGATTCTGAAGTTTTCTTTCTCAAGTTTGCGTGGATTCTGAAGTTTTCTTCCTTGAGTCTGCGTGGATCCTGAAGCTTCCTGCCCCAAGTTTGCGTAGATTTTGAAGCTTTCTACACTGAGTTTGCGTGGACTTCGTCTTCAACAAGTCTGCGTGAACTTCATCAAATTGGAGTATGTGGCAGCCATGCCACTGATCTCTCGCCTGCGTGTCCTGTAACTTGCACACGACCCATGCATGATTGCCATGTGTCCAACAGTTACAGTCCACGTCCAGTAACTGCTCACAACCTTGCGTATGTTAAATCCTGTATGATTTTTAACTAGGCAATGGCTGTGAAGACAGTTATCCTTTCAGTTATTATTTTTGACTCTATAAATAGAGTTCTTTTTTTCATTCATTGTACAGATACATTGATATCTACTGTCAAAATTTTGAGAGCTTTTCTTCTTTGCATAGTCCAAGGGATAAAGTGATCGTCTTCTAGATCGGATTCCTAGAGTTATAATTTTCCCAGAAACACAACAAATAAAGAGAATTTCTTTATGGAAAACAGGGACAGGAGGATTCACAGTTTATTATGACGCTTCAGGCAGAGGATTGGGGTGTGTCTTGATGCAGCATGGGAAGGTAATATCTTATGCGTCACGCCAACTTCGTGATCATGAGAAGAATTACCCGACCCACGAATTGGAATTGACGGCGGTAGTGTTTGCTTTGAAGTTGTGGAGACACTACTTGTACGAAGATAGAGTGGAAATCTTTACTGATCATAAGAGCCTGAAGTATGTTTTCACCCAGAAGGACCTTAATATGCGGCAGAGAAGATGGCTCGAGCTATTGGTGGATTATGATGTAGATTTGCAGTATCATCCCAGGAAGGCCAACGTTGTAGCAGATGCATTGAGCAGGAGAGCCGGAGTTTATTTCCTGACAGCACAACCAGAATTATTGGCAGACCTTCAGAAGATGGGAATTAAAGTGGTTCTTCCAACCAGCGTAGCATTGATGGCCAGTCTACAGGTTCAGTCCAGTATAGTTGAGAGAATCCGTGTGGCGCAGTCAACAGATTCCAAGATCCAACGACTCAGAGCAGAGTGTGAAGCAGAAAGAAGGCCAGAGTTATGTATCCATGAAGACGGTACACTTCGGCACGGCACTCGTCTTTGTGTACCCATTGGAGATATCAGACAGAAAGTCATGGCAGAAGCCCACAGTTCACAGTATTCTATTCATCCGGGTGGTACGAAGATGTACTGTGATATTCGTCAGCATTTTTGGTGGAATGGCATGAAGAGGAAGATAGCCCAGTTTGTCTCTCGGTGTTTGGTTTGCCAACAGGTTAAAGCTGAACATCAGAGGCCCGCTGGACTTCTTCAACCCTTACGATCCCAGAATGGAAATGGGAACATATAACCATGGATTTCGTGACCGGATTGCCCAGATCTCCAGCCGGCAGAGATGCTATTTGGGTAATTGTGGACAGGCTTACCAAGGTGGCACACTTTTTCCCATTCAGAGTTGGACAATCGACGGCACAGTTAGCAGAGATGTATCTCAGGCAGATCGTCAGGCTTCACGGTGTGCCAGTCAGCATTACCTCGGACAGGGATTCAAGATTCACATCACACTTTTGGCGCAGCTTGCAGAAGAGTTTGGGGACTCACCTTCAATTCAGCTCAGCTTATCACCCGCAGACGGATGGTCAATCAGAGCGCACAATCCAAACTCTTAAAGATATGTTGAGATCCTGTACCCTTGACTTTGGTGGTTCATGGGAGGATCATCTGTACCTGGTAGAATTCTCGTACAACAACAGTTATCAGGCCAGTATCCAGATGGCACCCTTCGAGGCTCTTTATGGCAGGAAGTGCAGATCCCCGCTAGTATGGGACGATGTCGGGGAGAGGCAGATGCTCGGACCCGAATTGATTTTCCAGACGGTTGAAGTGATCAGGAAGGTCAGAGATCACCTCCGAGTTGCCCAGGACCGCCAGCGCCACTGGGTCGATGCTCATCGGCGTCCCTTAGAATTTGCTGTCGGCGACCATGTATTCCTTAGGATCTCGCCTAACCGCGTCTTCATTCGCTTTGGCGTGCGGGGAAAGCTTAGTCCTAGGTATATAGGGCCGTTCGATATTCTTGAGCGAGTAGAAGATGTATCCTATCGTCTTGCTCTTCCGTCGTCGCTAAGTGAGGTGCATGATGTATTCCATGTGTCCCAATTACGACGGTATATTCCGAACCCGAGCCACATCCTAGACCATTCGAAATTTTATATCCTTATGCCTTTTGTCATGAACTTGATTTTTACTTAATATGTTTGAAATGATTACTGTACATGGCTTGGTATGGCAAGGAACTAGCATAACACGACAGTGACCCGTAGTGGTGCACTCCTGACATGACCAACCTGATATGATAGTGGCCCGTTGTGGCGCACTCCTGACAAGTACCCTGACATGATTATTTTAACTTGACCTGCCTTGACACCGTGGGTAGTTCCTTCTTGCTTGCTTGTTAAATCTACTTGTCCAGTCTTGCATCATGTCTAGGATGGGACTTCTGAGTACCACGGTCAGGAGTACCTACTAAAATGGATTAAGGTTAATAACTAGAACAACACATTAGTCATAAAGAGATGACACAGCTACGGGCAATCCCGTTACCTGGGCGCTCTTGGGATCTGTAGCCTGCCGTCGAGTAGGGCACATTTCCAGCACACCGTCACGTGTTGTACCCTCTAAGTCACCTAAGGGTACATGCGTCTCCTGGACGATGTACCCACCTGAATTTAACCCTAATCTTTCGTCCTGGGTAACCTGGATGGTCTGCAGGGTTTGTGGCTGTGGAATAATCTCACTACATCTTGTTAGTAATTAGGCCTGTGATAACCCTAGTTAGTTAAAGTAGTAAGCCGTAGGATCTGCTTGGCCGTGATTGATTGAATGAGGTATAACCAGTCTAGTCATGTCTTGATCCCATGCAAGATTGCTTTCTGTCTTGATTACTTACATTATTTATCTTGCCGATAAATGGTGGAAAACCAAGTACTATTCAGATGAAGGGTTACAACCCCGGTCCTTGTTTGGTTTACGGGTTGTAACCTGGCTTTCGGAATAATTCTATGGTTATCTCGTCGTATATCATCCTGACATGTTTTCGTAATTTTAGTTTTAATATTAGATTTTTTGTGCTGATTGCTGGCTTTTGTTCTTATTTCGTGGCCCTCTTGTGACACTTGCTCTTTCTGGGGTTGACCCAGCTGGTTTTGTGTGGCCAGATTTTGGAGCAGCTCCCGAGGATCTACCAAGCTTCCAGCCCAAGGGTGAATACTAGACGGAATCCAGGCCAAGAGTGGGTTTTCCTTTTTGCCTTGCCCACTTCATTGTAAAACTATTCTTTTGAGGCGTTTAGCCGACGAGCACCTGTTAGCTCGATGCACTTTTACTTACTATCTGCCTACGGGCTGTAAACATGATTAACAAATCCTAGGGTTGATCATGTATGACTAAACTCTTGCTAGTCCTAACATTTTGTAACGACTAGCTTCATGATCAGCTGAATATGTAATATTTTGGGACGCCTTATTATTGTATATTTAATGATCATACATCTTGTGACTTTACTTACTTGTGGTGATTGAGACACTAGGCTTGTTCATGACCATAAGAGACTGTTGGCTTGTAGAAAACCCTCACATATCTAGACAGCCGTGACCGTATATCGAGGTGGTTTCCATTTCAATATACGTAGCTGGCTATGTCTGCCCCCGCTCTCCAGTATTCTGGTTCTGGGGCGTGACATTTTCAAATTCCAATATAGGGGTTTTGACGTATGTATGTGATCATGGGAATTTTGCAAACCTTTATTACTTAAACTGTGAATAGGACTCATACACAACATACTTGACTACCTAATATCATATGGTTTTCCATATATAGAACATCAATATTCTAATAAACATTGTACACACGTCGATAACTTACCTCGAGTTTGACCTGTATACTAGATTTATAGTGTATCATTTAACTGGTTGCATTTCGTCGTATCATATCCTATTTTCTAAAAGTAATCTATGTATTCTTTTTATTATTTTACCTATCTTAGCTTTATCCTAAAGTATAGACTTTACGGATATACTATACTTTCCTCAATTCTGACTAGATAATGTTTATAGTTGTATGCGAAGAGGAAATGTACCCGACTCATTATGGCTCATATCCGGGTGATGTGGACATCACTACATATCATAGTTAGTGTTGGGTGAGATTGCAAGAGATACATAGAAGTTAGTTGATTGGATAATTTCTCAATTTCATATGTATATAATTATATAGTGGGTTTGTTCCAATAATATAGAATTCTTTTTTTATTGGACATTTTTTTACTGGTTATCTTATAATTTATGTTTATAATTATATGTTTCTTGTCAATGAGCTGGCTAAAGTATTGATGTTGCAATCTTTGTTTACTATAGATAAAGAGCCATTAGCTACAAACTGTTTACTATTGTCGATGTTGTGAAGAATGAAGGACGTAGTCCCATACTAGTAGACACAATTATTTAGGTGAGGCTCGTGACAAATTTTCCTAATTGATTTGAAATCGTTACTACCCTAATAGCCATGAGGAAAGCAATTGTAGGAGACTTGTTACCTGATTTTTGACGAATAAAGAATCCATTGCATGATTATGTTTCCTCAACTGTTTACTAGGATCTCAATGACCATAAACAACGCAGTTATACATAAAAAAAAAAGACATCAACAACAAAAGGGACAAAAAATACTATAGGCTTTTTGTTTTATTTTCTTTTATTGCTCCAAATTTTATTCTAGCAACCAAGAATTTTATCTTCTTGATTTACATTATTAGGACACTATTATTGTGGAGGTGGAATTCGTTTGAATGTAACAATACACCAAAAGTTTCTTTTTATATTCTTCGAAACTTGACTCCACATTTCACGTATATAAGGACAAGAGGTAACTCCTTCTTCATCCGTAAGGCAACCCTTACGTGGAAAGTCCTTCCGCGTGACACGAAATGCAGCCATCTGACCAAAAAGCAAGAAAAACAAGAGAAGAGCAACAACTTTTGTGATTGTTCTACTTTTTCTCGATTCCATGTTTCTCTCCTTAACTTATTTTTCCCTTAATGAATGAATAGTTTGATGAAGATACAATGGTTCTGAAATAAGAAGAAAATCACTTTTTATACAAGAAACCGAGCTGAGAAACGAATGCAATTGTAAAAGACTAATTAAAGTGGTAAGTTATATAAGAATTTATATATTAATTTGTGTGCTAACGTAACAAGAAGAGTTGCTTGTAATCTTCATGGAATTAATATAATTGGTTTCATATAGTATGTTGCAATTTAATGACTCGTTTCTATTTTTCGCTTCTCGTAATGTGTGTTGAATATGTTTCACTCAAAAAACTGTACGGTAAGGATGCATATTATTTTTTATTATTTTATTTTTAGATATGGAAGATTATGATATCTTAGGGTCCGATTTGGGTCTTGCTTTCGATGTCCTAGAAAAATATTAATTTGTAGCAAAATCAATACTAAATTTTTTGCAGATATTATTTCCGAAAACTATTGTAAGGAATTGACAAAATCAATCAACGAGCCTTCTTGTCGTGGTAGCAAAGAAAAAAGTACCTTGACCAAAATTTATATAAAAGAAAATTGTTTTGACAAAATCATCCATACACATTTTTCTCTTTTCCTTTTTTTCATTTCATGTACATACATTTCACTTTCCACTTCATTGTATTTTAAGATAAGACTATTTTAAGTGAAATAAGTTATAAAAAAAGATTAAATATTAAAGTTTGTTTGCTTTTAAATTGTGGATTAGTTATCTTGGTTAGTTTTCAAAATATGGATTTACTATGTTAAATACCATCTACTTTTTGTTATATATATTTTTAAAAAATATTACATTATAAATTAGATATTTTATTGGATAAACATTTTATTTCTAAATTTATTGAATTATTTTTTTCTTTGATGTATTGGATTGAAATGAAATGAGAATTGAATATGGAATAGGCTATTAATAATGATATATTAATAATTTAAACCTAGAGTTTTTTGGAAATTTCCAAACAAAACACCTAAGATCATCTTTATCTATAAAACCGAACTCTAAAGGCTAAAACTTTGTTGGTTTCTATTTTTTTTATTTACTCTCAATTTAAAAAACCTCAATAAATATGAATTTATGAATCAAATTTAGAAGTTACCTGGTGCCCTTTTCACTTTGTAGATAATATGCTTGACTTCAAATGTTGCTTGTTCTTTAATCATTTAGGAAACCAATTGAGTATTGTTAGTACGTATTTGATTGTTACAAACTTTAGGTCAATTGGCTATTTAACTATTATGATATCCTGTTTTATCAATATTTCACATATTATGAAAAGCCTACTTTTATATTTTACGCAAACTCCTGAATCCTTTTTTCTAATCGCAAACTAAAAACAAAATAAAAAAACAAATGAACCGAAGAAAAATGTTTTTCGATGTAAATAAGAAAAATAATGTATAGAAGACTTCCAAATAGAGACATGTGCCCTACTAATCGGCCACGGCTTACGGATAATATTATAGTTATCAAATTCCACAATTATGTTTAGAAGACTTCACTCATGGTCAAAATTTTCATCGACTATGATTTAGGAATTCCTTGCCATTTCAAAGAGCATGTGCACCAATTTAATTAATGACTCCAAAATTATTTGTTTCAAATTTACTTAGCCAGCTATAATATAACAAAATAATTTATTTCTTTTTTGGAAATCCGAGATAAAGGATTATCTTCGTAAGCACTTGAAGGACTAGTTTCTTCATGTTTAAACTAGAGCATATGTTGTTATCATTAACAATGACAAAAATTGTTACGTAGTTCCTAATATTTTTTCAAATGAGATAAAATAATGAAAATACCAAATACTTTGGAGGAAACTCCTTAAGCACCCATGACTGGCATGTAACCTTCAATTCGATCAATCTGACCCAATACAACCCAACCCAACAAAATACTTTTGAACAAACTCCTTTTGAACTAAAAATCCTTTTGTACAAATACTTTTACTACTTCATTTTATTCCTTGTCATTATTATTCCCTATTTAATTATTAGTTATTTATTTCTCTTATGCGATATTACTGGCCTTGTTTAATTTATAATTGAAATATCATGAGTTTTTTTTTTCAAATTTCAATATAGGGGTTTTGACGTATGTATGTGATCATGGGAATTTTGCAAACCTTTATTACTTAAACTGTGAATAGGACTAATACACCACATACTTGACTACCTAATATTCTATGGTTGTCCATATATAGAACATCAATATTCTAATAAACATTGTACACACATGGATAACTTACCTCGAGTTTGACCTGTATACTACATTTATAGTGTATCATTTAACTGGTTGCATTTCGTCGTATCATATCCTATTTTCTAAAAGTTATCTAAGTATTCTTTTTATTATTTTACCTATCTTAGCTTTATCCTAAAGTATAGACTTTACGGATATACTATACTTTCCTCAATTCGGACTAGATAATGTTTATAGTTGTATGCGAAGAGGAAATGTACCCGACTCATTATGGCTCATATCCGGGTGATGTGGACATCACTACATATCATAGTTAGTGTTGGGTGAGATTGCAAGAGATACTTAGAACTTAGTTGATTGGATAATTTCTCAATTTCAGATGTATATAATTATATAGTGGGTTTGTTCCAATAATATAGAATTTCTTTTTTTATTGGACATATTTGTTTACTGGTTATCTTATAATTTATGTTTATAATTATATGTTTCTTGTGAATGAGCTTGCTAAAGTATTGATGTTGCAATCTTTGTTTACTATAGATAAAGAGCCATTAGCTACATACTGTTTACTATTGTCGATGTTGTGAAGAATGAAGGATTAGTAGACACAATTATTTAGGTGAGGCTCATGACAAATTTTCCTAATTGATTTGAAATCGTTACTACCAAAACAGCCATGAGGAAAGCAATCGTAGGAGACTTGTTACCTGATTTTTGGCGAATAAAGAATCCATTGCATGATTATGTTTCCTCGACTGTTTACTTGGATCTCAATGACCATAAACAACGCAGTTATACATAAAAAAAAGACATCAATAACAAAAGGGACAAAAAATACTAGAGGCTGTTTGTTTTATTTGCTTTTATTGCTCCAAATTTTATTCTAGCAAGCAAGAATTTTATCTTCTTGATTTACATTATTAGGATACTATTATTGTGGAGGTGGAATTCGTTTGAATGTAACAATACACCAAAAGTTTCTTTTTATATTCTTCCAAACTTGACTCCACGTTTCACGTATATGAGGACAAGAGGTAACTCCTTCTTCATCCGTAAGGCAACCCTTACGTGGAAAGTCCTTCCGCGTGACACGAAATGCAGCCATCTGACCAACAAGCAAGAAAAACAAGAGAAGTGCAATAACTTTTGTGATTGTTCTACTTTTTCTCGATTCCATGTCTCTCCTTAACTTATTTTCCCCTTAATGAATGAATAGTTTGATGAAGATACAATGGTTCTGAAATAAGAAGAAAATCACTTTTTATACAAGAAATCGAGCTGAGAAACGAATGCAATTGTAAAAGACTAATTAAAGTGGTAAGTTATATAAGAATTTATTTATTAATTTGTGTGCTAACGTAACAAAAAGAGTTGCTTGTAATGTTCATGGAATTATTATAATTGGTTTCATATAGTATGTTGCAATTTAATGACTCGTTTCTATTTTTCACTTCTCGTAATGTGTGTTGAATATGTTTCACTCAAAAAACAGTAAGGTAAGGATGCATATTATTTTTTATTATTTTATGTTTAGATATGGAAGATTATGATATCTTAGGGTCCCATTTGGGTCTTGCTTTCGATGTCCTAGAAAAATATTAATTTGTAGCAAAACCAATACTAAATTTTTTGCAGATATTATTTGCAAAAACAATTGTAAGGAATTGACAAAATCAATCAACGAGCCTTCTTGTCGTGGTAGCAAAGAAAAAAGTACCTTGAACAAAATTTATATAAAACAATATTATTTTGACAAAATCATCCATACACATTTTTCTCTTTTCCTTTTTTCACTTCATGTACATACATTTCACTTTCCACTTCATTGTATTTTAAGATAAGACTATTTTAAGTGAAATAAGTTATAAAAAAAGATTAAATATTAAAGTTTGTTTGCTTTTAAATTGTGGATTAGTTACCTTGGTTAGTTTTCGAAATATGGATTTACTATGTTAAATACCATCTACTTTTTGTTATATATATTTTAAAAAAATATTACATTCTAAATTAGATATTTTATTGGATAAACATTTTATTTCTAAATTTATTGAATTATTTTATTCTTTGATGTATTGGATTGAAATAAAATGGGAATTGAATATGGAATAGGCTATTAATAATGATATATTAATAATTTAAACCTAGAGTTTTTTGGAAATTTCCAAACAAAACACCATATGCTTGACTTCAAATGTTGCTTGTTCTTTAATCATTTAGGAAACCAATTGAGTATTGTTAGTACGTATTTGGTTGTCACAAACTTTAGGTCGATTGGCTATTTAACTATTATGATATCATGTTTTATCAATATTTCACATATTATGATAAGCCTACTTTTATAATTTACGCAAACTCCTGAATCCTTTTTTCTAATCCCAAACTAAAATAAAAAATAAAAAAAAGACAAATGAACCCAAAAATATGTTTTTCGGTGTAAATAAGAAAAATAATGTAGAGAAGACTTCCAAATAGAGACATGTGCCCTACTAAGCGGCCATGGCAGTATGGATAATATTATAGTTTATCAAATTCCACAATTATGTTTAGAAGACATCACTCATGGTCAAAATTTTCATCGACTATGATTTAGGAATTCCTAGCCGTTTCAAAGAGCATGTGCACCAATTTAATGAATGACTCCAAAATTATTTGTTTCAAATTAACTTAGCCAGCTATAATATAACAAAATACTTTATTTCTTCTTTGGAAATCTGAGATAAAGGATTATCTTCTTAAAGCACTTGAAGGACTAGTTTCTTCCTATTTCAAACTAGAGCATATGTTGTTATCATTGACAATGACAAAAATTGTTACGTGGTTCCTAATATTTTTTCAAATGAGATAAAAAAATGAAAAATAAAAAATACTTTGGAGGAAACTCCTTAAGCACCCATGACTAGCATGTAACCTTCAATTCGCTCAATCCGATCCAACACAACCCAACCCAACAAAATACTTTTGAACAAACTCCTTTTGAACAAAATCCTTTTCAACAAATATTTTTACTACTTCATTTTATTCCTTGTCATTATTATTCCCTATTTAATTATTAGTTATTTATTTCTCTTATGCGATATTACTTGCTTTGTTTAATTTATAAATGGAATATCATGAGTTTTTTTTTTCAAATTCCAATATAGGTGTTTTGACGTATGTTTGTGATCATGGGAATTTTGCAAACCTTTATTACTTAAACTGTGAATAGGACTCATACACCACATACTTGACTACCTAATATCCTATGGTTGTCCATATGTAGAACATCAATAATCTAATAAACATTGTACACACATGGATAACTTACCTTGAGTTTGACCTGTATACTAGATTTATAGTGTATCATTTAATTAAATGGTTGCATTTCGTCGTATCATATCCTATTTTTTAAAAGTTATCTAGGTATTCTTTTTATTATTTTACCTATCTTAGCTTTATCCTAAAGTATAGACTTTACGGATATACTATACTTTCCTCAAATCTGACTACATAATGTTTACAGTTGTATGTGAAGAGGAAATATACCCGACTCATTATGGCTCATATCCGGGTGATGTGGACATCACTACATATCATAGTTAGTGTTGGGTGAGATTGCAAGAGATACTTAGAAGTTAGTTGATTGGATAATTTCTCAATTTCAGATGTATATAAATATATAGTGGGTTTGTTCCAATAATATAGAATTCCTTTTTTTATTGGACATATTTTTTTACTGGTTATCTTATAATTTATGTTTATAATTATATATTTCTTGTGAATGAGCTTGCTAAAGTATTGATGTTGCAATCTTTGTTTACTATAGATAAAGAGCCATTAGCTGTTAGTCCCGGGGCTTGACCAAAGATGGTAAAACAGATGCAACAGAGATCTACGATGATACAAAAACTAAATAACCCGATTACAATATGGAGGAGGAAAATAGAGAAGAGAAGATCTCTCGTTCTTCCTTGCAAACGTGTTGCAATTGGGACAGAACGAGGTACAATAATCTAGAGAAAGATGAGAAGAAGAAAAATGCTGGTGTGTCAAAACACCGTTGCTCAAAGCAAGATTCGCTCCACACGAACTGCTTCCAGGAACCAGCAAGTTTGAAGAACTTATGGAACGCTCGAAGTCACCTCTGTTCTGACTCCTCGGATGGACTTGCAATGGCGGTAGCAGCTCTCTCTCTCTCTTTCTCCTTTTCTGACTTATATTTTCGTAGTAGTCATAAAGGAGACCAGAAGAGAGTATTTATAGAGAGAGGATGGAAACCCTAGCCGCCTCTTCAGTTATGGAAAGATTGAATCAAATCCCAAAAATATAGCAACGAGATTAATACGAATCCCACAAAGATAGCAACGAAATTAATTCAAAACCCACAAAGATAGGATCTGAATTAATCGCATTGAATCAGTCTTTCAATAACTGACTTGTAGTCTGCACAGTCAGCGGAATCCTCCATACGGCAGCAGCAGCCTAGCCGCATGAGCCGCATGGACCGCATGAGCCGCATGGACCATATGAGCCGCATGGACCGCATGGGCCGCATGGACCGCATGAGCCGCATGGACCGCATGAGCCGCATGGTCGCGTGGCCGCATAAGACCGCATGGCCGCATATGAGCCGTATGACTGCTGAAGTGCAAAGTGCGCCAACAAAACACCACATTACGCCTCAAGAGCCCATGAGCCCGAGTCCGAGTCCAAGTCCGAGTCGCTAAGCCCCTTTGGGGCTTTGCTCCAAATGGAATTAATCCCAGAGAATGACAAAAGCATTAATGCTTAATCCTTGGAGCCTTATTCTTACTTCCTAGTAAAATCACCCACATGGTTCCTTCCTTAGGGTCACCACCCCATGTGCATCTCTCAACAACACAACCAAGTATATATGTTAAGATAACTCATGGTGTATTTTCGATGTGGGACTAAAATTTTACAAGGCATATTGAGAGCAAGATCTCTCCATGTAAAAAAGGCACCAACAATCACCCACATATCACAATATATATATGTGTCCAGGGTTGAGTGTTCCCCACAGTAACTGTCCATTTTATATTAGGATAGATGTCTCTGACGACTTGAATCTTCCCGCATGGGTTAAATAACAATGTGATACAAGAATGGATTACGCCTTGAATTCTGCACCACAATTATAATTCTTCCCACTCACAAAGTGTAGTTACGTGTGCTTCTAGCTGCACATTAAAGGCCCTATGCCAGCCTGATTTCAGTGTATAATTTTGGGCGTCTACAAGTTTACCCTCAAGAGATGGCCTGATATCTCTTTCCATACACTATAGGTGAGTTCTTTATTAAAGAGATATGGCATGAAGCCTTGCGCTTCCTTACGGTGCTACGCCGCTATGACATGGCCTGAAGCCGAGAAATTACCTCTACCTGGGAACCTCATCGTAGTGTCATACTACTGTAGCATGAGGTCTCAGCCTCTTTGTAGTGCCAATCTACTCAGCATGAAGCCTAAGGCTTCCTTGCGGTGTTACGCCGCAACGATATGGCTTACAATGCCGAGGCTTTACCCCTACCTGGGTACCTCATCGTGGTGTCGTGCCACTGTAACATGGGGCCATCCTCCCCTTTGTAGTGCTGTCTACAACTCTTTAATTACGTCATACAGCATTAGGCTACCTGCCTATTTACGGTGCTACGCCGCTATGACTTGGCTTGCAAAGTCGAGGCATTATCCCTACCTGGGAACCTCATGGTGGAGTCACCCTACTGTAGCATGGAGTTTCACTCCTTGTAGTGCTGCTATACCGTACTTCCTGTAAAGCACACCAGGCATTCACTCTGCCTGAGAACTCATTAAGGCGTTTAAGCCAACCTTCCACAGGATCTATTTTTTCTGCGGAAAATACATAGTAGACAACAGTGGTTATGGGTCCGTATCCCTTCCATGTTCCAGAGAACAAGTACCCACTGTTACCTGATAGTTTTCCAGTTATTGATCCTCCTTTGAACCAAAAGTTAGATGCCTAGTAGATTTCTCTTTAAACTAATAGCATAAAACTTTATGGTAGGATTACAAAGACACACTATCAGAATGCCTTCAAGCCCATTTTACAAGCTGTGTTATCGACCAACTAGCGCTTGAGGCCCCATGTGAACGGATCTGCCAGGTTCCCCTGACTCCGAACATCAACCACTGCAATTACACCTCTTTTGATAAGATCATGTACTGCCCTGTGCTTCAACCGCACAGTCCTCTTCTTCCCGTTGAAGAGGTCATTTGATGCCACCGCCGCAGTCGGCTGGTTGTCACAGTATATCGGTATTACCGGTATCTGAGCCCCAACCACTGGAAGATCATACATGAGCTCCCGAAGCTATTCTGCTTCATCTGCTGCAGTTTCAAGTGCATAGAATTCAGATTTCATGGAGGAACGAGAGAGTATAGTCTTCTTCTTCGACTTCCATGATATAGCAGCTCCACCCAAGGAAAAGACATATCCACCTGTGGATCTCTCGCTTTCCACCTCTGAACACCAGCTAGCATCACTGAAGCCTTCCACTACTGTCGGATACCCATTCTAGTGTAGTGCATATGTCTGAGTCTTCTTGAGATATCTCATCATCCGCTTCACAACTTTCCAGTACTCAACCTCTGGGTTGCTTGTGAACCGACTCAGCATTCCCACGACAAAAGCTATGTCAGGCCTTGTGGCAGTGGTTGCGTACATCAAACTTCCGATAATGCTAGAATAATCCAGCTGCCTGACTCTTTCCCTCGAGTTTGGCTTCAGCTTCTGATCACACCTGTATGGCGTATCGATCCCTGGAAGATCCTTATACCCATAGCGTGTGAGCATCTTCTCAATATAGTAAGATTGTGAAAACGCTACTCCGGTGTCTGTCCGGATGATCTTTATGCCCAACATGACATCTGTATCCCCCAAGTCCTTCATACTGAACTTGGTTGAGAGGGACTTCTTTGTCTCTGTGACACAGCCTATATCCGTACCTAAGATTAGCATGTCGTCCACGTACAGACAAACGATGACTCCTCTTCCATCAAAGAACTTTGTGTAAACATATTTGTCCGTCTCACTGACTCTGTAGCCGTTTGATCTAATAACTTTGTCAAACTTCTCATGCCACATCTTGGGAGCTTGCTTCAAACCATATAATGATTTCACCAACTTGCAGACTTTGCCTTCAAGACCTTTGACGACAAATCCATCTGGCTATTGCATGTAAATCTCTTCGGTCAGCTTCCCATTCAGGAATACTGTTTTTACATCCATCTGATGTATCACCAACTTATGTATAGCTGCTAGAGCGATTAACATTCTGATGGTGGTCATCCAAGCTACTAGAGCGTACGTGTAAAGGTAGTCTATCCCATGTTCCTGAAAAAATCCCTTGGCTACCAGCCTGGCCTTGAACTTGTCAATAGTTCCATTTGCCTTCATCTTCTTCTTGAAGATCCATTTACATCCGATGGGCTTTTATCCTTCAGGTAGATCTACAAACACCCATGTGTTATTGGAGGTGATAGAGTCAAACTCGTCATTTACTGCCTCCGTCCAGAAGATAGCATCTCTGGTCTTCATCGCCTCATCACAGGTAAGCGGATCTGCTTCCACATGATAGGTGATAAAGTCATCTCTGAAATCTTTCGGTCTCCTCACTCGCTTAGCTAACGGCTCTGTGAGGTCTGGTACAAGAGTTGTTTCATCAACAACAGCTTCTTCTTGGACTACTGGCCCATATGAGATTTCAGCCTCATTTGTACCTACATCATTTTCCGGAATGTCCGAAAGAATAATGTTTTTGTCTTTTACAAACTTGTCTTCAAAGTATTCAGCATCGCGAGATTTGATGATATGATTTGACTCAATATCAAGAAATCTCCTAGCATCACTCTTCTCGGCATACCCCAAGAAGATCGCCTTCGTAGTCCTTGTCCCTAGCTTCTGAATCTTCAGATCTGGGAGCTTCACATACGCCAGACACCCCCACACTCGAATGACATTCAAGTTTGGTCTGACTTTGAACCAGAGTTCATGAGGAGTTACGTCCGAAGTTGCATACGGCACTCTATTTAGAATAAAAGTGGCCGTCAATGCAGCTTCTCCCTAGTAGCATTTAGGAAGACCCGCGGTTAGCAGCATTGAGTTCATCATTTCTGTCAACGTTTTATTCTTCCTCTCCGCTAATCCATTAGATTGAGGAGAATATGGAGCAGTAGTCTCGCATATGATTCCATGTTCTTTGTAGAACGATGCGAATTCATGAGACCTGTACTCTCCACCACGATCACTTCTTAACCTTTTGAGTTGTTGTCCAGTCTGCCGTTCAGCTTCGGCCCTGAACTCTCTGAACTTCTCGAAGGCGTCGTCTTTAGACTTGAGCAAGTAGACGAACGCGTATTTTGAGAATTCGTCGATGAAGGTTTTGAAATACTTTATCCCGGCCTTCGTGGAGAAATGTTTAAAGTAACAGATATCGGAGTACACCAACTCCAGAAGATCTATGCTTCGATTGACCCGATGAAAGGGTTTCCATGTGATCTTCGTCTGAGCACACACTTCACACTTCTCCACCTTACCCCCACATTTGGAGATAAGTCCTACACTAGAAATTTTGTTAATTCTTTTACAATAAACATGTCCTAGTCTATTATGCCACAACTCAAGAGAATAATCAGAAAATGCAACTACATTAATGTCATCAAACTGGTTGACAAGCTGAATTTTAAACATTCCTTCGGTTTGATAAGCCTTCCCGAAGTATGTTCCCTTCTTGGATATCACCATCTGACTAGCATTGATGTCCATCCTCAATCTTGCGTTGCACAGCAGGCTCCCAGAGATCAGGTTCTTGGCAATCGTCGGAACATGCTTCACACCTTGAAGCGTCAGAGTGTTCCCAAAAGTGAGTTTCAGCTCCACAGTCCCAATTCCCAGAACTTCAGCTTGGGCCTGGTTCGCCATGACAACCTTCTCAGATATCGGCTGGTACGTGATGAACCATTCCTTGCCAGAACAGACATGGCAAGTCGCACCAGTGTCTATCCACCAGTCAGAGTCAACCCCCACAGTTGTGACCTGTGCGATCATAGCAACAATATTAGAAACCAATGAAACCTTATTAGGCTCACCTTTCTTTGATTGTTTAGGCTTGGATCTGCATTCACTCTTGTAGTGGCCTTTCTTGCCACAATTGTAACAAGTCACGTGGGACTTAGTCTTCTGTTGCTTGAATGAAGGACCCTTCACTTTTAGATTAGTGAAGTCCTTCTTCTTGAGATGTGTAACGCCCCAGTCCCAAAATACGTAGGACTAGGAACATAGACATGCCAGCTGTATTCATACGAAGTATACTCCAATATATGGAAGCCTCGTATAAATACATAAGCTGTAAAATGCAGTAGAACCATACTAATCTCATCCACACAGAATAAATGAATAAAAGATCATATAATGAGAATAAATTTGTCTTGATACAATATGTTGGGCGGAGACAAATCCACTACCAACAAAATAAAGAAAAGTACATAGAAAATGAAATGAGTGGCGAGCGAAGCGAAGACGATCCAAGCGCAATCATCCTCGAGAAGTAGAAATGAACACTGCTAGAACTAAAGCACCTGCGAAAGACAATAGCACACACCTAGCAAGACAACCAGGTCCTCAGAGGGACGTAACAAGACACATAATAGCATGCCATATAAACTGAATAAATATTGGTCAAATAAATAAGTAAATCGAATTATAACATGTTCCAATACGCACCTACTGAACGAGCGTACCATCCCCCCAACCAAACAAGGACAGGAGATGGTAAACTAATTCACGGCGACATATCTTTCCATGCTAAGAATCCGATATGGTATCCGGACCCCAACAAGGTTCAATACCTTCTCATCGAAGTAGTAAGTCACACCTACAACCAAACAAGGACAAGATGTGACGAACTAATCCGCGACAAGTTATTGTTCCAAGTCACGGTCAGATACAAGTACCCAAACCAAAAGTACTCATACCTAACGGATAGGGTAGCCTACCATTCTAAGTGAAATGTTGTTAAGAACAATCCTTCCTACGCATGGGCCCTGGCTGAATAGGATCGGCGTAGTCCCCTCTTGGGCACCAGAGGCCCCAGCAGGAAGAGCATGAGTCATCAACCCCGTATCTCCAGCGGAGAGTCCGGGTCACAAGGGAAGTGTTTCGAAGCCCATACGCTAAGGAATTGTCCTCCCCACCCAATGTCTACTGTGTTGTATCCACAACACAAAACCACTATAACCGCTAAGTCAAACTAGCATGCAACCTCTATTAGCGGTTATTCCTATCGCACGGCTTGTACGTACTGGTGGCCAGCCAATCACGCACTTTCGTGTTCTACATGCGACACACAACTTCGTATTTACAACGTGTCAAGGCCAATGAATGCGACACACAAGGTGGTCCCTTAAATCTAGGTTAAATTTGTAAAATAATACACAGCAGGAAATATAAAAGAACAATTATGCCATGTATCACAGTTTATAAAGAAAATAATAGACATGCATGAAATATGAGCTAAAAATAATTAAACAGCTAATGGCAAGGTGTCTTGCCTGGTAGAGCGCCTGGTGTACTGCGATAATTAAGGTGGCACGATCTGCAACTTCGGTGCAACAACTGTACAAGGGGACCTCTGTTGGTGGCACGGATCGTGTCATTGAGTCCGGAAGGGTCAAATTAGTTAGGGTCGACATAAGGTAGTCTAGAATTGGTGGGGGATTGGGAGCAATGGACTTAGTTGCGGACAAAAGGATAATCGAAAGGAAATTTTGATAAATAAATATGCAATTTTTAGAAAATATTTATAATACTTTTAAAAATATGTTACACTAGTCGAAAGAAGTTTTAGGTAAATACATTAAAATAGAAATCACTTTAGGCTAAAACCTTAAGTTTGTGAAAATAAATTTATAGGTAGAAAACTATATTGGAAATTCAATTAAAACTATTATTTAAAAAATCACTTATAAGTAAAACTATATATATATATATTTTACTAAATAATTTTGAAAAATAGTATAGATATATATATCAAACAATAATAACACTAATGCTAGTAAATACAATAATATCTCAATCTACTACTATTTCCAAGATATGCATCATATTAATTAATAATAATAACAAATACATTAACACTAATAATAATAATAAGAATAATAATAATAATAATAATAACCATAATAATAGTAATAATATTAATCTTCCTATTTTCAATGATAAGGATAATGATAATAATATTTAATAATATAGATAATAATAATATATAAACCATATCATCTAACATAAAAAGTAAGTAAAAAAAATAATAAAAAAACTAATAATAATATTAATAACAAAACACACAGCACTCTTCTCAAACGCCGTTGCTCCCTTTCCCAAAATCCGAGGAGCCCAAATAACCAAGACAGAGTAAAGAGAGAGGAGTGGAGAGCGGAGGGAATCGGCGGATGGTCGATGGTCCGGCGGTGGAGCGAACGCGGGTGGAGGAAAGGGAAAGCGGTGAGGAGAGGCGGACGGCGCAGATGGCGTTGAGGAGAGGGGAAACGGAGGAGATGAGGCGGCTGACGGAGCCGAGGGTCGGTGAGCGGCGAAGGCGGCGGAGGAGAAGGAAGAGGGGACGGCGGAGAGTCGTTGGTCGGCTAGGGTTCGACAAGGGGCAAGCGCGGCGGAGCGGTCGCTGGGACGGGGAGCGGTGGCTTGGCCGGAGGGTTTTGGGAGCTCGAAGTCGCCGGAGTGGGAGACTAGGGCGGAGACGACGAGCGGACGCGGGATGTTGGGGAAGACTCGGTCAGCGGTGCTGGATTGGTGCCGGCGGCGCTTGGTCTGCGGAGGACTGGTCGATGGGGGCGCTCAGCGGAAGACGCGCGCGGCCCGGCCAAAGCTCGGCTGTGGATGCGGCTGGACACGGCTGCGTGGTCGCGGGATGGGGGCGATGCCTTCTTGGCGGCACCGGAGGCTGGACGCCGGCGCGGTGGAGACACGGCCGGCAGCGATGGCTACGGGTAGGAGGTGAGCTAGGTTTTTGTCTTCTTGTTTCCTTATTCTTTGTGTGGTGATGGTCGGTGGGGTTCTGGTGGTGGCGTCGACTTGATCGGAGAAGGTGCTGGTTTGGGTGTCGGGGCTGTGACGTAGACGACGACGGGGGTGGTGGCGGAAGTGGTGATGATGGGTGATGGAGAATGGTGGAGGTGGTGGTCGTGGAGTTAACGGGTAGTCGACTGGGACGCTGTGGCGGTGTTGGTTGCGATGGCAGCAGGGTGTCGAAACTTGGTGGTGGAGGCGACGGGACTTGGCTGGGGTCGAGTAGGCTTAGGTTTAGGAATTTGTGTCGGTGTCGGAATTGTTCGACACGAAAGAGATGATGTATTTGTAACAATATGGAATAAGAATTGGACGATGGAACACGGACACGAGGCACTCACCATTGGGTTGTGGAGAATTTGTGGATGGATGGAAAATATTGGAGGAGTACCTGCCTATATTTATAGGATGTGAGAATTCCCAATTAGAATAGGATTAGGATAATTAAAACCCAAGTAGATAAATCTCTGCTTAATTTAGAATAATGAAATCAAATCCAAATCCAATACAAATCCAATTTTAAATTAAATTCTCTTAGTTTAAAATCAATGGAACAAATCAAATTTCGACTATTTAATTATTTAAATAAATACATAAATTTAAATCACGGTTTAAATTGTCATGAAACTTTCAAAATATGGTTTCCAAAAATACCATAATATAAATTTCGAAAATACACTATTTATTTAAAATAAACTACTAAATAATCACGAAAAATATATGTTTGTACAAATAATATTTACATAGATATACTTTTCCAATTTACCATTTTATAGAAAAAAAAATATTTATTATATAAATGAAAGGCTTTTCATAAAAGTCATAAACTTGAGAATATTAGCTAGAAATAGTTTTTATCTACATTAATAATAAAAATAATGTTATTTCAAAAATATGTACGTTCGTCCATATTCGCACTCGACGAGCAAGAAAAATAATTTCGTGCGCGACGTACAATACGAAATTTTAAATCCGTACAAATATTAATAAATAAAAATAAAAAAAATTAGTAGAAATTTAGGGATTTTACATCCTACCCAACTTAAAAGAATTTTGTCCTCGAAATTAAGAATTAGTAGGGGGTGAGAGGACACAAGGGGGTGTCAATGGGGAACAATTGATAACAAAATTATGCCGTAAGAAATTGCGATCTAGATCATAGGAAAAATAATACGATACGGTCGGAATGAATGAGGGTCACGATTAAGAGAACGAAATAGATTCGATTTAATTAGGCGATATTGATAGAGTCGAGTAGTTTAGGATAGCAATATCGAGTGAGAATGGTCATAGCCGATAGGAAGGCTAGAGGAAGTTCTAGCACGACGCCTTCGTCCTTCAAAAATTGGTGAAGGCGAAAGCAATATAGAGTTCAAAGGAGGCGTTATCGAATACGAATACGTGATTCAAAGACGATCGACTAATTTCAAAAGAATTGTCAAGGCAGTCGTAGATGGGATAGTAAGGGCCAAGTTTAATTGTGTCCACATCCACGCAGAGTAATAGACAAAGCGAACCCAAGGGCACTCGGTTGATCAGACCATCATGCACCGGTTCTGAGTAGACAGTACATTAGTGGATGCATCCAATAACATATGTCACGAACAAGCTTGATAAAAGAATTTAGCTTGTAAAAACTAGGCTACATTAGCATCATTAGTCTAGATAGTAAAAATATAGGCACGAGATTAAGATTGAAATAAAGAAAATATGAATAGTCTAAGAGTCATAAGGTTCTAAGTCTTGTTTATTCCTATACCATCATTCTATGGTTTTATTTACCAAGGCTTGGTCGACTAAGTGGGCTAACTTCCTATAGTCTCTATGGTATAGATAATACCATTTGTATTCCCTTAAGGGTCAAGGGTGTGTTAGGTATTCTACCCAACTTAAAAAATTTAGCTAAGGGTGTTTGGGACAGCTAACTAATAGGGTCAATCTCTAGTAAGAACGAAGGAAGGATAATGATAGAAGGAATCAAGCAAGATGCAATCGATGAGACAAACGGTAGATTGAAGAAAGTGGTCAAGTATGTGGATGAGATCCTAGACTTCTAATCCTATTCGCAGGCTTGCTTGGTACGGTAAAGTAACCAAACAATTTATCTAGACCTGCATGGGCCACCACAAAAACATGTAACGCCCCAGTCCCAAAATACGTAGGACTAGGAACGTAGACATGCCAGCTGTATTCATACGAAGTATACTCCAATATATGGAAGCCTCGTATAAATACATAAGCTATAAAATGCAGTAGAACCATACTAATCTCATCCACACAGAATAAATGAATAAAAGATCATATAATGAGAATAAATTTGTCTTGATACAATATGTTGGGCGGAGACAAATCCACTACCAACAAAATAAAGAAAAGTACATAGAAAATGAAATGAGTGGCGAGCGAAGCGAAGACGATCCAAGCGCAATCATCCTCGAGAAGTAGAAATGAACACTGCTAGAACTAAAGCACCTGCGAAAGACAATAGCACACACCTGGCAAGACAACCAGGTCCTCAGAGGGACGTAACAAGACACATAATAGCATGCCATATAAACTGAATAAATATTGCTCAAATAAATAAGTAAATCGAATTATAACATGTTCTAATACGCACCTACTGAACGAGCGTACCATCCCCCCAACCAAACAAGGACAGGAGATGGTAAACTAATTCACGGCAATATATCTTTCCATGCTAAGAATCCGATATGGTATCCGGACCCCAACAAGGTTCAATACCTTCTCATCGAAGTAGTAAGTCACACCTACAACCAAACAAGGACAAGATGTGACGAACTAATCCGCGACAAGTTATTATTCCAAGTCACGGTCAGATACAAGTACCCAAACCAAAAGTACTCATACCTAACGGATAGGGTAGCCTACCATTCTAAGTGAAATGTTGTTAAGAACAATCCTTCCTACGCATGGGCCCTGGCTGAATATGATCGGCGTAGTCCCCTCTTGGGCACCAGAGGCCCCAGCAGGAAGAGCATGAGTCATCAACCCCGTATCTCCAGCAGAGAGTCCGGGTCACAAGGGAAGTGTTTCGAAGCCCATACGCTAAGGAATTATCCTCCCCGCCCAATGCCTACTGTGTTGTATCCACAACACAAAACCACTATAACCGCTAAGTCAAACTAGCATGCAACCTCTATTAGCGGTTATTCCTATCGCACGGCTTGTACGTACTGATGGCCAGCCAATCACGCACTTTCGTGTTCTACATGCGACACACAACTTCGTGTTTACAACGTGTCAAGGCCAATGAATGCGACACACAAGGTGGTCCCTTAAATCTAGGTTAAATTTGTAAAATAATACACAGCAGGAAATATAAAAGAACAGTTATGCCATGTATCACAGTTTATAAAGAAAATAATAGACATGCATGAAATATGAGCTAAAAATAATTAAACAGCTAATGGCAAGGTGTCTTGCCTGGTAGAGCGCCTGGTGTGCTGCGATAATCAAGATGACACGATCTGCAACTTCGGTGCAACAACTGTACAAGGGGACCTCTGTTGGTGGCACGGATCGTGTCATTGAGTCCGGAAGGGTCAAATTAGTTAGGATCGACATAAGGTAGTCTAGAATTGGTGGGGGATTGGGAGCAATGGACTTAGTTGCGGACAAAAGGATAATCGAAAGGAAATTTTGATAAATAAAATATGCAATTTTTAGAAAATATTTATAATACTTTTAAAAATATGTTACACTAGTCGAAAGAAGTTTTAGGTAAATACATTAAAATAGAAATCACTTTAGGCTAAAACCTTAAGTTTGTGAAAATAAATTTATAGGTAGAAAACTATATTGGAAATTCAATTAAAACTATTATTTAAAAAATCACTTATAAGTAAAACTATATATATATATATTTTACTAAATAATTTTGAAAAATAGTATAGATATATATATCAAACAATAATAACACTAATGCTAGTAAATACAATAATATCTCAATCTACTACTATTTCCAAGATATGCATCATATTAATTAATAATAATAACAAATACATTAACACTAATAATAATAATAATAAGAATAATAATAATAATAACCATAATAATAGTAATAATATTAATCTTCCTATTTTCAATGATAAGGATAATGATAATAATATTTAATAATATAGATAATAATAATAATATATAAACCATATCATCTAACATAAAAAGTAAGTAAAAAAAACAATAAAAAACTAATAATAATATTAATAACAAAACACACAGCACTCTTCTCAAACGTCGCTGCTCCCTTTCCCAAAATCCGAGGAGCCCAAATAACCAAGACAGAGTAAAGAGAGAGGAGTGGAGAGCGGAGGGAATCGACGGATGGTCGATGGTCCGGCGGTGGAGCGGACGCGAGTGGAGGAAAGGGAAAGCGGTGAGGAGAGGCGGATGGCGCAGATGGCGTTGAGGAGAGGGGAAACGGAGGAGATGAGGCGGCTGACGGAGCCGAGGGTCGGTAAGCGGCGAAGGCGGCGGAGGAGAATGAAGAGGGGACGGCGGAGAGTCGTTGGTCGGCTAGGGTTCGACAAGGGGCAAGCGCGGCGGAGCGGTCGCTGGGACGGGGAGCGGTGGCTTGGCCGGAGGGTTTTGGGAGCTCGAAGTCGCCGGAGTGGGAGACTAGAGCGGAGACGACGAGCGGACGCAGGATGTTGGGGAAGACTCGGTCGGCGGTGCTGGATTGGCGCCGGCGGCGCTTGGTCTGCGGAGGACTGGTCGATGGGGGCGCTCAGCGGAAGACGCACGCGGCCCGGCCAAAGCTCGGCAGTGGATGCGGCTGGACACGGCTGCACGGTCGCGGGATGGGGGCGATGCCTTCTCGGCGGCACCGGAGGCTGGACGCCGGCGCGGTGGAGACACGGCCGGCAGCGGCGGCTACGGGTAGGAGGTGAGCTAGGTTTTTGTCTTCTTGTTTCCTTATTCTTTGTGTGGTGATGGTCGGTGGGGTTCTGGTGGTGGCGTCGACTTGATCGGAGGAGGTACTGGTTTGGGTGTCGGGACTGTGACGTAGACGACGACGGGGGTGGTGGCGGAAGTGGTGATGATGGGTGATGGAGAATAGTGGAGGTGGTGGTCGTAGAGTTGACGGGTAGTCGACTGGGACGCTGTGGCGGTGTTGGTTGCGATGGCAGCAGGGTGTCGGAACTTGGTGGTGGAGGCGACGGGACTTGGCTGGGGTCGAGTAGGCTTAGGTTTAGGAATTTGTGTCGGTGTCGGAATTGTTCGACACAAAAGAGATGATGTATTTGTAACAATATGGAATAAGAATTGGACGATGGAACACGGACACGAGGCACTCACCATTGGGTTGTGGAGAATTTGTGGATGGATGGAAAATATTGGAGGAGTACCTGCCTATATTTATAGGATGTGGGAATTCCCAATTAGAATAGGATTAGGATAATTAAAACCCAAGTAGATAAATCTCTGCTTAATTTAGAATAATGAAATCAAATCCAAATCCAATACACATCCAATTTTAAATTAAATTCTCTTAGTTTAAAATCAATGGAACAAATCAAATTTTGACTATTTAATTATTTAAATAAATACATAAATTTAAATTACGGTTTAAATTGTCATGAAACTTTCAAAATATGGTTTCCAAAAATACCATAATATAAATTTCGAAAATACACTATTTATTTAAAATAAACTACTAAATAATCACGAAAAATATATGTCTGTACAAATAATATTTACATAGATATACTTTTCCAATTTACCATTTTATAGAAAAAAAATTATTTATTATATAAATGAAAGGCTTTTCATAAAAGTCGTAAACTTGAGAATATTAGCTAGAAATAGTTTTTATCTACATTAATAATAAAAATAATGTTATTTCAAAAATATGTACGTTCGACCATATTCGCACTCGATGAGCAAGAAAAATAATTTCGTGCGCGACGTACAATACGAGTACGCGACGTACAATACGAAATTTTAAATCCATACAAATATTAATAGATAAAAATAAAAAAAATTAGTAGAAATTTAGGGGTTTTACAAGATGAGAAGCCGCCTGCTTCCCCTTGGGATCTCTCGTCTGTACTAGATTGGCTTTAGCCAACTGTTTGGACAGAGTGTCCACCTTCTGTTGGGAACGCATCTCGTCCTAAACATGGATCTCTTGAAGTAGATCTCCTAAGCTAATGTCTAGCTTCCTTCTGAGCATCCTTGCATAGAAGGTACTCCACCCAGTAGGAAGTTTTGAGATGATCCCTCCAACGACAAACTTGTCGGAAAGGGGCATCTCTTCGTCTTCCAGTTTCTGACGTAGCTTCAGAAATTCCTTCACGTGTGGCAACATGGACTTCTCGTCCTCAAAGAGCAATTTGTGTCACGCCCCGATTCGGAGAATCGCTCGCTTTGCTTCGATTCACGCCGAATCGATCGTCCTCGCTAAGGCGTGATGCCGTACAAGTCTGGAGTTGCACTTGTACAAGGCTAGAACATGCACATTTATATCACTTTGAAACATTTGAAACTAAGCCACAGTTGCGGAAACAATGAGACACAATATAGGAAGAAGAAATACTCATTTTATTCATAATTGTAGTCAGAATACAACTTTTTTCGATAATATTTGAAATGCCATTTCGGCTACATTGATTCATGAAAAGAAGTACAACTGATAGGCTGTCATGAAATAATTTTCCGTTCCATACATCATGCCCCTTTATTACTTTGAAATATAAGCAGCTGTCTTTGAAAACTCCGCAATACTTTGTGCATCTTTTAGGGAAAACAACTTGAAAGGAAACAGCAGTTCAGAAAGCTTTAGTTGCGAAGTACGCCCGAGCCTTCTCCAGTACCTGTGGAGGAGGGGTCAGCACATTATAACAATGTGCTGGTGAGCCCCGTTGGCCCACTCAGCTAAACCAACATTTTATTAATGACAAGCATTTTAAAGATATGAACTTATTAGGGACAGGCAACATTCAGAGTAATTCACAATAAATGCAACATGGAATAAACCATGTTTACTTTACCATTGGCTGAATCCAGCTTTCCTGCATAAGATACAGGATAAATAATAATATACTTACTGCCCCTGCATAAAATGATCATTACCATGCATCCTGACTACATGGCCACTGGCGCTGTTAAACCATATGGACATCTCTTTGCCTTATAGGACTTCAAGGTAATGCAATGACTCCAAAGTAGGTAGCTAGCCCCTAAGGATGCCTCGCAATACCCGTGCTCCCATTAGCACGCCAATGTTTCCTCCTAGGCCGAATCGGTGCCGGCGCCCCAGTACCGATTCAAGGAAACACACCACCAAAACTTGTGCACAAGTTGTCCATGACCATGCGAATGCGTGACCGACTCGATAAGCATATAGTGCATGGCAGTTTTGAAAGTAAATAGACAACTTGTTCATTTCGCAGCATTTCATCATCATTCTAGGCATCAATTCAATCTCAATTCAATGTTCAGTGGACAAGCATAATCTCAATTGTTGTTAACAGTGTAATCGATTTATTTCAATGTTCATGTCACGACCCGCACCCACTGTGAGGGTACGAGTACGTAACAACGCCCAGCTTACGCCGCAGTGTCGGCGGTAGAACACTGTTCTAAGTCTCTAACTAACCATCAACTCATGCAGTATATAATGTACTCATCAAGATCAACTCCGAACGGAGGACAAGTATAAGATATGGTGTAACTCAATCACAGCCTAAGCACGATAAGATAACACAGAAATATTACTAAGAAATTGAAGACAACAAAACTAATAATATAATAACAACAAACTCAAAATCTCAATACAACTCAAGTCTCAAATCTCTATATACAACTCCAGATCTAAACAGGAAAAGTAAAACAAGACAGACTAACTAAACTCCCGATCACCCCTGAGTGTCGGGGCCATATCTAGCTAAGCCATCTCCTCAGTAAAATATAAGGCATGTGTCCTCAGGGCAATCATCTGTAAAATTTATCAACAGGTCCAGTCAGGACAGGAACGAGCACAATCTCATCTAGCAAACCCAAGTAAATGACAGAGAGCTGTAAAGCAGTTATAGACAGTTGTATTGATGAATATGGCAGTTTGTACGAGTAATGATGTAGAGAGCAGTTAAGGTACAAGGAAAGTAAGGTAACTAAACAAGAAGAGAAACATAGCAAAGAAGACTGTAAAATAAAATCTAGCTGAACTAAAGTAACATAATGAATTCAGATGGTACAATATAAGTCGAGTGTAATCCCAATGTGAGTCTAATATAAGATGAGTCGAATGTAATTCTAATCATTATTCTAATAAGGTGAATCGAATAAGGTGATACGAATAAGGTGATACGAATAAGGTGATTCACATGATGTTCTAATAATGATTCGAATAAATTCTCCAAGTGTGTTTTAAATTACTTAGTTAGACATGTAAACGGCTAAGGGTAAATCCGGCACATCACACACCTGGCCGGGTGTGGAATGGCTATCGTTCGAATATATTCACAGGGGGTGGTTCGAATAGTGGAAATGTTCACATGTCTAATCAAGTATTTCCCCGCCCATCTAATACAAATGAATCCAAGTCCGACACATCAATCGAATAAAAGTCCAACCAACATATGAAGATACGAATAGGGTGATTCGAATAGTGATTCGTATGGTGATTCGTATGGTGATTCGAATAATAGAGGTAAGACAAGTAAGTATGTGTGTCGCATACATGGATTCAGAAATAAAAAAACGTGTTTGTAACAGAGAATCACATACAGCTAACTAGAACTGATGTACAGTAATTGACAAATAAATGAGAGAACTATCAGATAATGTACTCGCCTGTTACTCTGAAGAGAGTAGTGTAATATCAGATGTCTGCACCGGAGTCACAATGTCCTAAAGAGAGCAGTACATGTTATAATATGCTTAAAATAAGACAAATGTAGTCTATGATGCAATCTACATGATTTCTAGGCCAATCTAGGTCAAAGTCAACTCTAAGTCAAACCTGGTCAACTGTCTAGGTCAAACAAGGTCCAAGTCAAACTTGGTCAACTCTGGGTCAACCCAAGTCAACATCTAGGTCAACTTGGTCATTGGTTAACTATCTAATCAACCCTACCTATACCATATCACACAATTAAGGATATAACACATTACCCATATCATATACATATATATATAACCCAAACTAATTTACACTACACAACCTATACAAGGTACTTACCATATCCTAAGTACCATCTATGAATACAAGGACTAATTATATACCCCTAAATGGAACTCTCCCTCTAATACCCATACTCTACACTCTCAACACACAAGCCAAACAATTTCTCAATCCTCTCTCACTCACAAGCTCAAGACATAACCCATTTCCCTCAAACCCACTCTACCTACATATAGCTAAATAGGGCACATATATATATGTAGGCTTATAGGGACTGATTGTAGACTGGTTTGGGGTGTCAAGGGGCTGTCCATATGGACTGGTACAAGGGGTTTTGAGCATAGCTAATAGGTCCTTTTAAGGGGCTGTGCTATGGTGAAGTATGGGGCTGGTATGGACAGGCTTTGGGGTACTACTAAGGCTGAATTTGGGACTGTATTGGCTGTCATTGGGGTCAGGTTTAGGACAGTTAAGGGTTGTTTCCAGATTATGTGGAAGGTGTGGGTGCACACTATGTTCTCAGATTTCAAACCCCCTCCCAATAAATCAATATACATATATGTATATAGCACATACACACAAGCAATACTAACACATAATTATGAATTAATAACTGCTATAAGGAAAGATTCTAAGGGATGAACACCAGAAAAAATGGTCTGCTATTGCTCTCATATACCCCTGATATGTAAAGTCCTAGTAGGACTTATATGAAATCAACAAGGGCTGAACAACATCATAATCTAGCTAATAAAGGATGTTGACTCTCCCATGCCATGTCAAGGCAAGGTAATACCAACCAAGGCCAAACACCACATGCCACTATACTGCTGCCAGGAAATCAAGGGACTGCAGAAAAGATTGGTCACAGATTTCTAACATTCAATTTACCTACATTAGAAGATACATTCAGGTTTACTTGCATACATGGTACACTCATATATTCATCTATAATCCAACAACCTAAACTAATGAAATCATCACAAACCAATTTACGAGATCAAAATATCTCAAAAATTCGAACCCTCAGTTATATCTGATATCAAGCCACATGTATGTAGGTTGTGTCAAACATACCTGAAATTCTCCTAATTGATCTATGTGCAGGTGACTTCATGAGGGTGTGTGGCAAATCAGATTAAGTTAAAAGGAAGTGGGGGTGTGTGTATACATAAGTTTGAATGTGTGGGTGTCACATTGAACCTATGTGTTAATCAACAAGTGATGGTATTTGTTTCCCAGTTTTGCATCACAGTCCAATATAAAAACAACTTACAGGTTAAAGTCTAAGTGTTTCAGGAATTAAACTCAGGAAAATGACAGTTCCTGTGTGTGAGATTGTGTCCACATGACATAGTGTTCAGGTTGTGACAGTTTTATTCACCCAAACCAATCAAAAACCCATTGGAAATGCCAAATTCGAATCAAATTATCCATAAACCAATCAACATGAATATTAAACACTGCTCAAATTTCCAAAAACTCCTGATACTGAGAGTATCAGAAATTCGAACCCCCAACTCTCAGGAATTCCTGTTCGAGTGTCTGAAGCCCATTGATCAACTCTAAACTCAACCCAAATCACAAACTCATCTCTAGGAATGTAAATATGTCACATATTAACAATAGAACTCTAAATACTTTAATTAACCATTTAATTAATTACTATGTAAGAACAGAACAACAGAACATGTATCAGAGAATTTTCAGGAACCCAAATTGACATTCGAATATACCATAAAATCCCATTCAGTCATACCCCGAGGTTAGACACACGTGTACGTATCAAGTGGGGCTGTTTACGTGTCCAAATAATGGACACGAAGTGTCCGAATTGTGCAAAACAGTTTGTGACAGACTGTGTTACAGACAGGCTTGTGCAGCCGTGTCAAGCTCTCGTGGATACGACTCACTACACTAGACACCTCGTGCACGTGTCTAAGTGTTCGTCAGGACTAGGAGAGTGTGTCCCACAGCCTGTACAGTGTCCACGTAGATCGTGTCGCGTGCACGAGACGCGTATCCGAGCGTGTCTGTGCACGCGCGTGTGAGTGTGCAAACCCAGTGCGGGTCGATTTAAGTTAAACTGGGGTCCATACCATGTTAACTAGGTCACCAAGTCAAAGTCAAATCTAGGACAGTCTCTTAAGTCGCAGCTAGTCAAAAGTCAAAATCAATAATCACCAGTGCAATAAATCATAAAATAATTCAAAGAGGCCAAATGACCAAAATACCCCTAGGCTAAAAATAATAATTAAGTCATCCTAATGACATGGTTAGGCTCTAGGTCATGCAGTCTCTACGGTTTCACTAGCTGCACACCAAAATCACAAGTCATGCTTTAAAACAGTTTTAAAATAGTTTAAAAATAATTAAGAATCACCAAAAATCATAATGTGAAATAAATATCAATGAATAATAATTATAATTACAAAATTTCAAAAATACCCTCATCTGGAAAACTGGGTGTTACAGTTCAAGGGACTAGCATTCATTTCAATGTTCTATGGACTAGCATTTATTTCAATGTTCAATGTTCAATCTCTAGCTTCTTAGTGGTATTGACTTGTGACATTTAGCAACTTGATATCGATCAACGGATGTTGCAAGATAATTATTTAGTTGGCATGAAGGAATAGCGAGAGGGACAATACCACCACAGAGATCCACACTCACCAAATTAGAGAATCGTCGAGAGAGAGAGGAACACTTGCACGCTTAGCCTTCCGTCACGCGTCAGTCTGCATTGGTACCAAAAGATTGGTTAATAATCCGTCTCGTTTTGTTCTCTTCTCTCAGAATTCTCAAGAATGAATGCTATGCAAATCGATGAAAACGGGCAAGAATTAAATCATCGAAAACCATTCAGAAAAGCATCCATCAAAACCAAGCAACAAAACCAGCAGCAAAACATCCAGAGAAAACTCTTGGACGTATTTCAAGAGAAACCAATCCATTAGTTGGAAAGGTTCTTATGCACTTGTCCGTGATCGATTCGGTGCCGACGGTAAGTTTCCCCAATACTCGGTTTCGACCGAGTTAGCCAAGCCACAAGCCTTACGTAGTGAACCGCTAGGAGCGGGACACTACATAATATACCACTAAGAAAAAGTTTCGTCCTCGAAATTTAAAGCAAAAGTCCAACCTCAAAATTATCAAACAGCGAAGGGTATTTCACCCGCATCTCTTCCTCTAATTCCCATGTCGACTCCTCTACAGCATGGTTCCGCCACAGCACGTTGACCAGGGATACTGTTCGATTTAGCAAAACTTTCTCTTTCCTGTCCAAAATATGGACAGGCTCTTCAGTGTAGGATAGGTCAGCGCTCAGCTGTAGCTGATCTAAATTCACTACATGGCTTGGATCATGCACGTACTTCCGTAGTTGAGATACATGGAAGACATCATGCACATCAGCCAGAGCCGGAGGTAGTGCAAGTCGATAAGCCACTGAGGCTACCTTCTCCAAAATCTCGAAGGGTCCAACAAATCTCGGGCTTAGCTTTCCTTTTATTCTAAACCGCATCACACCTCGCATGGACGTGACCTTCAAGAAGACATGATCTCATGCCGCAAATTCCAAAGGTCGTCGATGTACGTTCGTATAACTCTTCTATCGACTTTGAGCAACTCTAAATCTTTCTCGAATTAAGCGAAGCCTCTCGACGGCATGTTCCACAAGTTCTGGTCCGAGCACTTGCCCTTCACCGACTTCATCCCAGCATATCGGTGATCGACATTTTCGTCCATATAAGGCTTCGTATGGGTCCATTTGAATACTTGCTTGATAACTGTTGTTATAGGCAAATTCTTCCAATGCGAGATGTGCGTCCCAATTTGTCTTTGAATCCAAGCACGCACAATCTCAACATATCTTCAAGAATCTGATTTACCCTCTCTGTCTGACCATCAGTCTGCAGATGGTAAGTTGTACCAAAATTCAACTTTGTGCCCATAGCCGAGTTCAGACTTATCCAAAATCGCGAAAACTAGGTAGAACAAACAAAGCAAAACTGGGAAATTTTCTGAAGAAAAAGCCGAATGACGTCGACCCAGCGGATTGGGAAGTATTTGTCAAAAAAAGATGCTCAAAACAATATAAGGTAAGGCTTCGGTTAAGTCACACTGATAGTGGACGAGGCAAAAGCGTACGTCTTCCTATTTGATTTCTCATTTAACCAAGTTCTGATACTCTAGTTCCCTGTATATTTCCAGTATTCTAAAATGAGTTTTGTCATTTAATTAATCCATTACATGCTATTAATTACCTGTATTGAAACCCTAATGTGGTACCCCTATGTATTTCCTAAGTGTGTGTCAAAATTTGTATGAGTTGGTGTGAGTTTGGTTCACTTTCTGTGAATACCTGGGACTGAAACTGTGTGTAGGAATACTATGGACTGATTTCCTTTTTCCTTGTCATAAAGTGTTATTCAATTTATGAAGGGAAAAAAACCTGGGTTTATGTTCACTGAGATTGAACTAAACTTGAAAATCTGGGAAGGGACTAAGGGTAAAAAAACTGAGTTTGTGATCTATTTTTTTTAACTGTACTTGGGTTATGATGTTCCAGATTTTATGTTAACTAGGACATAGTTACTGCCACAGTTAGATATGTAGACTGTTTTGAATTGAATTCCTTTTTGCCTATTTATGAGATACCTGAACTGTTAATGAGTGCCATTCACTGAATTCATGTTCCAGAAAACTGAGATTGAGGGGGAGGACAATGAATTGATTTCCTTTTCCTTTTTCTTCTTACCTGAGATTAGTGCCTATATTGTATCAACTATGGAGGAGTTAATTTCCTGAAAACTGGACTTGACAGTCCAATTCAACTTATTTTTTTTCCTTTCCTGTATGTTCCCTACTCATAGCTTAAACTACTTACTTGAGCATTCACCCTTACATGTATACACACCACACACTTTCCCTCTCCTTCACTGTTTGTGTTTCCTACACATATACATAGTCACTGTTGTATACACACATGCTTCCCTATTTTTATGTAGTTCATTCATTAGTTTTAGTTCACATTATGTAGTTCATTCATTAGTTTTAGTTCATATCTACCTATTGGTTCAGTCAGCATATAAATGCCCTGTCCATGCATTATGGGTTTAATGATCAAATACTCTTCATTCTTCTTGTTCAGCCAAAATGAATATTCTTTTAAATCTGGAAAGTTTTGATTATCTAGGGAATAAATCTTGAAAGTTTTGATATATATTTCCTGATACATTGCTCTACATTTCCTGCACATTGCTCTATATTTCCTGCACATTGCTCTACATTTCCTGTATATTGCTCTACATTTTCTGCACATTGCTCTACATTTCCTGCACATTGCTCTACATGTCCTGCACATTGCTCTACATTTCCTGATATACATTGCTCTACATTTCCTGTACATTGCTCTATTTTCTTCATTCTGCAGTTACTGCACTGCAATTTCTGCATTTACTGCACATTGCAATGTGCAGGGAACTCTTGCAGTGCACACTGATAGTGCACTTTCTGCTCTATTTTCTTCATTCGAATGTTTTATATAAAGTTCTTGTTTTTATCTAATAATATGCATGTGAGTGTACGTAGGAGAAATCTACAAAGTTCAAGCAAATGAGAGAGAAACAAACTATGCCTTATCTTGGAAGTCGAAAAGGATTTGCTCGCATTGCGGATGAAATATTGGTACGTGTAACACAATTATTTGTTTCAAATTTTTATTTCTCCACTTGTCTATTTTATCTTATACAACGCAGAAAGTAGAGGGTCCATGTCCTAAAGACAAAGCAAGGCTTCGTGCTTGGGTTCGAGGGTATACTAATCAAAAAGGTGTACCTAAACACCCAAAGGACAATGAACTCATCGTATGTATAATCCCAATCATGTTTATATTGGCTAATTTACTGTGTTCTTGCTCTGACAATCACGCTGTGTCAAAAGGAGACTAATTCGAGTATCATTTATTGTTATTTCAGCAAAAGGCCAAAAATATCCTACTTGCACCGTCATTTGAGGGATCGACAAAAACAGGTTGTGATGGTGATGCACTATCACAAGTAATTACACAACCCGAAAAGCGTGGTAGTCTTAGAGGAGGCGGAGCTGGAGCAAGTCAATCTAAAATAGTGGCTAAAGCGAAGAATTCAGCTACAGTAGTTAGGCTTGAAAAAGAGATCGAGTCAATGCAGCAAAAAATGGTCTCAATGTCAACGTTAGTTGAAGACCAGGCAAAGTTGATAAATTCTTTAATGAAAAATCAGGTAAGTAATTCTTATTTTTCCTTTGATATTTTTTGGCACATATTACCACTGAAATCGTTGCCTTCGTTAGAAATGTGATCAACAGGAACAAGCTAATGATGTTGAGGTGAGTGTCGATGAGGACAAGAATTCCCAAAGCAAAGTTGATTCAATGCAAGGGCAAATTAACTCAATATCGAAGCTACTTCAACAACAAAACCAATTGATTGATAGTTTAATGAAAAGTCAAGTAAGAAGTCTACTTCTCAGCAGAATTCTTCAATTTGACATGAGGAAAACTTCGATTTTTTCTAACAAAAATGGTTATTCCCTATAGGAAAAGGATGAGGTGAATAACGATAAGGATGGTAATGAGAACAATGACAAGGAGGACACTGACGATGATGTGGAGATTGTAAAATCAAATGAACCAGATATCGTTTCTAAAACTCCATCTACTACTCCACAGGTAAGATATACTAGTAACAAGTAAAAATATTTTTTCTCATATGGTTACTAGTATCAAATATAACATTCTTTCATTCTTTGTTGCAGTCACATAGTGGAAGTAGTCGTCGTTGGTTGAAAGACCAAAAATGTAAGTTGCTAAATTGGATGGAACCGAATGAAATCGTTGCAATTTGACGATGGGTGACAGATGATCCGAAAGCGGTGGTTCATGGTACACCTCTTGGAAAAGATGTCTCTCGGGTTTGGGTAGATATTGCTTTACAACCCAAAGCACTACTATTTCGACCATGTTTCGGTAATGACACAATAGAAGACATCGTTGGAAGTACTACTGCATGGCCGACCGAACACATTACGACGTTGGATGACTAGGTACTTTTTATGAGCCTGTTACTTTTTATGAGCCTGTTGCTTTAGTTGATTTCATTAACCATGCACATTCACATACTCTTCCTCTCACTGCCTTTACAACATTTAATCATTGCATTCAATTTGGGTGCCCTGTATATTGCATACACTGCCACAGCACATAGCCTCCTTGCACTTTACTATCACAAGTAATTACACTGCTGTCTTTCAGTTGTCTGCAACTGAAAAAGTAGTATTCTCAATGTTAGACCACTTCTACTTCATACACCCTTTTAAAGGATTGTAGATTGTAAGGATGCCTCCTTAGATTGTAGATTGTAAGGATTGTAGATTGTTCAATATCATGATTTAGTAATGTCTTGCTATCTTGTGTGCTGTTTGGCAAATTGGATAATGCCCTGGAATTGTGAATAAATGTATTATATAGAAAGCTAAATTTAGGTCTGGTTTTTTGATTGTTGCTTGCTTTTTCAAAATGGTTTTTGATTGCTGCTTGCTTTTTCAAAAGAAACAGGTTTGAAAGCAGTCTTACACCTGCTTTCTACCCAAAAATTGAATTAGTTTCTAAAATCTTTTTGACTAAGGTGTGGTTACCAAACACATTTTGCGAGTGAATTTGATCTTGAAGCATGTCATTTGTGGATTTATTTCATCTGCTGTAACTACTTATAGGAAGTAGAAAGAAAAATATATTAATATGTTAATACAAAGCATGTCAGATAGTTGTTATTGTATGAATTTGAGGAAGCTGGAGAAAGTTTATCTAATTGCTTATTAAAAAATGTTGGTGCTACAGTTGATCCAGGATCTTATTTTTTTAGCTGATTGTTATAGTATCAGATAGTTGTTATTGTATAGAAAGTTTATCTATAGGCTTTTAGCTGATTTCTCTGGCTGATGGGGGTCTTCATTTGATCCAGGATCTGACATGTACTACTACATTCCATGTTCCATTAATATGTTAATACAAGTAGCTTCAGTTCAGCCACCACTTTCTGGTTAAAGGAATCTGACTAGTATTTTGTTTTCCTGTGATTGTAGATTGCAGCATTGTAGATTGCAGAAATATTTCTGATACTTCACATTTACACACTGCATGCCTCCTTAGCCAGCCACTGAACATACTTGAGTATCAGAAATATTTTTATCTTATTTTTTTATATCATAATGTGTTTTCTTCTCAATTTTGTGTAGGTTGGCGTATATGTTTCTGATGATTGTGGATAGCTGATAGAGGGAAGGAGGCGAGCTGTTTTTTGGCCTACAAATATTTGTAAATGGAATGGTTTAATTTGGACTACAAATACTTTGTAAAGGAAATGGTTTATTTTGGCGTACAACTACTTTTTCTACAACTTGAATGTTTTAATGACTACTTTTGGTACATCTTGAATGTTCTAATAAAACATTTCATATTTTGGCAAATCTTTACTATATCTTGATTGATCGAAATGCAAGTTGCGATTGAAATTGTCTGCGATTGAAATGTCTACGATTGAAATGTTTGCGATTGAAATTGTCTGCGATTGAAATGTTTGCGATTGAAATTGTCTGCGATTGAAATTGATCGAAATACAAAACAGGTGGATATAAAATTCTGTAGCAGGTGGATATAAAATTCTGTAGCAGGTTTATAGCACTGAAAATGTCTAAATTGCTGCTACCACGATAGCATATGATGAACGCTATAATAAATCAAACCATTAATCAAATGCTATAAATCATCCACAGCATTCAAAAACGCTATAACTAATCTACAGCACTCACGAACGCTATAAACAATCTACAGCGTTCTAGAATGCTATAAAATCTTTACAGCATTCATAAACGCTATAAAACATCAACAACATACATGAACGCTATAAACCTTCTACAGCATTCAGGACCGCTATAATGTTATAGCGTTCACATGTCTGGACTTTCTATAGCGTGGGCTATCATAGCAGACAGAATATGCTATAGAAGGCTTTCTATAGCGTTCATCGCATGCTATCGTAGGCCATATTTGTTGTAGTGCCAGCACGCACAATCTCAACATATCTTAAAGAATCTGATTTACCCTCTCTGTCTGACCATCAGTCTGCAGATGGTAAGCTGTACCGAAATTCAACTTTGTGCCCATAGCCGAGTTCAGACTTATCCAAAATCGCGACAAGAATCTTCCGTCTCTATCCGACACTATAGAAGCTGGCACCCCATGTAATCGGACAATTTCATTTCTGTAGATCTGAGCCAACCGTTCTACACCACACGTAACTTTTATTGGAATAAAATGTGCTGACTTGGTTAACCTATCTACGATAACCCAAATCGCATCATTTTCCTTCTGAGTTCTTGGCAAGCCGACGATAAAATCTATACAGATATTATCCCACTTCCACAGTGGAATAGCCAAATTTTGTAGTTCTCCGCCTGGCCGTTGGTGTTCGGCCTTCACACGCTGACAATCCAAGCATTGTGACATGAATAGCGCCACATCCTCCTTCATGCCATGCCACCAAAATGTTGTGCACAGATCCTTATACATTTTTGTACTTCCCGGATGCAAGGAATACTTCGCAAAATGAGCCTCGGCCAGTATTTCCTTCCTGATATTCTTATCCTTAGGGACGTACAATCTTCTCTTGACACGAATAGTGTCATCTTCAACGGTAAAGTCCGACGCCTTTCCTGCTAGAATCAACTCGCGTATCTTCTGTAGAAACGGGTCATCCTTCTGAGCAATATTAATCCTTCCCTGGAGACTCGGCTCAAGCTGCAATTGAGCCAACTGTATATTCTATGGACGGATCCTGAATTCGATGCCCATCTCTTCAAGATCCCGTAGTACCTCTTTTGCTATTGCTTGTGATCCAACAAATTTTCGACTCAAGGCATCAGCTACTACGTTCCCTTTACCCGACGTGTAAGAGATTGTTAAGTCATAATCTTTGATCAATTCTAACCAACGTCGCTGCCTTAAATTCAATTCCTTTTGTGTGAATATGTATTTCAGGCTTTTGTGATCCATGAAGATCTCGCAGGACACAGCATAAAGATAGTGTCGCAACAATTTTAATACGAACACAATCGCCGCCAGTTCCAAATCATGTGTTGGGTAATTCTTCTCATGCTGTTTGAGTTGTCTCGAAGCATAAGATATTGTCTTCCCACGTTGCATGAGAACACATCCCAAACCAAGTCCCAACGCGTCACTGTAGATCTGAAATCCCTCAGAGCCTTCCGGAAGTGCTAAAATTGGGGCCGTGATGAGTCGTTGCTTGAGTTCTTGGAAGCTACTCTCACAGTCGTCAGTCCACTTAAATATGACTCCCTTCTGAGTTAGGCGAGTCAAAGGCGAGGCGATTTTCGAGAAGTCTTTCACAAATCTACGGTAGTACCCGGCTAAACCAAGAAAACTCCGTATCTCACTAGCTGATACAGGCTGCTTCCAGTCCACAACTGCCTCAATCTTTTTTGGGTCAACGGCAACACCTTCTGCCGAAACAACATGTCCTAGGAACGACATGCTGTTCATCCAAAACACGTACTTACTTAGCTTTGCATAGAGCTGGTTGTCCCGCAGCGTCTGAAGTACTTCTCTCAAGTGCTCGACATGAGTCTCCCTGTCCTTTGAGTAGATCAAGATGTCATCGATGAACACAACAACAAACTTGTCTAAGAACGGTCGAAACACTCTATTCATTAAATCCAAAAAGGCTGCTGGAGCATTAGTCAAGCCGAATGGCATGACCAAAAACTCATAGTGTCCGTATCTCGTACGGAATGCTGACTTAGGAACATCTTCGGGTCTGATCTTCAACTGATGGTATCCTGAACGAAGATCGATTTTTGAAAACACGGTCGCCCCTTGTAGCTGATCGAACAGATCATCTATTCTTGGCAAGGGATACTTGTTACGGATGGTTGCTTTGTTTAGTTCTCTGTAATCGATGCACAGCCGCATCGTCCCATCCTTCTTCTTTATAAACAGTACTGGAGCTCCCCATGGAGATACACTTGGGCGAATGTATCTCCGGTCTAGTAATTCTTGTAGCTGTACCTTTAGTTCCTTTAATTCTGCCGGAGCCATCTTGTACGGTGCTTTTGATATCGGACGAGTATCTGGAAATGTATCAATTATGAATTCAATTTCTCTATCCGACGGCATCCCAGGTATCTCGTCCGAAAACACATCGGAAAACTCAGCCACAATTTCAGTCTGATTCGAACCTACACTCTTCATTCGAGTGTCTTGGACAGAAGCGAGAAAGCCTTCACACCCCGAGTACAGCATGTGCCTTGCTGTAACTACCGATATTACCATAGGTCCTTGGAACGCGGAGCCGCACGAGTAAGAGAACTCTGTTTCTCCAGGTAGGCGAAACACAACTCTCTTATCCGTACAGTCGATCTTTGAATGACATGCGCTGAGCCAGTCCATTCCCAATATGATATCGTACTCTTTGATGTCGAGTACAATTGCGTCCAAAGATAAAGTCTTACCTCCAATCTTAATTTAGCCGTCCCTGCAAATCAAAGTTGCAGGTATATCTACTCCCGAAGGAGTACTAACACACAAAGCTGTCTTTAGTTGAGTCATACAAAATTTATTTTTCGTTGCAAAATCAGAAGAGATAAAGCAATGAGTAGCACCAGAATCAAAAAGTACTCTTGCAGGTATGCCTTTGTACAGCAACATACCTGTTATAACATTCTCTGCGGTCTGGGCCTCTGCCTGAGTCAAGGCATAAACCCTTGCTTGGCCACCTTGTTGATTCAGTGCATTCCCAGTTGGAGCTGGCAAGGCTGGTGGCGCTTGGCCACGGTGCTGGTTGTTATGTTGGCCCCGGTTCTGATTGTTGTTATGCCCACGATAGTGATTATTGTTATTTCCACGAGGAGGATACTGGTTCTCCCCTCTAGTTCTGCATTCAAAAGCCTTGTGATTCATTCCCCCACATTTGTAACACCCGACACGACAATCCTCGCGACGATGACCAATTTGATTGCACTTGTTGCAACGCAGTTCCTCATATGGTCCTTTGTTATTACCCGTATTCGGATGCTTAGACGCGTTATTTCTTCCTGCAGACCAAGGTCATTTCTGATTATTGAGTCCTTGGTTGCTCTGCGTTGTCCCACGACTAGCCGACTTATGAAATCTCTCCATCTCGAGAGCTGTCTCGTACGCCTCCCGGTAAGACATACATTTCCAAGTTAGAACATCCCGCTCCAGGCCCTCATTCAAGCCTTGCACAAATCTTCCTCGCTTCGCGTCGTCACTCGGTACCATGTACCCAGCGAATGTGACTCTCTTTAAAAACTATGTCTCATAGTCATGCACTGACATACTGCCTTGTCGAAGTACAATGAACTCATTCTATTTTTGTTGTCGGACAGCGGGTGGAATGAATAGAGTAATGAAAGCCTGCTTGAAGGCCTCCCAAGACATCTTTATATCCTGACTATTTCTGCAAAGTGCCTGTCTCTGTAAAATCTACCATTCCTGGGGCTTGAGATGAAGTTGTACAGCGGTACACTCCACTCTCTTACTCCCCTGAATCTCTAACATTCAGAAATAGCCCTCCAGTGTGTTCAAGAAGCCCATCACCTCATCTGGCTCTTCTTTCCCATTAAATTCAGGCGGGTCACAACTCTTAAATTCAGAGAACTTGAAGCTCGTTATCTTCCGTGTCGGCGCCTCAGATTTCTCTACCGGTACTTCCACGGTCTCGGTTGTTGCGGCCTTTGCAGAAACATTGGAATCGGCCGTCAACTTGGTGACAATCTGAGTTAGACTATCAACTTGCTTTTGTTGAGCATCCAGCTGCCCCTGAAACTGATACTGAAGCTGCTCCTGAAACGCGCGATGTTGAGCTTCGCTCTGCTTCCTCTGAGTCTCCATTTGCTTAATTAGTTTCTCAATCGGGTCCGACGATGAATTCGTCTTTGAGCTATCACCCTTAGTCATTCTACAACAAAGAAATAATTCTATTAGCACTTATAAAATATTTATGGGCTTATTGAATGGAACATTATTTCATGCCAGCGCTATCGATACCATCAATCGAGAAAATTTGCATCAAGACATCCTTTTTGAAATATTTATTTTTTTGAAATCCGAAGATTTGAAACCGTGCTCTGATACCAACTTGTCACGCCCCGATTTGGGGAATCGCTCGCTTTGCTTCGATTCACGCCGAATCGATCGTCCTCGCTAAGGCATGATGCCATACAAGTCTGGAGTTGCACTTGTACAAGGCTAGAACATGCATATTTATATCACTTTGAAACATTTGAAACTAAGCCACAGTTGCGAAAACATTGAGACACAATATAGGAAGAAGAAATACTCAATTTATTCATAATTGTAGTCAGAATATAACTTTTCTCGATAATATTTGAAATGCCATTTCGGCTACATTGATTCATGAAAAGAAGTACAATTGATAGGCTGCCATGAAATAATTTCCCGTTCCATACATCATGCCCCTTTAGTACTTTGAAATATAAGCAGCTATCTTTGAAAACTCCGTAATACTTTGTGCGTCTTTTAGGGAAAACAACTTGAAAGGAAACAGCAGTTCAGAAAGCATTAGTTGTGAGGTGCGCCCGAGCCTTCTCCAGTACCTATGGAGGAGGGGTCAGCACAATATAATAATGCGCTGTTGAGCCCCGTTGGCCCACTCAGCTAAACCAATATTTTATTAATGAAAAGCACTTTAAAGATATGAACTTATTAGGGACAGGCAACATTCAGAGTAATTCACAATAAATGTAACATGGAATAAACCATGTTTACTTTACCATTGGCTGAATCCAGCTTTCCTACATAAGATACAGGATAAATAAACATATACTTACCGCCCCTGTATAAAATGATCATTAGCATGCATCCTGACTATATGGCCACTGGTGCTGTTAAACCATATGGACATCTCTTTGCCTTATAGGACTTCAAGGTAATGCAATGACTCCAAAGTAGGTAGCTAGCCCCTAAGGATGCCTCGCAATACCTGTGCTCCCATTAGCACGCCAATGTTTCCTCCTAGGCCGAATCGGTCCCGGCGCCCCAGTACCGATTCGAGGAAACACACCACCAAACCTTGTGCATAAGTTGTTCATGACCATGCGAATGCGTGACCGACTCGATAAGCATACAGTGTATGGTAGTTTTGAAAGTAAATAGACAACTTGTTCATTTTGCTGCATTTCATCATCATTCTAGGCATCAATTCAATCTTAGTTCAATGTTCAGTGGACAAGCATAATCTCAATTGTTGTTAACAGTGTAATCGATTCATTTCAATGTTCAAGGGACTAGCATTCATTTCAATGTTCTATGGACTAGCATTCATTTTAATGTTCAATGTTCAATCTCTAGCTTCTTAGTGGTATTGACTTATGGCATTTAGCAACTTGATATCGATCAACGGATGTTGCAAGACAATTATTTAGTTGGCATGAAGGAATAGCGAGAGGGACAATACCACCACAGAGATCCACACTCACCAAATTAGAGAATCGTCGAGAGAGAGAGGAACATTTGCACGCTTAGCCTTCCGTCACGCGTCAGTCTGCATTGGCACCAAAAGATTGGTTAATAATCCGTCTCGTTGTGTTCTTTTCTCTCAGAATTCTCAAGAATGAATGCTATGCAAATCGATAAAAACGGGCAAGAATCAAATCATTGAAAACCATTCAGAAAAGCATCCATCAAAACCAAGCAACAAAACCAGCAGCAAAACATCCAGAGAAAACTCTTGGACGCATTTCAAGAGAAACCAATCCATTAGTTGGAAGGTTCTTATGCACTTGTCCGTGATCGATTCGGTGCCGACGGTAAGTTTTTCCAATACTCGGTTCCGACCGAGTTAGCCAAGCCACAAGCCTTACATAGTGAACCGCTACGAGCGGGACACTACAATTTGTGATATTTTTCAACCACAAACATCTTGCTCCCATTCCTGTCTTCTTCATACAATTTTTCCACAGACTCCCATATGTCTATGGCAAGAAACTTCTTCGAGTAGGATTCTGCCAGGGAATCCTCCGTAGTATTCAGGATGAGAAGCCTGCAGATGCTATTTTCCCTTCTCCATTTGGCCTGGAGTTTGGTAGCCGCATTGATTGCGGCAGTAGATCCGGTGTCTGGAACAGAAGGTTCTTCCTCCAACAGAACATGATCAACGTCTTTTAGTTGAAGAGTTAGATAAACTTTTCTCTTTCAGACTTGATAATGCTCTCCATCGAACTTTTCCAACTTGCAGTAGTCTGATTGGATGAGGGAAGCATTAATGTTTTCCATCTATAAGAATCTTGCTTTGAGATTGTTAGTCCCAGGGCTTGATCAAAGATGGTAAACAGATGCAACAGAGATCTACGATGATACAAAAACCAAATAACATGATTACAATATGGAGGAGGCAAATAGAGAAGAGAATATCTCTCGTTCTTCCTTGCAAACGTGTTGCAATTGGGACGGAACGAGGTACAATAATCTAGAGAAAGATGAAAAGAAGAAAAATGCTGGGGTGTCAAAACACCGTTGCTCAAAGCAAGATTCGCCCCACACGAACTGCTTCCAGGAACCAGCAAGTTTGAAGAAATTGTGGAACGCTCGAAGTCACCTCTGTTCTGACTCCTCGGATGGACTTGCAATGGCGGCAGCAGCTCCCTCTCTCTTTCTCCTTTTCTGACTTATATTTTTGTAGTAGTCACAAAGGAGGCCAGAATAGAGTATTTATAGAGAGAGGGTGGAAACCCTAGCCGACTCTTCAGTTATGGAAAGATTGAATCAAATCCCAAAAAGATAGCAACGAGATTAATACGAATCCCACAAAGATAGCAACAAAATTAATTCAAATCCCACAAAGATAGGATCTGAATTAATCGTATTGAATCAGTGTTTCCATAACTGACTTGTAGTCTACACAGTCAGCAAAATCCTCCATGCGGCAGCAGCAGCCTGGCCGCATGAGCCGCATGGCCTCATGGCCGCATAGACCGCATGAGCCGTATGGACCGCATGGACCGCATGGGCCGCATGGACCACATGGGCCGCATGAGCCGCATGAGCCGCATGGTCGCGTGGCCGCATGGTCGCATGAGGCCGCATATGAGCCGCATGCCGCATAAGACTGCATGGCCGCATATGAGCCGCATGACTGCTGAAGTACAAAGTGCGCCAACAAAACGCCATATTACGCCTCAAGAGCCCATGAGCCCGAGTCCGTGTCCGAGTCCGAGTCGCAAAGCCCCTTTGGGGCTTAGCTCCAAATGGAATTAATCCAAGAGAATGACAAAAGCATTAATGCTTAATCCTTGGAGCCTCATTCTTACCTTCTAGTAAAATCACCCACATCGTTCCTTCTTTAGGGTCACCACCCCATGTGCATCTCTCAACAACACAACCAAGTATATATGTTGAGATAACTCATGGTGCAGTTCCGATGTGGGACTAAAATTTTACAAGGCATGTTGAGAGCAAGCTTTCTCCATGTAAAGAAGGCACCAACATTAACTACATACTGTTTACTATTGTCGATGTTATGAAGAATGAAGGATGTAGTCCCATACTAGTAGACACAATTATTTAGGTGAGGCTCGTGACAAATTTTTCTAATTGATTTGAAATCGTTACTACCCAAATAACCATGGGGAAAGCAATCGTAGGAGACTTGTTACCTGATTTTTGGCGAATAAAGAATCCATTGCATGATTATGTTTCCTCAACTGTTTACTTGGATCTCAATGACCATAAACAACGCAGTTATACATAAAAAAAAGGACATCAATAACAAAAGGGACAAAAAATACTAGAGGCTGTTTGTTGTATTTGCTTTTATTGCTCCAAATTTTATTCTAGCAACCAAGAATTTTATCTTTTTGATTTACATTATTAGGATACTATTATTGTGGAGGTGGAATTCGTTTGAATGTAACAATACACCAAAAGTTTCTTTTTATATTCTTCCAAACTTGACTCCACGTTTCACGTATATAAGGACAAGAGGTAACTCCTTCTTCATCCGTAAGGCAACCCTTACGTGGAAAGTCCTTCCGCGTGACACGAAATGCAGCCATCTGACCAACAAGCAAGAAAAACAAGAGAAGAGCAACAACTTTTGTGATTGTTCTACTTTTTCTCGATTCCATGTTTCTCTCCTTAACTGATTTTTCCCTTAATGAATGAATAGTTTGATGAAGATACAATGGTTCTGAAATAAGAAGAAAATCACTTTTTATACAAGAAACCGAGATGAGAAACGAATGCAATTGTAAAAGACTAATTAAAGTGGTAAGTTATATAAGAATTTATTTATTAACTTGTGTGCTAACATAACAAGAAGAGTTGCTTGTAATCTTCATGGAATTAATATAATTGGTTTCATATACTATGTTGCAATTTAATGACTCGTTTCTATTTTTCGCTTCTCGTAATGTGTGTTGAATATGTTTCACTCAAAAAATAGTACGGTAAAGGATGCATATTATTTTTTATTATTTTATTTTTAGATATGAAAGATTATGATATCTTTGGGTCCCGTTTGGGTCTTGGTTTCGATGTCCTAGAAAAATATTAATTTGTAGCAAAATCAATACAAAATCAATACTTCCAAATAGAGACATGTGCCCTACTAAGCGGCCATGGCAGTTTGGATAATATTATAGTTTATCAAATTCCACAATTATGTTTAGAAGACTTCACTCATGGTCAAAATTTTCATCGACTATGATTTAGGAATTCCTAGCCATTTCAAAGAGCATGTGCACCAATTTAATGAATAACTCTAAAATTATTTGTTTCAAATTAACTTAGACAGCTATAATATAACAAAATACTTTATTTCTTTTTTGGAAATCCGAGATAAAGGATTTTCTTTGTAAGCACTTGAACGACTAGTTTCTTCATGTTTCAAACTAGAGCATATGTTGTTATCATTAACAATGACAAAAATTGTTACGTGGTTCCAAATATATTTTCAAATAAGATAAAACAATGAAAAATACCAAATACTTTGGAGGAAACTCCTTAAGCACCCATGACTGGCATGTAACTGACCCAACACAACCCAACCCAACAAAATACTTTTGAACAAACTCCTTTTGAACTAAAAATCCTTTTGTATAAATACTTTTACTACTTCATTTTATTCCTTGTCATTATTATTCCCTATTTAATTATTAGTTATTTATTTCTCTTATGCGATATTACTGGCCTTGTTTAATTTATAATTGAAATATCATGAGTTTTTTTTTTCAAATTCCAATATAGGGGTTTTGACGTATGTATGTGATCATGGGAATTTTGCAAACCTTTATTACTTAAACTGTGAATAGGACTCATACACCACATACTTGACTACCTAATATCCTATGGTTGTCCATATATAGAACATCAATATTCTAATAAACATTGTACACACATGGATAACTTACCTTGAGTTTGACCTGTATACTAGATTTATAGTGTATCATTTAACTGGTTGCATTTCGTCGTATCATATCCTATTTTTTAAAAGTTATCTAATGTTTATAGTTGCATGCGAAGAGGAAATATACCCGACTCATTATGGCTCATATCCGGGTGATGTGAACATCACTACATATCATAGTTAGTGTTGGGTGAGATTGCAAGAGATACTTAGAAGTTAGTTGATTGGATAATTTCTCAATTTCAGATGTATATAATTATATAGTTGGTTTGTTCCAATAATATAGAATTCCTTTTTTTATTGGACATATTATTTTACTGGTTATCTTATAATTTATGTTTATAATTGTACGTTTCTTGTGAATGAGCTTGCTAAAGTATTGATGTTGCAATCTTGGTTTACTATAGATAAAGAGCCATTAGCTACATACTGTTTATTATTGTCGATGTTGTGAAGAATGAAGGATGTAGTCCCATACTAGTAGACACAATTATTTAGGTGAGGCTCATGACAAATTTTCCTAGTTGATTTGAAATCATTACTACCCAAATAGCCATGAGGAAAGCAATCGTAGGAGACTTGTTACCTGATTTTTGGCGAATAAAGAATCCATTGCATGATTATGTTTCCTCAACTGTTTACTTGGATCTCAATGACCATAAACAACGCATTTATACATAAAAAAAAAGACATCAATAACAAAAGGGACAAAAAATACTAGAGGCTGTTTTTTGTATTTGCTTTTATTGCACCAAATTTTATTCTAGCAACCAAGAATTTTATCTTCTTGATTTACATTATTAGGATACTATTATTGTGGAGGTGGAATTCGTTTGAATGTAACAATACACCAAAAGTTTCTTTTTATATTCTTCCAAACTTGACTCCACGTTTCACGTATATAAGGACAAGAGGTAACTCCTTCTTCATCCGTAAGGCAACCCTTACGTGGAAAGTCCTTCCGCGTGACACGAAATGCAGCCATCTGACCAACAAGCAAGAAAAACAAGAGAAGAGCAACAACTTTTGTGATTGTTCTACTTTTTCTCGATTCCATGTTTCTCTCCTTAAATTATTTTTCCCTTAATGAATGAATAGTTTGATGAAGATACAATGGTTCTGAAATAAGAAGAAAATCACTTTTTATACAATAAACCGAGCTGAGAAACGAATGCAATTGTAAAAGACTAATTAAAGTGGTAAGTTATATAAGAATTTATTTATTAATTTGTGTGCTAACGTAACAAGAAGAGTTGCTTGTAATCTTCATGGAATTAATATAATTGGTTTCATATAGTATGTTGCAATTTAATGACTCGTTTCTATTTTTCGCTTCTCGTAATGTGTGTTGAATATGTTTGACTCAAAAAACAGTACGGTAAGGATGCATATTATTTTTTATTATTTTATTTTTAGATATGGAAGATTATGATATCTTAGGGTCCCATTTGGGTCTTGCTTTCGATGTCCTAGAAAAATATTACTTTGTAGCAAAATCAATACTAAATTTTTTGCAGATATTATTTGCGAAAACAATTGTAAGGAATTGACAAAATCAATCAACGAGCCTTCTTGTCGTGGTAGCAAAGAAAAAAGTACCTTGACCAAAATTTATATAAAAGAAAATTATTTTGACAAAATCATCCATACACATTTTTCTCTTTTCCTTTTTTCACTTCATGTACATACATTTCACTTTCCACTTTAGTGTATTTTAAGATAAGACTATTTTAAGTGAAATAAGTTATAAAAAAAATTAAATATTAAAGTTTGTTTGCTTTTAAATTGTGGATTAGTTATCTTGGTTAGTTTTCAAAATATGGATTTACTATGTTAAATACCATCTACTTTTTTTTATATATATATTTTTAAAAAATATTACATTCTAAATTAGATATTTTCTTGGATAAACATTTTATTTCTAAATTTATTGAATTATTTTATTCTTTGATGTATTGGATTGAAATGAAATGAGAATTGAATATGGAATAGGCTATTAATAATGATATATTAATAATTTAAACCTAGAGTTTTTTGGAAATTTCCAAACAAAACACCATATGCTAGACTTCAAATGTTGCTTGTTCTTTAATCCTTTAGGAAACCAATTGAGTATTGTTAGTACGTATTTGGTTGTTACAAACTTTAGGTCGATTGGCTATTTAACTATTATGATATCATGTTTTATCAATATTTCACATATTATGATAAGCCTACTTTTAAAATTTACGCAAACTCCTGAATCCTTTTTTCTAATCGCAAACTAAAAAAAAAAAAAACAGACAAATGAACCCAAAAATATGTTTTTCGGTGTAAATAAGAAAAATAATGTAGAGAAGACTTCCAAATAGAGACATGTGCCCTACTAAGCGGCCATGGCAGTATGGATAAAATTATAGTTTATCAAATTCCACAATTATGTTTAGAAGACTTCACTCATGGTCAAAATTTTCATCGACTATGATTTAGGAATTCCTAGCCGTTTCAAAGAGAATGTGCACCAATTTAATGAATGACTCCAAAATTATTTGTTTTAAATTAACTTAGCCAGCTATAGTATAACAAAATACTTTATTTCTTCTTTGGAAATCTGAGATAAAGGATTATCTTCTTAAAGCACTTGAAGGACTAGTTTCTTCCTGTTTCAAACTAGAGCATATGTTGTTATCATTGACAATGACAAAAATTGTTACGTGGTTCCTAATATTTTTTCAAATGAGATAAAACAATGAAAAATAAAAAATACTTTGGAGGAAACTCCTTAAGCACCCATGACTGGCATGTAACCTTCAATTCGCTCAGTCCGACCCAACACAACCCAACCCAACAAAATACTTTTGAACAAACTCCTTTTGAACAAAATCTTTTTGAACAAATATGTTTACTACTTCCTTTTATTCCTTGTCATTATTATTCCCTATTTAATTATTAGTTATTTATTTCTCTTATGCGATATTACTGGCCTTGTTTAATTTATAAATGAAATATCATGAGTTTTTTTTTCAAATTCCAATATAGGGGTTTTGACGTATGTTTGTGATCATGGGAATTTTGCAAACCTTTATTACTTAAACTGTGAATAGGACTCATACACCACATACTTGACTACCTAATATCCTATGGTTGTCCATATGTAGAACATCAATATTCAAATAAACATTGTACACACATGGATAACTTACCTTGAGTTTGACCTGTATACTAGATTTATAGTGTATCATTTAAATGGTTGCATTTCGTCGTATCATATCCTATTTTTTAAAAGTTATCTAGGTATTCTTTTTAATATTTTACCTATCATAGCTTTATCCTAAAGTATAGACTTTACGGATATAATATACTTTCCTCAATTCTAACTAGATAATGTTTATAGTTGTATGTGAAGAGGAAATATACCCGACTCATTATGGCTCATATCCGGGTGATGTGGAGATCACTACATATCATAGTTAGTGTTGGGTGAGATTGCAAGAGATACTTAGAAGTTAGTTGATTGGATAATTTCTCAATTTCAGATGTATATAATTATATAGTGGGTTTGTTCCAATAACATAGAATTCCTTTTTTTATTGGACATATTTTTTTACTGGTTATCTTATAATTTATGTTTATAATTATATGTTTCTTGTGAATGAGATTGCTAAAGTATTGATGTTGCAATCTTTGTTTACTATAGATAAAGAGCCATTAGCTGTTAGTCCCGGGGCTTGATCAAAGATGGTAAAACAGATGCAACAGAGATCTACGATGATACAAAAACCAAATAACCCGATTATAATATGGAGGAGGAAAATAGAGAAGAGAAGATCTCTCGTTCTTCCTTGCAAACGTGTTGCAATTGGGACAGAACGAGGTACAATAATCTAGAGAAAGATAAGAAGAAGAAAAATGCTGGGGTGTCAAAATACCGTTGCTCAAAGCAAGATTCGCGCCACACGAACTGCTTCCAGGAACCAGCAAGTTTGAAGAACTTTTGGAACGCTCGAAGTCACCTCTGTTCTGACTCCTCGGATGGACTTGCAATGGCGGCAGCAGCTCTCTCTCTCTCTTTCTCCTTTTCTGACTTATATTTTCGTAGTAGTCACAAAGGAGGCCAGAAGAGAGTATTTATCGAGAGAGGGTGGAAACCCTAGCTGTAAAGCCCCGCTCCGCAAGAGGCATTTGGTTGGCTTGTTGGATGGGATCAGAATGTTGGACCGTGACTTATGTTGGAGATCAGTAGAATTGAGACTAATGCATTCTCTTAGCTGGCTAGACGGAATGGGTATTGGAACGTGGCTCGCTGGTGGAGCTACGCTTAGCGGGATTGGAGCAGGAAGACCATTATATAAGGCAAGTGGAACTGTCATTCTTCCTCCTTATTCCTGCATGCTTAATAAATGGAATATTGTGATACTATGAATTGTCCCTAAATGTCCCTTGTTTTGGTTACCGAATAATAGAGATGCTTATGTTAAGAATTATTGAACTGCTGAATGAATCACACTTGAACTGCTAATGTGAGTTGATGCTCGAAATGAATTGATAACGTCCCTTCGGTTAATACTGTTTAAGCAATGAATACTTGAGTAATGATATGCTATGAGAATGATACATGAGTAATGAACTGGCCATGCTATTAACACAAAGAATTGAAAGAAACACCTCAATCATGTATATTCTGCATAACTGTTGATGATGCATGTTTCCTTATAAGCAATGAAAGAAAGAATATTGTCCCTATCATATGAATGAAATGTTGCAGGTCCTATTGATATGAATGAAATATTATTTGTTCCTCTGAGAAAGAAATGATATGAGAAATGTTGCAATGATGGATGCAATGAAAAATGAGGAGGCTTGGGATCATTGAGATCACCAAGTGAACAGGTAGAAATATTGGAAAGATGAGATGATAAACTGTTGCCTTTTCTTATCTTATTATTGTATCATGCGACTTCGAACACGATCGGGTCAGACACGCATTCGCATGACCATAGACGTACTTGTATACAAGGATTTCCTCGAACGGTACCCGCGACGGTGGGATCGAGTCGGCCTAGGAGGAATTGGTGCTTTGGTAGCACGGTATTGGGATCCTCATTCGGGCTCGCAACCTGGTGAAGGGTACATCCCATACCCTATGAAGTCCTATATGGCACATCGACATGGTGCACAATCACCAGTGGTCATGTAGTCAGGATGCATGCTAATGAATGTTTTGTGCAGACAGAGTAAGAATATCTTATTATCCTGTATTTTATGCAGGTACGAGGGAGTCGGCTATCGGTAAGAAATCACTTAATGTGATGATTCAATATACGTGTTGGTTTAACTTGCGTGCTTAAGTTCCAAATAAGTAAATGATGCTGTATGTAGCCTTTCAGTATGAGATCCTGCTTAACATGTTAAATTGAGTATGCTAGAAAGATGCCATGCTATAATTAATGCTCAAACACAACATACATGCTAAGTGATGCTTGAAGTGAGAACTGTTATAACATGTTTAAGATGTTAATGTTAACGATGCCTCAATGATGCCTTTTCATGATAATACTTAGTATGCCTCAATGATGCCTTTGCATGATAACACCAAGAATACTAAAAAGATATGTCCACATGAATGCTATTAAGAATATGTTTACATGCTTCACTCTGATTATTACCCATGAACTGTAAACTGATGCTAGGCCCCAAGTAGAAAGATCACTCTAATAAATGCTTGCTTAAATGATCACTTTAAATGTTGGTTTATGCGAGTGGGTTGGATTCTGCTCGCCAGTACATAGATGATGTACTGACCCACGTTTTGTGGGCAGGTGCTCGTGCTTGGATTGTTCTACACACGAAGAATTGCTGGATTGGTCCCGCGGCATCGAAGATTTGTTGGGCATACAGAAGCTCTCCTTGTGCAAGATGATGTCTTCTGTTTATAAAGGGCATAATGTATGGAACATTGTAATCAGTTGTACCAGTGAGATTGTAAGCCAAGTCAGTGTATCGAGTTGTAATCCATTGTATCCAAATATCAGATGTAAGCTGTATAGCATTGTTCAGTTGGTTTCCATTGTAAAGTGAGATATACTGTAATCATTGTACTTCAATACAAGTCTTGTACTCTTCTTCAATTATCAATAAAGAGAATGAAGTTCTATATATCTCTGTGTGGCTTCAAGTTACTCTGTTCTCCGCTGCTATAATAAAGTGATGTGCTTCTATTCAATGAGAGAGATTGTCCTCATTAAATTCAATTTATCTGCTTCTACTGCTGCGCTGTGTTCCTATTTGAAGAATAATCGATTATGTACCATCTTTGCCTTGTACAAGTGCAATACCAGACTTGTACGACATCACGCCCAAGCGAGGACGATCGATTCCAAGAGATAAAGTATGTGAATAAATGACTCTACGAATCGGGGCGTGACAAATTGGTATCAGAGGACGGCTTTACGTCCTTGGTCTCTTTTTTGATTCGTTTCAAATCAAAGTTGCATCGATGATTAACCAAAGTTGCTGCCGCGATCACTCAATGTTGCTTCCGAAAGTAAATCAAAGATTGCTTCCGCGATTATGCTGTTGTCGTTCTGTAATCATCCTTATGTTGTCCGTATTGGAAAGTTTATTGACCCTCTTGGCTGCTCACTGGATGTTCCATACAATAAGCCTATATACATTGTGATGCCCTTAAATGAATGATTGTTGTTGGTTTGGACACAAGTGACCCAACAATGACTCGATGCCATAGTATGCTATATTGTGAATGCTGTTTGGAATGTGGGAATGAAGAAAAGTGGCTATGTATGCTGTAACAAGTTGAGAATTGAATGTGACATTGGGAAAGAATTATGAATGGAATAACTGATGGATGAGTTCAACAGAATTGATGAATTGACTCATGTATGATGGCTACTGCTTTTGAGACCCTAAGAATGTTGGCTTGCGATATTGAGACCCCGAGATATTGGTTGAGCATTGTGATCGTTATAGATCATGAATGTCCGGAATAGATTGAGTTGGTATTGTTTAAGGACGGCTTCGTTTCTGAGTGGTATATTGCCTCTACCACCTCAGAATGAGATGTTTGTTGACCCTTTCCATAGGATAGTAAGGAAACTATCTGTGGGTACTGGTTAGTGCCGAGACTTAGCTGGAAGTCATGTATTGTTGCCAGATGACTCGAGTGTCCCTTGACGGTTATGCTATGTTGGGTAGCGAGATTGTCGGAATTGTAACAGGTGGCTTTGGTTAGAAATTGTTTAGTCGAGTGATGACTCAGACTAGTGAGACAGTTAGTATGCTATGGGTAAATGGATTTGGCTAGAGAATGTTGTCGCTTAAAATATCTGAATGTTGATTCCGAATGGTTGGATGCAAATTATGTGGCTAATACAATGTTGGTTGCTAAGCTGAAAAGTTTTTGAAATATCGTCGGTAAATCAAAAGAATATTAGAGATCTATGCTTTGGCCCTAAGGTGTAATAGATGTTAATCCATCTTGATCACCAAAGGATAGTCGTTGCCTATGTGCATGTATGCTAAGGAATTTAATGGGATTAGAAAAGTAACAAGTAGCCACCTTGAATATTTGTGCTGCATAGATGATGGTTAAGTGATACATAAATTGTCGGATTGAAAGGAATGAACCACTCGACCCATGAGGTAGAGAATTTTAAGGATGTCCGTACGAGATTTTGACGGCTGGGAAAGGACCAAGATTTACGAATGCCTGTAAGAGAGTTTGATGATTAAGAAACGAATGGAATTGAGAAATTGCAAATATGTTGGATAATGTCGGTATAAGTGATTGTTGGTTGGGAGACAGATTGTTGGCTTATGACTTGGTGGTGTGACTCTGTCATACGGATCAAATAGTATAATTCCATAGTTATGTTAAGACTGTCGGAATCGATGACCCTTGAATAGTTAGCCTTGGCTTATGGGTTCGTATGAGTACAAAGGATTAAAATAGAAATTGAATCATTGGGAATTTACTTGATGGAATATTAGAACGATGAAGATCGTATGTCGGATTGGGATTGACCGTAATGTTGATAGATCGATCTTAGTCGATCGTTGGGTTAGTCTAGAATGAGCCTCAGTGGGAATTATTTCCTTGAGGAAGACTCTGGATAGATAGACTTGGCCCTAGTGACCAATTGAGGACTTACCAATTGTTGGCATGGCCGACAATAGAGATTAGTATTCAGACTGAGTTGATACCCATAGGTTTGGGTAGAGTTTCTTAGAACTGTCGGTTGCTTATTGGCCATGAGAATAAGGAACTAGCATGATCCCTAGTAGCCGTCCACTCTAGGGGAGTCACCTGAATGATTAGGTATAGCTGTCAGTATAGCTAACCATTGAGACTGGACCAAATAATAGATGGCTGTTGACGACCCATAGAATGACCTTGTGGCTTTTGAACGAGAGATGGTGATGAGTATGACTTAAGAATGATATGTTGTATGTGTGCTTCAATATGAACCTTAGAAGATGTTTGGCCTTGAGGATTATATGTCGGCCTATAGCGGAAACTAGAATTGTGGGGTGAGACTTGAGTTGTATGTATTGAGTAGTAGATTATTCCATGAGAGGGAATTGATTGCTCATGACGAGAATGTTGGATCGATATCTATAGTTGGATAGCTGGGTTAACCTTGACTGTTGTATAGAATTATACCCTGACTCGGATAATCAATAGTTGGTTGATGTCGGATTGTATCATTTAGAAAAGTTGGATTGCCTCGGTGAAAATATATTGTTGGATTCGAAAAGAAATATGATTGCATGTTGTGAACTCTTAATGTGATTGGCTCGAAGTTAGACCCTTGATCGAATGTTAGAAATGTTATGCTTGGGTAGAGGGCTTAACCAAGTTGTCCCTGATATTAAGTATTGTAGCCTGGAAGATAGTGATTGTGGCAAGATGAACAAAGCAATAAGTCAATTGAAAGGATGCTAAGTCAGATTTGAGAAAGAGAGTTGTATTGTGGCCGATCGAATTATACTATCATGGAAGTTGGCTGAAGTACATATGTTTTGGGGACGCCTAAAATATGTGTATGGATCCAGCCGAAGTGATAGGTTGCAACTGAGATAATATTGTGGAAAAAAAAAATTTATCGCACTAGCACGGACTTTGGCTGAAATGCATATATTTTGGGGACGCCTGAAATATGTGTATGGATCCAAATGAAGTGATGTGTTGCGACCAAGATAGAATGCAAGGAAAATGTTGGTGAATCAATGAGAAGTGGTAAGTATTTGAAAAAGAGAAACATGGAATGAATCGTTGATGGATTAAAATAATACAGTTGGATAACTATTTGAAATGATCAAGTGGGCTGAAATGAATATTGAATTGAAGCTGAATGAGTAACTCATTGTGATTAAGCGAATCTAGTAGATGAGTTGTTTCCTTAAGTTTCGAGGACGAAACTTTTTCTGAGTGGTATATTATGTAATGCCCCGCTCCGCAAGAGGCATTTGGTTGGCTTGTTGGATGGGATCAGAATGTTAGACCGTGACTTATGTTGGAGATCAGTAGAATTGAGACTAATGCATTCTCTTAGCTGGCTAGACGGAATGGGTATTGGAACGTGGCTCGCTGGTGGAGCTACGCTTAGCGGGATTGGAGCAGGAAGACCATTATATAAGGCAAGTGGAACTGTCCTCCTTCCTCCTTATTCCTGCATGCTTAATAAATGGAATATTGTGATACTATGAATTGTCCCTAAATGTCCCTTGTTTTGGTTACCGAATAATAGAGATGCTTATGTTAAGAATTATTGAACTGCTGAATGAATCACACTTGAACTGCTAATGTGAGTTGATGCTCGAAATGAATTGATAACGTCCCTTCGGTTAATACTGTTTAAGCAATGAATACTTGAGTAATGATATGCTATGAGAATGATACATGAGTAATGAACTGGCCATGCTATTAACATAAAGAATTGAAAGAAATACCTCAATCATGTATATTCTGCATAACTGTTGATGATGCCTGTTTCCTTATAAGCAATGAAAGAAAGAATATTGTCCCTATCATATGAATGAAATGTTGCAGGTCCTATTGATATGAATGAAATATTATTTGTTCCTCTGAGAAAGAAATGATATGAGAAATGTTGCAATGATGGATGCAATAAAAAATGAGGAGGCTTGGGATCATTGAGATCACCAAGTGAACAGGTAGAAATATTGGAAAGATGAGATGATGAACTGTTGCCTTTTCTTATCTTATTATTGTATCATGCGACTTCGAACACGATCGGGTCAGACACGCATTCGCATGACCATAGACGTACTTGTATACAAGGATTTTCTCGAACGGTACCCGCGACGGTGGGATCGAGTCGGCCTAGGAGGAATTGGTGCTTTGGTAGCACGGTATTGGGATCCTCATTCGGGCTCGCAACCTGGTGAAGGGTACATCCCATACCCTATGAAGTCCTATATGGCACGTCGACATGGTGCACAATCACCAGTGGTCATGTAGTCAGGATGTATGCTAATGAATGTTTTGTGCAGACAGAGTAAGAATATCTTATTATCCTGTATTTTATGCAGGTACGAGGGAGTCGGCTATCGGTAAGAAATCACTTAATGTGATGATTCAATATACGTGTTGGTTTAACTTGCGTGCTTAAGTTCCAAATAAGTAAATGATGCTGTATGTAGCCTTTCAGTATGAGATCCTGCTTAACATGTTAAATTGAGTATGCTAGAAAGATGCCATGCTATAATTAATGCTCAAACACAACATACATGCTAAGTGATGCTTGAAGTGAGAACTGTTATAACATGTTTAAGATGTTAATGTTAACGATGCCTCAATGATGCCTTTTCATGATAATACTTAGTATGCCTCAATGATGCCTTTGCATGATAACACCAAGAATACTAAAAAGATATGTCCACGTGAATGCTATTAAGAATATGTTTACATGCTTCACTCTGATTATTACCCATGAACTGTAAACTGATGCTAGGCCCCAAGTAGAAAGATCACTCTAATAAATGCTTGCTTAAATGATCACTTTAAATGTTGGTTTATGCGAGTGGGTTGGATTCTGCTCGCCAGTACATAGATGATGTACTGACCCACGTTTTGTGGGCAGGTGCTCGTGCTTGGATTGTTCTACACACGAAGAATTGCTAGATTGGTCCCGCGGCATCGAAGATTTGTTGGGCATACAGAAGCTCTCCTTGTGCAAGATGATGTCTTCTGTTTATAAAGGGCATAATGTATGGAATATTGTAATCAGTTGTACCAGTGAGATTGTAAGTCAAGTCAGTGTATCGAGTTGTAATCCATTGTATCCAAATATCAGATGTAAGCTGTATAGCATTGTTCAGTTGGTTTCCATTATAAAGTGAGATATACTGTAATCATTGTACTTCAATACAAGTCTTGTACTCTTCTTCAATTATCAATAAAGAGAATGAAGTTCTATATATCTCTGTGTGGCTTCAAGTTACTCTGTTCTCTGCTGCTATAATAAAGTGATGTGCTTCTATTCAATGAGAGAGATTGTCCTCATTAAATTCAATTTATCTGCTTCTGCCGCTGCGCTGTGTTCATATTTGAAGAATAATCGATTATGTACCATCTTTGCCTTGTACAAGTGCAATACCAGACTTGTACGGCATCACGCCCAAGCGAGAACGATCGATTCCAAGAGATAAAGTATGTGAATAAATGACTCTACGAATCGGGGCGTGACACTAGCCGCCTCTTTAGTTATGGAAAGATTGAATCAAATCCCAAAAAGATAGCAACGAGATTAATACGAATCCCACAAAGATAGCAACGACGAAATTAATTCAAATCCCACAAAGATAGGATCTGAATTAATCGCATTGAATCAGTCTTTCAATAACTGACTTGTAGTCTGCACAGTCAGCGGAACCCTCCATGCGGCAGCAGCAGCCTGGCCGCATGAGTCGAATGGCCTCATGGCCGCATGGACCGCATGAGCCGCATGGACCGCATGAGCCGCATGGACCGCATGGGCCGTATGGACCGCATGGGCCGCATGAGCCGCATGGTCGCGTGGCCGCATAAGGCCGCATAAGAGCCGCATGACTGCTGAAGTGCAAAGTGCGCCAACAAAATGCCACTTTATGCCTCAAGAGCCCATGAGCCTGAGTCCGAGTCCGAGTCGCTAAGCCCCTTTGGGGCTTAGCTCCAAATGGAATTAATACAAGAGAATGATAAAAGCATTAATGCTTAATCCTTGGAGCCTTATTCTTACCTCCTAGTAAAATCACCCACATGGTTCCTTCCTTAGAGTTACCACCCCATGTGCATCTCTCAACAACACAACCAAGTATATATGTTGAGATAACTCATGGTGCATTTCCGATGTGGGACTAAAATTTCACAAGGCATGTTGAGAGCAAGATCTCTCCATGTAAAGAAGGCACCAACAATCCCCCATATATCACAACATATATATGTGTCCAGGGTTGAGCGTTCCCTAGAGTAACTGTCCATTTTGCATTAGGATAGATGTCGCTGACGACTTGAATCTTTCCGCATGGGTTAAATAACAATATGATACAAGAATGGACTACGCCTTGAATTCTGCACCACAATTGTAATTCTTTCCACTCACAAAGTGTAGTTACGTGTGCTTCTGGCTGCACATTAAAGGCCCTGTGCCAGCCTGGTTTCAGTGTATAATTTTGGGCGTCTACAAGTTTACCCTCAAGAGACGGCCTGATATCTCTTTCCATACACTATAGGCGAGTTCTTTATTAAAGAGATATGGCATGAAGCCTTGCACTTCCTTGCGGTGCTATGCCGCTATGACATGGCCTGAAGTCGAGGCATTACCCCTACCTGGGAACCTCATCGTAGTGTCATACTACTGTAGAATGAGGTCTCAGCCTCTTTGTAGTGCCAATCTACTCAGCATGAAGCCTAAGGCTTCCTTGCGGTGTTACGCCACAACGACATGGCTTGCAATTTTGAGGCTTTACCCCTACCTGGGTACCTCATCGTGGTGTCGTGCCACTGTAACATGGGGCCATCCTCCCCTTTGTAGTGCTGTCTACAACTCTTTAATTACGTCATACAACATTAGGCTACCTGCCTATTTGCGGTGCTACGCCGCTATGACTTGGCTTGCAAAGCCGAGGCATTATCCCTACCTGGGAACCTCATGGTGGAGTCACCCTACTGTAGCATGGAGTTTTACTCCTTGTAGTGCTGCTATATCGTACTTCCTGTAAAGCACACCAGGCATTCACTCTGCCTGAGAACTCATTAAGGCGTTTAAGCCAACCTTCCATAGGATCTATTTTTCGTAGAAAATACATAGTAGACAACAGTGATTATGGGTCCGTATCCCTTCCATGTTCCAGAGAACAAGTACCCACTGTTACCTGATAGTTTTCCAGTCAGTGATCCTCCTTTGAACCGAAAGTTAGATGCCTAGTAGATTTCTCTTTGAACTAATAGCATAAAACTTTATGGTAGGATTACAAAGACATACTATCAGAATGCCTTCAAGCCCATTTTACAAGCTGTGTCATCGACCAACTGGCGCTTGAGGCCCTTTGTGAACGGATCTGCCAGGTTCTCCTGACTCCGAACATCAACCACTATAATTACACCTCTTTTGATAAGATCATGTACTGCCCTGTGCTTCAATCGCACAGTCCTCTTCTTCCCGTTGAAGAGGTCATTTGAGGCCACCGCCGCAGTCGCCTGGTTGTCACAGTATATCGGTATTGCCGGTATCTGAGCCCCAACCACTGGAAGTTCATACATAAGCTCCCGAAGCCATTCTGCTTCATCTGCTGCAGTTTCAAGTGCATAGAATTCAGATTCCATGGAGGAACAAGAGAGTATAGTCTGCTTCTTCGACTTCCACGATATAGCAGCTCCACCCAAGGAAAAGACATATCCACCTGTGGATCTCTCGCTTTCCATCTCTGAACACCAGCTAGCATCACTGAAGCCTTCCACAACTGTCGGATACCCGTTGTAGTATAGTGCATTTGTCTGAGTCTTCTTGAGATATCTCATCACCCGTTTCACAGCTTTCCAGTGCTCAACCCCTGGGTTGCTTGTGAACCGACTCAGCATTCCCACGGCAAAAGCTATGTCAGGCCTTGTGACAGTGGTTGCGTACATCAAACTTCCGATAATACTAGAATACTACAGCTGCCTGACGCTTTCCCTCGAGTTTGGCTTCAGCTTCTGATCACACATGTATGGCGTATCGATCCCTGGAAGATCCTTATACCCATAGCGTGTGATCATCTTCTCAATGTAGTGAGATTGTGACAGCGCTACTCCAGTGTCTGTCCTGATGATCTTTATGCCCAAGATGACATCTGCATCCCCCAAGTCCTTCATACTGAACTTGGTTGAGAGGAACTTCTTTACCTCTGTGACACAGCCTATATCCGTACCTAGGATTAGCATGTCGCCCACGTACAGACAAACGATGACTCCTCTTCCATCAGCGAACTTTGTGTAAACACATTTGTCCGTCTCGCTGACTCTGTAGCCGTTTGATCTAATAACTTTGTCAAACTTCTCATGCCACATCTTGGGAGCTTGCTTCAAACTATATAATAATTTCACCAACTTGCAGACTTTGTCTTCAAGACCTTTGACGATAAATCCATCTAGCTATTGCATGTAAATCTCTTCGGTCAGCTCCCCATTCAGGAATGTTGTTTTTACATCCATCTGATGTATCACCAACTTATGTATAGCTGCTAGAGCGATTAACATTCTGATGGTGGTCATCCGAGCTACTAGAGCGTACGTGTCAAAGTAGTCTATCCCCTGTTTCTGAAAAAATCCCTTGGCTACCAGCCTGGCCTTGAACTTGTCAATAGTTCCATCTGCCCTCATCTTCTTCTTGAAGATCCATTTACATCCGATGGGCTTTTCTCCTTCAGGTAGATCTACCAACACCCATGTAATATTGGAGGTGATAGAGTCAAACTCGTCATTCACTGCCTCCTTCCAGAAGATAGCATCTCTGGTCTTTATCGCCTCATCATAGGTAAGCGGATCTGCTTCCACATGATAGGTGACAAAGTCATCTCCGAACTCTTTCGGTCCCCTCACTCGCTTAGCTAACGGCTCTGTGAGGTCTGGTACAAGAGTTGTTTCATCAACAACAGCTTCTTCTTGGACTACTGGCCCATATGAGATTTTAGTCTCATTTGCACCTACATCATTTTCCGGAATATCCGAAAGAACAATATTTTTGTCTTTTGCAAACTTGTCTTCAAAGTATTCAGCATCGCGAGATTCGATGATATGATTTGACTCAATATCAAGAAATCTCCTAGCATCACTCTTCTCGGCATACCCCAAGAAGATCGCCTTCGTAGTCCTTGTCCCTAGCTTCTGAATCTTCAGATCTGGGTGCTTCACATATGCCAGACTCCCCCACACTCGAATGACATTCAAGTTTGGTCTGACTTTGAACCAGAGTTCATGAGGAGTTACGTTCGAAGTTGCATACGGCACTCTATTTAGAATAAAAGTGGCCGTCAATGCAGCTTCTCCCCAGTAGCATTTAGGAAGACCCGCGGTTAGCAGCATTGAGATCATCATTTCTGTCAACGTTCTGTTCTTCCGCTCCGCTACTCCATTGGATTGAGGAGAATATGGAGCAGTAGTCTCGCATATGATTCCATGTTTTTTACAGAACGATGCGAATTCATGAGACCTGTACTCCCCACCTCGATCACTTCTTAACCTCTTGAGTTGTTGTCCAGTCTGCCGTTCAGCTTCGGTCCTGAACTTCTCGAAGGCATCGTCTTTAGACTTGAGCAAGTAGACGAACGCGTATTTTGAGAAGTCGTCGATGAAGGTTATGAAATACTTTATCCCGACCTTCGTGGAGAAATGTTTGAAGTCACAGATATCGGAGTGCACCAACTCCAGAAGATCTGTGCTTCGATTGACCCGATGAAAGGGTTTTCTTGTGATCTTCGTCTGAGCACACACTTCACACTTCTCCACCTTACCCCCACATTTGGAGATAAGTCCTAGACTAGTCATTTTGTTAATTCTTTTACAATGAACATGTCCTAGTCTATTATGCCACAACTCAAGAGAATAATCAGAAAATGCAACTACATTAATGTCATCAAACTGGTTGACAAGCTAAATTTTAAACATTCCTTCGGTTTGATAAGCCTATCCGAAGTATGTTCCCTTCTTGGACATCATCATCTGACCAGCATTGATGTCCATCCTCAAGCTTGCGTTGCAGAGCAGGCTCCCAGAGATCAGGTTCTTGGCAATCGTCGAAACATGCTTCACACCTTGAAGCGTCAGAGTGTTCCCAGAAGTGAGTTTCAGCTCCACAGTCCCAATCTCCAGAACTTCAGCTTGGGCCTGGTTCGCCATGACAACCTTCTCAGATATCGGCTGGTACATGATGAACCATTCCTTGCCATAACAGACATGGCAAGTCGCACCAGTGGCTATCCACCAGTCAGAGTCAACCCCCACAGTTGTGACCTGTGCGATCATAGCAACAATATTAGAAACCAATAAAACCTTATTAGGCTCACCTTTCTCTGATTGTTTAGGCTTGGATCTGCATTCACTCTTGTAGTGGCCTTTCTTGCCACAATTGTAACAAGTCACGTGGGACTTAGTCTTCTGTTGCTTGAATGAAGGACCCTTCACTTTTAGATTAGTGAAGTCCTTCTTCTTGGGATGAGAAGCCGCCTGCTTCCCCTTAGGATCTCTCGTCTGCACTAGATTGGCTTTAGCCAACTGTTTGGACAGAGTGTCCACCTTCTGTTGGGAACGCATCTCGTCCTCAACATGGATCTCTTGAAGTAGATCTCCCAAGCTAATGTCTAGCTTCCTTCTGAGCATCCTTGCATAGAAGGTACTCCACCCAGCAGGAAGTTTTGAGACGATCCCTCCAACGACAAACTTGTCGGAAAGGGGCATCTCTTCGTCTTTCAGTTTCTGACGTAGCTTCAGAAATTCCTTCACCTGTGGCAACATGGACTTCTCGTCCTCAAAGAGAAATTTATGATATTTTTCAACCACAAACATCTTGCTCCTGTTCCTGTCTTCTTCATACAGTTTTTCCACAGACTCCCATATGTCTCTGGCAAGTTCCTTCTTCGAGTAGGATTCTGCCAGGGAATCCTCCATAGCATTCAGGATGAGAAGCCTGCAGATGCTATTTTTACTTTTCTATTTGGCCTGGAGTTCGGTAGCCGCATTGATTGCGGTAGTAGATCCGGTGTCTGGAACAGAAGGTTCTTCCTCCAACAGAACATGATCAACGTCTTTTAGTTGAAGAGTTAGATAAACATTTCTCTTCCAGAATTGATAATGCTCTCCATCGAACTTTTCCAACTTGCAATAGTCTGATTGGACGAGGGAAACATTAATGTTTTCCATCTATAAGAATCTTGCTTTGAGATTGTTAGTTCCGGGGCTTGATCAAAGATGGTAAAACAGATGCAACAGAGATCTACGATGATACAAAAACCAAATAACCCGATTACAATATGGAGGAGGAAAATAGAGAAGAGAATATCTCTCATTCTTCCTTGCAAACGTGTTGCAATTGGGACAGAACGAGGTATAATAATCTAGAAAAAGATGAAAAGAAAAAAATGCTGGTGTGTCAAAACACCGTTGCTCAAAGCAAGATTCGTCCCACATGAACTGCTTCCAGGAACCAGCAAGTTTGAAGAACTTGTGGAACGCTCGAAGTCACCTCTGTTCTGACTCCTCGGATGGACTTGCAATGACGGCAGCAGCTCCCTCTCTCTTTCTCCTTTTCTGACTTATATTTTCGTAGTAGTCACAAAGGAGGCCAGAAGAGAGTATTTATAGAGAGAGGGTGAGTTATGGAAAGATTGAATCAAATCCCAAAAATATAGCAACGAGATTAATACGAATCCCACAAAGATAGCAATGAAATTAATTCAAATCCCACAAAGATAGGATCTGAATTAATCGCATTGAATCAGTCTTTCCATAACTGACTTGTAGTCTGCATAGAAAGCGAAACCCTCCATGCGACAACAGCAGCCTGGCCGTATGAGCCGCATGGCCTCATGGTCGCATAGACCGCATGAGCCGCATGGACCGCATGGGCCGTATGGACCACATTGGCCGCATGAGCCGCATGGACCGCATGGACCGTATGAACCGCATGAGCCGCACAGCAGCATTAGCCGCGTGGTCGCGTGGCCGCATGAGGCCGCACATGAGCCGCATGCCGCATAAGACCGCATGGCCGCATATGAGCCGCATGATTGCTGAAGTGCAAAGTGCGCCAACAAAATGCCACATTATGCCTCAAGAGCCCATGAGCCCGAGTTCGAGTCCGAGTCCGAGTCGCTAAGCCCCTTTGGGGCTTAGCTCCAAATGGAATTAATCCAAGAGAATGACAAAAGCATTAATGCTTAATCCTTGGAGGCTTATTCTTACCTTCTAGTAAAATCACCCACATGGTTCATTCCTTAGGGTCACCACCCCATGTGCATCTCACAACAACACAACCAAGTATATATGTTGAGATAACTCATGGTGCATTTCCGATGTGGGACTAAAATTTTACAAGACATGTTGAGAGCAAGCTCTCTCCATGTAAAGAAGGCACCAACATTAGCTACATACTGTTTACTATTGTCGATGTTATGAAGAATGAAGGATGTAGTCCCATACTAGTAGACACAATTATTTAGGTGAGGCTCGTGACAAATTTTCCTAATTGATTTGAAATCGTTACTACCCAAATAGCCATGAGGAAAGCAATCGTAGGATACTTGTTACCTGATTTTTGGCGAATAAAGAATCCATTGCATGATTATGTTTCCTCAACTGTTTACTTGGATCTCAATGACCATAAACAACGCAGTTATACATAAAAAAAGACATCAATAACAAAAGGGACAAAAAATACTAGAGGCTGTTTGTTGTATTTGCTTTTATTGCTCCAAATTTTATTCTAGCAACCAAGAATTTTATCTTTTTGATTTACATTATTAGGATACTATTATTGTGGAGGTGGAATTCGTTTGAATGTAACAATACACCAAAAGTTTCTTTTTATATTCTTCCAAACTTGACTCCACGTTTCACGTATATAAGGACAAGACGTAACTCCTTCTTCATCCGTAAGGCAACCCTTACGTGGAAAGTCCTTTCGCGTGACACGAAATGCAGCCATCTGACCAACAAGCAAGAAAAATAAGAGTAGAGCAATAACTTTTGTGATTGTTCTACTTTTTCTCGATTCCATGTTTCTCTCCTTAACTTATTTTTCCCTTAATGAATGAATAGTTTGATGAAGATACAATGGTTCTGAAATAAGAAGAAAATCACTTTTTATACAAGAAACCGAGCTGAGAAACGAATGCAATTGTAAAAGACTAATTAAAGTGGTAATTTATATAAGAATTTATTTATTAATTTGTGTGCTAACGTAACAAGAAGAGTTGCTTGTAATCTTCATGGAATTAATATAATTGGTTTCATATAGTATGTTGCAATTTAATGACTCGTTTCTATTTTTCGCTTCTCGTAATGTGTGTTGAATATGTTTCACTCAAAAAACAGTACGGTAAAGGATGCATATTATTTTTTATTATTTTATTTTTAGATATGAAAGATTATGATATCTTTGGGTCCCGTTTGGGTCTTGGTTTCGATGTCCTAGAAAAATATTAATTTGTAGCAAAATCAATACTTAATTTTTTGCAGATATTATTTGCGAAAACAATTGTAAGGAATTAACAAAATCAATCAACGAGCCTTCTTGTCGTGGTAGCGAAGAAAAAAGTACCTTGACCAAAATTTATATAAAACAAAATTATTTTGACAAAATCATCCATACACATTTTTCTCTTTTCCTTTTTTCACTTCTTGTACATACATTTCACTTTCCACTTCATTGTATTTTAAGATAAGACTATTTTAAGTGAAATAAGTTAGAAAAAAAGATTAAATATTAAAGTTCGTTTGCTTTTAAATTGTGGATTAGTTAAGTTATCTTAGTTAGTTTTCAAAATATGGATTTATTATGTTAAATACCATCTACCTTTTGTTATATATACTTTTAAAAAATATTACATTCTAAATTAGATATTTTAATGGATAAACATTTTATTTCTAAATTTATTGAATTATTTTATTCTTTGATGTATTGGATTGAAATGAAATGAGAATTGAATATGGAATAGGCTATTAATAATGATATATTAATAATTTAAACCTAGAGTTTTTGGAAATTTCCAAACAAAACACCTAAGATCATCTTTATCTACAAAACCGAACTCTAAAGGCTAAAACTTTGTTGGTTTCTATTTTTTTTTATTTACTCTCAATTTAAAAAACCCTCAATAAATATGAATTTATGAATCAAATTTAGAAGTTACCTGGTGCCCTTTTCACTTTGTAGATAATATGCTAGACTTCAAATGTTGCTTGTTCTTTAATCATTTAGGAAACTAATTCAGTATGGTTAGTATGTATTTGATTGTTACAAACTTTAGGTCAATTGGCTATTTAACTATTATGATATCCTGTTTTATCAATATTTCACATATTATGAAAAGCCTACTTTTATATTTTACGCAAACTCCTGAATCCTTTTTTCTAATCGCAAACTAAAAACAAAATAAAAAAAAAAACAAATGAACCCAAAAAAAATGTTTTTCGATGTAAATAAGAAAAATAATGTAGAGAAGACTTCCAAATAGAGACATGTGCCCTACTAATCGGCCATGGCAGTATGGATAATATTATAGTTTATCAAATTCCACAATTATGTTTAGAAGACTTCACTCATGGTCAAAATTTTCATCGACTATGATTTAGGAATTCCTAGCCATTTCAAAGAGCATGTGCACCAATTTAATTAATGACTCCAAAATTATTTGTTTCAAATTAACTTAGCCAGCTATCATATAACAAAATACTTTATTTCCTTTTTGGAAATCCGAGATAAAGGATTATCTTCGTAAGCACTTGAAGGACTAGTTTCTTCCTGTTTCAAACTAGAGCATATGTTGTTATCATTAACAATGACAAAAATTGTTACGTGGTTCCTAATATTTTTTCAAATGAGATAAAACAATGAAAAATACCAAATACTTTGGAGGAAACTCCTTAAGCACCCATGACTGGCATGTAACCTTCAATTCGATCAATCTGACCCAAGACAACCCAACACAACAAAATACTTTTGAACAAACTGCTTTTGAACTAAAAATACTTTTGTACAAATACTTTTACTACTTCATTTTATTCCTTGTCATTATTATTCCCTATTTAATTATTAGTTATTTATTTCTCTTATGCGATATTACTGGCCTTGTTTAATTTATAATTGAAATATCATGAGTTTTTTTTTTTCAAATTCTAATATAGGGGTTTTGACGTATGTATGTGATCATGGGAATTTTGCAAACCTTTATTACTTAAACTGTGAATAGGACTCATACACCACATACTTGACTACCTAATATCCTATGGTTGTCCATATATAGAACATCAATATTCTAATAAACATTGTACACACATGGATAACTTACCTTGAGTTTGACCTGTAAACTAGATTTATAGTGTATCATTTAACTGGTTGCATTTCGTCGTATCATATCCTATTTTTTAAAAGTTATCTAAGTATTCTGTTTATTATTTTACCTATCTTAGCTTTATCCTAAAGTATAGACTTTACGATATACTATACCTCAATTCTGACTAGATAATGTTTATTGTTGTATGCGAAGAGGAAATATACCCGACTCATTATGGCTCATATCCGGGTGATGTGGACATCACTACATATCATAGTTAGAGTTGGGTGATATTGCAAGAGATACTTAGAAGTTAGTTGATTGGATAATTTCTCAATTTCAGATGTATATAATTATATAGTGGGTTTGTTCCAATAATATAGAATTTCTTTTTTTATTGGACATATTTTTTTACTGGTTATCTTATAATTTATGTTTATAATTATACGTTTCTTGTGAATGAGCTTGCTAAAGTATTGATGTTGCAATCTTTGTTTACTATAGATAAAGAGCCATTAGCTACATACTGTTTACTATTGTCGATGTTGTGAAGAATGACGGATGTAGTCCCATACTAGTAGACACAATTATTTAGGTGAGGCTCGTGACAAATTTTCCTAATTGATTTGAAATCGTTACTACCCAAATAGCCATGAGGAAAGCAATCGTAGGAGGCTTGTTACCTGATTTTTGGCGAATAAAGAATCCATTGCATGATTATGTTTCCTCAACTGTTTACTTGGATCTCAATGACCATAAACAACGCAGTTATACATAAAAAAAAGACATCAATAACAAAAGGGACAAAAAATACTATAGGCTGTTTGTTGTATTTGCTTTTATTGCTCCAAATTTTATTCTAGCAACCAAGAATTTTATCTTCTTGATTTACATTATAATGATACTATTATTGTGGAGGTGGAATTCGTTTGAATGTAACAATACACCAAAAGTTTCTTTTATATTCTTCCAAACTTGACTCCATGTTTCACGTATATAAGGACAAGAGGTAACTCCTTCTTCATCCGTAAGGCAACCCTTACGTGGAAAGTCCTTCCGCGTTACACGAAATGCAGCCATCTGACCAACAAGCAAGAAAAACAAGAGAAGAACAACAACTTTTGTGATTGTTCTACTTTTTCTCGATTCCATGTTTCTCTCCTTAACTTATTTTTTCCTTAATGAATGAATAGTTTGATGAAGATACAATGGTTCTGAAATAAGAAGAAAATCACTTTTTATACAAGAAACCGAGCTGAGAAACGAATGCAATTGTAAAAGACTAATTAAAGTGGTAAGTTATATAAGAATTTATTTATTAATTTGTGTGCTAACGTAACAAGAAGAGTTGCTTGTAATCTTCATGGAATTAATATAATTGGTTTCATATAGTATGTTGCAATTTAATGACTCTTTTCTATTTTTCGCTTCTCGTAATGTGTGTTGAATATGTTTCACTCAAAAAACAGTACGGTAAAGGATGCATATTATTTTTTATTATTTTATTTTTAGATATGAAAGATTATGATATCTTTGGGTCCTGTTTGGGTCTTGGTTTCGATGTCCTAGAAAAATATTAATTAGTAGCAAAATCAATACTTAATTTTTTGCAGATATTATTTGCGAAAACAATTGTAAGGAATTGACAAAATCAATCAACGAGCCTTCTTGTCGTGGTAGCGAAGCAAAAAGTACCTTGACAAAAATTTATATAAAACAAAATTATTTTGACAAAATCATCCATACACATTTTTCTCTTTTCCTTTTTTCACTTCATGGACATACATTTCGCTTTCCACTTCATTGTATTTTAAGATAAGACTATTTTAAGTGAAATAAGTTATAAAAAAAAGATTAAATATTAAAGTTCGTTTGCTTTTAAATTGTGGATTAGTTAAGTTATCTTGGTTAGTTTTCAAAATATGGATTTACTATGTTAAATACCATCTACCTTTTGTTATATATATTTTTAAAAAATATTACATTCTAAATTAGATATTTTAATGGATAAACATTTTATTTCTAAATTTATTGAATTATTTTATTCTTTGATGTATTGGATTGAAATGAAATGAGAATTGAATATGAAATAGGCTATTAATAATGATATATTAATAATTTAAACCTAGAGGTTTTGGAAATTTCCAAACAAAACACCTAAGATCATCTTTATCTACAAAACCGAACTCTAAAGGCTAAAACTTTGTTGGTTTCTATTTTTTTTATTTACTATCAATTTAAAAAAACCTCAACAAATATGAATTATGAATCAAAATTAGAAGTTACCTGGTGCCCTTTTCACTTTGTAGATAATATGCTAGACTTTAAATGTTGCTTGTTCTTTAATCATTTAGGAAACCAATTGAGTATTGTTAGTACGTATTTGGTTGTTACAAACTTAGGTCAATTGGCTATTTAACTATTATGATATCCTGTTTTATCAATATTTCACATATTATGAAAAGCCTACTTTTATATTTTACGCAAACTCCTGAATCCTTTTTATAATCGCAAACTAAAAACAAAATAAAAAAAACAAATGAACCCAAAAAAAAATTCGATGTAAATAAGAAAAATAATGTAGCGAAGACTTCCAAATAGAGACATGTGCCCTACTAATCGGCCATGGCAGTATGGATAATATTATAGTTTATCAAATTCCACAATTATGTTTAGAAGACTTCACTCATGGTCAAAATTTTCATCGACTATGATTTAGGAATTCCTAGCCATTTCAAAGAGCATGTGCACCAATTTAATGAATGACTCCAAAATTATTTGTTTCAAATTAAATTAGCCAGTTATAATATAACAAAAAACTTTTTTTTTTGGAAATCCGAGATAAAGGATTATCTCCGTAAGCACTTGAAGGACTAGTTTCTTCCTGTTTCAAACTAGAGCATATGTTGTTATCATTAACAATGACAAAAATTGTTACGTGGTTCCTAATATTTTTTCAAATGAGATAAAACAATGAAAAATACCAAATACTTTGGAGGAAACTCTTAAGCACCCATGACTGGCATGTAACCTTCAATTCGATCAATCTGACCCAACACAACCCAACCCAACAAAATACTTTTGAACAAACTCCTTTTGAACTAAAAATCCTTTTGTACAAATACTTTTACTACTTCATTTTATTCCTTGTCATTATTATTCCCTATTTAATTATTAGTTATTTATTTCTCTTATGTGATATTACTGGCCTTGTTTAATTTATAATTGAAATATCATGAGTTTGTTTTTTCAAATTCCAATATAGGGGTTTTGACGTATGTCTGTTATCATGGGAATTTTACAACCTTTATTACTTAAACTGTGAAAAGGACTCATACACCACATACTTGACTACATAATATCCTATGGTTGTCCATATATAGAACATCAATATTCTAATAAACATTGTGCACACATCGATAACTTACCTTGAGTTTGACCTGTATACTAGATTTATAGTGTATCATTTAACTGGTTGCATTTCGTCGTATCATATCTTATTTTTAAAAGTTATCTAAGTATTCTTTTTATTATTTTACCTATCTTAGCTTTATCCTAAAGTATAGACTTTACGGATATACTATACTTTCCTCAATTCTGACTAGATAATGTTTATAGTTGTATGCGAAGAGGAAATATACCCGACTCATTATGGCTCATATTCGGGTGATGTGGACATCACTACATATCATAGTTAGTGTTGGGTGAGATTGCAAGAGATACTTAGAAGTTAGTTGATTGGAATAATTTCTCAATTTCAGATGTATATAATTATATAGTTGGTTTGTTCCAATAATATAGAATTCCTTTTTTTTATTGGACATATTTTTTTACTGGTTATCTAATAATGTATGTTTATAATTGTACGTTTCTTGTGAATGAGCTTGCTAAAGTATTGATGTTGCAATCTTTGTTTACTATAGATAAAGAGCCATTAGCTACATACTGTTTACTATTGTCGATGTTGTGAAGAATGAAGGATGTAGTCCCATACTAGTAGACACAATTATTTAGGTGAGGCTCGTGAAAAATTTTCCTAATTGATTTGAAATCGTTACTACCCAAATAGCCATGAGGAAAGCAATCGTAGGAGACTTGTTACCTGATTTTTGGCGAATAAAGAATCCATTGCATGATTATGTTTCCTCAACTGGTTACTTGGATCTCAATGACCATAAACAACGCAGTTATACATATAAAAAAAGACATCAATAACAAAAGGGACAAAAAATACTAGAGGTTGTTTGTTGTATTTGCTTTCATTGCTCCAAATTTTATTCTAGCAACCAAGAATTTTATCTTCTTGATTTACATTATTAGGATACTATTATTGTGGAGGTGGAATTCGTTTGAATGTAACAATACACCAAAAGTTTCTTTTTATATTCTTCCAAACTTGACTCTACGTTTCACGTATATAAGGACAAGAGGTAACTCCTTCTTCATCTGTAAGGCAACCCTTACGTGGAAAGTCCTTCCGCGTGACACGAAATGCAGCCATCTGACCAACAAGCAAGAAAAACAAGAGAAGAGCAACAACTTTTGTGATTGTTCTACTTTTTCTCGATTCCATGTTTCTCGCCTTAACTTATTTTTTCCTTAATGAATGAATAGTTTGATGAAGATACAATGGTTCTGAAATAAGAAGAAAATCACTTTTTATACAAGAAACCGAGCTGAGAAACGAATACAATTGTAAAAGACTAATTAAAGTGGTAAGTTATATAAGAATTTATTTATTAATTTGTGTGCTAACGTAACAAGAAGAGTTGCTTGTAATCTTCATGGAATTAATATAATTGGTTTCATATAGTATGTTGCAATTTAATGACTCGTTTCTATTTTTCGATTCTCGTAATGTGTGTGGAATATGTTTCACTCAAAAAACAGTACGGTAAAGGATGCATATTATTTTTTATTATTTTATTTTTAGATATGAAAGATTATGATATCTTTGGGTCCCGTTTGGGTCTTGGTTTCGATGTCCTAGAAAAATATTACTTAGTAGCAAAATCAATACTTAATTTTTTGCAGATATTATTTGCGAAAACAATTGTAAGGAATTGACAAAATCAATCAACGAGCCTTCTTGTCGTGGTAGCGAAGAAAAAAGTACCTTGACAAAAATTTATATAAAACAAAATTATTTTGACAAAATCATCCATACACATTTTTCTCTTTTCCTTTTTTCACTTCATGGACATACATTTCGCTTTCCACTTCATTGTATTTTAAGATAAGACTATTTTAAGTGAAATAAGTTATAAAAAAAGATTAAATATTAAAGTTCGTTTGCTTTTAAATTGTGGATTAGTTAAGTTATCTTGGTTAGTTTTCAAAATATGGATTTACTATGTTAAATACCATCTACCTTTTGTTATATATATTTTTAAAAAATATTACATTCTAAATTAGATATTTTAATGGATAAACATTTTATTTCTAAATTTATTGAATTATTTTATTCTTTGATGTATTGGATTGAAATGAAATGAGAATTGAATATGAAATAGGCTATTAATAATGATATATTAATAATTTAAACCTAGAGTTTTTGGAAATTTCCAAACAAAACACCTAAGATCATCTTTATCTACAAAACCGAAACTCTAAAGGCTAAAACTTTGTTGGTTTCTATTTTTTTTATTTACTCTCAATTTAAAAAAACCTCAATAAATATGAATTTATGAATCAAATTTAGAAGTTACCTGGTGCCCTTTTCACTTTGTAGATAATATGCTAGACTTCAAATGTTGCTTGTTCTTTAATCATTTAGGAAACCAATTGAGTATTGTTAGTACGTATTTGGTTGTTACAAACTTAGGTCAATTGGCTATTTAACTATTATGATATCATGTTTTATCAATATTTCACATATTATGAAAAGCCTACTTTTATATTTTACGCAAACTCCTGAATCCTTTTTTCTAATCGCAAACTAAAAACAAAATTAAAAAAAACAAAAGAACCCAAAAAAAAAAATTTTCGATGTAAATAAGAAAAATAATGTAGAGAAGACTTCCAAATAGAGACATGTGCCCTACTAATCGGCCATGGCAGTATGGATAATATTATAGTTTATCAAATTCCACAATTATGTTTAGAAGACTTCACTCATGGTCAAAATTTTCATCGACTATGATTTAGGAATTCCTAGCCATTTCAAAGAGCATGTGCACCAATTTAATGAATGACTCCAAAATTATTTGTTTCAAATTAACTTAGCCAGCTATAATATAACAAAATACTTTATTTCTTTTTTGGAAATCCGAGATAAAGGATTATCTTCGTAAGCACTTGAAGGACTAGTTTCTTCCTGTTTCAAACTAGAGCATATGTTGTTATCATTAACAATGACAAAAATTGTTACGTGGTTCCTAATATTTTTTCAAATGAGATAAAACAATGAAAAATACCAAATACTTTGGAGGAAACTCCTTAAGCACCCATGACTGGCATGTAACCTTCAATTCGATCAATCTGACCAACACAACCCAACCCAACAAAATACTTTTGAACAAACTCCTTTTGAACTAAAATCCTTTTGTACAAATACTTTTACTACTTCATTTTATTCCTTGTCATTATTATTCCCTATTTAATTATTAGTTATTTATTTCTCTTATGCGATATTACTGGCCTTGTTTAATTTATAATTGAAATATCATGAGTTTTTTTTTCAAATTCCAATATAGGGGTTTTGACGTATGTATGTGATCATGGGAATTTTGCAACATTTATTACTTAAACTGTGAATAGGACTCATACACCACATACTTGACTACCTAATATCCTATGGTTGTCCATATATAGAACATCAATATTCTAATAAACATTGTACACACATCGATAACTTACCTTGAGTTTGACCTGTATACTAGATTTATAGTGTATCATTTAACTGGTTGCATTTCGTCGTATCATATCCTATTTTTTAAAAGTTATCTAAGTATTCTTTTTATTATTTTACCTATCTTAGCTTTATCCTAAAGTATAGACTTTACGGATATACTATACTTTCCTCAATTCTGACTAGATAATGTTTATAGTTGTATGCGAAGAGGAAATATACCCGACTCATTATGGCTCATATCCGGGTGATGTGGACATCACTACATATCATAGTTAGTGTTGGGTGAGATTGCAAGAGATACTTAGAAGTTAGTTGATTGGAATAATTTCTCAATTTCAGATGTATATAATTATATAGTTGGTTTGTTCCAATAATATAGAATTCCTTTTTTTTATTGGACATATTTTTTTACTGGTTATCTTATAATGTATGTTTATAATTAGTACGTTTCTTGTGAATGAGCTTGCTAAAGTATTGATGTTGCAATCTTTGTTTACTATAGATAAAGAGCCATTAGCTACATACTGTTTACTATTGTCGATGTTGTGAAGAATGAAGGATGTAGTCCCATACTAGTAGACACAATTATTTAGGTGAGGCTCGTGACAAATTTTCCTAATTGATTTGAAATCGTTACTACCCAAATAGCCATGAGGAAAGCAATCGTAGGAGACTTGTTACCTGATTTTTGGCGAATAAAGAATCCATTGCATGATTATGTTTCCTCAACTGTTTACTTGGATCTCAATGACCATAAACAACGCAGTTATACATAAAAAAAAAGACATCAATAACAAAAGGGACAAAAATACTAGAGGCTGTTTGTTGTATTTGCTTTATTGCTCCAAATTTTATTCTAGCAACCAAGAATTTTATCTTCTTGATTTACATTATTAGGATACTATTATTGTGGAGGTGGAATTCGTTTGAATGTAACAATACACCAAAAGTTTCTTTTTATATTCTTCCAAACTTGACTCCACGTTTCACGTATATAAGGACAAGAGGTAACTCCTTCTTCATCCGTAAGGCAACCCTTACGTGGAAAGTCCTTCCGCGTGACACGAAATGCAGCCATCTGACCAACAAGCAAGAAAAACAAGAGAAGAGCAACAACTTTTGTGATTGTTCTACTTTTTCTCGATTCCATGTTTCTCTCCTTAACTTATTTTTCCCTTAATGAATGAATAGTTTGATGAAGATACAATGGTTCTGAAATAAGAAGAAAATCACTTTTTATACAAGAAACCGAGCTGAGAAACGAATGCAATTGTAAAAGACTAATTAAAGTGGTAAGTTATATAAGAATTTATTTATTAATTTGTGTGCTAACGTAACAAGAAGAGTTGCTTGTAATCTTCATGGAATTAATATAATTGGTTTCATATAGTATGTTGCAATTTAATGACTCGTTTCTATTTTTCGCTTCTCGTAATGTGTGTTGAATATGTTTCACTCAAAAAATAGTACGATAAGGATGCATATTATTTTTTATTATTTTATTTTAGATATGGAAGATTACGATATCTTAGGGTCCCATTTGGGTCTTGCTTTCGATGTCCTAGAAAAATATTAATTTGTAGCAAAATCAATACTAAATTTTTTGCAGATATTATTTGCGAAAACAATTGTAAGGAATTGACAAAATCAATCAACGAGCCTTCTTGTCGTGGTAGCAAAGAAAAAAGTACCTTGAACAAAATTTATATAAAACAAAATTATTTTGACAAAATCATCCATACACATTTTTCTCTTTTCCTTTTTTTACTTCATGTACATACATTTCAGCTTTCCACTTCATTGTATTTTAAGATAAGACTATTTTAAGTGAAATAAGTTATAAAAAAAAGATTAAATATTAAAGTTCGTTTGCTTTTAAATTGTGGATTAGTTAAGTTATCTTGGTTAGTTTTCAAAATATGGATTTACTATGTTAAATACCATCTACCTTTTGTTATATATATTTTTAAAAAATATTACATTCTAAATTAGATATTTTAATGGATAAACATTTTATTTCTAAATTTATTGAATTATTTTATTCTTTGATGTATTGGATTGAAATGAAATGAGAATTGAATATGAAATAGGCTATTAATAATGATATATTAATAATTTAAACCTAGAGTTTTTGGAAATTTCCAAACAAAACACCTAAGATCATCTTTATCTACAAAACCGAACTCTAAAGGCTAAAACTTTGTTGGTTTCTATTTTTTTATATTTACTCTCAATTTAAAAAAAACCTCAATAAATATGAATTTATGAATCAAATTTAGAAGTTACCTGGTGCCCTTTTCACTTTGTAGATAATATGCTAGACTTCAAATGTTGCTTGTTCTTTAATCATTTAGAAAACCAATTGAGTATTGTTAGTACGTATTTGGTTGTTACAAACTTTAGGTCGATTGGCTATTTAACTATTATGATATCATGTTTTATCAATATTTCACATATTATGATAAGCCTACTTTTATAATTTTACGCAAACTCCTGAATCCTTTTTTCTAATCGCAAACTAAAAACAAAATAAAAAAAGACAAATGAACCCAAAAAAAATGTTTTTCGATGTAAATAAGAAAAATAATGTAGAGAAGACTTCCAAATAGAGACATGTGCCCTACTAATCGGCCATGGCAGTATGGATAATATTATAGTTTATCAAATTCCACAATTATGTTTAGAAGACTTCACTCATGGTCAAAATTTTCATCGACTATGATTTAGGAATTCCTAGCCATTTCAAAGAGCATGTGCACCAATTTAATGAATGACTCCAAAATTATTTGTTTCAAATTAACTTAGCCAGCTATAATATAACAAAATACTTTATTTCTTTTTTGGAAATCCGAGATAAAGGATTATCTTCGTAAGCACTTGAAGGACTAGTTTCTTCCTGTTTCAAACTAGAGCATATGTTGTTATCATTAACAATGACAAAAATTGTTACGTGGTTCCTAATATTTTTTCAAATGAGATAAAACAATGAAAAATACCAAATACTTTGGAGGAAACTCCTTAAGCACCCATGACTGGCATGTAACCTTCAATTCGATCAATCTGACCCAACACAACCCAACCCAACAAAATACTTTTGAACAAACTCCTTTTGAACTAAAAATCCTTTTGTACAAATACTTTTACTACTTCATTTTATTCCTTGTCATTATTATTCCCTATTTAATTATTAGTTATTTATTTCTCTTATGCGATATTACTGGCCTTGTTTAATTTATAATTGAAATATCATGAGTTTTTTTTTCAAATTCCAATATAGGGGTTTTGACGTATGTATGTGATCATGGGAATTTTGCAACCTTTATTACTTAAACTGTGAATAGGACTCATACACCACATACTTGACTACCTAATATCCTATGGTTGTCCATATATAGAACATCAATATTCTAATAAACATTGTACACACATCGATAACTTACCTTGAGTTTGACCTGTATACTAGATTTATAGTGTATCATTTAACTGGTTGCATTTCGTCGTATCATATCCTATTTTTTAAAAGTTATCTAAGTATTCTTTTTATTATTTTACCTATCTTAGCTTTATCCTAAAGTATAGACTTTACGGATATACTATACTTTCCTCAATTCTGACTAGATAATGTTTATAGTTGTATGCGAAGAGGAAATATACCCGACTCATTATGGCTCATATCCGGGTGATGTGGACATCACTACATATCATAGTTAGTGTTGGGTGAGATTGCAAGAGATACTTAGAAGTTAGTTGATTGGATAATTTCTCAATTTCAGATGTATATAATTATATAGTTGGTTTGTTCCAATAATATAGAATTCCTTTTTTTATTGGACATATTTTTTTACTGGTTATCTTATAATTTATGTTTATAATTATACGTTTCTTGTGAATGAGCTTGCTAAAGTATTGATGTTGCAATCTTTGTTTACTATAGATAAAGAGCCATTAGCTACATACTGTTTACTATTGTCGATGTTGTGAAGAATGAAGGATGTAGTCCCATACTAGTAGACACAATTATTTAGGTGAGGCTCGTGACAAATTTTCCTAATTGATTTGAAATCGTTACTACCCAAATAGCCATGAGGAAAGCAATCGTAGGAGACTTGTTACCTGATTTTTGGCGAATAAAGAATCCATTGCATGATTATGTTTCCTCAACTGTTTACTTGGATCTCAATGACCATAAACAACGCAGTTATACATAAAAAAAAAGACATCAATAACAAAAGGGACAAAAATACTAGAGGCTGTTTGTTGTATTTGCTTTTATTGCTCCAAATTTTATTCTAGCAACCAAGAATTTTATCTTCTTGATTTACATTATTAGGATACTATTATTGTGGAGGTGGAATTCGTTTGAATGTAACAATACACCAAAAGTTTCTTTTTATATTCTTCCAAACTTGACTCCACGTTTCACGTATATAAGGACAAGAGGTAACTCCTTCTTCATCCGTAAGGCAACCCTTACGTGGAAAGTCCTTCCGCGTGACACGAAATGCAGCCATCTGACCAACAAGCAAGAAAAACAAGAGAAGAGCAACAACTTTTGTGATTGTTCTACTTTTTCTCGATTCCATGTTTCTCTCCTTAACTTATTTTTCCCTTAATGAATGAATAGTTTGATGAAGATACAATGGTTCTGAAATAAGAAGAAAATCACTTTTTATACAAGAAACCGAGCTGAGAAACGAATGCAATTGTAAAAGACTAATTAAAGTGGTAAGTTATATAAGAATTTATTTATTAATTTGTGTGCTAACGTAACAAGAAGAGTTGCTTGTAATCTTCATGGAATTAATATAATTGGTTTCATATAGTATGTTGCAATTTAATGACTCGTTTCTATTTTTCGCTTCTCGTAATGTGTGTTGAATATGTTTCACTCAAAAAATAGTACGGTAAGGATGCATATTATTTTTTATTATTTTAATTTTAGATATGGAAGATTATGATATCTTAGGGTCCCATTTGGGTCTTGCTTTCGATGTCCTAGAAAAATATTAATTTGTAGCAAAAATCAATACTAAATTTTTGCAGATATTATTTGCGAAAACAATTGTAAGGAATTGACAAAATCAATCAACGAGCCTTCTTGTCGTGGTAGCAAAGAAAAAAGTACCTTGAACAAAATTTATATAAAACAAAATTATTTTGACAAAATCATCCATACACATTTTTCTCTTTCCTTTTTTACTTCATGTACATACATTTCGCTTTCCACTTCATTGTATTTTAAGATAAGACTATTTAAGTGAAATAAGTTATAAAAAAAAAGATTAAATATTAAAGTTCGTTTGCTTTAAATTGTGGATTAGTTAAGTTATCTTGGTTAGTTTACAAAATATGGATTTACTATGTTAAATACCATCTACCTTTTGTTATATATATTTTAAAAAATATTACATTCTAAATTAGATATTTTAATGGATAAACATTTTATTTCTAAATTTATTGAATTATTTTATTCTTTGATGTATTGGATTGAAATGAAATGAGAATTGAATATGAAATAGGCTATTAATAATGATATATTAATAATTTAAACCTAGAGTTTTTGGAAATTTCCAAACAAAACACCTAAGATCATCTTTATCTACAAAACCGAACTCTAAAGGCTAAAACTTTGTTGGTTTCTATTTTTTTATATTTACTCTCAATTTAAAAAAAACCTCAATAAATATGAATTTATGAATCAAATTTAGAAGTTACCTGGTGCCCTTTTCACTTTGTAGATAATATGCTAGACTTCAAATGTTGCTTGTTCTTTAATCATTTAGAAAACCAATTGAGTATTGTTAGTACGTATTTGGTTGTTACAAACTTTAGGTCGATTGGCTATTTAACTATTATGATATCATGTTTTATCAATATTTCACATATTATGATAAGCCTACTTTTATAATTTACGCAAACTCCTGAATCCTTTTTTCTAATCGCAAACTAAAATAAAAAATAAAAAAGACAAATGAACCCAAAAATATGTTTTTCGATGTAAATAAGAAAAATAATGTAGAGAAGACTTCCAAATAGAGACATGTGCCCTACTAAGCGGCCATGGCAGTATGGATAATATTTAGTTTATCAAATTCCACAATTATGTTTAGAAGACTTCACTCATGGTCAAATTTTCATCGACTATGATTAGGAATTCCTAGCCGTTTCAAAGAGCATGTGCACCAATTTAATGAATGACTCCAAAATTATTTGTTTCAAATTAACTTAGCCAGCTATAATATAACAAAATACTTATTTCTTTTTGGAAATCTAGATAAAGGATTATCTTCGTAAGCACTTAAGGACTAGTTTCTTCTGTTTCAAACTAGAGCATATGTTGTTATCATTGACATGACAAAAATTGTTACGTGGTTCCTAATATTTTTTCAAATGAGATAAAACAATGAAAAATAAAAATACTTTGGAGGAAACTCCTTAAGCACCCATGACTGGCATGTAACCTTCAATTCGCAATCCGACCCAACACAACCCAACCCAACAAAATACTTTTGAACAAACTCCTTTTGAACAAAATCCTTTTGAACAAATATTTTACTACTTCATTTTATTCCTTGTCATTATTATTCCCTATTTAATTATTAGTTATTTATTTCTCTTATGCGATATTACTGGCCTTGTTTAATTATAATTGAAATATCATGAGTTTTTTTCAAATTCCAATATAGGGTTTTGACTATGTTTGTGATCATGGAATTTTGCAAACCTTTATTACTTAAACTGTGAATAGGACTCATACACCACATACTTGACTACCTAATATCCTATGGTTGTCCATATATAGAACATCAATATTCTAATAAACAATGTACACCATAGATAACTTACCTTGAGTTTGACCTGTATACTAGATTTATAGTGTATCATTTAAATGGTTGCATTTCGTCGTATCATATCCTATTTTTTAAAAGTTATATAAGTATTCTTTTTATTATTTACCTATCTTAGCTTTATCCTAAAGTATAGACTTTACGGATATACTATACTTTCCTTAATTCTGACTAGATAATGTTTATAGTTGTATGCGAAGAGGAAATGTACCCGACTCATTATGGCTCATATCCGGGTGATGTGGACATCCTACATTTCATAGTTAGTGTTGGGTGAGATTGCAAGAGATGTTAGTCCGGGGCTTGACCAAAGATGAAAACTGATGCATGCAATCGAGATCTGAGATGTCACACAAAAAACTTTGCAGTGATCAAACTCAAGATCTACGATGATACAAAAAACCAATAGCCAGATTACAATATGAAGGAAGGAAATAGAGAAGAGAATATCTCTCGTTCTTCCTTGCAAACGTGTTCAATTGGGACAGAACGAGTTATAATAATCTAGAAAAGAAGAGATGAAGAAAAGTTGCTGGGTGTCAAAACACCGTTGCTCAAAGCAAGATTCGCCCACACGAATTGCTTCCAGGAACCAGCAAGTTGAAGAACTTGTGGAACGCTCGAAGTCACCTCTGTTCGACTCCTCGGATGGACTTGCAATGGCGGCAGCAGCTCCCTCTCTCTCTTTTCTGACTTATAAAATTCGTAGTCGCTCACAAAGGAGGCCAGAAGAGAGTATATATAGAGAGAGGGTGGAAACCCTAACCGCCTTTTCAGTTATGGAAAGATTGAATTAAATCCCACAAAGATAGCAACGAAATTAATTCAATCTTATAGAAGATTGAATAAATCCCACAAAGATGGCAACGAAATTAATTCAAATCTTATGGAAAGATTGAATTAAATCCCACAAAAAGTGGATCTGAATTAATTGCATTGAATCAGTCTTTCCACAACTGACATGTAGTCTGTACAGTCAGCGGAGTCCTCCATGCGGCCGCATGGACCGCATAAGCCGTATGGACTGCATGAGCCGCATGACTGCTGACGTGCTAAGTGCAAAGTGCGCCAACAAAGCCACATTACGCCTCATGAGCCCGAGCCCGAGTCCGAGCCCAAGCCCGAGTCCGAGTTCGAGTCCGAGTCCGAGTCACTAAGCCCCTTTGGGGCTTAGCTCCAAATGGAATTAATCCAAGAGAATGACAAAAGCATTAATGCTTATCCTTGGAGCCTTATTCTTACCTCCTAGTAAAATCACCCACATGGTTCCCTCCTTAGGGTCACCACTCCATGTGCATCTCTCAACAACACAACCAAGTATATATGTTGAGATAACTCATGGTGCATTTCCGATGTGGGACTAAACTTTTACAAGGCATGTTGAGAGCAAGCTCTCTCCATGTAAAGAAAGCACCAACAATCCCCCACATATCACAACATATATATGTCCAGGGTTGAGCGTTCCCTACAGTAGCTGTCCATTTTGCATTAGAATATATGTCGCTGACGACTTGAATCTTCCCGCATGGGTTAAATAACAATGTGATACAATAATGGACTACGCTTGAATTCTGTACCACAACTGTTATTCTTTCCACTCACAAAATGTAGTTATGTGTGCTTCTGGCTGCACATTAAAGGCCCTGTGCCAGCCTGATTTTAGCATATAATTTTGGGCGTCTACAAGTTTACCCTCAAGAACGGCCTGATATCTCTTTCCATACACTATAGGTGAGTTCTTTATTAAGAGACATGACATGAAGCCTTGCGCTTCCTTGCGGTGCACGCGCTATGACATGGCCTGAAGTCGAGGCATTACTCCTACCTGGAACCTCATCGTAGTGTCATACTACTATAGCATGAGGTCTCAGCCTCTTTGTAGTGCCAATCTACTCAGCATGAAGCCTAAGGCTTCCTTGCGGTGTTACGCCACAACGACATAGCTTGCAAGGCCGAGGCTTTACCCCTACCTGGGTACCTCATCGTGGTGTCGTGCCACTGTAACATGGGGCCATCCTCCCCTTTGTAGTGCTGTCTACAACTCTTTAATTACGTTATACAGCATTAGGCTATATGTCTATTTGCGGTGCTACGCCGCTATGACTTGGCTTGCAAAGTCGAGCATTACCCCAGACCTGGGAACCTCATGGTGGAGTCACCCCACTGTAGCATAGAGTTTACTCCTTGTAGTGCTTCTCTACCGTGCTTCCTAAAAACACCAGGCATTCACTCTGCCTGAGAACTCATTAAGGCGTTTAAGCCAACCTTCCACAGGATCTATTTTTTCGCAAAAAATACATAGTAGACACAGTGGTTATGGGTCCGTATCCCTTCCATGTTCCAGAGAACAAGTACCACTGTTATATAGTTTTCCAGTCAGTGATCCTCCTTTGAACCAAAAGTTAGATGCCTAGTAGATTTCTCTTTGAACTAATAGCATAAAACTTTATGGTAGAATTACAAAACCACTTTCAGAATGCCTTCAAGCCTATTTTACAAGCTGTGTCATCGACCAACTGGCGCTTGAGGCCCTTTATGAACGGATCTGCCAGGTTCTCCTGACTCCGAACATCAACCACTGCAATTACACCTCTTTTGATAAGATCGTACTGTCCTGTCTTCAACCGCACAGTCCTCTTCTTCCCGTTGAAGGTCATTTGATGCCACCGTCGCAGTCGCCTGTTGTCACAGTATATCAGTATCGCCGGTATCTGAGCCCCAACCCTGAAGATCATACATGAGCTCCCGAAGCCATCTGCTTCATCTGCTGCAGTTTCAAGTGCATAGAATTCAGATTCCATGGAGGAATAAGAGAGTATAGTCTGCTTCTTCGACTTCCACGATATAGCAGCTCCACCCAGGAAAAGCATATCCACCTGTGGATCTCTCGCTTTCCACCTCTGAACACCAGCAAGTATCACTGAAGCCTTCCACTACTGTCGGATACCCGTTGTAGTGCAGTACATATGTCTGAGTCTTCTTGAGATATCTTTTACCCCGCTTCACAGCTTTACAGTGCTCAACCCCTGGGTTGCTTGTGAACCGACTCAGCATTCCCACGGCAAAGCTATGTCAGGCCTTGTGGCAGTGGTTGCGTACATCAAACTTCCGATAATGCTAGAATACTCCAGCTGCCTGACGCTTTCCCTCGAGTTTGGCTTCGGCTTCTGATCACACCTGTATGGCGTATCGATCCCTGGATCCTTAACCCATAGCGTGTGAGTATCTTCTCATGTAGTAGATTGTACAGCGCTACTCCAGTGTCTGTCCGGATGATCTTTATGCCCAAGATGACATCTGCATCCCCCAAGTCCTTTATACTAACTTGGTTGAGAGAAACTTCTTTGTCTCCGTGACACTGCCTATATCCGTCCCTAGGATTAGCATGTCGTCCACGTACAGACAAACGATGACTCCTCTTCCATCAGCGAACTTTGGTAAACACATTTGTCCGTCTCGCTGACTCTGTAGCCGTTTGACCTAAAACTTTGTCAAACTCTCATGCCACATTTTGGGAGCTTGCTTCAAACCATACAATGATTTTACCAACTTGCAGACTTTGTCTTCAAGACCTTTGTCGACAAATCCATCTAGCTGTTGCATGTAAATCTCTTCGGTCAGCTCCCCATTCAGGAATGTTGTCTTTACATCCATCTGATGTATCACCAACTTATGTATAGCTGCTAGAGCGATTAACATCCTGATGTGGTCA
>JANAVB010022597.1:15766210-15896711 GCA_029216955.1 Iris pallida | reverse complement strand
AATACCAAATACTTTGGAGGAAACTCCTTAAGCACCCATGACTGGCATGTAACCTTCAATTCGATCAATCTGACCAAACACAACCCAACCCAACAAAATACTTTTGAACAAACTCCTTTTGAACTAAAAATCCTTTTGTACAAATACTTTTACTACATTTTATTCCTTGTCATTATTATTCCCTATTTAATTATTAGTTATTTATTTCTCTTATGCGATATTGCTGGCCTTGTTTAATTTATAATTGAAATATCATGAGTTTTTTTTTTCAAATTCCAATATAGGGGTTTTGACGTATGTATGTGATCATGGGAATTTTGCAAACCTTTATTACTTAAACTGTGAATAGGACTCATACACCACATACTTCACTACCTAATATCCTATGGTTGTCCATATATAGAACATCAATATTCGAATAAACATTGTACACACATGGACAACTTACCTTGAGTTTGACCTGTATACTAGATTTATAGTGTATCATTTAACTGGTTGCATTTCGTAGTATCATATCCTATTTTTTAAAAGTTTTCTAAGTATTCTTTTTATTATTTTACCTATCTTAGATTTATCCTAAAGTATAGACTTTACGGATATACTATACTTTCCTCAATTCTGACTAGATAATGTTTATAGTTGTATGCGAAGAGGAAATATACCCGACTCATTATGGCTCATATCCGGGTGATGTGGACATCACTACATATCATAGTTAGTGTTGGGTAAGATTGCAAGAGATACTTAGAAGTTAGTTGATTGGATAATTTCTCAATTTCAGATGTATGTAATTATATAGTTGGTTTGTTCCAATAATATAGAATTCCTTTTTTATTGGACATATTTTTTTTACTAGTTATCTTATAATTTATGTTTATAATTATACGTTTCTTGTGAATGAGCTTGCTAAAGTATTGATGTTGCAATCTTTGTTTACTATAGATAAAGAGCCATTAGCTACATACTGTTTACTATTGTCGATGTTGTGAAGAATGAAGGACGTAGTCCCATACTAGTTGTTAGTGCCGAGGCACAATTTTCGATGGAAAATTCTGAAACTAAAACAATTGTACACACAACGTTTCAAATGCAGCACCTTAAAGAAGATGTGCAACAGAGATCCTGGAGGATTCTAAATTACGAGGATCTAAAAAGATTCTACGTAATACACAAAAAATCTAAAGAGACTTTGTGCAAGCAACTATCGGCAGTAGAGCTTCTAAAAAGAAGTTACTGTAAAAGGCAACAACAGCGATAACAGGCGAGAATAAGATGCTGGGGTGAATGAACCACCGTTGCTCAAAGCTTTATTCGCCTCACACGAGCACAAACAGCTTCCAGGAACCAGCAAGTTCACGAAGAACTTCTGGAACGCTCGTAATTCAATATTTGAGACTTGAACGGGCTTCCTGGACTTAACAGACTCCCTCAACTCTTTTCTTGGTGCATCTTTCAAAGGAGGCCAAGGGGCTCTATTTATATAGTGGAGTTGAGACTTCACCTATTCTCCTATCCGATGTGGGACTAAAATACCAATACTCAAAAATAGAGTTTGATATTTTAGATCATCCCACAATCAGCATAGAAGTGTGCCAGTCTACGCCTACCCTGTAAAACTCCTATTTTTTTAAAAAATTTATTATTATTATTATTTATTAGACTTCAAATTAATTTATACAATTTATGGTTTTTTTATTAATTATTAATAATGACCTTAGCCATTGTTGAATTTTGGAACACAAGACTACCATGAATTTGGCACGAAAAATGTAACAGTGTGCCTGGACTAGTGTACCAGCCATGTCGTGGGAAGCCTAGCCACAGTAATGTCCAAACTAGGAAAACCAGGCCAAGTTGTGAATGAACTTATTTAAATTATTTTAATTAAATATTATTTTATATATCGATTTTTAGATGACCCGGTTGGGCCAAACCAATCCGAACTGGGTCCGGACCAAATTTAAGCCCATGTAGGCATGTGGTGGGACCAAGATGGCCATGTAGAAATATTTCATGTGTGTACAAATATTTTTAAATAATTTTGAGACTTGTTGAATATTTATTGACATTCGGTACAAAACTTATATTTTATTAATAAATTAATATTTTTCAAGATGGTAGGATTTTTGGACCCACACATGGGTGAGCGGTAAAGTTCACCCACTGGGACGTTTATTATTATTTTATTATAATTTAAGTTATTTCATCGAGATTAAAATATGTTCATTTTATTTAGATATAATTATTATTATTAATATTGAGATTGATTTTTTGTAAGGTGAATTTATATATATGTAGATATATTTAAATATATTAAATATTTGGATATGTGTTATTTAAAGTGTTATTTGTATTTAAATAATTTATGAATATATTTATAAAAGTTTGAAAAGATTTAGATAAGAAAAAGAAATAAAAAAGGAATGAAAAAGAAAAGAAAAGAAAAGAAAAGGAAAGGAAAAGAAAAAAAAAAACAAAACAAACCCACCCCTTAAAGGGGCGGGTCCCACCCCACCCCATGCTTGCTATACGCAGCAAGCCTCACGATTTGTTGGGAGTGGGCCATTGGTATAGGTATTAGTAATATTAGTTGTATTAGGTTTTCACATAATTTGTTTTATATATAACTTCCTCCACAGACCTCAAAATCCTAGACTCCCAAAATGAAAATTTTAGCAGAACATACCTTCTTCGCCTACGAGTTTGTTTCGCCAGCAACGGAGTTGTGTGCAAGACGAACGGAGCATCGAAAGTCAGCCCCGCGTCACCCACGGAGCAGTTTTCCCACTCAAGGTACCCTACTTCCCTTCGACGTAACTTTTTCCTCGTAACTCCGATTTCCGATCCGTAAAATGTTCTGGAAAGTAGACTTGACCCTCTTCGATATCCCCCAGGTGGATTTTGACATTGCCCTCCAACTTGCTCGAAAAATCAAGAAGAAGTTGGAGAAAAACCCACTTTCCTGATTATTAAAAATTGTTTTGAAACGCCAACTTGTCGACCACTTTTCTCGCTGTCCATTAAACTTTCGTAAAAACTAATTGAAAATATGTGAAGAAAACAAAATCGAGATCACAACACATCTTCTGGATCGTTGTTTTGATTAGCGTTTAAGAAATAAACTGATGTTAAAGTTGCTAAAGTGTTAATTTCAGAGAATTTCCACGATACGACGTACGCCCCGACAAACTGGGTGACGTGGTCGTACACTATACGCATCGAAAGGCGCGTATAAATGTTACCGACGTGTGAGAACTGACGGAACTCAGTTTCATCGCGTGTGCGTGACGAAACCAACGCGTATCCGTCGAGATACCCCCGTATCGGCATTTTGCAAACTTGTCCATAACTTCGTGTACAATCGTCGAATCGAGGCGAAACTTGCGCCAACAGGTCCGGATCGAATTTTTGGTCCTGCATGCCAAGTTTGGTTCGATTCTGAGAAGGTCGAATCGGAACCCATTTTTGGCGGGCCCGCGTCCCACTCAAACGGGCGATTTTGTACACGGCTCCTCGAAATCCAAAACTGGACATACCGTTGAGTTCCTCTCCTCTAACTGAGACCGTAGACATGTATTTTGATGACTTTAGAGACCATAGGTTCTGGCATGCATTTTGGTGCAAAGCGGGTCCAACGGTGGACATCGTTTTGACCCAAAATTACGATTTTGCCCCTGTTCCAGAATTTAACTTTTGGACAGGCGTTTCCTAGGTATATATTTTATTCCAAACTTGTTCGTGATATTTGTTTCAGCATCCGGAGCTCCTTGTGGATTTTAACTTTCGTGTGGATGATTCTGACTATCGGATTTTGCTACATCTCGCACCACCCTCAGGCAAGACACCTTGCCATTTGCTATTTATCTATTTTAGCTCATATTTCATGCATTATTTATTTTCTTTATGCAAAATAAACTGTGATACATGGCATAACCTGTTAGAACTTACTGTTCATTTATTGTTCCTGCTATGTATTATTTTTCTTACACATTAAACCTAGATTTAAGGGACCATCTTGTGTGTTGCATTCATGGCCTTGACACGTGGTATCACAAAGTTGTGTGTCGCATATAGAACACGGACATGCATGACTGGCTGGCCACCGGTGCGTATAAGCCGTGCGATAGAAATAATCGCTAATAGAGGTTGCATGCTAGTTTGACTTAGCGGTTATAGAGGTTACTGTTGTGGATACAACATGGTAGGCATTGGGTGGGAAGAACATATCCTTAGCGTATGGGTCATATATACACTGTCCTGATTGTCGGTTATCTCTAGTGGGAGGTACGGTCCTGATTGCCGGTTATCTCCAGTGGGAGGTACGGTCCTGATAGCCGGTTATCTCCAGTGGGAGGTACGGTCCTGATTCCTGATTCCTGACTGAGCCGGCCCATGCGTCAAAGGTTTGTTCTTTATTGCATATTCACTATAGTACGGTTAGGTATCCTATTGTATGTGTCCCTTAATTATTTGAGCAATATTTATTCAGTTATATGGCATGATATTATATGTCTTGTTACGTCCCTCTGAGGACCTGGTTGTCTTGCCAGGTGTATGCTCTTGTGTTTCGCAGGTGTTCTCGCTCTAGCCGTGATCATTGTTATTTCTTCGAGGATGATTGCACTTGGATCGTCTTCGCTTCGCTCGCCAAAATCTTTCTTTTTCTTATCATGTATTTCTTTTCATAGTTGGTAGTGGATTTGTCTCCGCCCAACTACATGTACCAAATAACAAGTTCATAGTTGATTATATGATATCTTCTATTTGTTTATTTGTGTGGATGAGATTAGTTATGGTTCTACTGCATTTTACAGCTTATGGGCTCATACGAGGTTTCCATATATTGGAGTATACTTCGTATGAGTACAGCTGGCATGTCTACGTTCCTATTCCTACGTATTTTGGGACTGGGGCGTTACATACCCCCCGAACACTCCCGTGCATGCACGAGACATCCTGGAGTCCGTGTCCGAGTCCGAGTCCGCACAACAAAAATTAACTTGCATCCTTGTTGGATTTAATCCTTTTTCCTTCTAGGAAAATACTTCCACATGGCACAAACTTGTGCCCCACTACACCTCATGTGCACACCTCAACACAAGCAATGCATTATATTGAGATACTCACCATTTGGTGTAGCCGATGTGGGACTATCTTTTCTAGTCCAAAGGCAAAAACACCAAAAATCCCCCACATATCTCAATATATGGGTTGAGCGTTCCCCACAGTGACTGCACATCATGCATTAGGAGAGATGTCGCTACGACTTGAATCTTCCCGCATAGGTTAAATAACAGCATGATACAAGAATGGACTAAGCCTTGAATTCTGCACCATAACTGCAAATCTTCCTACTCACATAATGACATCAACTGTGCTTCTGGCTGCACATTGAAGGCCTTGTGCCAGCCTAGTTTCAGTGTATAATTTTTGGGCGTCTACAAGTTTACCCTTAAGAGACGGCTTGATATCTCTGTCCATACACTATAGGTGAGTTCTTTATAAAGAGTCATGGCATGAAGCATTGCGCTTCTTTGCGGTGCTACGCCGCTATGACATGGCTTAAAGCCGAGGCTTTACCCCACCTGGATACCTCATCGTAGTGTCATGCTACTGTAGCATGAGGTCACAAGCCCCTTTGTAGTGCCAAACTACCCAGCATGAAGCCTTGCGCTTCCGTGCGGTGTTACGCCGCTATGACATGGCTTGCGAAGCCGAGGCTTTACCCTACCTGGTACCTCTTCGTGGTGTCATGCCACTGTAACATGAGGACATCGTCCTCTTTGTAGTGTTGTCTACCTCTCTTTATTACGATTATCATACAGCATTAGGCTACCTGCCTATTTGCGGTGCTACTCCGCTGTGACTTGGCTTGCAAAGCCGAGGCATTACCCCTAACTGGGAACCTCATAGTGAAGTCACCTCACTGTAGCATGGAGTTACACTCCTTGTAGTGCTGCACTACCGTGCTTCCTGTAAAGCACTCCAGGCATTCACTCTGCCTGAGAACTCATTAAGGCATTTAAGCCAACCTTCCCACAGGATCCGTTTTCCGCAGAAAACAACAGTAGACAACAGTGGTTGTAGGTCCGTAACCTCTCCATGTCACAGAGGACAAGTATCCACCGTTCCTGATATTTTTCTGGTTAATAGTCCTCCCTTGAACCAAAAGCTAGATGCCTAGTAGATTTCTCTTTGAACTAATAGCATAAAACTTTATGGTAGGATTGTAATAACACAATATCAGAATGCCTTCAGGCCCATTTTACAAGTTGTGTCATCGACCAGCTGGCGCTTGAGGCCCTTGGTGAACGAATCCGCCAGGTTCTCCTGACTCCGAACATCAATCACTGCAATAACACCTCTCTTGATAAGATCGTGTACTGCTCTGTGCTTCAACCGCACCGTTCTCTTCTTTCCATTGAAGAGTTCAATTGATGCCACTGCTGCTGCCGCCTGGTTGTCACAGTATATCGGTATTGCCGGTATCTGAGCCCCAACCACCGGAAGATCATACATGAGCTCCCACTCTACTTTATCTGCAGCAGCATCCAATGCAAAGAATTCAGATTCCATGGAGGAGCGAGATAACATAGTCTGCTTCTTCGACTTCCACGATATAGCAGCTCCGTCCATGGCGAATACGAATCCACCTGTGGAATACTCGCTCTCCATATCTGAATACCAGCTAGCATCACTGAAGCCTTCCACTACTGACGGATCTCCGCTATAGAAAAGTGCATATGTCTGAGTTTTCTTGAGATATCTCATAACACGCTTCACAGCTTTCCAGTGCTCAACGCCTGGATTGCTAGTGAACCGACTCAGCATTCTCACTGCAAAAGCTATGTCAGGCCTTGTGGCAGTAGTAGCGTACATCAAGCTTCTGATGACGCTAGCGTACTCCAACTGCCTGACGCTTTCCCTCGAATTTGGCTCCAGCTTCTGATCACTCCGGTACGGTGTATCAATAAAAGGAAGATCTTGATACCCATAGCGAGTGAGCATCTTCTCAATATAATGAGATTGTGACAGCGCTATTCCAGTGCCTGTCCGGATGATCTTGAGCCCCAAGATTACGTCTGCATCCCCCAAGTCCTTCATACTGAACTTGGTCGAGAGGAATTTCTTTGTCTCTGTGACGCAGCTTAAATTCGTACCTAGGATTAGCATGTCGTCCACGTAAAGACATACGATTACTCCTCTTCCGTCAGCAAACTTCGTATAGACACACTTGTCTGTTTCACTGACCCTGTAGCCATTTGACCTTATCACCTTGTCAAACTTCTTATGCCACATTTTGGGAGCTTGTTTCAAACCATACAGAGACTTCATCAACTTGCAGACTTTGTCCAGACCTCTGACGACAAAACCTTCTGGTTGTTGCATATAGAACTCTTCGGTCAGCTCGCCATTAAGGAATGCCGTTTTCACATCCATCTGATGTATCACCAGCTTGTGTATTGCTGCTAGAGCAATTAACAATCTGATGGTTGTCATCCGAGCTACTAGAGCATAAGTGTCAAAATAGTCGATCCCCTGCTTCTGAGCAAACCCCTTGGCCACTAGCCTGGCCTTGAACTTGTCAATGGTTCCATCTGCTTTCATCTTCTTCTTCAAGATCCATTTGCATCTGATGGGTCTTGCTCCTTCTGGCAGGTCAACCAATACCCATGTGTTGTTGGAGGTGATTGAGTCAATCTCGTTGTCTATCGCCTCCTTCCAGAATACAGCATCTCTGGTCTTCATCGTCTCATCATAGGTAAGCGGATCTGCTTCCACATGATAGGTGACGAAGTCATCTCCGAAGTCTTTCGGCCTCCTCGTTCGCTTAGTTGACGGCTCAGCGAGTTCTGGTTCAGCTGGTGTCTCCTTGACGACAGCTTCATCTTGGACTACTGGTTCATTAAAGACTTTTGTCTGCTTTATACCCTCATCATTCTCCGGAAGATCCGCGAGAACAATATTCCGGTGTTTTGTAAACTTGTCTTCAAAGTATTCAGCATCGCGAGATTCGATGATATGGTTTGACTCGATATCAAGGAATCTCCGAGCATTACTCTTCTCGGCATACCCCAAGAAGATCGCCTTCGTAGTCCTTGTCCCCAGCTTCTGAATCTTCAGATCCGGGAGCTTCACATAAGCCAGACACCCCCACACTCGAATGACATTCAAGTTAGGTCTGACTTTGAACCAGAGTTCATGAGGAGTTATGTCGAAAGTTGCATATGGCACTCTGTTCAGAATGAACGTTGCCGTAAGTGCAATTTTTCCACAGTAATACTTTGGAAGACCCGCAGTCAACAACATGGAGTTCATCATCTCTGTCAACGTTCTGTTCTTCCTTTCTGCTACTCCGTTGGATTGAGGAGAGTACGGAGCCGTTGTCTCATTGATGATTCCATGTTCTTTGCAGAATGATAAGAATTCATGAGACCGATACTCTCTGCCTCGATTACTCATTAACCACTTGAGTTGTTGTCTAGTTTGCCGCTCAGCCTCGGCCCTGAACTCCTTGAACTTCTCGAATGCTTCGTCTTTAGACTTGAGCAAGTAGACGAAAGCATACTTTGAGAAGTCATCGATGAAAGTAATGAAATAGTTCATCCCGGCCTTGGTAGAGAATTGTTTGAAGTCACAGATATCTGAGTGAACCAACTCCAGAAGATCTGTGCTTCGAAGGACCCTGTGTAAGGGTTTTCTTGTGATCTTCGTATGAGCACATACTTCGCATTTCTCTACCTTACCCCCACACTTGGAGATAATTCCTAGACTAGACATTTTGTTAATCCTTTTAGAATGAACATGTCCTAGCCTATTATGCCACAACTCAAGAGAATAATCAGAAAAAGTGATTGCATTTATATTATCATGTTGGGTTACAACAAGCTGAATCTTGTACATTCCTTCAGTTTGGAAAGCTTTCCCGAAGAATGTACCCTTCTTGGACATCACCAACTGGCCAGCATTGATGTCCATCCTCAAGCCTGCGTTGCAGAGCAGACTTCCAAAGATCAGGTTCTTAGCAATTACTGGAACATGCTTCACACCTTGAAGCGTCAGAGTGTTCCCCGATGTGAGTTTCAGCTCCACCGTCCCGATCCCCAGTACTTCAGCTTGTGCCTGGTCTGCCATTATGACCTTCTCTGAAGTTGGCTCATAAGAGATGAACCAGTCTTTGTCTGAACAGACATGGCAGGTCGCACCAGTGTCTATCCACCAGTCCAAGTCAGCCCCCACAGTTGCAACCTGTGCTATCATGACAACTAGATTAGTAATCATAGAAACCTTACTAGGCACACCTTGTTCTTTGGGCTTGGACTTGCATTCGGATTTGTAGTGGCCCTTCTTGTCACAATTGAAGCAAGTCACATGGGACTTGGACTTCTGCTGCTTGAAAGCAGGACCCTTCACTTTCAGATTCGTGAAGTCCTTCTTTTTGCGATGAGAAGCAGCCTGCTTCCCCTGGTACTCTCTGGTTTGGACCAGATTTGCCTTCGCCAGTTGTTTGGACAGAGTATCCATCTTCTGTTGAGAGCGCATCTCGTCCTCAACATGGATCTCTTGCAAGAAATCTTCCAAGCTAATTTCCATCTTCTTTAGATGCATCCTTGCATAGAAGTTGCTCCATTCTGTAGGAAGTTTCGCGACGATCCCTCCAACGAAAAACTTGTCGACGAGGGGCATGATCTCGTCTTCTAGTTTCTGACGCAACTTCAGAAACTCCTTCACTTGGGGCAGCATCGCCTTTTCGTCTTCGAAGGTCCACTTGTGGTATTTTTCTACCATGAAGATCTTGGACCGGTTCTCGTCATCTTCATAGATCTTTAGCAAGGAGTCCCATATCTCTTTGGCAGATGTCTTCTTGGAGTATGACTCTGCCAGAGAGTCTTCCATGGAATTGAGTATCAGTAGTTTGCATATACTGTTTTCTCTCTTCCACTTCGCTTGCTTAGTCGTAGCAGTGGCCACACCCGCAGCAGATCCAGTGGTTGGAACGATTGGTTCTTCTTCTGACAGCACGTGATCAACATTCACGAGTTGAAGATTTAAAGTGACCTTTCGTCTCTATATCTGGACGTGTTCGTCATCGAATTTCTCCAACTTGTTAAAGCCGGTATCGATGAGCGAAGCACGAGAATTATCCATCTTCTTAATAAAGCTTTGAGATTGTTAGTGCCGAGGCAGAATTTTCGATAGAAAATTCTGAAACTGAAACAATTGTACACACAACGTTTCAAATGCAGCACCTTAAAGAAGATGTGCAACAGAGATCCTGGAGGATTCTGAATTACGAGGATCTAAAAAGATTCTACGTAATACACAAAAAATCTAAAGAGACTTTGTGCAAGCAACTATCGGCAGTAGAGCTTCTAAAAAGAAGTTACAGTAAAAGGCAACAGCAGCGATGACAGGCGAGAATGAGATGCTGGGGTGAATGAACCACCGTTGCTCAAAGCTTTATTCGCCTCACACGAGCACGAACAGCTTCCAGGAACCAGCAAGTTCACGAAGAACTTCTAGAACGCTCGTAAGTCAATATTTGAGACTTGAACGGGCTTCCTGGACTTAACAGACTCCCTCAACTCTCTTCTTGGTGCATCTTTCAAAGTAGGCCAAGGGGCTCTATTTATAGAGTGGAGTTGAGACTTCACCTCTTCTCCTATCCGATGTGGGACTAAAATACCAATACTCAAAAATAGAGTTTGATATTTTAGATCATCCCACAATCAGCATAGAAGTGTGCCAGTCCATGCCTACCCCCCGAACACTCCCGTGCATGCACGAGACATCCTGGAGTCCGTGTCCGAGTCCGAGTCTGCAAAACAAAAATTAACTTGCATCCTTGTTGGATTTAATCCTTTTTCCTTCTAGGAAAATACTTCCACATAGCACAAACTTGTGCCCCACTACACCTCATGTGCACACCTCAACACAAGCAATGCATTATATTGAGATACTCACCATTTGGTGTAGCCGATGTGGGACTATCTTTTCTAGTCCAAAGGCAAAAACACCAACACTAGTAGACACAATTATTTAGGTGAGGCTCGTGAGAAATTTTCCGAATTGATTTGAAATCGTTACTACCCAAATAGCCATGAGGAAAGCAATTGTAGGAGACTTGTTACCTGATTTTTTGCGAATAAAGAATCCATTGCATGGTTATGTTTCCTCAACTTTACTTGGATCTCAATAACCATAAACAATGCAGTTATAGATATAAAAAAAGACATCAATAACAAAAGGGACAAAAAATACTAGAGGCTGTTTGTTGTATTTGCTTTTATTGCTCCAAATTTTATTCTAGCAACCAAGAATTTTATCTTCTTGATTTACATTATTAGGATACTATTATTGTGGAGGTGGAATTCGTTTGAATGTAACAATACACCAAATGTTTCTTTTTATATTCTTCCAAACTTGACTCCACGTTTCACGTATATAAGGACAAGAGGTAACTCCTTCTTCATCCGTAAGGCAGCCCTTACGTGAAAAGTCCTTCCGTGTGACGCGAAATGCAGCTATCTGACCAACAAGCAAGAAAAAAAAGAGCAACAACTTTTGTGATTGTTCCACTTTTTCTCGATTCCATGTTTCTCTCCTTAACTGATTTTTCCCTTAATGAATGAATAGTTTGATGAAGATACAATGGTTCTGGAATAAGAAGAAAATCACTTTTTATACAAGAAACCGAGCTGAGAAACGAATGCAATTGTAAAAGGCAAATTAAAGTGGTAATTTATATAAGAATTTATTTATTAATTTGTGTGCTTACGTAAAAAGAAGAGTTGCTTGTAATCTTCATGGAATTAATATAATTGGTTTCATATAGTATGTTGCAATTTAGTGACTCGTTTCTATTTTTCGCTTCTCGTAATGTGTGTTGAATATATTTCACTCAAAAAACAGTACGGTAAAGGATGCATATTATTTTTTATTATTTTATTTTTAAATATGAAAGATTATGATATCTTTGGGTCCCGCTTGGGTCTTGGTTTCGATGTCCTAGAAAAATATTAATTTGTAGCTAAATCAATACTTAATTTTTTGCATATATTATTTGCGAAAACAATTGGAAGGAATTGACAAAATCAATCAAAGAGCCTTCTTGTCGTGGTAGCGAAGAAAAAAGTACCTTGACCAAAATGTAAATAAAACTAAATTATTTTGACAAAATCATCCATAGACATTTTTCTCTTTTCCTTTTTTCACTTCGTGTACATACATTTCACTTTCCACTTTATTGTATTTTAAGATAAGACTATTTTAAGCGAAATAAGTTATAAAAAAAGATTAAATATTAAAGTTAGTTTGCTTTTAAATTGTGGATTAGTTAAGTTATCTTAGTTAGTTTTCAAAATATGGATTTACTATGTTAAATACAATCTACTTTTTGTTATATATTTTTTAAATAAATATTACATTCTAAATTAGATATTTTATTTGATAAACACTTTATTTCTAAATTTATTAAATTATTTTTATTCTTTGAAGTATTGGATTGAAATGAAATGAGAATTGAATATGGAATTGGCTATTAATAATGATATATTAATAATTTAAACCTAGATTTTTTTGGAAATTTCCAAACAAAACACCTAATATCATCTTTATCTACAAAACCGAACTCTAAAGGTTAAAACTTTGTTGGTTTCTATTTTTTTATTTACTCTCAATTTAAAAAACCCTCAATAAATATGAATTTGTGAATCAAATTTAGAAGTTACCTAGTGCCCTTTTCACTTTGTAGATATTATGCTAGACTTCAAATGTTGCTTGTTCTTTTATCATTTAGGAAACCAATTGAGTATTGTTAGTAGGTATTTGGTTGTTATAAACTTTAGGTCGATTGGCCATTTAACTATTATGATATCATGTTTTATCAATATTTCACATATTATGATAAGCCTACTTTTATATTGTACGCAAACTCCTTAAGCCTTTTTTCTAATCGCAAACTAAAAACAAAATAAAAAAAGACAAATGAACCAAAAAAAATGTTTTTCGATGTAAATACGGAAAATAATGTAGAGAAGACTTCCAAATGGAGACATGTGCCCTACTAATCGTGCATGGCAGTATGGATAACATTATAGTTTATCAAATTCCACAATTATGTTTCGAAGACTTCACTTATGGTCAAAATTTTCATCGACTATGATTTAGGAATTCCTAGCCGTTTCAAAGAGCATGTGCACCAATTTAATGAATGACTCCAAAATTATTTGTTTCAAATTAACTTAGCCAGCTATAATATAACAAAATACTTTATTTATTTTTTGGAAATCCGAGATAAAGGATTATCTTCGTAAGCACTTGAAGGACTAGTTTCTTCCTGTTTCAAACTTGAGCATATGTTGTTATCATTGACAATGACAAAAATTGTTACATGGTTCATAATATTTTTCAAATGAGATAAAACAATGAAAAATAACAAATACTTTGGAGGAAACTCTTTAAGCACCCATGACTGGCATGTTACCTTCAATTCGATCAATCCGACCCAACACAACCCAACCCAACAAAATACTTTTGAGCAAAATCCTTTTGAACAAAATCCTTTTGAACAAATATTTTTACTACTTCATTTTATTCCTTGTCATTATTATTCCCTATTTAATTATTAGTTATTTATTTCTCTTATGCGATATTACTGGCCTTGTTTAATTTATAATTGAAATATCATGAGGTTTTTTTTCAAATTCCAATATAGGGGTTTTGACGTATGTATGTGATAGTGGGAATTTTGCAAACCTTTATTACTTAAACTGTGAATAGGACTCATACACCAGATACTTGACTACCTAATATCCTATGGTTGTCCATATATAGAACATCAATATTCAAATAAACATTGTACACACATGGATAGCTTACCTTGAGTTTGACATGTATACTAGATTTATAGTGTATTATTTAACTGGTTGCATTTCATCGTATCATATCCTATTTTTTAAAAGTTATCTAAGTATTCTTTTTATTATTTTACCTATCTTAGCTTATATCCTAATGTATAGACTTTACGGATATACTATACTTTCCTCAATTCTGACTAGATAATGTTTATAGTTGTATGCGAAGAGGAAATGTACCCGACTCATTATGGCTCATATCCGGGTGATGTGGACATCACTACATATCATAGTTAATGTTGGGTGATATTGCAAAAGATACTTAGAAGTTAGTTGATTGGATAATTTCTCAATTTCAGATGTATATAATTTTAGTCCCGGGGCTTGATCAAAGATGGTAAAACAGATGCAACAAATATCTACGATGATACAAATACCAAATAACCCGATTACAATATGGAGGAGGAAAATAAGGAAGAGAAGATCTCTCGTTCTTCCTTGCAAACGTGTTGCAATTGGGACAGAACGAGTTACAATAATCTAGAGAGATATGAGAAGAAGAACAATGCTGGGGTGTCAAAACACCGTTGCTCAAAACAAGATTCGCCCCACTCGATCTGCTTCCAGGAACCAGCAAGTTTGAAGAACTTGTGGAACTCTCGAAGTCACCTCTGTTCTGACTCCTCGGATGGACTTGCAATGGCGGCAGCAACTCTCTCTCTCTCTCTCTCTTTCTCCTTTTCTGACTTGTATTTTTCATAGTAACCACAAAGGAGGCCAGAAGAGAGTATTTATAGAGAAAGGATGGAAACCCTAGCCGCCTCTTCAGTTATGGAAAGATTGAATCAAATTCCAAAAGATAGCAACGGGATTTAATTCAAATCCCACAAAGATAGGAACGAAATTAATTCAAATCCCACAAAGATAGGATCTGAATTAATTCAAATCCCACAAAGATAGGAACGAAATTAATTCAAATCCCACAAAGATAGGATCTGAATTAATTTAAATCCCACAAAGATAGGATCTGATTTAATCGCATTGATTCAGCCTTTCCTTAACTGACTTATAATCTGCACAGTCAGCGGATCCCTCCATGCGACAGCAGCAGCAGCCTGGCCGCATGAGCCTCATGGCCGCATGGACCACATGAGCCGCATGGACCGCATGAGCCGCATGAGCCGCATGGACCGTATGGGCCGCATGAGCCGCATGGACCGCATGTGCCGCATGAGTCGTATGTGCCGCATGTGCCGCATGAGCCGCATGGACTGCATGGCCGCATGAGCCGCATGGCCGCATGGCTGCATGGCCGTATGAGCCGCATATGAGCCGCATGTCGTATAAGACCGTATAGCCGCATATGAGCCGCATAAAGACCGCATGACTGCTGACGTGTAACGCCCCAGTCCCAAATAATTGAGACTAGATACGTATCATGCCAGCTGTATACATACGAGTAAATATACGACTCGTATATATACATAAGCTGTAAATGTAGAAAGCCAAGACACTAAATCTCATCCACAAAGATAAATAATACTATAAAAGCAACTTTGAGTTTGTCACGTACACCATAGTTGGGCGGAGACAAAGTCCACTACCAACCAAATTAAATATGGAAAAATATACAAGGAAAGAATTTAGTAAGCGAGAGCGATGGCGAATCCAAGAGTAGTCATCATGACGAAATAGGGCGCAAGTCATGGCCTTAGCTAGAGAACCTGCAAGAAATCACGAAAACACACACCTGGGAAAAAAAACCAGGTCCTCAGAGGGACGTAACAATACACATAATATCATGCCGATAAACTGAGTAAATGAGCTCAACAGTAAAATATGCATGAGTAAAGGTTCCTACTCATTCTAGGTGAAATACACTTTGAGAAGACAACGTTCTACGCAGGAGCTTAGGTGTTCAGCATAGATGGAGAGCGAGTAGTAGTAGGTAGCGCTCATAAGAGGCACTATCGACTATGGGCAGAAAGTAGTTCTCATACGAGAACTATCGGCCCCTGGGCAGTAAGTAGCGCTCATCCGAGACACTATCGGCCCAAATCTATGTGTGTACTGAACATGTAGCCCCTACGCTAATAACTGTCTTCTCCCCTCCCCATGATACTATACATGCGTCGCCTCCACGACAATGTTTAATCCTTAATAACTGCCAAGTCTTCTACAAAATAATCTATTAGCAGTTACATCCTAACGTACGGCCTTTACGCACCGATGTACGGTCGATACGCAAGTCCGAAGCTATATGCGACTAACAACTCACACACAACCCGTGGCACATCGTGACAGTTTATGAGATATACTAAACATGCAGTGGTCCCTTAACTCTAAGCTGATTGCATAAAATATAATAATTTGTATATTTATATATATAATTTTGAAAGAACAACCTAAAGAAAAAGCATGCATGATATTGAGCAGAAAATTTAAACAGTAAAGGCAAGGTGTCTTGCCTGGTGGGTCGCCCGGTATGGTGTGATGTTCCGACATGTCCCATTCTAGTTCATTAGCATGGTAGAGGTTCGAAGTCACGAGATAATAGAATATGATCAGTCATGATTAATCACAATCAACTTTGATAATCAAAGAGTATTCACAAAAATATATTTGATAGAAAACATCTATATTTATTTGAAACTAGAATAAATTTAAAAATACTTTTTAAAAAAATATAAAAAACTAAAAAATCATTTTTGGCTAAATTCTATTTTAATCAAAATAATTTATAGATAGAAAACTAGTATGTAAAAAATATTTGAAGTATTTGGAAATCGTTTTAGGCCAAATTCTAAGTTTGTAAAATAAATTTTGAGATAGATACTACATCTTGTTAGCAAAAATATTTAGGAGAAAAAAAAATTTAGGAAAAATCATTTTAGGGCAACTAAAATTTTAAATGAGAAATCACTATGGTGAATTAAAATAAGTATTTAGAAAAACTAGCAATTTATTGTATAATATATATATATATATATATATATATATATATATATATATATATATATATATATATATATATATATATATATATATATCCACAAAATAAAAATATACTAATAAATCTTTGATAATAATTATAATAGTTCCAATAATAATAATAATAATAATAATAATAATAATAATAATAATAACAGTATTAATAAAAAAATAATACTAATGCTAAATAGAAATAATAATGATAATAGTAATAATTACATGTTAATATGAACCCTTTTTACACTGTTCTCTTCCCTATACTTTCGTACAGTGAGAGAGAGACAGTTGGGAAGGGAAAAAAAATTGAGAGAGTGAGAGAAGAAGGAGACAGGGAACGGAGGTTACCGGCGATCATCGGCGCGGGGGCACGCGAGGCGGAGGAGGCGCGATCTGGGGCGACGCAGCTCCGAGCGGCGGCTGCTCGCCAGCAGACGGCGGCGGCGGGGGATCCCGTACGGGGAAAGGCGACGGAAAGGGGGTTTTCGGCCGGAGTATGCTCCGCGCGGCCATGGCAGCACGGGAAAGGCCACGGTGGAGGAGCTGTGGCGGATATGGGGAGCTTCGCGCGGTGGAGGGTGTACACACGGCCGGCGGTCGTAGGATGAAGGCGCGACGGGGGTTTTTACTGAGGCGGCGGGGGATTCACCGAGGCGGAGGAGCGGGTCTGCGGGAACGCAGGCGGTGGTCTGCGTGGCCGTGCTCGGGGCCGAGGGCCGGATGGAAATGCCCTCACCGGAACGGGGCGGCGCTCCGATCGCGGAGGCCGGCGGAAATCCACAATCAGGTTAGGGTTTTTTTTTTCTTTGTTGGAGGGGGCCGGCGGTGGCTGGTGGTGCGGGGGCATTGCCATGGCGACGAGGCAGGTGGCGATGGTCGCGGCTGCAACGGACTCGGGTGCAGCGGGTTTTACTTGTTGTGTGGCGAGGTGGATCAGGATGATGGCGTGAAGGCGTTGGTTGTCAAGGGGTAGGGGAGATGTTGGTGAGATGACGTCGGTGGCGAAGATGATTGTGGTTGATGGCAGGCGAGGAGCGAGGTTGGTGGTGATCGGGTTGAAGGAGGCGAAGGGGATGATGACGATGGCAACAGTGGTGGTGTTGACGGTGATGAGAGGGTTTAGGGTCACCGGGCTCGGCGGGTGATTGGACGGAAGAGGGGCGGAGGCTGTGATGACAAGGAGGGAGAATTAGGCTTAGGTTTTATTGGTGTCGGTGTTGTCGACACAGAGAAAAAAATGTATTTGTAGATAATGGAATAAGAATTCTGGGCACGGGCACGGACACGAGGCACTACACTTTGTGGTGGAATATTGGTTTGGTCAAATTTATGGAGGAGTACCTGCCTATATATATAGGATGTGGGAATACCCATTGGAATAAGAATTTGGATGTTTAAATCCCCAATAGATAATACTATCATTTAATTAAATCCTATTTGAATCAAAAGGAATATCTTTCCAATATATTTAAACTAGATAAATATTTCTATTAAATTCGAAACTCATAAAAATTTGATAAAAGTGAATACCGATTTATTCATAATAATCGAATTTAAAATAACTTTTCCAAATAATAAAATAATAATATTTAATAATTTCGAAAATAACTTTAAATTCATGTACTACATATGCAAAATAATATTTGCCTCAAAACATAGTTTTCAAAGCCACCATTTATATTTGTATAATAAATAAATATCCTTCACGACATATGAAAGTATATGAATTTGAAAAACTCTATTTGGCGCCCTTTTTAAAATTTTTAAGCAACATATATTATTTATCATATATTATTGAAAGCTAAAAATATTTTCAAATGTATGTACCTCGCACATATTCGCACTCGACGAGCAAATACAAAACTTCGCGCGTGCCGTACACTTACGAGTACGCAAACTTGTACGTAATAAATTTAAAATAATTAGCAAATTTATAAATAAAAAAAACTATAGTAGAAATTTAGGGGTTTTACATCCTACCCAACTTATAAGAATTTCGTCCTCGAAATTTAGGAATAGGTATGGTAGAAAATTTAGAAGTTAGGAAAAGTTCATTTACCGAATATGATTTATATATTTGAATGATGCGAAGAAGCGATGTTCTATACAAACATGTATTAGATGTCAATAAGGAATATTAAGGGTTAAAGTTAACTATGATAGGACATGGAATATGGAGATAACAAATTGTCTAGATTAAGGGCAAGCAATTGAGATGATATAATCGTCTAGGATTATATTTTAGTTATGAATGATTTGAATCATTCTTAAGTCCCAAGAATGATTACAAGGTCGTGATAATGAATCTGGGGTCGTGAGGAGGACGGGTAACTCAAAAGGGGGTTACAGTCACATAGATTGGTAAATGGCATACAATATCACGGTTATAGGAGAATGGTTTGGCCCAATCTTATCAAGTACAAGGCTTTGTCTATAATGGGCAAGGGACGAAGCCAACAAGAGTTCAAAAAGATGTTTTTGAATACCAATATGCGGTTCAAAGGCGATTGAATACTTCAAAGAGATTTGTCAAGGCAGTCGCGGAAGAGACTCTAGGGCCCAGTTTAACTATGTCTCCATCCACGTTTGGACAATATACAAGAAGCGAACCAAGTGCACTATGGTTGATCAGACCATAATACGTCGGTTCTTGATTAGACAATGTATTAGTGGGCGCCCACAATAAACATATGTCTCGAACAAGCTCGGTAAAGAGTAAGCTTGTAAAAATAGGCTATAATAGCAACATAAGATAGTCAAATACAAGCAGTGGATGATGAAGAAAATTTAAATAGTCCAAGATCCTTTAAAAATCTAAGTCTTGCCCAAATTTTGGGCCTATACAGTCGGCTTGGTTGACTAGATAAGTTAGGGTCTACTGAATTTTATGGTCCAAGTGAACCTATCAATATGGTCCACAAAATGTTGGTTAAGTCGTAAGGTATTCTACCCAACTTACAAGAGTTAAACTAATGGTGTGATTGGTCCAGCAATCATGATAAAATGTAAGGTTAAGCATGTAAGGACTTAAGTAGAACAAAATCATATATGGGTCGAAAGAATTTAGTCGAGGTCGGGTCTCATCTATAGTTAAAAAGTATATTGGTTTCACGGTAGGGATTTGAGTCCAGTCTTTTTGACCCGAAAGTCGCAATATGAAATTTGAGTACAAGGAGACGTGTTTTAGTGGCACGTGATATACCTACATGAAGGTGGACTCGTGTAGGTCTTGCATATGGGATTTGTTGGATGGAAAAGTCTAGTGTTGTGCTCCAAATATTCAAGTCACGATAAGGACACACAAAAGAATTTAAAGTAGAAAGTGGGAGTTCATGAGATAATGATCAAATGCACAAAAAAAAAGACCAATCTAAGACATAATGATAATTCATATTCGAGTAAACCAAGGTAAAATAAGTTAGAATACAGTTTCTAAAGAAAGGTACCTTTCTAGGTTGGGGTTAATCGAGGAATAGTTCTAATCGTTTCCAATGTCCAATGATTAGAAGGTCAAGATGAAAATTTTAGAATTGAGGGAAGGTCGAGCGAGTCAAGGTTGAAATATAATCACATGGTCGGTAGATAACTAACTCTACTTGTGTATGTGCAACTATCATGGTCATGGATGCTATGTCACTAATGTGGACTACTCTATCTCATTATGGCTATCTTGGTTGCCTACCATTATAAGTCTAACTTCTTGAACTCGAGCCTTTACAAAATTTCTCGAAAAATAATCTACCACAATTTATGTTCATTATAAATCGTCCAATAATCATAACCTAAAATGTAAATTCCTTTAAAAATAACTTTCATTATCTCAAACTTTTAATAAAACTCCATAATCCTATCAGTTGTCAACTCCCTTTTTTTCCACCAAAAATTTTAAATATCCATAATCAAGGCTTTAAACTTAAAATCTAAATAACTTTTTAAATCATAGATCATATGTCATAATTTAAAATTTAAAATTTTCCTTCAAAGTCGCTTTTATATCCTCCAAATATTTAAACAAAAAATTTTACCAATTTTTTTCCTCAAAATTTAATAAACTTATAAATCGTACGACTCAATTTTAACCTCAAGCTCTCTCAAACTAAACTTTCGTCTTCTCTAGTTGTCTAAAAATCATAATTAAAACTCCTTACATAATTTCGAGATAAACTTTATAATATTACAATCCAAACTTTTAAAGTTAACCGTAAATCATGCGTCACAATAAAAAATTAAGTTATTTCTCAATCGATTTCATATCTCTAATAAATCATAACTATATCTCCATTTCAAAAAAAATTCATAAATCAAAAATTTGTTCCCTCGATCTAGCTGTCCTCTTGTGTATACCATCTTGTAATATCAAAATAAAATTTCAACTATCTTTCGAAAGCGGTAATATGCTACTACCCAATCTTGGAATTAACTAATCCTTAAAAATCATATTTCTAGGAAAATAAATGCCTTTATAACTCAATAAAATCTCAATGCATATTAATTGTCAATGCAATCCATCTAGCCATGTGTTTAACCTATGGACATATACTTATGTAGTCATCTTACTAAACACGAACTAAGAATTTCCGGTAGAAGGAGTCAAGCAAGATGCAAATCAAAGAGGTCGAACGAGAGTTCGAAATTTGAAGACAAGAAAGGATGTCAAGTAGGTGGACGAGATTCTAAACTCTAATCCTATATTGCAGGCCCGTTCGGTACAGTCATGTAACCGAGAACGGCAAACTCGACCTGCATGGGCCACCACAAAAATATGTAACGCCCCAGTCCCAAATAATTGAGACTAGATACCTATCATGCCAGCTGTATACATACGAGTAAATATACGACTCGTATATATACATAAGCTGTAAATGTAGAAAGCCAAGACACTAAATCTCATCCACAAAGATAAATAATAATATAAAAGCAACTTTGAGTTTGTCACGTACACCATAGTTGGGCGGAGACAAAGTCCACTACCAACCAAATTAAATATGGAAAAATATACAAGGAAAGAATTTAGTAAGCGAGAGCGATGGCGAATCCAAGAGTAGTCATCACGACGAAATAGAGCGCAAGTCATGGCCTTAGCTAGAGAACCTGCAAGAAATCACGAAAACACACACCTGGGAAAAAAAACCAGGTCCTCAGAGGGACGTAACAAGACACATAATATCATGTCGATAAACTGAGTAAATGAGCTCAACAGTAAAATATGCATGAGTAAAGGTTCCTACTCATTCTAGGTGAAATACACTTTGAGAAGACAACATTCTACGCAGGAGCTTAGGTGTTCAGCATAGATGGAGAGAGAGTAGTAGTAGTAGGTAGCGCTCATAAGAGGCACTATCGACTATGGGCAGAAAGTAGTTCTCATACGAGAACTATCGGCCCCTGGGCAGTAAGTAGCGCTCATCCGAGACACTATCGGCCCAAATCTATGTGTGTACTGAACATGTAGCCCCTACGCTAATAACTGTCTTCCCCCCTCCCCATGATACTATACATGCGTCGCCTCCACGACAATGTTTAATCCTTAATAACTGCCAAGTCTTCTACAAAATAATCTATTAGCAGTTACATCCTAACGTACGGCCTTTACGCACCGATGTACGGTCGATACGCAAGTCCGAAGCTATATGCGACTCACAACTCACACACAACCCGTGGCACATCGTGACAGTTTATGAGATATACTAAACATGCAGTGGTCCCTTAACTCTAAGCTGATTGCATAAATATAATAATTTGTATATTTATATATATAATTTTGAAAGAACAACCTAAAGAAAAAGCATGCATGATATTGAGCAGAAAATTTAAACAGTAAAGGCAAGGTGTCTTACCTGGTGGGTCGCCCGGTATGGTGTGATGTTCCGATATGTCCCATTCTAGTTCATTAGCATGGTAGAGGTTCGAAGTCACGAGATAATAGAATATGATCAGTCATGATTAATCACAATCAACTTTGATAATCAAAGAGTATTCACAAAAATATATTTGATAGAAAACATCTATATTTATTTGAAACTAGAATAAATTTAAAAATACTTTTTAAAAAAATATAAAAAACTAAAAAAATCATTTTTGGCTAAATTCTATTTTAATCAAAATAATTTATAGATAGAAAACTAGTATGTAAAAAATATTTGAAGTATTTGGAAATCGTTTTAGGCCAAATTCTAAGTTTGTAAAATAAATTTTGAGATAGATACTACATCTTGTTAGCAAAAATATTTAGGATAAAAAAAAATTTAGGAAAAATCATTTTAGGGCAACTAAAATTTTAAATGAGAAATCACTATGGTGAATTAAAATAAGTATTTGGAAAAACTAGCAATTTATTGTAATATATATATATATATATATATATATATATATATATATATATATATATATATATATATATATATATATATATATATATATATCCACAAAATAAAAATATACTAATAAATCTTTGATAATAATTATAATAGTTCCAATAATAATAATAATAATAATAATAATAATAATAATAATAATAACAGTATTAATAAAAAAATAATACTAATGCTAAATAGAAATAATAATGATAATAGTAATAATTACATGTTAATATGAACCCTTTTTACACTGTTCTCTTCCCTATACTTTCGTACAGTGAGAGGGAGACAGTTGGGAAGGTAAAAAAAAATTGAGAGAGTGAGAGAGGAAGGAGACAGGGAACGGAGGTTACCGACGATCGTCGGCGCGGGGGCACGCGAGGCGGAGGAGGCGCGATCTGGGGCGACGCAGCTCCGAGCGGCGGCTGCTTGCCAGCAGACGGCGGCGGCGGGGGATCCCGTGCGGGGAAAGGCGACGGAAAGGGGGTTTTCGGCCGGAGTATGCTCCGCGCGACCATGGCGGCACGGGAAAGGCCACAGTGGAGGAGCTGTGGCGGATGTGCGGAGCTTCGCGCGGTGGAGGGTGTACACACGGCCGGCGGTCGGAGGATGAAGGCGCGACGGGGGTTTTTACTGAGGCGGCGGGGGATTCACCGAGGCGGAGGAGCGGGTCGGCGGGAACGCAGGCGGTGGTCTGCGTGGCCGTGCTCGGGGCCGAGGGCCGGATGGAAATGCCCTCACCGGAACGGGGCGGCGCTCCGATCGCGGAGGCCGGCGGAAATCCACAATCAGGTTAGGGTTTTTTTTTTTCTTTGTTGGAGGGGGCCGACGGTGGCTGGTGGTGCGGGGGCATTTCCATGGCGACGAGGCAGGTGGCGATGGTCGCGGCTGCGACGGACTCGGGTGCAGCGGGTTTTACTTGTTGTGTGGCGAGGTGGATCGGGATGATGGCGTGAAGGCGTTGGTTGTCAAGGGGTCGGGGAGATGTTGGTGAGATGACGTCGGTGGCGAAGATGATTGTGGTTGATGGCAGGCGAGGAGCGAGGTTGGTGGTGATCGGGTTGAAGGAGGCGAAGGGGATGATGACGATGGCAACAGTGGTGGTGTTGACGGTGATGAGAGGGTTTAGGGTCACCGGGCTCGGCGGGTGATTGGACGGAAGAGGGGCGGAGGCTGTGATGACAAGGAGGGAGAATTAGGCTTAGGTTTTATTGGTGTCGGTGTTGTCGACACAGAGAAAAAAATGTATTTGTAGATAATGGAATAAGAATTCTGGGCACGGGCACGGACACGAGGCACTGCACTTTGTGGTGGAATATTGGTTTGGTCAAATTTATGGAGGAGTACCTGCCTATATATAGGATGTGGGAATACCCATTGGGATAAGAATTTGGATGTTTAAATCCCCAATAGATAATACTATCATTTAATTAAATCCTATTTGAATCAAAAGGAATATCTTTCCAATATATTTAAACTAGATAAATATTTCTATTAAATTCGAAACTCATAAAAATTTGATAAAAGCGAATACCGATTTATTCATAATAATCGAATTTAAAATAACTTTTCCAAATAATAAAATAATAATATTTAATAATTTCGAAAATAACTTTAAATTCATGTACTACATATGCAAAATAATATTTGCCTCAAAACATAGTTTTCAAAGCCACCATTTATATTTGTATAATAAATAAATATCCTTCACGACATATGAAAGTATATGAATTTGAAAAACTCTATTTGGCGCCCTTTTTAAAATTTTTAAGCAACATATATTATTTATCATATATTATTGAAAGCTAAAAATATTTTCAAATGTATGTACCTCGCACATATTCGCATTCGACGAGCAAATACAAAACTTCGCGCGTGCCGTACACTTACGAGTACGCAAACTTATACGTAATAAATTTAAAATAATTAGCAAATTTATAAATAAAAAAACTATAGTAGAAATTTAGGGGTTTTACATGACGTGCTAAGTGCAAAGTGCGCCAACAAAACGCCACATTACGCCTCATGAGCCCATGAGCCCGAGTCCGAGTCCGAGTCCAAGTCCGAGTCGCTAAGCCCCTTTGGGGCTTAGCTCGAAATGGAAATTAATCCAAGAGAATGACAAAAGCATTAATGCTTAATCCTTGAAGCCTTATTCTTACCTCCTAGTAAAATCACCCACATGGTTCCCTCCTTAGGGTCACCACCCCATGTGCATCTCTCAACAACACACCCAAGTATATATGTTGAGATAACTCATGGTGCATTTGCGATGTGGGACTAAAATTTACAAGGCATGTTGAGAGCAAACTCTCTTCATGTAAAGAAAGCACCAACAATCCCCCACATATCACAACATATATATGTGTCCAGGGTTGAGCGTTCCCCACAGTAACTGTCCATTTTGCATTAGGATAGATATCGCTGACGACTTGAATCTTCCCGCATGGGTTAAATAACAATGTGATACAAGAATGGACTACGCCTTGAATTCTGTACCACAATTGTAATTCTTCCCACTCACAAAGTGTAGTTACGTGTGCTTCTGGCTGCACATTAAAGGCCCTGTGCCAGCCTGGTTTCAGTGTATAATTTTGGGCGTCTACAAGTTTACCCTCAGGAGACGGCCTGATATCTCTTTCCATACACTATAGGTGAGTTCTTTATTAAAGAGATATGGCATGAAGCCTTGCGCTTCCTTGCGGTACTACGCCGCTATGACATGGCCAGAAGCCGAGGTATTACCCCTACCTGGGAACCTCATCGTAGTGTCATACTACTGTAGCATGAGGTCACAAGCCTCTTTGTAGTGCCAAACTACCCAGCATGAAGCCTAAGGCTTCCTTGCGGTGTTACGCCGCAACGACATGGCTTGTAATGCCGAGGCTTTACCCCTACCTGGGTACCTCATCGTGGTGTCGTATCACTGTAACATGGGGCCATCCTCCCCTTTGTAGTGCTGTCTACAACTCTTTAATTACGTCATACAACATTAGGCTACCTGCCTATTTGCGGTGCTACGCCGCTATGACTTGGCTTGCAAAGCCGAGGCATTACCCCTACCTGGGAACCTCATGGTGGAGTCATCCCACTATAGCATGGAGTTTCACTCCTTGTAGTGCTTCTCTACCGTGCTTCCTGTAAAGCACACCAGGCATTCACTCTGCCTGAGAACTCATTAAGGCGTTTAAGCCAACCTTCCACAGGATCTGTTTTTTCTGCAGAAAAAATATATAGTAGACAACAGTGGTTATGGGTCCGTATCCCTTCCATGTTCCAGAGAACAAGTACCCATTGTTACCTGATAGTTTCCTAGTCAGTGATCCTCCTTTGAACCAAAAGTTAGAAGCCTAGTAGATTTCTCTTTGAACTAATAGCATAAAACTTTATGGTAGGATTACAAAGACACACTATCAGAATGCCTTCAAGCCCATTTTACAAGTTGTGTCATCGACCAACTGGCGCTTGAGGCCATTTGTGAACGGATCTGCCAGGTTCTTCTGACTCCGAACATCAACCACTGCAATTATACCTCTTTTGATAAGATCGTGTACTGCCCTGTGCTTCAACCGCAAAGTCCTCCTCTTCCAGTTGAAGAGGTCATTTGATGCCACCGCTGCAGTTGTCTGGTTGTCACAGTATATCGGTATTGCCGGTATCTGAGCCCCAACCACTGGAAGATCATACATGAGCTCCCGAAGCCATTCTGCTTCATCTGCTGCAGTTTCAAGTGCATAGAATTCAGATTCCATGGAGGAACGAGAGAGTATAGTCTGCTTCTTCGACTTCCACGATATAGCAGCTCCACCCAAGGAAAAGACATATCCACCTGTGGATATCTCGCTTTCCACCTCTGAACACCAGCTAGCATCACTGAAGCCTTCCACTACTGTCGGATACCCGTTGTAGTGTAGTGCATATGTCTGAGTCTTCTTGAGATATCTCATCACCCGCTTCACAGCTTTCCAGTGCTCAACCCCTGGTTTGCTTGTGAACCGACTCAGCATTCCCACGGCGAAAGCTATGTCAGGCCTTGTGGCAGTGGTTGCGTACATCAAACTTTCGATAATGCTAGAATACTCCAGCTGTCTGACGCTTTCCCTTGAATTTGGCTTCAGCTTCTGATCACACCTGTATGGCGTATCGATCCCTAGAAGATCCTTATACCCATAGCGTGTGAGCATCTTCTCAATGTAGTGACATTGTGACAGTGCTACTCCAGTGTCTGTCCGGATGATCTTTATGCCCAAGATGACATCTGCATCCCCCAAGTCCTTCATACTGAACTTGGTTGAGAGGAACTTCTTTGTCTCTGTGACACAACCTATATTCGTACCTAGGATTAGCATATCGTCCATGTACAGACAAACGATGACTCCTCTTCCATCAGCGAACTTTGTGTAAACACATTTGTCCGCCTCGCTGACTCTGTAGCCGTTTGACCTAATAACTTTGTCAAACTTCTCATGCCACATCTTGGGAGCTTGCTTCAAACCATATAATGATTTCACCAACTTGCAGACTTTGTCTTCAAGACCTTTGACGACAAATCCATCTGGCTATTGCATGTAAATCTCTTCGGTCAGCTCCCCATTCAGGAATGCTGTCTTAACATTCATCTGATGTATCACCAACTTATGTATAGCTGCAATAGCGATTAACATTCTGATGGTGGTCATCCGAGCTACTGGAGCGTACGTGTCAAAGTAGTCTATCCCCTGTTTCTGAGAAAATTCCTTGGCTACCAGCCTGGCCTTGAACTTGTCAATAGTTCCATCTGCCTTCATCTTCTTCTTGAAGATCCATACATTCGATGGACTTTTCTCCTTCAGGTAGATCTACCAACACCCATGTGTTATTGGAGGTGATAGAGTCAAACTCGTCATTCACTGCCTCCTTCCAGAAGATAGCATCTCTGGTCTTCATCGCCTCATCATAGGTAAGCAGATCTGCTTCCACATGATAGGTGACAAAGTCATCTCCGAAGTCTTTCGGTCTCCTCGCTCGCTTAACTGACGGCTCTGTGAGTTCTGGTACAAGAGTTGTTTCATCAACAACAGCTTCTTCTTGGACTACTGGCCCATATGAGATTTCAGTCTCATTTGCACCTACATTATTTTCCAGAATGTCCAGAAGAACAATGTTTTTATCTTTTGCAAACTTGTCTTCAAAGTATTCAGCATCGCGAGATTCGATGATATGATTTGACTCAATATCAAGAAATCTTCTAGCATCACTCTTCTCGACATACCCCAAGAAGATCGCCTTCGTAGTCCTAGTCCCTAGCTTCTGAATCTTCAGATCTGGGAGCTTCACATACGCCAGACACCCCCACACTCGAATGACATTCAAGTTTGGTCTGACTTTGAACCAGAGTTCATGAGGAGTTACGTCCGAAGTTGCATATGGCACTCTATTCAGAATGAAAGTGGCCGTTAATGCAGCTTCTTCCCAGTAGCATTTTGGAAGTCCTGCAGTAAGCAGCATAGAATTCATCATTTCTGTTAATGTTCGGTTCTTCCTCTCTGCTATTCCGTTGGATTGAGGAGAATATGGAGCAGTAGTCTCGCATATGATTCCATGTTCTTTGCAGAATGATGCGAATTCATGAGACCTGTACTCCCCACCTCGATCACTTCTCAACCTCTTGAGTTGTTGTCCAGTCTGTTGTTCCGCTTTGGCCCTGAACTCTTTGAACTTCTCGAAAGCTTCATCTTTAGACTTGAGCAAGTAGACGAACGCGTATTTTGAGAAGTCGTCGATGAAGGTTATAAAATACTTCATCCCAGCCTTCGTGGAGAAATGTTTGAAGTCACAGATATCAGAGTGCACCAACTCCAGAAGATCTGTGCTTCGATTGACCCGATGAAAGGGTTTCCTAGTGATCTTCGTCTGAGCACACACTTCACACTTCTCCACCTTACCTCCACATTTGGAGATAAGTCCTAGACTAGACATTTTGTTAATTCTTTTACAATGAACATGTCCTAGTCTATTATGCCACAACTCAAGAGAATAATCAGAAGATGCAACTGCATTAATGTCATCAAACTGGTTGACAAGCTGAATTTTAAACATTTCTTTGGTTAGACAAGCCTTCCCGAAGTATGTTCCCTTCTTGGACATCACCATCTGACCAGCATTGATGTCCATCCTCAAGCCTGCGTTGCAGAGCAGGCTCCCAGAGATCAGGTTCTTGGCAATCGCCGGAACATGCTTCATACCTTGAAGCGTCAGAGTGTTCCCAGAAGTGAGTTTCAGTTCCACGGTCCCGATCCCCAGAACTTCAGCTTGGGCTTGGTTCGCCATGACAACCTTCTTAGATATCGGCTGGTACGTGACGAACCATTCCTTGCCAGAACAGACATGGCAAGTCGCACCAGTGTCTATCCACCAGTCAGAGTCAACCCCCACAGTTGTGACCTGTGCGATCATAGCAACAAAGTTAGAAACCAATGAAACCTTATTAGGCTCACCTTTCTCTGATTGTTTAGGCTTAGATCTGCATTCACTCTTGTAGTGGCCTTTCTTGCCACAATTGTAACAAGTCACGTGGGACTTAGTCTTCTGTTGCTTGAATGAAGGACCCTTCACTTTCAGATTAGTGAAGTCCTTCTTCTTGGGATGAGAAGCTGCCTGCTTCCCCTTGGGATCTCTCGTCTGCACAAGATTGGCTTTAGCCAACTGTTTGGAGAGAGTGTCCACCTTATGTTGGGAACGCATCTCGTCCTCAACATGGATCTCTTGAAGTAGATCTCCCAAGCTAATGTCTAGCTTCTTTCTGTGCATCCTTGCATAGAAGGTACTCCATCCAGCAGGAAGTTTTGAGACGATCCCTCCGACGACAAACTTGTCGGGAAGGGGCATCTCTTCGTCTTCCAGTTTCTGACGCAGCTTCAGAAATTCCTTCACCTGTGGCAACATGGACTTTTCATCCTCAAAGAGCAATTTGTGATATTTTTCAACCACAAACATCTTGCTCATGTTCCTGTCTTCTTCATACAAACTTTCCACAGACTCCCATATGTCTCTGGCAAGTTCCTTCTTTGAGTAGGATTCTGCCAGGGAATCCTCCATAGCATTCAGGATGAGAAGCCTGCAAATGCTATTTTTCCTTCTCCACTTGGCCTGGAGTTTGGTAGCCGCGTTGATAGCGGCAGTAGATCCAGTGTCTGGAACAGAGGGTTCTTCCTCCAACAGAACATGATCAACGTCTTTTAGTTGAAGAGTTAGGTACACCTTTCTCTTCCAGAATTGATAGTGCTCTCCATCGAACTTTTCCAACTTGCAGAAGTCCGATTGGAGGAGCGAAGCATTAATGTTTTCCATCTACACGGATCTTGCTTTGAGATTGTTAGTCCCGGGGCTTGATCAAAGATGGTAAAACAGATGCAACAAAGATCTACGATGATACAAATACCAAATAACCCGATTACAATATGGAGGAGAAAAATAAGGAAGAGAAGATCTCTCGTTCTTCCTTGCAAACGTGTTACAATTGGGACAGAACGAGTTACAATAATCTAGAGAGATGAGAAGAAAAACAATGTTGGGGTGTCAAAACACCGTTGCTCAAAGCAAGATTCGCCCCACACGATCTGCTTCCAGGAACCAGCAAGTTTGAAGAACTTATGGAACGCTCGAAGTAACCTCTGTTCCGACTCCTCGGATGGACTTGCAATGGCGGCAGCAACTCTCTCTCTCTCTCTCTTTCTCCTTTTCTGACTTGTATTTTTCATAGTAACCACAAAGGAGGCCAGAAGAGAGTATTTATAAAAAGAGGGTGGAAACCCTAGCCGCCTCTTCAGTTATGGAAAGATTGAATCAAATCCCAAAAGATAGCAACGAGATTTAATTCAAATCCCAAAAGTGCAAAGTGCGCCAACAAAACGCCACATTACGCCTCATGAGCCCATGAGCCCGAGCCCGAGCCCGAGCCCGAGTCCAAGTCCGAGTCCGAGTCGCTAAGCCCCTTTGGGGCTTAGCTTCAAATGAAAATTAATCCAAGAGAATGACAAAAGCATTAATGCTTAATCCTTGGAGCCTTATTCTTACCTCCTAGTAAAATCACCCACATGGTTCGCTCCTTAGGGTCACCACCCCATGTGCATCTCTCAACAACACATCCAAGTATATATGTTGAGATAACTCATGGTGCATTTCCGATGTGGGACTAAAATTTACAAGGCATGTTGAGAGCAAACTCTCTCCATGTAAAGAAAGCACCAACATATAATTATATAGTGGGTTTGTTCCAATAATCTAGAATTTCTTTTTTTTATTGGACATATTGTTTTACTGGTTATCTTATAATTTATGTTTATAAATATATGTTTCTTGTGAATGAGCTTGCCAAAGTATTGATGTTGCAATCTTTGTTTACTATAGATAAAGAGCCATTAGTAACATACTGTTTACTATTGTCGATGTCGTGAAGAATGAAGGACGTAGTCCCATACTAGTAGACACAATTATTTAGTTGAGGCTCGTGACAAATTTTCCTAATTGATTTGATATCGTTACTACCCAAATAGCCATGAGGAAAGCAATCGTAGGAGACTTGTTACCTGATTTTTGGCGAATAAAGAATCCATTGCATGATTATGTTTCCTCAACATTACTTGGATCTCAATAACCATAAACAACGCAGCTATAGATAAAAAAAAAAGACATCAATAACAAAAGGGACAAAAAATACTAGAGGCTGTTTGTTGAATTTACTTTTATTGCTCCAAATTTTATTCTAGCAACCAAGAATTTTATCTTCTTGATTTACATTATTAGGATACTATTATTGTGGAGGTGGAATTCGTTTGAATGTAACAATACACCAAAAATTTCTTTTTATATTCTTCCAAACTTGACTCCACGTTTCATGTATATAAGGACAAGAGGTAACTCCTTCTTCATCCGTAAGGCAACCCTTACGTGGAAAGTCCTTCCGCGTGACGCGAAATGCAGCCATCTGACCAACAAGCAAAAAAAACAAGAGAAGAGCAACGACTTTTGTGATTGTTCTACTTTTTCTCGATTCCATGTTTCTCTCCTTAACTGATTTTTTCTCTTAATGATTGAATAGTTTGATGAAGATACAATGGTTCTGAAATAAGAAGAAAATCACTTTTTATACAAGAAACTGAGCTGAGAAACGAATGCAATTTTAAAAGACTAATTAAAGTGGTAATTTATATAAGAATTTATTTATTAATTTGTGTGCTAACGTAACAAGAAGAGTTGCTTGTAATCTTCATGGAATTAATATAATTGGTTTCATATAGTATGTTGCAATTTAATGACTCGTTTCTATTTTTCGCTTCTCGTAATGTGTGTTGAATATGTTTCACTCAAAAAACAGTACGGTAAAGGATGCATATTATTTTTTATTATTTTATTTTTAGATATGAAAGATTATGATATCTTTGGGTCCCGCTTGGGTCTTGGTTTCGATGTCCTAGAAAAATATTAATTTGTAGCAAAATCAATACTTAATTTTTTGCATATATTATTTGCGAAAACAATTGGAAGGAATTGACAAAATCAATCAAAGAGCCTTCTTGTCGTTGTAGCGAAGAAAAAAGTACCTTGACCAAAATGTAAATAAAACTAAATAATTTTGAAAAAATCATCCATAGACTTTTTTCTCTTTTCCTTTTTTCACTTCGTGTATATACATTTCACTTTCCACTTCATTGTATTTTAAGATAAGACTATTTTAAGTGAAATAAGTTATAAAAAAAGATTAAATATTAAAGTTCGTTTGTTTTTAAATTGTGGATTAGTTAAGTTATCTTAGTTAGTTTCAAAATATGGATTTACTATGTTAAATACCATCTACTTTTTTGTTATATATTTTTTAAAAAAATATTACATTCTAAATTAGATATTTTATTCGATGAACACTTTATTTCTAAATTTATTCAATTATTTTATTCTTTGATGTATTGGATTGAAATGAAATGAGAATTGAATATGGAATAGGCTATTAATAATGATATATTAATAATTTAAACCTAGAGTTTTTTGGAAATTTCCAAACAAAACACCTAAGATCATCTTTATCTACAAAACCGAAGTCTAAAGGCTAAAACTTTGTTGGTTTCTATTTTTTTTATTTACTCTCAATTTAAGAAACCCTCAATAAATATGAATTTATGAATCAAATTTAGAAGTTACCTAGTGCCCTTTTCACTTTGTAGATATTATGCGAGACTTCAAATGTTGCTTGTTCTTTTATCATTTAGGAAACCAATTGAGTATTGTTAGTAGGTATTTGGTTGTTACAAACTTTAGGTCGATTGTCTATTTAACTATTATGATATCATGTTTTATCAATATTTCACATATTATGATAAGCCTACTTTTATATTGTACGCAAACTCCTGAAGCCTTTTTTCCAATCGCAAACTAAAAACGAAATAAAAAATAAAGACAAATGAACCCAAAAAAATGTTTTTCGATGTAAATACGAAAAATAATGTAGAGAAGAGTTCCAAATAGAGACATGTGCCCTACTAATCGCGCATGGCAGTATGGATAATATTATAGTTTATCAAATTCACAATTATGTTTAGAAGACTTCACTTACGGTAAAAAATTTCATCGACTATGATTTAGGAATTCCTAGCCGTTTCAAAGAGCATGTGCACCAATTTAATGAATGACTCCAAAATTATTTGTTTCAAGTTAACTTAGCCAGCTGTAATATAACAAAATACTTTATTTCTTTTTTAAAAATCTGAGATAAAGGATTATCTTCGTAAGCACTTGAAGGACTAGTTTCTTCCTGTTTCAAACTAGAGCATATGTTGTTTTCATTGACAATGACAAAAATTGTTACGTGGTTCATAATATTTTTCAAATGAGATAAAACAATGAAAAATAACAAATACTTTGGAGGAAACTCCTTAAGCACCCATGACTGGCATGTAACCTTCAATTCAATCAATCCGACCTAACACAATCCAACCCAATAAAATACTTTTGAACAAACTCCTTTTGAACAAATATTTTTACTATTTCATTTTATTCCTTGTCATTATTATTCTCTATTTAATTATTGGTTATTTATTTCTCTTATGCGATATAACTGCCTTGTTTAATTTATAATTGAAATATCATGAGTTTTTTTTCAAATTCCAATATAGGGGTTTTGACGTATGTATGTAATAATGGGAATTTTGCAAACCTTTATTACTTAAACTGTGAATGGGACTCATACACCACATACTTGACTACCTAATATCCTATGGTTGTCCATATATAGAACATTAATATTCTAATAAACATTGTACACACGTGGATAACTTACCTTGAGTTTGACCTGTATACTAGATTATAGTGTATCATTTAACTGGTTGCATTTTATCATATCATATCCTATTTTTTAAAAAGTTATATAAGTATTCTTTTTATTATTTTACCTATCTTAGGTTATATCCTAATGTATAGACTTTACGGATATACTATACTTTTCTCAATTCTGACTAGATAAAGTTTATAGTTGTATGCGAAGAGGAAATGTACCCGACTCATTATGGCTCATATCCGGGTGATGTGGACATCACTACATATCATAGTTAGTGTTGGGTGAGATTGCAAAAGATACTTAGAAGTTAGTTGATTGGATAATTTCTCAATTTCAGATGTATATAATTATATAGTGGGTTTGTTCCATTAATATAGAATTCCTTTTTTTAATTGGAAATATTTTTTTACTGGTCATCTTATAATTTATGTTTATAATTATATGTTTCTTGTGAATGAGCTTGCTAAAGTATTGATGTTGCAATCTTTGTTTACTATAGATAAAGAGCCACTAGCTACGTACATACTATTTACTATTGTCGATGTTGTGAAGAATGAAAGATGTAGTCCCATACTAGTAGACACAATTATTTAGGTGAGGCTCGTGACAAATTTTCCTAATTGATTTGAAATCGTTACTGTTGGAGTGGGTGGGGTTCCCAGCCTATGTGGAGAAGGCCCGGGAGTGCGACGAGCGCCGTTCGTGTGTCGAAGAAGCTCGGGAAGTAGGCGACGCGGAGTCGCTGCTGCTGTTGCTGCCCAGAGGGAGGTTCTGGAACAGGGGATCCGAGTTCGGGCCGAACTCGGTCCCATGGCAAGTTCGGGCCGAACTCGGTCTGGCCACTCCAGCATTGTGGCGTGAGGTTCTGGATGCTCGACACAGAGTTCTGGCCGAACTCTGTGTCGTCGGGGGCTGAAGCGGATTTCTGGATGAGTTTTCATCATTGGATCTAATCCAACGGTCCAGGATGGTTGCAGGATTAGGGAGTTAAGTTGAGATTTCTCAACCCTGATTCATTGTGCAACATTATCGCAACGTAACACAAGTTTGAGAGAGAAAGGAGGCAAGAGTGCCATTACAACTTCGGAGAAGAAGACGGAGGATTGAAGGTCGCTATTCGAAGGAGATCGTGTTCGGGTAATCTCTACGCGTCGTTCTCGCTCTTCGTAGCCTTGTAATCATTGTTCTTATCTCTGAGTGTTGTGGGAATCCGATTTGGATCGGAAGGAGTTTGTAGAGGGTGTAATTCTTCTATTCCATTAGTGGAGGCTTCTCAGGGTTGGACTCCGATCGTCCCGTGGTTTTTCCCGCAAGGGTTTTCCACGTCAAAAATTCTCTGTGTCTGCGTGGATTGTTTTGTGTGTTTGTTTTTGGGTTCGTGCGTTGTATTGCTCGGTCCTCTCGCAGGTACTCTCCGGTTTGGGGAAAGGTTTCCGCGTTTCTTTCCCAACAGAGTGGTATCAGAGCTTTGGGTTCAAAGGGTGTCAGGAGTTGACAGAGAAACCAGAGAGGAGAGATGGACGCGAAGCCGGTGCGCATGGTGAATCTTAATGGCACAAACTATCATTATTGGCGGAGCAAGATGAAGGATTTGCTATTTGTCAAGAAGCTGCATCTACCCGTGCTTGCATCCGAGAAGCCCAGTATTAAATCCGAGGAGGACTGGACATTCGAGCATATACAGGTATGTTGGTACATACGGCAGTTTGTGGACGAGAACGTGTACAATCACGTTGCCAATATTGAGCACGCAAAGACGTTGTGGGATAAGATGGAGTCTTTGTACGCGAAGAAGACCGGGGTAAACAAGCTGTTCCTGATCCGGACGATGATGGGTCTGCGGTACAAAGACGGGGCGTCTATTTCGGATCACTTGAGTGAGTTCCAAGGCGTGGTTGACCAGCTATCTTCTATGGGAGTCAAGTTCGACGACGAGGTTCAGGGACTATGGCTGCTGTGTACATTGCCAGACTCGTGGGAGACCGTACGAGTATCTATGATCGCTTCTGCTCCAGAGGGCGTGGTCAGTCTGGAGTTTGCCAAGAGCCGGGTGTTGAATGAAGAGATGCGGAGACGTTCTCAGGACACTTCATCCACATCCCACCACTCAGAGGCACTTGTTTCAGAGAGCCGCGGAAGGGGCAAAAGCAGGGGTCCAGGTGGTGGCAGAGACAAGAGCAGGGGGAAGTCCAAAGGTCGGTACGAGGACTCAGAGTGTTACCATTGCGGTAAGAAGGGCCATATCAAGCGGAATTGTTTCGCTTGGAAGAGAGAGAAGAAGGGCAACAAGGGGAAGCAATAAGAGAACACTACAGCGGCGGCCTCGATGCATGGAGGCGATGTGATCGTCGTAGGTGATGAGGTCATTACTAACCTCGCCTGCGATGACAATTCTTGGCTGGTGGACTCAGGGGCTTCAGCACATGTATCTCACAATAGGGCACTGTTTGCCACTTATACGATAGGCGACTGTGGCGTGTTGAAGATGGGCAACGGAGATGTGTCGAAGGTGGTTGCCGTTGGAGATGTGCATTTGAGAACGAAGACGGGTGCGGTTCTTGTTCTCAAGGATGTTCGTCATGTCCCTGATATCCGTTTCAACCTGGTGTCGGTTGGAAGGTTGGATGACGAGGGATTCTTCAGTCTCTTCGGGAACAGTCAGTGGAAGCTTTCCAGAGGTTCGTTGGTGATTGCCAGAGGAAGCAAGAAGTCCGGTCTCTACTATATGGAGGGGAGCGCAGAGGGGGCACAGGAGGTGAACGCAGTCAGTGATGCGTCTACCGAGTTGTGGCACAGGCGGCTCGGCCATATCAGCGAGAAGGGGATGAGCTACTTGGTGAACAGGAAGGTGATTCCGGGGCTCAAGTCTACAAAGTTGGAGAAGTGCACGCACTGTTTAGCTGGGAAGCAAAATAGGGTATCTTTCCAAAGTCACCCAAGTTCGAGGAAGCCGGCGTTGCTCGAGTTGATTCACTCGGATGTCTGCGGTCCTATGAAGGTAAAATCTCTTGGTGGTACTTCTTACTTTGTAACTTTTATTGATGACTGTTCCAGGAAGGTTTGGGTCTATGCCTTAAAGACCAAGGATCAGGTGCTGTCTACTTTCAAAGAGTTTCAGGCCTCTGTTGAAAGGGAGACGGGCAAGAAGTTGTTGTGTGTTCGGTCCGACAATGGCGGCGAATACATTGGTCCCTTTGATGCGTATTGCAGAGAGCAAGGGATACGACACCAGAAGACTCCGCCAAAGACACCTCAGCTCAATGGTGTAGCGGAGCGCATGAACAGGACACTGATGGAGAGGGTGCAGTGTTTGCTATCAGAAGCAAACTTGCCGGACAGTTACTGGGGTGAGGCTCTTCTCACAGCTGCTTATATTATTAATTTGTCTCCTAGTGCTCCTTTGCAGGGTGATGTGCCTGACAAAGTATGGTACGGCAAAGAGCCGTCATACAATCACCTGCGGGCGTTTGGTTGTAAGGCCTTCGTGCATGTATCGAAGGACGAGAGGACCAAACTTGAGCCGAAGACGAGGCGATGCGTCTTTGTCGGCTACGGTCGGGATGAGTTTGGCTATAGACTCTACGACCCAGTGGAAGGAAAGCTCTACAGAAGCAGGGACATGGTGTTCGTCGAGGATCAGACCATGACCAACACTCAGGATTCAGAGACGCCTTCTGAGGCTGAGGAATTGCCTGAGTTAGAGTCATTTCGCTTCGAGCAGTTTCCAGAGGACATCGCAGAGGATCCAGTTATGGGGGAGCCGGTACATGGAGTTGCTCCCAACCTTGATCATCAGCCTGCTGATGGTGGTCAGGGTGTCCCTCAGGAGGATGAGCATGCCGGAGAGGTAGTTCTTGAAGGGGCGGAGGCTGTCGGTATACAGCCAGCACCAGTGGCTCCACTGAGAAGGAGCGACAGAGAGCGTCGACCACCTACGAGATACTCACCGAATGAGTATGTGCTATTGACTGACGGGGGAGAGCCCGAAAGTTTTGCAGAGGCTATGGAAGACGAACACAGGCAGGAGTGGATGGAAGCTATGCATGAGGAGATGAGTTCCTTGCACACCAATTCCACTTATGATCTGGTGCAGTTGCCAAAGGGCAAGATGGCTTTGAAGAATCGATGGGTGTTCAGAGTGAAGCAGACGGAAGATGCTACTCGCCCTCGATACAAAGCGAGGCTGGTAGTCAAGGGCTACGGTCAGCGGAAAGGCGTGGATTATGACGAAATCTTTTTGCCTGTCGTCAAGCATTCGTCTATTCGGGTGGTGCTAGCATTAGCAGCCAGTCTTGACTTGGAGGTCGAGCAGATGGACGTGAAGACGGCATTCCTCCACGGTAATCTTGAGAAGGAGTTATACATGGAGCAGCCAGAGGGATTCTGTGAGAAGGGCAAGTCACATTTGGTCTGCCGGTTGAGGAAGAGCTTGTATGGTCTGAAGCAGGCTCCGAGGCAGTGGTACAGGAAGTTCGAGTCGTTTATGGGGGAGCATGGTTATGCACGGACGACGTCGGATCATTGTGCATTTGTGAGGTATTTTGCCGATGATGATTTTATCATTTTATTGCTCTATGTAGATGATATGCTATTAATGGGTCGGAATGCCACTAGGATAGCGGAGTTGAAGCGCCAACTGGACGCGGCCTTCTCTATGAAGGATTTGGGCGCAGCGAAGACTATTCTTAGGATGGAGACCAGCCGAGAGAGAGAGAGTCCAAGCTGCTACACTTGTCCCAAAAGAAGTACATTCACCGGGTACTTCAGAGTTTCGGGATGGACGGATCGAAGAATGTGAGTTCCCCCCTCGCGGCTCACTTTAAGCTCACTGAGGAACAGTGTCCATCTACCGAGGACAAAAAAGAAGATATGGAGCGGGTTCCATATGCCTCAGCTGTGGGAAGCCTTATGTATGCTATGGTGTGTACGAGGCCAGATATTGCTCATGCAGTTGATACGGTTAGCATGTATCTTTCAAATCCTGGAAGGGTACATTGGAGTACGGTCAAGTGGATTCTACGATACCTTCAGGGCACTGCCGGTTGGAGACTTTCCTTTGGTGGTGACGAGCCGAAGCTGGTTGGGTATACCGACGCTGATATGGCTGGAGATGTAGACACGAGGCGATCGACTTCAGGCTACGTGATGATGTTTGCGGGAGGAGCGGTGTCGTGGCAGTCGCGGTTGCAGAAGTGTGTTGCCTTGTCGACGACGGAGGCGGAATATATTACGACGATGGAGGCTTGCAAGGAGCTGTTGTGGATGAAGAAGCTGTTGCAGGAAATGGGACTGAAGCAAGAGCAGTATACTTTGCTTTGCGACAGTCAGAGTGCGATCCACCTTGTGAAGAATCAGACGTTTCATAGCCGGTACAAGCACATCGAGACCCGGTATCATTGGATACGGGATGTGGTTGAGAAGAAGGACGCGGAGCTTGAGAAGGTTCATACAGATGACAACGGAGCTGATATGTTCACAAAGATTCTACCAAGGGGGAAGTTTGAGTACTGCAGGCAGGTCGTCGGGATGACGACATCCTCCCCATAGTTGTGAAGGAGGAGATTTGTTGGAGTGGGTGGGGTTCCCAACCTATGTGGAGAAGGCCCCAGAGTGCGACGAGCGCCGTTCATGTGTCGAAGAAGCTCGGGAAGTAGGCGACGTGGAGTCGCTGCTGCTGTTGCTGCCCAGAGGGAGGTTCTGGAACAGGGGATCCGAGTTCGGACCGAACTCGGTCCCATGGCGAGTTCGGACCGAACTCGGTCTGGCCACTCCAGCATTGTGGCGTGAGGTTCTGGATGCTCGACACAGAGTTCTGGCCGAACTCTGTGTCGTCGGGGGCTGAAGCGGATTTCTGGATGAGTTTTCATCATTGGATCTAATCCAACGGTCCAGGATGGTTGCGGGATTAGGGAGTTAAGTTGAGATTTCTCAACCCTAATTCATTGTATAACATTATCGCAACGTAACACAAGTTTGAGAGAGAAAGGAGGCAAGAGTGCCATTACAACTTCGGAGAAGAAGACGGAGGATTGAAGGTCGCTATTCGAAGGAGATCGTGTTCGGGTAATCTCTACTAGTCGTTCTCGCTCTTCGTAGCCTTGTAATCATTGTTCTTATCTCTGAGTGTTGTGGGGATTCGATTTGGATCGGGAGGAGTTTATAGAGGGTGTAATTCTTCTATTCCATTAGTGGAGGCTTCTCAGGGTTGGACTCCGATCGTCCCGTGGTTTTTTCCGTAAGGGTTTTCCACGTCAAAAATTCTCTGTGTCTGCGTGGATTATTTTGTGTGTTTGTTTTTGGGTTCGTGCGTTGTATTGCTCGGTCCTCTCGCAGGTACTCTCCGGTTTGGGGAAAGGTTTGCGCGTTTCTTTCCCAACAGTTACTACCCAAATAGCCATGAGGAAAGCAATCGTAGAAGACTTGTTACCTGATTTTTGGCGAATAAAGAATCCATTGCATGATTATGTTTCCTCAACTGTTTACTTGGATCACAATAACCATAAACAACGCAGTTATAGATAAAAAAAAAAGACATCAATAACAAAAGGGACAAAAAATACTAGAGACTGATTGTTGTATTTGCTTTTATTGCTCCAAATTTTATTCTAGCAACCAAGAATTTTATCTTCTTGATTTACATTATTAGGATACTATTATTGTGGAGGTGGAATTTGTTTGAATGTAATAATACACCAAATGTTTCTTTTTATATTCTTCCAAACTTGACTCCATGTTTCAGAGGTAACTCCTTCTTCATCCGTAAGGCAACCCTTACGTGGAAAGTCCTTCCGCGTGACACGAAATGCAGCCATCTGACCAACAAGCAAGAAAAACAAGAGAAGAGCAACAACTTTTTTGATTGTTCTACTTTTTCTCGATTCCATGTTTCTCTCCTTAACTGATTTTTCCGTTAATGAATGAATAGTTTGATGAAGATACAATGGTTCTGAAATAAGAAGAAAATCACTTTTTATACAAGAAACCGAGGTGAGAAACAAATGCAATTTTAAAAGACTAATTAAATTGGTAATTTATATAAGAATTTATTTATTAATTTGTGTGCTAACGTAACAAGAAGAGTTGCTTGTAATCCTCATGGAATTAATTGTTGGTGCTTTCTTTATATGGAGAGAGCTTGCTCTCAACATGCCTTGTAAAAGTTTAGTCCCACATCGGAAATGCACCATGGGTTATCTCAACATATATACTTGGTTGTGTTGTTGAGAGATGCACATAGGGTGGTGACCCTAAGGAGGGAACCATGTGGGTGATTTTACTAGGAGGTAAGAATAAGGCTTCAAGGATTAAGCATTAATGCTTTTGTCATTCTCTTGGATTAATTCCATTTGGAGCTAAGCCCCAAAGGGCTTAGCGACTTGGACTCGGACTCGGGCTCATGAGGCGTAATGTGGCATTTTGTTGGCGCACTTTGCACTTAGCACGTCAGCTGTCATGCGGCACTTGCGGCCATGAGGCCATGCGGCCAGGCTGTTGATGCTGCCGCATGGAGGGCTCCGCTGACTGTGCAGATTACAAGTCAGTTATGGAAAGACTGATTCAATGCGATTAATTCAGATCCACTTTTTGTGGGATTTGATTCAATCTTTCCATAAGATTTGAATTAATTTCGTTGTAATCTTTGTGGGATTTGAATTAATTTCATTGCTATCTTTGTGGAATTTGATTCAATATTTCCATAAGATTTGAATTAACTGCGTTGCTATCTTTGTGGGATTTGATTCAATATTTCCATAACTGAAGAGGTGGCTTGGGTTTCCACCCTCTCTATATATACTCTCTTCTGGCCTCCTTTGTGAGGTACGGCGAATTTTATAAGTCAGAAAAGAGAGAGAGAGAGAGAGAGAGAGAGAGAGAGAGAGGGAGCTGTTGTCGCTATTGCAAGTCCATCCGAGGAGTCAAAACAGAGGTGACTTCGAGCGTTCCATAAGTTCTTCAACTTGCTGGTTCCTGGAAGCAATTCGTGTGGGGCGAACCTTGCTTTGAGCAACGGTGTTTTGACACCCCAGCAACTTTTCTTCATTTCATCTTTCTCTAGATTATTGTAACTCGTTCTGTCCCAATTGCAACACGTTTACAAGGAAGAACGAGAGAACTTCTCTTCTCTGTTTCCCTCCTTCATATTGTAATATGGCTATTTGATTTTTTGTATCATCGTAGATCTTGAGTTTGATCACTGCAAAGGTTTTGTGTAACTCTCAGATCTCGATTGCATCAGTTTTCCATCTTTGGTCAAGCCCCGGGACTAACATTAATATAATAGGTTTCATATAGTATGTTGCAATTTAATGACTCGTTTCTATTTTTTGCTTCTCGTAATGTGTGTTGAATATGTTTCACTCAAAAAATAGTACGGTAAAGGATGCATATTATTTTTTATTATTTTATTTTTAGATATGAAAGATTATGATATCTTTGGGTCCCGCTTGGGTCTTGGTTTCGATGTCCTAGAAAAATATTAATTTGTAGCTAAATCAAAACTTAATTTTTTGCATATATTATTTGCGAAAACAATTGGAAGGAATTGACAAAATCAATCAAAGAGCCTTTTTGTCGTGGTAGCGAAGAAAAAAGTACCTTGACCAAAATGTAAATAAAACTAAATTATTTTGACAAAATCATCCATAGACATTTTTCTCTTTTCCTTTTTTCACTTCGTGGACATACATTTCACTTTCCACTTCATTGTATTTTAAGATAAGACTATTTTAAGTGAAATAAGTTATAAAAAAGATTAAATATTAAAGTTCGTTTGCTTTTAAATTGTGGATTAGTTAAGTTATCTTACTTAGTTTTCAAAATATGAATTTACTATGTTAAATACCATCTACTTTTTGTTATATATTTTTTATATAAATATTACATTCTAAATTAGATATTTTATTGGATAAACACTTTATTTCTAAATTTATTCAATTATTTTATTCTTGATGTATTGGATTGAAATGAAATGAGAATTGAATATGGAATAGGCTATTAATAATGATATATTAATAATTTAAACCTAGAGTTTTTTGAAAATTTCCAAACAAAACACCTAAGATCATCTTTATCTACAAAACCGAAGTCTAAAGGCTAAAACTTTGTTGGTATCTATTTTTCTTTTATTTACTCTCGATTTAAAAAAACCCTCAGTAAATATGAATTTATGAATCAAATTTAGAAGTTACCTAGTGCCCTTGTAGATATTATGCTAGACTTCAAATGTTGCTTGTTCTTTTATCATTTAGGAAACCAATTGAGTATTGTTAGTAGGTATTTGGTTGTTACAAACTTTAGGTCGATTGGCTATTTAACTATTATGATATCATGTTTTATCAATATTTCACATATTATGATAAGCCTACTTTTATATTGTACGCAAACTCCTGAAGCCCTTTTTCTAATCGCAAACTAAAAACAAAATAAAAAAAGACAAATGAACCAAAAAAAATTATTTTTCGATGTAAATACGAAAAATAATGTAGAGAAGACTTCCAAATAGAGACATGTGCCCTACTAATCGCGCATGGCAGTATGGATAATATTATAGTTTATCAAATTCCACAATTATGTTTAGAAGACTTCACTTATGGTCAAAATTTTCATCCACTATGATTTAGGAATTCCTACCCTTTTCAAAGAGCATGTGCACCAATTTAATGAATGACTCCAAAATTATTTGTTTCGAATTAACTTAACTAGCTATAATATAACAAAATACTTTATTTCTTTTTTGGAAATCCGAGATAAAGGATTATCTTCGTAAGCACTTGAAGGACTAGTTTCTTCCTGTTTCAAACTAGAGCATATGTTGTTATCATTGACAATGACAAAAATTGTTACGTGGTTCATAATATTTTTCAAATGAGATGAAACAATGAAAAATAACAAATACTTTGGAGGAAACTCCTTAAGCACCCATGACTGGCATGTAACCATCAATTCGATCAATCCGACCCAACACAACCCAGCCCAACAAAATACTTTTGAACAAACTCCCTTTGAACAAAATCCTTTTGAACAAATATTTTTACTACTTCATTTTATTCCTTGTCATTATTATTCCCTATTTAATTATTAGTTATTTATTTCTCTTATGCGATATTACTGGCCTTGTTTAATTTATAATTGAAATATCATGAGTTTTTTTTTCAAATTCCAATATAGGGGTTTTGACGTATGTATGTGATAATGGGAATTTTGCAAACCTTTATTACTTAAACTGTGAATAGGACTCATACACCACATACTTGACTACCTAATTGTTAGAAATTTTATTGTACCCTGTCGATTCATGAGATGAAGAACATAAATTAAATTGCGGAAGCGTACCTGATTCCATTGTCTTTGCTTGACGGATCTTGAAGCAGACGTCTCTTTATGGAGTTTGATCTTCCAACCCGCTACGGCCCTTAATAACAAAGATGAAATCTTTGTTCCTCTCCTTGTTGATGGAGATACAGAAGAGAACTAGAGAAACCCTATCTTTTGTAGCCGTGTGAGTTGGGGACCACAACCCTAATGAATACATATATATATATATATATATATATATATATATATATATATATATATATATATATATATATATATATATATATATATATATATATATATATGTGTGTGTGTGTGTGTGTGTGTGTGTGTGTGTTGTGATATTTCTAATTTGGCCCCTCATCAAATTAGAAATATCTCCGATATCTAACATTAATTCCATGACAATTATACCCTTAAGCCAATTTTCCAAATAGACCACTTTAATTTGGCTTAATTATTTAGATAGCCCAAACACAATTAATTTTACATGTGTGGCCCCTTAATTATTGAATAATTCCAACAATCTCCCACTGGGCCACATATGTAACCTTATAATTGTGTTAACCTTAGTGAGCTCATAAATTGCTATCTCAATCCTTAGGGTATATCCGGACAATCTCGTCCATTAACCATATCAACATAGGATCAAAGCGGCCTTCGTCACATATAGCGTAACTAAACCATCAATGGTCACATATACCAATATAGCTAAACGACATAAATCAATCATGGATGCGTAGCATAGAAATTACACGCAATGTGATCAATACATGTCTATTTCCAACTGGTCCTCCTTAACTTTAATGAGATCAATACTTTAACATAATGAAAACAGAATGAACTGAATTTTCATATATCTTATCAGATAAATATCCAAAAATACTTTAATACATAAATGTGTCCAAAATTAAATAGCACCCAAATACATAAAATACAAACTCCCACTAAACTGACATATCATCAAATGAGATAACACCCATATGAGCAGTGTGCTCATGAAAGACCTTGGGTGGTAACCCTTTTGTGAGTGGATCCGCTAACATGGAGTTTGTCCCAATGTGCTCTGTGGACACTTCACCATTCTGAATTCTCTCCTTCACAACTCGGAACTTTATGTCAATATGCTTTGACTTATACGAGCTCCAGTTGTTATTAGAATATAGTACTGCTGATTTATTGTCACAATATAACTTAAGTGGTCTTTCAACACCCTCCAGAATGCGCAGCCCAGTGACAAAATTTCGCAACCATATTCCATGAATAGATGCCTCAAAACATGTTATAAACTCTGCTGCCATAGTGGACGAAGCTATGAGTGTTTGTTTGACACTCTTCCAAGATATAGCTCCTCCAGCTAACATGTAAACATAACCTGACGTGGATCTACTGCTGTCTTGGCATCCAGCAAAATCGGAGTCGGAATACCCTATGATCTCCAGCTGATCCGATCTCCTATAAGTGAGCATGTAATCCTTTGTCCTCTGTAAGTATCTCATGACCCGTTTGGCTGCTTTCCAATGATCCATCCCAGGGTTACTTAAATATCTGCCTAGAATTCCAACTATGTACGCAACATCCGGACGTGTACATACCTGAGCATACATTAGACTCCCCACAGCTGATGAGTAGGGGATCAATTGCATTTCCTTAATTTCAAGGCTATTTTTAGGGCACTGATTGAGACTGAACTTGTCTCCTTTAGCGATTGGGGTGTCACCTGGTTTGCATCCTTGCATGCCAAATCTTTTAAGCACTTTATCGATATATCTCTTTTGTGATAATCCAAGAATACCTCAAGAACGAACTTGATGTATTTGAATTTCTAATACAAAAGAGGCGTCACCAAGATCTTTCATCTCAAAGTTATTTGATAGAAATTTCTTAGTGTCATGCAATATGCCTATATCATTTGTGGCAAGCAGTATGTCATCAACATACAAAACCAAAAAAATAATTTTACTCCCACTGAATTTGTGATACACACAATCTTCAACAACGTTAACCTCAAAACCAAACGAGGTAACTTGGTGAAATTTATAGTACCACTGACGAAAAGCTTGCTTGAGTCCATAAATGGATTTTGTCAATTTGCAAACCATATTCTTTGGATCTCCCGGCACAAAGTTTTCTGGCTGCACTATATAAATAGTTTCGTCAATGTTACTATTGAGAAACGCCGTTTTGACATCCATTTGATGTAACTCAAGATCAAAATGTGCAACAAGTGCCATGATTGTTCTAAAAGAGTCTTTCGAAGAAACCGGAGAGAAAGTCTCTTTAAAATCAATCCCTTCCTTTTGAGTAAAGCCTTTAGCTACAAGACGTGCTTTATACTTATCCACATTACCCTTCAAATCCTTCTTGGTTTTAAATATCCATTTACAACTAATGGGCTTCACATCTTTTGGTAATGGGACAAGTTCCCAAACTTTATTGTCTTGCATGGACTTATACTCCTCATTCATTGCATCAATCCACTTTTGAAAATTGGAACTTTCCATGGCCTGACGGAAGTTGATTGGATCATCTTCCAATATTCCATGGTCTTCCTCATGTTCCTGGAGAAATATGATAAAATCATCCGAAATTGTATTTCTCCTTTCTCTAGTGGACCGTCTTAATGGCATCAATTCTTGAGGTTGTTGAGTTTGTTCCTCAGGAACAGCTGCCTCATCTTGAATGGGGGGTGCCTCTATGTTGTCTTGTTGAGGTAGCTCAACATCGACTTGTAGAGGTAAATTAACATTGTCTTGTTGAGGTTCCGGATTCACTTCTTGATCAATGACAGGTACAGAAACCTGCACATCGTCAAAAGTGATAGTAGGGATCGTAACCGATTCCTCCTTAAATACAATGTCCCTAACTTTATTTCTTTCCCCAAACTCAACATCCTCAAAAAATATAGCAGTTCCCGTCTCAAAAATTGTCCTTTTTGTGTGATCGTAAAATTTATAACCCCTTGATCGCTCCGCATAGCCAATAAAGTAGCTGCTTACAGTTTTGGGGTCCAATTTCTTTTCATATGGCCTATAAGGTCTTGCCTTAGCTGGACAACCCCAAATATGTAAATGCTTCAAACTAGGTTTTCTGTCTGTCCAAAGCTCATAAGGTGTTTTTACAGCCGCTTTAGTTGGCACTCTATTCAGAATGTAAGCTGCTGTTTTAAGTGCTTCACCCCAGAGTGACTCTGGTAAGGTAGAATGACTAATCATACTCCTTACCATATCCTTAAGAGTCCTATTTCGTCTTTCAGCTACACCATTCATGCTAGGTGATCCTGGCATGGTATACTGTGGGACGATTCCACATTCCTCTAGGAATTTAGCAAACGGTTCTGGACGTTGTTCACCCGATCCATCAGATCTACCGTAGTATTCTCCACCACGGTCAGACCTGACGACTTTTATTTTTCTGTTGAGTTGGTTCTCAACTTCAGCTTTAAATGATTTGAATACGTCCAAAGACTGTGATTTCTCATGAATGAGATACTGGTAGCTGTATCTAGAATAGTCGTCTATGAATGATATAAAATATTCTTGACCATTCCAAGAAGCCGAAGGGAATGGTCCACAGATATCAGTATGAATCAATTCTAAGACTTCTGTAGACATATTGGCACCTAATCTCTTTGTTTTGGTCTGTTTTCCCTTTACACATTCAACACAGACATTAAAGTCTGTGAAATCAAGGGAATCCAAAATCCCATCAGACACAAGTCGTTCAACTCTATTTCTAGAGATGTGACCTAATTGCTTGTGCCAAATGAGGCTGAATTTTCATTATTAATTTTGCGTTTAGTACCACGTGACTCCACATGCAAGGTTTCATTGTAAGATGCAATAGTTGCAAGTGAATATAGGTTATCATAAACATTAAGGAAACCATTACCAATAATATTTGAATTTAAAGATAGACTAAACTTATTGTTTCCAAATGAACAATGGTAACCAGATTGTCCAGTAAGAAAACTGAAACTAAATTCCGTCTAAAAGACGGTACAATAAAAGTGTCTATCAAATCCAAATAATAACCGGTTCCCAATAATAACCTAAAATGTCCTATTGCTTCCACTTCTACCGACTTGCCGTCACCCACATAGATGTATCTTTCACCATCAATTGGCTTTCGATAGCTCAGACAAGCTTGTCTAGAAACACTAATGTGGGTAGTAGCACCAGAATCTAACCACCATGCGTTTCTAGGTACTGAAGCTAAATTAACCTCAGAACAGACCAAATTGAGAAATGTACTTTTCTTTATGTGTCCTAACTTGTTACAAAAGAAACAACCCTTAGTTTTATATTGTAGTTTCTTTTGAGCTAGGACCTCAGCAGCTTCTGTATTTCTTTTCTTTTTGCCCTTAAAATTTATCCCAAGCATAGAAATTGAATTCGTATTGGCAGATATTATAGCAACATTAACTGAAAAGAGAACAAAAATAAATAAACAAATATGCTCTAATTAATAACCAAAGAATAAAAGATAGTCAAACAAATTCAAATAATGGTGAACCCCATCTCAAGATACCTAGTGCATCATTAATATCAAGTCTTTGGACAGTGATACTAACTGCAAGTAGTACTCTTGGTGTAGTGATCAAACGTTGACAATAAGTCATGTCAAATAATAAGCCTATCTTTGGATCGGGTTATTATTCATATGTAAACCGTATAATTGTCACACATTTATCACCACAAGTATGTGTGCAATTCGGCCAAGTATTAACCTTCCTTTGGGCCGACTAATACCCGCATGAATATACACACACAAACATCCGATATCCCTCATAGGCTATCTACGCAAGAGAGGTCACTTTGGCGACATCTTGTTTCAATGAGCCTACTTAGAATATTAGACAACTATTGCTAGTCACAAAAGGTACCAAAATTTTTGAATGTTGACTAAGTTTTACAAAACTGAATCATCTCCAAAATCTTATATACATGTATATTTAAATATTATAACTCAAATAAAATAATTATGGTAACTATCATATTTGCAATTAAAAAAAAATTGCCAACAGTATCAAGAACAATAATGAGTTGGTATGATAGTTACTACCATTACAAAATTTTGCTATCCTTATTCCAATAATCTAGATCATTGGGAAACCGTTAATATTCCAAAAGTCCAAATATTTTCAATCAGATAAAACCTTGTATATGCAAGACTAATTCAATTTTCTTTCATTCAAACATGGAAGTTCTTGCATATGCAAGCAAAAATACATATGCAAGTCTGTTTGCACATGCAAGCAAAAATTCATGTGCAGGATTAAACATATGATATAGCCTTCCGAAAGTTTCGTTACTAACCTTTATAGACTATAGTGTAATAACAAGAATATATGTTCCATGGTATCTATGACAAAAAAAATAGACCTTCCAGGAACGAAGGTGGCAAACAAAGCATATGACAACTCTTTGTATATTCAAATTTTGATAAAGAAAGCTCTAAAGCATGGGTTTGTAAAATTAAACAAACGAAGCTATATCTTGGCTGTATCTTGGAAACGAAGCTATATCTTGTAAAATTAAACAAACGAAGCTCTAAAGCAAGATTAAACAAACGAAGCTATATCTGGAAGTCCAAATATGGTTAAGATCCATCAATGAAATCCGAACATATGTAGTTGAAACAACACATGGGTTTGTAAAAACACATGGCCTAAAAATTTTGATTGAATAATTTCTTATTTCAAAACTAAAATAAAATTAGATTAAACGATCTAGGATTTCTGAACACCAACAAAAATTGAATCTAAAAACTTCAAACTCATAAATCAAACAAGGGTGGCTCTGATACCACTTTGAGAACTTTTATTGTACCATGTCGATTCATGAGATGAAGAACATAAATTAAATTGCGGAAGCGTACCTGAATCCATTGTCTTTGCTTGACGGATCTTGAAGCAGACGTCTCTTTATAGGGTTTGATCTTCCAACCCGCTACGGCCCTTAATAACAAAGATGAAATCTTTGTTCCTCTCTTTGTTGATAGGGATATAGAAGAGAATTAGAGAAACCCTATCTTTTGTGGCCGTATGAGTTGGGGACCATAACCCTAACGAATACACATATATATAGATATGTGTGTTGTGATATTTCTAATTTGGCCCCTCATCAAATTAGAATTATCTCCGGTATCTACACATTAATTCCATGACAATTATACCCTTAAGCCAATTTTCCAAATAGACCACTTTAATTTGGCTTAATTATTTAGATAGCCCAAACACAATTAATTTTACATGTGTGGCCCCTTAATTATTGAATAATTCCAACACTAATATCCTATGGTTGTCCATATATAGAACATCAATATTCTAATAAACATTGTACACACATGGATAACTTACCTTGAGTTTGACCTATATACTAGATTTATAGTGTATCATTTAACCGGTTGCATTTCATCGTATCATATCCTATTTTTTAAAAGTTATCTAAGTATTCTTTTTATTATTTTACCTATCTTAGCTTATATCCTAATGTATAGACTTTACGGATATACTATACTTTCCTCAATTCTGACTAGATAATGTTTATAGTTGTATGCGAAGAGGAAATGTACCCGACTCATTATGGCTCATATCCGGGTGATGTGGACATCACTACATATCATAGTTAGTGTTGGATGAGATTGCCAGAGATACTTAGAAGTAAGTTGATTGGATAATTTCTCAATTTCAGATGTATAAAATTATATAGTGGGTTTGTTCCAATAATATAGAATTCCTTTTTTTTTATTGGACATATTTTTTTACTGGTTATCTTATAATTTATGTTTATAATTATATGTTTCTTGTGAATGAGCTTGCTAAAGTATTGATGTTGCAATCTTTGTTTACTATAGATAAAGAGCCATTAGCTACGTACATACTGTTTACTATTGTCGATGTTGTAAAGAATGAAGGACGTAGTCCCATACTAGTAGACACAATTATTTAGGTGAGGCTCGTGGCAAAATTTCCTAATTGATTTGAAATCGTTACTACCCAAATAGCCATAAGGAAAGCAATCGTAGGAGACTTGTTACCTGAGTTTTGGCGAATAAAGAATCTATTGCATGATTATGTTTCCTCAACTGTTTACTTGGATCTCAATAACCATAAACAACGCAGTTATAGATTAAAAAAAAAAGACAACAATAACAAAAGGGACAAAAAATACTAGAGGTTGTTTGTTGTATTTGCTTTTATTGCTCCAAATTTTATTCTAGCAACCAAGAATTTTATCTTCTTGATTTACATTATTATGATACTATTATTGTGGAGGTGGAATTCTTTTGAACGTAACAATACACCAAATGTTTCTTTTTATATTCTTCCAAACTTGACTCCACGTTTCATGTATATAAGGACAAGAGGTAACTCCTTCTTCATCCGTAAGGCAGCCCTTACGTGGAAAGTCCTTCCGCGTGACGCGAAATGCAGCCATCTGACCAACAAGCAAGAAAAACAAGAGAAGAGCAACAACTTTTGTGATTGTTCTACTTTTTCTCGATTCCATGTTTCTCTCCTTAACTGATTTTTCCCTTAATGAATGAATAGTTTGATGAAGATACAATGGTTCTGAAATAAGAAGAAAATCACTTTTTATACAAGAAACCGAGCTGAGAAACGAATGCAATTTTAAAAGACTAATTAAAGTGGTAATTTATATAAGAATTTATTTATTAATTTGTGTGCTAACGTAACAAGAAGAGTTGTTTGTAATCTTCATGGAATTAATATAATTGGTTTCATATAGTATGTTGCAATTTAATGACTCGTTTCTATTTTTCGCTTCTCGTAGTGTGTGTTGAATATGTTTCACTCAAAAAACAGTACGGTAAAGGATGCATATTATTTTTTATTGTTTTATTTTTAGATATGAAAGATTATGATATCTTTGGGTCCCATTTGGGTCTTGGTTACGATGTCCTAGAAAAATATTAATTTGTAGCAAAATCAATACTTAATTTTTTGCAGATATTATTTGCGAAAACAATTGTAAGGAATTGACAAAATCAATCAAAGAGCCTTCTTGTCGTGGTAGCGAAGAAAAAAGTACCTTGACCAAAATTTAAATAAAACTAAATTATTTGACAAAATCATCCATAGACATTTTTCTCTTTTCCTTTTTTCACTTCATGTACATACATTTCACTTTCCACTTCATTGTATTTTAAGATAAGACTATTTTAAGTGAAATAAGTTATAAAAAAAAAGATTAAATATTAAACTTCGTTTGCTTTTAAATTGTGGATTAGTTAAGTTATCTTAATTAGTTTTCAAAATATGGATTTACTAAGTTAAAAACCATCTACTTGTTATTATATATTTTTAAAAAAATATTACATTCTAAATTAGATATTTTATTGGATAAACATTTTATTTCTAAATTTATTGAATTATTTTATTCTTTGATGTATTGGATTGAAATGAAATGAGAATTGAATATGGAATAGGCTATTAATAATGATATATTAGTAATTTAAACCTAGAGATTTTTGGAAATTTCCAAACAAAATACCTAAGATCATCTTTATCTAGAAAACCGAACTCTAAAGGCTAAAACTTTGTTGGTTTCTTTTTTTTTATTTACTCTCCATTTAAAAAACCCTCAATAAATACGAATTTATGAATCAAATTTAGAAGTTACCTAGTTCCCTTTTCACTTTGTAGATATTATGCTAGACTTCAAATGTTGCTTGTTCTTTTATCATTTAGGAAACCAATTGAGTATTATTAGTAGGTATTTGGTTGTTACAAACTTAGGTCGATTGGCTACTTAACTATTATGATATCTTGTTTTATCAATATTTCACATATTATGATAAGCCTACTTTTATATTGTACGCAAACTCCTGAAGCCTTTTTTTTTCTAATCGCAAACTAAAAACAAAATAAAAAAAAGACAAATGAACCAAAAAAATATATTTTTAGATGTAAATAAGAAAAATAATGTAGAGAAGACTTCCAAATAGAGACATGTGCCCTACTAATCGCCCATGGCAGTATGGATAATATTATAGTTTATAAAATTCCACAATTAAGTTTAGAAGACTTCACTCATGGTCAAAATTTTCATCGACTATGATTTAGGAATTCCTAGCCGTTTCAAAGAGCATGTGCACCAATTTAATGAATGACTCCCAATAGTTATAACATAACAAAATACTTCATTTCTTTTTTGGAAATCCGAGATAAGGGATTATATTCGTAAAGCACTTGACGGACTAGTTTCTTCTTGTTTCAAACTAGAGCATATGTTGTTATCATTGGCAATGACAAAACTTGTTACGTGGTTCCTAATATTTTTTCAAATAAGATAAAACAATGAAAAATAACAAATACTTTGGAGGAAACTCCTTAAGCACCCATGGCTGGCGTGTAACCTTCAATTGGCTCAATCCGACCCAACCCAACCCAACCCAACAAACTCTTTTGAACAAAATCCTTTTGAACAAATATTTTTACTATTTCATTTTATTCCTTGTCATTATTATTCCCTATTTAATTATTTAGTTATCTATTTCTCTTATGCGATATTACTGGCCTTGTTTAATTTATAACTGAAATATCATGAGTTTTTTTTTCAAATTCCAATATAGGGGTTTTGACGTATGCATGTGATCATGGAAATTTTGCAAACCTTTATTACTTAAACTGTGAATAGGACTCATACACCACATACTTGACTACCTGATATCCTATGGTTGTCCATATGTAGAACATCAATATTCTAATAAACATTGTACACACATGGATAGCTTACCTTGAGTTTGACATGTATACTAGATTTATAGTATATCATTTAACTGGTTGCATTTCATCGTATCATATCCTATTTTTTAAAAGTTATCTAGTATTATTATTTTTAAAATTTTACCTATCTTAGCTTATATCCTAATGTATAAACTTTATGAATATACTACACTTTCCTCAATTCTGACTAAATAATGTTTATAGTTGTATGCGAAGAGGAAATGTACCCTACTCATTATGGCTCATATCTGGGTGATATGGACATCACAAGATATCATAGTTAGTATTGGGTGAGATTGCAAGAGATACTTAGTGGTTAGTTGGTTGGATAATTTCTCTGTTTCAGATGTATATAATTATATAGTAGGTTTGTTCCAATAATCTAGAATTCCTTTTTTTATTGGACATATTTTTTTACTGGTTATCTTATCATTTATGTCTATAATTATATGTTTCTTCTGAATGAGCTTCCTAAAGTATTGATGTTGCAATCTTTGTTTACTATAGATAAAGAGCCATTAGCTACATACTGTTTACTATTGTCGATGTTGCAAAGAATGAAGGATGTAGTCCCATACTAGTACACACAATTATTTAGGAGAGGCTCGTGACAAATTTTCCTGATTGATTTGAAATCGTTAATACCCAAATAGCCATGAGAAAAGCAATCGTATGAGACTTGTTACTTTATTTTTGGCGAATAAAGAATCCATTGCATGATTATGTTTCCTAGATAGCAACTATTTATTTGGATCTCAATAACCATAAACAACGCAGTTATACATTAAAAAAAAGACATCAATGACAAAAGGGACAAAAAATACTAGAAGTTGTTTGTTGTACTTGCTTTTATTGCTCCAAATTTTATTCTAGCAACCAAGAATTTTATCTTCTTGATTTACATTATTATGATACTATTATTGTGGAGGTGGAATTCTTTTGAACGTAACAATACACCAAAAGTTTCTTTTTATATTCTTCCAAACTTGACTCCACGTTTCATGTATATAAGGACAAGAGGTAACTCCTTCTTCATCCGTAAGGCAGCCCTTACGTGGAAAGTCCTTCCGCGTGATGCGAAATGCAGCCATCTGACCAACAAGCAAGAAAAACAAGAGAAGAGCAACAACTTTTGTGATTGTTCTACTTTTTCTCGATTCCATGGTTCTCTCCTTAACTGATTTTTCCCTTAATGAATGAATAGTTTGATGAAGATACAATGATTCTGAAATAAGAAGAAAATCACTTTTTTATACAAGAAACCTAGCTGAGAAACGAATGCAATTGTAAATGACTAATTAAAGTGGTAAGTTATATAAGAATTTATTTTTTTAATTTGTGTGCTAACGTAACAAGAAGAGTTGCTTGTAATCTTCATGGAATTAATATAAGTGGTTTCATATAGTAGGTTGCAACTTAATGACTCGTTTCTACTTTTCGCCTCTCGTAATGTGTGTTGGATATGTTTTATTCAAAAAATAGTACGGTAAAGGATGCATATTATTTTTACTATTTTATTTTTAGATATAAAAGATTATGATATCTTTGGGTCTCATTTGGGTCTTGGTTTCGATGTCCTAGAAAAATATTAATTTGTAGCAAAAGCAATACTTAATTTTTTGCAGACATTATTTGCGAAAACAATTGTAAAGAATTGACAATATCAATCAAAGAGCATTCTTGTCGTGGCAGCGAAGAAAAAAGTACCTTGACCAAAATTTATATAAAACTAAGTTATTTTGACAAAATCATCCATACACATTTTTCTCTTTTACTTTTTTTCACTTCATGTACGTACATTTCACTTTCCACTTCATTGTATTTTAAGATAACACTATTTTAAGTGAAATAAGTTATAGAAAAAAGATTAAATATTAGAGTTCGTTTGCTTTTAAATTGTGGATTAGTTGAGTTATCTTGGTTAGTTTTCAAAATATGGATTTACTATGTTAAATACCATCTACCTTTTGTTATATATATTTTTAAAAAATATTACATTCTAAATTAGATATTTTAATGGATAAACATTTTATTTCTAAATTTATTGAATTATTTTATTCTTTGATGTATTGGATTGAAATGAAATGAGAATTGAATATGAAATAGGATATTAATAATGATATATTAATAATTTAAACATACAGATTTTTGGAAATTTCCAAACAAAACACCTAAAATCATCTATATCTACAAAACCGAACACTAAAGGCTAAAACTTTGTTGGTTTCTATTTTATTTTATTTACTCTCAATTTAAAAAATACTTCAATAAATATGAATTTATGAATCAAATTTAGAAGTTACCTGGTGCCCTTTTCACTTTGTAGATAATATGCTAGACTTCAAATGTTTAGGAAACCAATTGAGTATTGTTAGTACGTATTTGATTGTTACAAACTTTAGGTCAATTGGCTATTTAACTATTATGATATCTAGTTTTATCAATATTTCACATATAAGCACTTTTATATTGTACGCAAGCTCCTGAAGCCTTTTTTCTAATCGCAAACTAAAAACAAAATTAAAAAAAAAGACAAATGAACCCAAAAAAATGTTTTTAGATGTAAATAAGAAAAATAATGTAGAGAAGACTTCCAAATAGTGACATGTGCCCTACTAATCGCCCATGGCAGTATGGATAATATTATAGTTTATAAAATTCCACAATTAAGTTTAGAAGACTTCACTCATGGTCAAAATTTTCATCGACTATGATTTAGGAATTCCTAGCCGTTTCAAAGAGCATGTGCACCAATTTAATGAATGACTCCCAAATTATTTGTTTCAAATTAACTTACACTACAACAAATAGGGCCTACAATAGCATTTTTTATATAGCGTTCAATTATGCCCGCTATAGAATGTTATGAACAATAACGTTATTTCTGCAGTGCTATAAAAATATCTATCTATAATATTTCCTGAATGCTGTAGAATCTATAACGTTCATCTATTGCTATGTTTGTTTGTCAAAGCAGATCTCATGTTTGAATCCTAGGAGAAGTAGTGTAGGTTTTTATTTTACATGATAAAAAACACACTATAGCATATTTGGCGTGAAAGCATACAAATTAACAAGGTCCGCGTCCGACATTCACAAAACCTATAGCCTAAACCCCCTAATATTCCTTCTTTCGCGCATAACTATCGGCCCTAAAAAATTTCTCATAACACTACAAGAATAGAGACTTCAGGCCACAAAATCTGGAACGACAAAAAAAGTCGTCCAAACTAATCTTTAGCGACTAAAAAATTATTGTTGTCGTCTAAAGTCCTCCGAATTTTGAAAAATAATTGTGAACTCTTTAACGACTATTAATTAGTTTGAATGACTAAAAAAAATTTTGCTAGAGAAAACTAAGACGACTAGGAAAAATAATAATGTTAATACAAATGCAACAAAGATAAACGTTTCACTCTACCAAATCAGTCATTTTCTAACACATAATTTTTTCATTTTCTAACGATTTTTTTACTGTTACTAGTTGATAACACTAATAAACCGTTGGGAACTAAAAAAACCGTTAGCATAAATAAATAAAAACTAAATTTTAAAATATTTTTATTAACAACATTTAAGTGTTACAAAGGCTGATAAACCTAATTTCTATTATATTTTCTTGAAATATTGACCCTAATTTCTATTATATTCTCTTGAAATATTGACCCTTGGATGAAAAGATCCAAGGGATGATTATCCATTCCTCTTAACTACATATATGTATACAGAGAGAGTGGAGATGGATCCATTTCTCCACCTCCGTATCCTCCGAGCCATATATCTCTCCTTCGTGATGGAGCTCCTCATCAGAGACCCAACTCTTAACAAGGTGGTCCGTCCATAACCTATGTCTTTTGGTTATCGATAACCTATAACATTTAGTTATCCATAACCTATGTCTTTTGGCATTTCTCCTTTAATTGTCATGAATATGTTAAATCTTCATTGTAAGCCTATATAAAGGACTCTTCTCAAGTTGAATGTTATATAAGTGAATGAATAAACAATTTCCTCCATTTCTATGTCCACGTTTCTTTAGTTTATATATATATATATATATATATATATATATATATATATATATATATATATATAGAAAACACTAAGCTTTATTCGTATTCATTGAGTCCCACCCCAGGTTACAAAAAGATGCATAGAGCACGCTATTACAACTCTGCAGGTAATCTCATCTTGTGTCTACATTTACGTAAAGCTTTTTGCACTCGTCTCTTAACTTCTATTAGCAGCTTCTCATTAGAGAATGCATAGCTCTCGTACATCCATTTATTTATATTCTTCCACAGTACCCAACATACCAGCTCCTTAAGATGTAATTCGGCCTCGACCACCATTTCTTGAATCTCCCCACCATAGTATTAGGTCGTTCTCCCATATGAAACATTATTTTCATAGTCGACCAGACATAAGAGGCCATCTCTCATGTCCCGAATATATGATCAACTGTCTCCTGAGCTGGATGAAGACAGCAGTGGCACTTAGAAGGCAATAGATAACCCGTCTTTTGAACGTTATCATCAGTAGGGATTTTCTTTAGCAGTATCCGCCAAAGCAATATCGACCACTTGGTCGGGATACAGGAGCTCCATAAGTGCAAGAAATGTGGTCGCTGCACAGCTGTGTATCTAATAGCTTGCCAAGCCGAGGTGATCGAAAAACAACCTGACGAGGAAGGTGTCCACTTCCAAACCCCATTATGCTCAGGGTCAGCAATGAATTGATTCAACTGTCCCTTCCTGATACTATTCTTTTCCACATCAATGACGATTTGGAATTTGTATTGACGACATCCAAATGCTAAATTCTGCAGTATTTGGCTCTAATGAATCTCGCCCAAAGACCAGTCTGCGTCTTTAGTTTCCACCAGAGCTTAGCAGTGAAGGCATTCATGATCTCTTGAAGACTTCGTATACCAAGACCAGCTTCATCATATGGTTTTGCTACCTTTGTCCAACTAATCCATGTATATTTCTGCGCCCCTTCCTTACTTCTCGTATGAAACGAGAAAACATCGCTTCCAATTGGTTTATAACTGTCTTAGTAGGATTGCATGCAGCTAAAGTATAAATTGGGATAGATGTAAGAACTGATTTAATGAGAATTAATTTTGCCCCCTGGAGACAGCAATTTCTGTTGCCAACCATCAATTCTTCGACGTACCTTGGAAATTAATTCTTCAAACATTCCTCTTGCCCACAGTCATTGGGCATCCCAAATAGGAGAAAGGTGGATTTGCAACATTAAACCCAGTGCTAGACTTCAAATCTGCTATCCGATCTGCTGGGAAGTCCTTATGCACATATATACTGGACTTACTGGTGTTAATTAGTTGTCCCGAAGCTCTTTCGTAGCGTCTGAGCGCACCATGCATTATCTGTATTGAACGCACATCCCCTGTAGAGAATAGAAGGATATCATATGCATACCGAAGATGTGTTATTATAGGGCAGCCAATTGGGGTATAGTAAGAAGAGGAAGACACATGCTCAATCATCTTATTTAAATTCCTGGAGAGCTTCTATAGCAATCACGAACAGTGCGGGCGAGAGTGGATCACCTTACCGCCCCTAAATGCTTGGAAGAAACCTGACTTGATAATGGTAGAATACCAGATGTTAGTAATGAGTCGGAATATCATACTGATCCATGTTTCACTGAACCCAAACTTCCGCATCACTTTCGTAAGAAAACTCCAATCTAAACGATCATAGGCTTTTTTCATATCTAGATTTATTGCAATATTTCTCCCTCTATGCTTAAAGTTCATCATGATTAACATTTCTTGGGCAAGGAGAATGTTATCAAGTATTTCTCTACCCCTAACAAAGCCACTTTGTTCAGGGGAGATCAACTTCGGGAGAATAAGAGCAAACCTCCGTGTTAGCAATTTGGAGATGAGTTTGTTCATAACTGTGCAGAGACTAATCGGTTTATAATCAGACATCTGAGATGGATTATTATTCTTAGGAATAAGAACCAGTGTCGTGCTTGTAATTGCTTTCGGAAGATCAAAGCCATCAAAAAATAATGTAATTGCTTCCAAGACGTCATCTGCTACAATGGACCAACATGAAGAAAAAATAGAGCTGTGAAGCCATCTGTACCTCCTGCGCTGTTGATGTCCAGACTTTGCAGTGTTTGAAATAATTCTTCCTTGGTTGGCGCGACTCTAAGGTCAGCATTATCTTCCTCTGAGAGCAATTGTGGTATAGGATTTAAAAAATCATCATCTTGAACTATCTGGGAACTCTGATATTGCGCTTCAAAGTAGGTGTTAGCCACTCTCTGGATATCTTTCTGCTCAGTGTACTTAATGCCATCATCTCCAACTATGTGGTGTATGTGAAGCTTTCTTTTCTTTCTTTTCTTACTATTCACACATTCGTGAAAGTATGCTATGTTTTTATCGCCTTCTACATCCTGTCGAAGCCTCGCTTTTTGTTTCCAAAATGAGTCTTCGTATATTACTCTATGTTCAAGGATAGCAGTAGCATGTTCTAAATTGGCTCTATTATTAGGATACCTGTCAACTTCATAATTCAATTCAGCTGCTAGCACATTGTCATCTGCCACTTTCACCTGTTGGAAAATGTTGCCAAAAGTGGCATGACTCCATGTTGATAATGCTCTTCAACATTCTGCCAAGCGCATACATACTCTCACCAAACTGTTAGGATGGTTTACTGAGTGCCATGCAGAAGCCACTAATGGCAAAAAATCTTCATGTTGTGTCCAAAATGTAAGGAAACTGAAACTTTTCTTACCACCATTCTGTCGAGCAGAAAGCTTAATTAACAATGGGGCATAATCCGATTCAGATTTATTTAAATGTTCCACCATTGATAGAGGAGCCAAATGCCACCATTCCTGATCAAACAACATTCTTTCAAGCCTCGAACCTTGCCTATCTCTATCTTTTGATTTGAACCAAGTATAACCACTGCCAGTATATGGTAATTCAGTGACTCCAGCTGACATTTGGAAGTTTAAGAAGTCTTGCATAGAGGCCCGACTAGGAGGAAGGCAACCTATCTTCTCCTGAGATCGTGTCATTGCATTGAAATCTCCCCCAATGGCCCAAGGCATTTGAAAATTGCTTCTTATGGACAGAAATCTCTCCTAGAGTTCCCTTCTACCTTCTTTTTTGTTGTGTCCATGCACAAAGGATAACATTACTTTCACAGTAGATGATCATTCTTGAACACCATCGTAACTGCTTGATCAAAGGCATCTAACAGATCAATTGTGCATCCTGATTTCACCATGATCCAAATGTTTCCCTTTTCATTAGATAAGGCTTTGTCAAACCCAAGTTTGTGTTTATAAGTCTGCAGCTGGTCTTTAGAGACCTTAGGCTCAATGACTGAAAGCAGTTGAATCTTATTGGTCCGACACAGATTTTTGATTCTTTAAAGAGTCATCTTTTGGGCAACTCCCCTAACATTCCATGAAAGCATATCAAACATTATGGGGGTTAGGGGTTTACCAGCTAGTGTGATGGCCGTTGCCGACCGTGTGAGACGATCTGTTGGTGGGATTGTCTTCTTCTTCCTGGGTTTAGTTTGTCGACCCTCCTCTTCTTCTTCTTCTTCTTCCGCCAAATCTGCCCATCTACACTTAGTTGTAATGATTTCCCCTTCCTCCTGTTCTTTCCGCCCGTCTCCTCGTTAAGAACCATCCTCTTGTTGCACGACAATATTCGCTATCTGAGTTTCCCTACCCTGTGTTGAGTTATCAAGAGCGTCTCCTTTGAAACCTAACTCCGTGGTGTTGTTGTTTTCCTCGATAATTGTTATGCGATCCTTGTCAACTTCCATCTCTTTCACCCCAGATGAAGAAGCTAAATGATCAACTGCCTCCATATTAGCTTGCTCAAGGTTTAGGGGGGCTGACGTCCCATATAGATGTCTAATCAATTGAGGATCTTGCTATTTTTGCCCAATAAGGGAATGATTATTGTCCTCTGGATCTTGTGTGGGCTTATTTGGCTATTGGTCATTGGCCAGGCCAATCACTTCTCTCTGCAGTATTTGAATTTGAGTATTTTCCAATGTTTACCTGTGTTGTATGCTGATGGTCTTTGCCCTTTTCTTTATGCTTCAGTTTGCAAGATTCAACTATATGCCCTTGATGACGGCAGTGTGCACAGTACAAAGGAGTAGACTCGTACTCGATTTGCTGCCAAAACTCCTACCTCTAGGCAGATTAATCCTCATGCGATGTTGAAATGGTTTGGAAGCATCAATTTCCACGTATATCCGAGCGATACTAGGTCGCGATAATTTCACTGTCGCTTTATCTATCTTCAAAGGAGATCCGACTGCAGACGCAATGGCGTATGCATCTTTTGCAAATGGATGATGGGGAGATTGGGCAATGGTATCCACACAGGGATGATCGGAGATTCATGAGCGGCTGAAAAATCTGGATCCCACTTAAAAATCCTCATCGGGGCTCTAGCAATATACCAAGTCTCTTTAGATCTAAGACGAAGATAATCAGCTTCAGAGGAAGGTCTAATAAGGACGTGCTTGCCGTCAATCAAACCCGTCTTAATAGGGCTTGTAAATTCAATCCCCGAGAGCGCCTTCCGAATTAAATCGATAGGCGGCCTCGCGTGAGAGAACTTTCCGACCAGGGCATACTTTAAAGGACTAATTAATGTAGCTTCCTCTTCTTCAGAAAAGGAAATAGCTGGTGCCCCTTTGAACGCAGTTATTGTACGCGGTGGGATGGCGTTCAGGGTTGCCCTAGCCACCACCTCCGTGAAGGATTTAGATGCCATAAAACCCTAGCGAAAAGAAACAAGGGGTAGGGGGCAGCCACTGTCCAACTGGATCAGGTGACCATAGAGGAGGGACACCGGCCCGGCCAAAGGCCAAGCCGGGGTCGGTGGAATCTACGGTTTCAAGCTCGAGAAGAAGGAGCCGCTCCTTATATATATATATATATATATATATACACACACATACACATATTCATGTACTCGTATTTTCTCGTTGGGACTTGGCTGTTATTCGACTAGTTTAGCCTCATTTCCATATAGGGACTTTGATGGTATTCTACTAGTATACCTTCGTCTCTGTAGCAGAGCTTGTATGGTTATCTACTTGATCTACTTGTATGCCCTTCGTTCCACGATATGGTGTCTTAGGGCAATAGTCTGCTGAGGAGCTTTTAAGCCTCAGTGGCTGAAGCCTGATATCTGAAAAAATGTTCTTATGTGCATATTACTTAGGATGGTTAGAGTAGATATCCTTTAGTTCATATTTTCTTTACTATTATATTGGCAATTTTTTGGTACCTTGCTATGTCCTCTGAGGACCTTGTAATCTCTCCATGTAGTTGGTCATGTAGAGATAGTCCGCTGATCATGAGGTATTGCAGTATCTGGCTCAGGTATTATTTTGTGCTTTTATATTTATTTATTATTTCTATTATGCTATTTAGTCTTGTTTTGTAGATCCATATCGTTCTTCGGGTCTAATCAAACATATATGTTATTGTGTTATAAACTATGGCATATACTATTCATTCTTGATGTTACTTATCTTATAGATTGAAATAGATATATTAGTAATTGATTGATAGATAGAATTAGAACACAAAGACAGCTTATACGTATTCGAGGCGGGCTGGAGTCCACTTAATATATGGATGGCATGTATACGCACTCCTGGTCCTACGTAATTTGGGACTGGGCGTTACGTGTTGTTTTGGTGGCCCATGCAGGTCAGAACATACCATTCCGATTACGTTACTGTGTCGAACGAGCATGTAATAGGATAATGTATTAGGATCTCAATCCACAATTTCTTTGAAAATTATTTTGTTTTTAACCATCGCCTTTGTAACTCATAATTGAAGTCGATCATCCTTCTTGAACTCCTTGTCTTGAACTCTCGTATTTTTCTATTTCGGAAGGACGAATACTCATGCTTGACAGAAAGTGTTTTAAAAGGAAATTAGTTTTCTATGGTCGTAAGGATTTGGATAGACGTCTCAAATAGACAGACTGTGTCAAACCATTATTGTCTAAATTTTTATTTGAAGAGGATAGGAATCTATGATTTACAGGACTAGGTAAGTAGCTAAGGTGCGTAGAATATCATGGATACTTTCCCAAGGAATAAGTTCACATATAGTACAGTATAAAGCCTAACCTCAACATTCAACCATAGAATTATCATACTAAATCATGCTATCTTTTGTCTAAGATAGGGCTTAGATTAGAAGTACTAGAGGAATTATTATCTAACAATAGTGTCAATATGGTTAATAATCTAAAAGTGTCAGATAGAGTAAGAAGAACTAAGTAGAATGGACCATCATGTCTATACATGGTAAGACTAGTTTTGAAATGACCTATAAAAGAATAGGACTAGAAGGATGACCAACAGGTTTATGTAGCCATCTAGTTCAACCTCGACCTTTACCCCGCAGATATGTATCAATGGTTTGACTTACTTGTAAGAATTGTATAGTTGCTTATAGGTAGAAGGAGTGGATCGCTAATAGCACTACTATAGAAGTTGGTGATGTAACTTATAGGAATATAATATATAGTTCAAGGATTGATAGAGTTACAGAAGAATTATGATTTTTTTATGGTTAGACATAGATATAGGTGTAATAGCCAAGTTAGAAGCCTTACCGATAGAAGTATAACCCTTTGGTAATATAGAGCGTGTTGGAGAAGTGGCATATCGTCTTGCATCGTTCCATCGTTAGAGGGAGTGCAGAATGTATTCCATGTCTTACAGTTGAGAAAGTATGCGACTGGTTCCAGCCAATGGTCGACAATTCCGAGATCACAGTGGGACCCAGTCTATCATACAAGGAGCAGCCAGTTGGTACCTTGGATACTACTGAGAAGATGATCAGATTAGTTCGGGTTGCATGAAAGCATCAATCTCTAAGAGAATTTACTTGGGAGTGTGAGGATTCCATGCGGGAGCAGTATCCACATCTATTTGCAGATTTCGGTAAGACATTAGCTTATCTTTTATGATATAGATTAATTGCATGTTAGTGTTGTTTTAATTTCGAGGACAAAATTTACTAAAATGGGTTGATCCTAAGCCCCCTAATTTTTGGATATTATTTTTAATTATTTAATATGGATATTTAATATTAAACTATATTTTATAATCAATATTGACTATAGAGGTACTTTAATGTAGTTTTGATTTTTGAAGCACAACAATTATCAATTTCTCAAATCTAGTTCCATATTCGTAATCTAGACGAGTCCACTTTATTTTGATATATCATGTCCCACCAAAATATGTAACATTGTACTACGTATTTCTTGCACAACTTTAGAGTCAAAATAGTTATTTTAGCCCTTTGTCGTAATTTCAATGTATTTTCCAATTTCGATTTGAGGCCCAAACCCGATCCAAATATTTCGACAATATATAGTTTTCACCTAGTTTGAGCCTACTACACACATGCTAATGGTGTCTCACTCAATTGAGTTCCCATGTACTATTTACTTCCAGATGGCACACAAGGCAATTAATTAGCCTTTCGGAGTTGATTTCGATACCATAAATCCTATAGGCCTAGAACTAGTACAACTAGCCTTAGTTAAGCATATAATATGTTACCATAACTAATTAGACTGAATTTATATTGATTTTTAGAGGATTTTGTACAGCCGAAAAGTGTTTGAGACAACTCACCATTGACTTTCCAAATATGAAAACTCAATATTAACCCATTAATTCACCTAGACATAACTTGGTGATTACTTGTCAAACCCTAGTCCAACCAACTTAGTGGTGCCCATCCTAGGTTGCCAAAACCTAATAGACATATATTTGATTGATTTTTATCAATTAGATGGCAATCATGCATCTAGAAGCATGAAAATAAGTGCAGCAGTGACAGAAGCGCATATGACAACAGTCACTGCATATTTTTCGCAAAAGCGCAGTTGCCCAAAGCGCATAAAGTAACATATCATAGAAGACATACAAAAGATGGTGCATAAAAAAAGTTCTTTATTAAATCATGGCTATAAAAGATCTATTACAGATTTTTCATTATTAAATATAAAGACTAAAATACCTAAAGGTCTACAAGTGTGCAGTCTTCAGAAAGTTCGTAGCCTCCCCCAAACGCGCGGCAGTGTCAGAGCGAATCACTTCCTCGTCAGACATGGAGAAACTCCAGTATGGCTAATGAAGCAGCTATTGGTCTGAGCGAAGAACATAGCTCCTACTCGCAACACCGCCCGTGGATCTTTCAATATAACAGGGCGCGCAACACCACCCTAATATGGCTAATAAAGCCATTATTGAGCGGGGTAGAGCACAACATATGGCTCTTTGGGTTGGCAATCAATCCAAACCCGGTAGCTTGGATCTCGAAGACCTCCAAGATGTTGTTCAGGTTCGAACTCCTTATGCCAAACGCTCAAGTGCATCTCAAAACCCAGTAGCAGTTCTTCTACAAGGACACAACTTCTTTGAACGAAGAGATCCACAACCAACAATCGACTTGTGCAAGGCCAACGGCCGTTCGAAGCTAAGTCAGGATCAAGCATGATGGTAGGAATGCTAAAGAGACAATGGATGTGGCTCCTCAGAAAAGCTTCCCCTTATATAGGCTGTATGTGGTCCAACCCCAAATACCACCTGCCAATCGGTCAAAGACCCCCGAATTAATGGGATGAACCTAGGACTCAGCACAATGAATCTTATTTAATAGGTTCATTTGACTGAATCGTAGGCCACGAACCTCTCGAAGTCCTTAGACGTTTCACAAAGTTCAGAAGTCCTTGGACGTTTCATAGAAACCCAGAAGCTTCACAAAGCTCTCAGAAGTCCCTCATTGCTTCGTAAAAATGCAGTGGCTTCACAGAACCCCACCAAAAGTCTCCTTGTCGCCCAAAAGCGCAGTGACTCAGCTGTCTTCGAAACACAGTCTCCTCGTCGCCCAAAAGCGCAGTGACTCCGTCGTCTTCGAAACACGGTTTCCTCGACACCCAAAAGCACAGTGATTCAGTCGTCTTCGAAACACAAGTCTCCTCGTCGCCCAAAAGTGCAGTGACTCCATTGTCTTTGAAACACAAGTCTCTTCGTCGCCCAAAAGTGTAGTGACTTCGTCGCCTTCGAAACATAGTCTCCTCATCACCCAAAAGTGCAGTAACTCAGTCATCTTCGAAACACAAGTTTCCTTGTCGCCAAAAAGTGCAGTGACTCTGTCGTCTTCGAAATATAGTCTTCGAAACAGTCTCCTTGTTGTTCAAAAACGCAGTGACTCAGTTGCCTTCGAAATACAGTCTCTTCGTCGCCCAAAAGCACAGTGACTCCGTCGTCTTCGAAACACAAGTATACTCGTCACCTAAAAAGCGCAGTGACATCAAAGCCTTACCCGAAGCACAGCTCGCATAGATGCGCAGTCCTATGAGGTGGCATTGTTCCACAAGGCTAGTCTGGCACCCATATCTTTTCAGATATGACCTAACTGGTTTTGTTTAAACCACCGCTCCGAAGATAAGAATGGAATATGGTTTTAAAAAGGGCAATATCCAATCAGGTTTATTTAAAACTGATGCACCAACGATAGAGACAAAATTCGAATCTCTGGATAGAAGCCAAACCCGTTCGGCTACATCTAAATAAAAAGTCTCGAGAAATAGATGCATGCCATGTGTCATTTATTCGGTTATGCTGATAGCTACCCAATGATCTTGATAGGAGGGAATCTCAACGTCTGCCACGTGTTCGCTCAGCAGCAAACCTCACCGTGCGACGACAGCAGATTCTCTCACATCTCAATGCGCAGCGCTCCTGCGCACCCAAGAAACCTCAAGCATATCGCATATGTGCTAGGCCTATAAATAGGAGTTCTCCTTCATTAATAAGGTCGACATTTTTCTGATTGGCAACCTCGAGTACAAATCTCGAGCGTTAGAAAGTCAGAGCAAGTTCATGTCGTCGTCAGATAGTCAACGGAATAAAGGAGCCGCTGTAGTGCTCGATCTCCATCGTCATACTTCCCCAAAAATTCTTGTACTTAAATCTCCTGTTCATGAGTTCCTTTTTGTACTTTTTACACAGTTGAATACCAAAGTACGTTTAACCATTTATCATGGCAAACAAGATGGCAACTTTGCTGGTGACTTCCTTCTCCTCCAACGAGAAGGTAGTGATGCAATCTGATGACAACTTGCTGCGATCTTCTCAAAAGATGTTGGTCGTACGTTTCTACCAACAAGCTTTTGAAGATCTTCTCTCTGAAGAGAAGTCGAGTACTTCGAAACGGTTCGTAAAATCGAAGAAGACTCGGTGTACCTGGGTGCCGAAGGCTGCTGCGACGAGCAGCAAGACGGAGGGGACTGCGCTCCAGAACCCCCTGAACAGCAAAGCCCCGAAGAAGACTTTAACTGCTGCTGTCGCGCCGCCTCGTTTAGTCCCCGCTCTTGAAAAGCACAGCAAGGAGTGCGGCTGCCCTGTGTTAGGCCTGACGAAGCCACAGCGCCAGAGTAAGCACACAGTTACCCACCCGCACAGGAAGACAGCTGCGCAGGTGAGAACTTCTATCTTTGACAGATTTCCAGGGACGGCGCGAAAAAATCCAAGGCAGCACACGTCCTACGCGACCAAAGTGCTATGCCGACCACAAAGTTGACTCTGAATACTAGGCACCTTTTAGGGGTAGTAGGAAGAAATCCAAGGCAGTACGTGCCCTGCACGATCAACGTGCTATGCCATCAGCCGACCAAAGCCCCGCGTTAACAGTCACGTGGGCAGCCAATGGAAAGCTATACAAAACTGGTTCGAGTGCTTCGATGCCTCGACCAGTAAAACCCCTTTGTTACTTGAGAGCTCATGCGCATGATTTGAGCCAGGGGGTACATACTATGGAGATAGAATCGTGCGCGTAGCGTTGCTGTAAGCATGGAGTGAGTCTTCTGCACCAGCAACTCTCTGATCATGACCTAAACGTATCTCATGTGCAGGAACTGAGAAGAGAGACGCTACCTTCACATCCTTATTGCTGCGTACAACTTTCCTGCACGCACGAAAGCATGATAGAAGGCGAGACTTCGGATCTACGCAAGGGATCTCCCACAAGCGCAAAGCCATGGAAGGTTCTGCGGCGCATAATGTGTCTGGCCTAAGACACACCTGCACCAAGATCACCATCAACTATTATGGTTGCCACACAGCCGCATCACTACCGAAGAGACGGTCCATCTTCCAAAGACTACGACCGATGGCGTCTGTACATCAAAGACTCGACAAAGGATTGTCGAGCGAAGAAGAAGATGAACTCTGCGTTGCTTCATGCAACATGGCACGAGGTTCCCCATCTCTCAAGAAGCTTTCCAAGAATCCTCCTGCTTCGGCCAACAAATTCAAGGGTCGACCTGGTGGTAGTGTCACGACCCGCACCCAGTATTTGGGCATGAATCATGCGCAAACCCAACCTACGTCGCAGAGTCGGCGGTAGAATGCTGTAAACAATTATGATGAACCACCACGCAACAATAATATACTCCACTTAGGAGACAACAACACAAGGCCACAACTCAGCTCTAGATGAAAATAGAGAAATATATAAATAGTCTCAGAATATGGACTAAAGGTATCCAAAGATAAACAAAATCCCAAACTACATGTCTTAATATCAATGTCAATATCCACTACAAATCTCAATGCTAACTAAAGATATCTAAGCAAACGCAGCAGGGTCAGATGCTGCGAACTCCTCCTAATAGGCAAAGTCTGTCTCTGCTGTATCTCCCATGTACGGACCATACTGGTCAGGGCACACATCTCATCACAATCATCTAAAATATTTATCCAGTCAGGATGGAACGAGTACAATTAATTGAGTGCAGTTCCAATATATGAAAACGACTATAAAACAGAGGTTAGCCATCAAATACATGATGAGAGAATCTCCTATAACATGGCAATATAATGAACAAGAGACAGGGACATACATGGAAATATATAAAGGGTGAAAGAAGGAACCATAGCTATCTAAGTGTGTTGAAGTACTCCTTTCGATATGTGATCGGTTTGGGCCACTACACTGCGAGGTCTACGATGTCTACTTGCATGAAATAAACAATGTTTACGAAGTCCACTTGCAAAAAATAAACAATGTCTACGAGGTCTACTTGCAGAAATAAACAATGTCTACGAGGTCTACTTACAGAAATAAACAATGTCTACGAGGTTTACTTGCAGAAAATAAACAATGTCTACGAGGTCTACTTGCAGAAAATAAACAATGTCTATGGTCAGATCACATATCTATTTGGTACTTCCCCTTCCCGACACACGACAAATAAGAAAGACAACAAGGTAAGGTGGTATCCGTATGACGAGCGTGTCAAGAATCAAGTATAAGATGACTAATAAGTAATTAACAATATAGAAAACAAACAACAAATGTACTCGCCGGGGGTCCGGAGCTGCTAGCACGGGTCAGAGTCTGAATCGAGGTCCAAGTAACCTATTTATAACATATGCATAATATCAACAAACAATTTTAAAAGTAGTCAATAGTTTATCTATCCTCTTGTTAGTTCTAGGTTGATTCTAATGGAAAATTGTATTTAGAAAGTAGTGATCCTGCTTAGGTTTCTACGTTTTCATGGCCCTTGTCTACTCTCCATCATATATATATATATATATATATATATATATATATATATATATATATCACAAGCACTTACTCATCCAGGGTTTACATTACAGGTTTTCTTGATGCCTTCCCTTTGAACTCGACACTATCCCTATCTACAGGACAAAGGCCCCCTCCCCCCAATTGGCAGTACTTGGTTCACTATTTCCCTTAACTCTTTGATGCATGTCCCAATCTTTTGAAAACTGAAACATAGTCTCTAAACACCATCTTCCTGGTACTAATGTTAGGACATCCAGAACACTTTATGAGAACAACAAACACGAGAACTCAACCCTTATACATCCCCAAATTTAGAAACAAAAACAAGTTAATGTGTTAAGGTGGGGTTTCTCTAATACAGGTATACTGTTACAGGCTTCTCATAGATGGTTAATAAAAGATGCCATATGAACAAGGGAACTACCATATTGATTTAGCAGGATGTGGGAGGAATGATGACTCATCCTCACAAGTACAGATGGTTTTTAAGGTCATGGTTACTAGTTCCTTCCTGTATGATCTCAGAAAAGTAGATACAATTCTCATGAGTATCTTAGCATTAGCGTTTACTCGAGTACATGTAACGTACTGCTATCTAGGCATACAAGGGTCTTATGCTTAGATGCCCTCACAGGTGTATCCTTTCTATGGTCACTGTCTAATTACTGGTATTACAATTCATCTCTTTACAACATATGATCCTAACCCATTCCATATGCTTGTGCTTCCCATACCTCCCTTCTTTAAATATGATAATTCGATTCATATTTGTTTTTACCCATGAAAACTCCATCATCTTTTGGTTAATCGAACACTTCCCCCATCCTCTGATACTCGAGGCAGTATCAAGAAGTCTTAATGAAATATCTCACCTTAACATCTTAGGTATAGACATGTAGGTTCCTGATATGTGAACACATGCCCCTATACAACTGAACACCTACCCAAGACCCCATGGAAAGTTGCATATTAAAACGCACACGTACGCAGCTATTAATTCCTACACAACACATCACCAGGTCTCCTCGTCCTTTACCCGTTGTTCTTACCGTGTATAACTTGTGTCCCAGTTAACTAAATTACTCCTGGCAATTATTTCCTATTAGTCGATGCCCATTGATCTAGCAACAGACCCATGGTCATTCATGTTCTTTAAAGGAAATCCATCAAACAGTTTGAACTCTAAATCAAACAAACATGAGATAGAAGTGAAGTTCGACTTACCTGTTGCTCGTTTCTTGGCTCTAAGAGAACAGTTGGCCGAGGAAGTATCTTGACTCCTTGTGCCGGCAGGAGATCAGATTTTTGGATTTTTAGGAAGAATGTAGATGGGGTGTCGATTGATCATTTTATAGGTTGTTAACCCTAAGGAAAGGGATAGCAAAAATTAATTTAAACGAGGATTTGGATAGCTTGTTCGGCTATCACGAGATCTAAAAACCTTTATCTCGGTTTTGAATCGAAATCTAAATATAAGGGTTAAGGGAGTCGGCCACAGAACAATATTTGAATTCAAATATTTTTCACAAAAACCCCTTAGGATTTTCTGTTTGTAGCTGAGCTTTATTTCTATTGTTAGTGAATGAAAAATTACATACAGAACCTACCAATCATTTAGTATTAATAATTTAATACTTTAGAAGAATAAAATAGTGATTATAATAATTGGTCTGAGGGTTCACAAAACTACCCCTAGAAAACTTTCGTCCTCGAAATTGAGATGGGCACAAGGTAGAAAAGTACCTCATGGTTCGAAAAGATAGGGGTAACGCTCGCACATTTCTTCCTCTGTCTCCCAGGTGGATTCGTCCGGAGAGTGATGCCTCCATACAACGCGAACCAAGGAAATCATTTGATTCTGCAGTACCTTCTCTCTGGGGTCCAAAATCTCCACAAGCTGCTCTTGGTAGCTAAGACTCGGTCCCACCTTGATTTCCGACGTGGCTGGGGTCCGCTACGTACCGTCTCAGCTGCGACACATATAACACGTTGTGCACTCCTTCCAGCGCATACGACAAGGCTAGTCGGTACGCCACCGCACCGATCCTCTCAAGGATACTAAACGGGCCAATGAACCTTGGGCTGAGCTTATCGCCTCCGCCGAAACGAATCATGCCACGTGTCGGAGATATCTTCAAGAACACCAAATCGCCAACCTAAAATCGCACAAGATGTTATCACGAGTTCTATAGGTATACACATATCTGCAATAAGAAAATTATATACCTCGAACTCTAACGGTCTTAGGTGACTGTCAGCCCAGTGCTTTTGTCTGTCCTGAGCCACGCGAAGTGGCTCTCTAATCTGTTTAACCTTCTCTGTAGCATCCACTATCATCTCGAGTCCCAATAGTGCTATCTCACCCACGTCATCCCAAAATAATGGGGTACGACATCTCCGTCCATACAACGCTTCGAAAGAGGACATCTCGATGCTAGCTTGGTAGCTGTTGTTGTAAGAGAACTCCACGAGGTGAAGGTGGTCCTCCCACGAGCCACCGAAATCTAGCACACATGTCCGCAACATATCCTCGAGCGTCTGAATTGTCGGCTCCGACTGTCCATCCATGGATGATAGGTTGTACTGAACTTGAGCGATGTGCCCAACCTAATCTGCAGACTCCTCCGAAAGTGGGACGTAAATCTACTGTCGCGGTCAGAGACGATGCTCACTGGAACCCTATCGCGGTCAGAGACGATGCTTACTGGAACCCTGTGTAACCCTGTGAATCTGCTGTCACGGTCAGAGACGATGCTCACTGGGCCGATTTGATCAACTTGTCAACGATGACCCAAATCGCATCCTTCACTCCCGACGAACGTGGAAGACCGGAAACAAAATCCATGATGATATGTTCCCATTTCTACTCAGGGATCGACAGTGGCTGAAGCAAACCTTCTGGTCTCTGCCTCTCGGCATTGACCTGCTAACACACAAGGCATCTAGAAACGAAGTGTGCCACCCCTCGCTTCATACCATACCACCACATGTGGATTCTCAGATCCTTGTATATCTTGTTGGCTCCAAGATGTAATGAATACTGTGAATGGTGCACCTCCTGCGTAACCTTCTCTCGAAGCTCTCCACTAGGTACACATAATCTCGTCCCGTGCCTCAACGAACCATCCTCTATAATGGTGAAGTCATATAACAACCCGGCCTGTGCCTTTGCTATAATACTCTTCAGCTGCTCGTCCTGGTGTTGTGCCTCTCAAATCCTGTCCATTAATTCGGACTGAATCTGCATACCGATTATTTGCATCTCGGCTCCTGTAATGACGATCTCGATACCCAAACTCTCGGCCTTGACTTGCTCAAAGCATCCACAACGACGTTGGCTTTTCCCGGGTGATACTATAGAGCAATATCAAAGTCACTCATCAGCTCTAGCCATCTGCTCAGTCTCATGTTCAACTCCTTTTGTGTGAAGATGCACTTCAAGCTTTTGTGGTCAGTGAAGATTTTCACTCGCTCTCCATACAAGTAATGTCTCCACAACTTCAAGATCACAGCTGCCAACTCTAGGTCGTAGGTGGGATAGCTCTTCTCATGCGGCCGCTGTTGTCGGTACGCATAGGCTATCACTCTCTTGTTCTGCTCTAGAACACATCCCAATCCCTTACCTGAGGTGCCACTATAAATGGCATAACCACCTGATCCCGATGGCAACGTCAAAATAGGGGTTGTCGTCAGCCTCCTCTTCAACTCATCGAACGCAGCCTGGCAGTCCTCTGTCCATACGAACTCTACATCCTTCCGAGTAAGCCTAGTCATCGACTCCGCAATCCGTGCCAAGTCCTGCACGAACTTCTGATAATACCCTGCCAATCCCAAGAAGCTTCGTATATCTACCACAGTAGTCGGGGTAGTCCAAGATTCCACATCAGTAATCTTCTTTGGATCGACGGATATACCGTCACCTATCACCACGTGTCCAAGGAACTCCACCTTGTCCAAGAAAAACTCGTATTTCAAGAGTTTTTCGTTGAGCTGCTCCTGCCTGAGGGTCTCCAGCACAATCCTCAGATGCTGCTCATGCTCCTCCGGTGTTTTCGAATAGATGTGTATGTCATCGATAAATACCACTATGAACTTGTCAAGGTATGAATGGAATACCTTGTTCATCAAGTTCATAAAGACTGTCGGGGCATTAGTCAACCCGAACGACATTACCATAAACTCGTACTGTCCGTACTTGGTCCGAAAGGCTGTCTTCGGTATATCCTCCTTCACCTTCAACTGATGATAGCCCGACTTCAAATCAATCTTCGAGAATATCCGTGCGCCAGGCAACTGATCGAAGAGATCATCAATCCTTGGCAACGGGTACTTGTTCTTTATGGTAATATTATTCAACGCCCGGTAATCGATGCACATTCGTACCGTACCATCCTTCTTTGGCACAAAAAGAACATGAGGGATCCCCATTGTGACAAACTCGATCTGATGAACCCCTTCACTAGCAATTCATCAAGTTGCTTCTTCAACTCTCATGCCTCCTTGTTGTTGATCCAATAAACTGGTTGTGCCGTCGGTTATACGCCTGGCACCAGATCAGTAACGAACTCGATATCCCTATCAGGCAACAAACCCGGCAAATCATCAGGAAAGACGTCAAGGAATTCCGTGATGATGGGATGCGATATCTCCTTCTCCTCAATCATAGCTCCGCAAATAGTCTCGCTATGCTGCTCCACTGCTTCTCTAGTGAATTCGAATACAGACTTTCCTGGAGGACTGAATATAACACATCCTCGGTGGCAGTCTATACTGGCATGATTCTTACTCAACTAATCCATTTCGAAAACGATATTGAAACTCGGTAGTGGCATTATGAGTAAGTTGGCGCATAATTCTCTACCTTCCAAGGTGATGCGATACCCCATGCAGATATCCTTGACTAGGATAGCGCCTCCGTCCATCATAATTTTGCAACTACCATCTAAGGGTTTAGATACTATGCTATGCTTGAACATAAAAGCTACAGTAATAAAACTTTGGGATGCACCAGAATCGAGCAAAGCTATAGCTGAAAAAGATTCTAGTAGTATAGAACCTGCTATCACATCTGTGGTAGGCTCGGTCTCCTCGACAGCCATGGCAAAAGCTCTGCCCGGCTGGGGTGCTCCTCTCTGCTGGTGTTGGACGAACCGCTGCTGCTGAGTGGGGAGTGGTGGACCTCGTGGCTGTGGAACTGTTGGTGGTCTAGCTGGTCCTTTTTGTGCGGGTACCGTCTCACGTCCTGGCCGATTAGGGACCAATACGTAGTCCTTCAGCTGGTGCGAGGGCGATCACACTATAAACATGCTCCGAGCCTCTTCCTGTAGTCTTCCCAGACATGTCCGATCCTCCCGCAGTGAGTACATTGCAGGGCCTGCTGTAACCGCCTCTGGGCTGCAGTTGTAGAAGCATGAAAAAATTTCAGCAATAAAGCTCTATATGCCCAAAGCCAGTGAAGCTCTATGCGCCCAGCCAGTCAAACTCTATGGGCCCAAGCCAGTGAAGCTCTATGCGCCCAGCCAGTCAAGCTCCATGCGCCCAGCCAGTCAAGCTCCATGCGCCCAGCCAGTGAAGCTCTATGCGCCCAGCTAGGGAAGCTCCATGCGCCCAAGACTAGCTTCCCCAAAAGGAGGGCGCATAGCCTGAGACATGGCTATGCGCCCAAGCCTGACTCGGTCAAAGCCATGATCAAAATGTGCAGCGAAGCACACGGCCACGTCAGTCTCCACGAGCAGTCGTGCACCGAAGCATGCAGCCACGTCAACACCACGACCAACCCACGATCTCGCAGCCTGCATGCGCCCACATGAAAACCAGTGTGTTTCCTTCATGTTGACGCATAACATCATTTCAGCTCAAGAACGACTATAAAAGGGGGTCTCATCCCTCTCCAAAACACAGAACGGAGAGCATTTTCAAGAGCCAAATTGCTGCACTTCTTGCCAGTGAGCCGAGAGTTAGCAATTTTCTTATGTTTTCTCCCACTTTTGTAATCGGAGTGTCAACGGAGTAAAGGAGCAACTGTCGCTCGATCTCCATCGTCCCATTCCCAGAATTCTTTTTTGTACTCGGGGATTCTCAGAAGGATCTCTCAGGCGTACTCGATTTGTGGTTCCTTGCGCCAATAAAGAAAAGACAACGTTTTCTTCATTTTTGTGTGTCCACAAAAATGGCGACTCTGCTGGGGACTACATTTTTCTCTGACGAGAAGGTGGTGACGCAATCCGATACCAACAAAGTGGGGAGCACTCAGAAGATGCTGGTCGTAAAGTTCGATCAGCAGGCGTTCGAAGAGATGCTCTCGAGGGATGGCTTTACTCCCTCAAAACCAGCGAAGCAAAACAAGTCTCGCAAGACTTGGCTTCCGAAGGCTCGCTGTGCATATCCTGCTAGCGTCATAGCAGATATGCAACTGGAGGACTCTGTCACATGGGCACATGACTCTGCCACAGAAGTTCCCCGAATGGAGAAGGCTCACACCGTTCCGGGCTCTACTAGCCCAGTGACTTCTTCCCTGCACAACCAACAACAGGGTGTTCAACACCCGAGACTTTGCAAAGGAAAACACTACGATGCCAAGAATCGGGGTGTGCGACACTCTGGCCAAACCCGGCGAGGCTCACAAACGAAGGAGGCGAAACGGGAAGAAAACAGCGCTGCTCCACCAAGCATGCGCCCAAAGCCATGCGCCCAAGGGAGTGTTTGGGCGCATAGCCCCAACCAGAACACTTTTGTCTTCAGCAGGCTGGACATCCAGGGTCATGCGCCCAAGGCTATGCGCCCAGGCTCTCTGGATCCATACTATGCGCCCATATCAAGGAGGCGCAGACATGCTGTCAAGGAGCATGCGCCCAAGGCCAGTCTCCAAGGCCTATGCGCCTACAACAAAAAGACAAGCCCCAACGCGTATAGCACGGGGCTGTCTTCAAGGACATCACAGAACTTAAATGTGGGGGTTGCCCATGCACGTGAACTAAGTCTGGATGCACCTACTCTTCTTACGAACCCGCATGCAAAGCTCGGCGATGCATGCAACATGGGTTGTAACGCAAAACTCCCTTTCGCTGACTTGCGCGACATGATAAATCATAAGCGTAAAGCGAGGGAGGACATAACAATTCATAGTGCACATCCGTGCACCAGTATTGTTATCAACTGTTGTTGCTCCAAGGCAACAAGAGTGCCTCAGAGAAAGTCCGTGTTTCGACGGCTGCACTTTTCTGACGACGAAAAGCCACTGTGTTTCATCCAACATGGCTTCATGGGTCCCCCTTACGGAAGCACCAATCAAAGACGGTGGACCACCAACCCAACTTTCTCTCTCAGCTCTGCGAGAAGAAGAAGAAGTCTACCAACAGATGGCAAGCAGGCTGTCACATCTGAAGGAGTTTATATGGGTACTCGGTCAAAGGCAAGGTTCCGTATGGACGACGAAGAATCCCAAGCTGGGGGTAGTATTCCCTCAGAGTCTGAAGCGGATGACCTCCACACTGGGGGTAGCCTTCCAGAGGACGATGATCCCTCTGAATCCGATGGCGACTATCTACCTCCTCTACCGGAAGATGAAGGACTTGTCCACTCGGAGACAGATAGTATCAGCACCAGTTGTACTGTTTCCTCTGTTCATCCTCGCATGTTATCTACATACATAGCGGACAAAGAAAGACCTGAAGAAGCCAATGATCAGACCAGCAAACGGCTAGAGGGTCTTGAAACAGCATTCGCTAAGATCACTGGTATGCTTACCAGTATCATGACGGTTCAAGCTGCTGGGGATGTTCCTCCACCTCAACAAAACGTCTCGGCCCACGCTAGTCCGGCTCATAGCAACCCTCCTTCACTGCAAAAGGAGCATCATTCCGTTACGCCTCCTCCAAATCTTGCAAATGCTGGGGGTGGTCCTTCGCCAACGACGCCTGACAACCGTTCAGCAGTCGTTTCCCAACACCTGCTCAATCAACAGGATGCAATTGATTCCCTGGTCGCTCGTCTCGACACCATCTCACACAAAGACGAGCTTCAGAAGAGATATCCCCCCGAGTGGGAGAATGTCACTTGTCCTCCCAACTACAAGCCGCTGACGCTGAATTCATTTGACGGGTTGACTTCTCCTCGTCAGCACATGACGTACTTCAACACGCAGACTCTGCACTTGCCCAGAGACGATCCGTTCTTGTCGAAGCTGTTTATTAGCACCTTGCAGGGGATAACTTTCGAATGGTTCTGCAGTCTGCCTGACGGATGTATCAATTCATTCAAAGACTTGGAGAGGTTGTTCCTCAACAGGTTTTACGAGAGTGGCATGCATGTTAGTATGTCCACCCTCATCGAGACCAAGCAAAGGAGGACAGAGTCTGTCATCGCCTTCATCGAACGCTTCAGGCGGCTAGCACTGAAGATGCCCTTCGGCATACCAGACTCAGAACTTATGGATACTTGTCGACATAACTTCCTTCCTACAGTGAAGTTTTGTCTGGGTATACATAAGTATGATACATGGCCCGCTTTCATTGGGGCCGCTGATGCTACTGAGAACGACGTTCCTAACCTAGAACTACTGGGGTTGAAAACACGCAAATCCGAAGACAAGGGCAAGCATCCTCAAACTATCCATGTTCGTGGGAGTAAAGGAAAAGAAGTCCTGAAGGTCGACACATCCAAAGGAGCTTCCAATTCACAGGGCGCCTCCGACAAGCCTAAGGAGACCTTCTCCTTTGACGAAGATGATGTCATTACTATCTTTCACACATTGACGAAGGGTAATAAGTTGACATTGCCTCCACCACGACGTCCTGTAGAGGCAAGCCAACTCAACGATCCCAAGTACTGTCTCTATCATAGTACGTGCAGCACTCCACCAAGGACTGCATCGTCCTGAAGAAGAAGATACAACAGCTTATCGACAGCCAAGTGATCAACCTCGAAGCTGAAGACAAGGTCGTATCTTCTAACATGATCTCTCTTCAGTTTGGCGACTTTCCTCCCACAGAAGTCCCAGACGGCGTGGTCCCGATTCCCAAGGCAATAATGGAAGTCGTCAACCTACCGCCAGCTCACAACTCGACCTTGGTCCCACTCACGACTGAACGTGGTGAGATCATGTGGGTCCATCCGGACCTTATGCAAGAAGTGACGCAGGGGGTAGTACCTCCCAAAGCAAAAGGGGGCAAGAAGTACAAGTCATGCCATATGGTATCCTCTCCCATCTACGAGGTTCTATCTGGCGAGACGCAATCGGGGAAGACTTATCTTCGGACGTACGATCCCGCACAAGAAGAAGCAGTACCTCCTCAAGCTCATGCTGCCCCCACAAGCTCAGAAGCCGGCCCGTCTAAGCCTCCAACTACGGACAAAGCCAAGCAGAAGGAGACGCGGTTTGACAAGTCTCTGAAGGCGCCAGCTCCCGAAGGCATGGATCGGCCCTACAACTTTGACATACTGGCTCAGCTAGCCAATACACCTGCCAGGTTGTCTCTGTTCGATCTATTGCGACTCTCCAAAGAAACGCGGAAGGCTTTAAGTGAGGCATTACTACATGCCGACTCTTACCTCGCTGAATTCAAAGCCCCCGCTGAAGATCCTGTCTCATGTCCCCACTGCCAAAGTACTATGGAAGTAGTGCCCAATATCACCTTTTCAAAGGAGGACATGCTACTCAAAAATAATCGTCATAATAGACCCCTGTACTATACAGGGTATAACGGGACGATCAAGGTGGACCGCATGCACATCGATCCAGGATCCTCCCTCAGCATCATTCCTAGAAATTTGCTTCAAATTCTGGGAATCCCTCTGCACAAGCTATCTGCAACCAACACAACTATCATGGCTTTCAATGCTGGTCGAAGCCACCCGCTGGGCAAGATCCGTCTCAAATGCCAGATCGGTGATCTCCGAACGGAGGTTTCCTGCTATGTGATCGATGCCAACGTATCCTACAACGTCTTGTTGGGACGTCCATGGATACACGAGAACATGATCGTTCCTTCCACACTTCACCAGTGCTTCAAGTACGTCAACAGTGACGGTGTCGTGAAGACGGAATTTGCTGATGTCGATCCTTTTAAGGGCATCGAAGCTTACTATGGGGATTCGGTACTTTACCAATCTCAGCCCCCCAAGGATGACGGAAACGAAGCTGACAATGAAGCTGAAGCAAGTCCATCCTCCAATAATGGTCCCCTGATTATCCGAGTCAAAGGACGTACTACTCCAAAATATACTCCGAAGCCTCTCACAATCTGGGTGAAAAAGAAGAACCCTGACAAGGTCAAACCATTGACCATCACTCTCAGCAAGACACCCCGGGAGGAACCTACTGATGCCCGTCCTCCCAATCCTGAAGAATTACCCTACGTGGTGAACTCGGCCAAGGCTGTGGCTCCTCTTCCAGATGATGATCCTCTCAATGAGTATATCAATGCTCATAATAATGTACCTTCAGCGGATGATGTTATCCCTGAAGAAGAACTTGCGTATTTCCTTAGTAAAGGTTTATCTTTGAATTACTCCGATGTCTATCAATCTGTAAACCACTACATAGATACGATATACGCTCTAGAGAACGGCATAGGACCACACCTCTGCATGCCGGTCACGACGCCTCACCTGCGGGAGAAAGTTTACCCAGAAGATATCCTCTACTTCATCGTTCCAATCAGAAAGAAGGATGAAGAACTAATCATCTTCGGTTGTATAATTGGCGAGAGAAAATTCGTTCCAGACTCTACTTCTCCCAAGCACAACACAAACGCTGACTATGACTCTGGAAAAATGCAATTTTTCCGGTGTAGTTGGCAGGCCAAGAATATCATCCAGAACATGGGATATGACATCAAAAGCGACAAAGGGCTAAATTACGGCTGAGGACGACGGTTGCCAATACGACACTTTGCTCCTCCCGACAAATCCGAGAACTACTATCAATGAAACGGTATTGGTTTGGGTTATGTCACTCCTCCAACAACTCCCGAAAGATCAGATGATAAAGCAGATCGTTGTTCTCGTTCTTTTGATTCCTCTCTGGGACTCAGACTCCAGCATTGGCGACATATTCAAGACAACTCTGTCCGTCAACATGGTTTCCGTTGACCAAATTGCAGACGATGACCAATCAAACGAGATTGAACAATGGGCTCAAAAGATGGATACTATGTGGGAGCTGCGCTTCGAACAACGTGAACCACCTACCGAAGACGAAGTCATCCAAGTCAATCTAGGAGATGAAGCATCTTTCAAACCAATCTTCATCAGCAAAAGTCTATCTGACAACGAACGCCAATCTCTTATACAGCTTATAAGAGAATACATCGACGTCTTCGCATGGAGCTATGAAGACATGCCAGGCTTAGACCCTAAAGTCGCCATGCACCGCCTGAATATTTCGTCTAAAGCTAAGCCGGTGAAGCAGCAACAACGACGATTCCGACCAGACGTCATGGAAGCCATCGAGAATGAAGTCAAGAAGATCATTGCCAGTGGATTCATTCGCGAAGAACAACACCCAGACTGGGTTGCCAACATCGTCCCAGTCATGAAAAAGAACGGCAAAGTTCGAGTCTGTATCGACTACCGTGATTTGAACTCTGCATGCCCGAAGGACGAGTTCCCTCTACCGATCACCGACGTAATGATCGACAATACTTGCGACTTCGAACAAATGTCCTTCATGGATGGGTTCTCAGGCTATAACCAGATCAAGATGTTCCCCGACGACGAGAAGCACACATCTTTTCGAACACCGTTGGGGGTATACTGTTATACGGTGATGCCCTTCGGATTGAAGAATGCAGGGGCGACATACCAGCGAGCCATGAACACAATTTTTCGCGATCATTTGCGCAAAACTGTGGAGTGCTACGTAGATGATATCGCAGTTAAAAGTCGTCTCAAGGACAACCACCTCCAAGACTTGAGAACGGTGTTCGAACTAATGCGTGCACACCAACTCAAGATAAATCCAACCAAGTCTTTTCTGGGAGTCTCCAGTGGCAAGTTTCTTGGTTTCGTCATCACTTCAAAGGGTATACATCTGGACCCGAAGAAAGTGAAGGCTATCCTCGATATGCATGCTCCAAGAAACCTCAAAGAGCTACGCGGACTACAAGGAAGGCTAGCCTACATCAAACGATTCATTTCGAACCTCTCTGGAAGGTGTCAACCATTAACTCAGCTCATGAAGAAAGGCGTATCTTTCGTCTGAACTGAACAATGTCAACGCACATTCGACGACATCAAGGCGTATCTTACAAGCCCTCCAGTATTGGTAGCTCCAATAATGGGGAAGCCCTTCTTACTATGTCCGTGCTATAGACCATTCTCTTGGCGCCCTATTAGCTCAGAAGAATGAAGGCGGCCATGAACAGGCAATCTACTACCTCAACCACACAATGGTGGGTGCCGAACACAGATACACACCAGTAGAGAAGGAATGTCTTGCACTAGTATTTGCCATCCAGAAGACATGCCACTATGTGTCTGGGCAGACTATCCACATTATATCTAAAGTCAACCCTCTCAGAATACTCATGACTAAACCGGGCTCTCTCAATTCCCGTTTAGCTACATAGGCAATGCTGTTGACTCCATACGATATGATCTTCGTTCCTCAGAAGGCAGTAAAAGGCCAAGCATTACCTGATTTCCTAGCAGCTCATCCGGTGCCAGAATCGTCCAAACTCTACGACGAAATCTCCGACGAAGTGGTGGAGTCTAACACTGCAACTGAAGAAATCCCCATTTGGCGAATGTTCTTTAACAGCGCATCAAGAACAGGACCCAAAGAAAATATCGTGGCTGGAGTAGGTGTCGTACTCGTGTCACCTGATCATCTGGTTATACACCGTGCATATTCTCTCGTGGAACCATGCACCAACAACGTGGCCGAATATAATACTCTATTAATCGGCCTACAACTGGCAAAGCAACTGGGAGTTGACTATCTAGAAGCTTACGACGATTCCAAGCTAATAGTTAGTCAGGTCCGAGGGGATTATGAAGTTCGCCACGAAGATCTCATCCCCTACCACAGAGCAACAATCGAGTTGGCGTCTACTTTTGCTGGATTCTTCATCGAGCACGTGCCCCGACTACAGAATATAGAAGCAGATGCTCTAGCCGATCTCGCTGCTTCCTTGACCGTTCCAACCAATACTCAGTAGTCGTTCACAGTGTCTGGTCGAGAACTATTCTATGTGAAAAATGCCTTGCATATTCATCACAGTTACGCAGCGGAAACAAACGTCGATGTCAAAGATTAGAGATTTTCCTTCATAGACTACGCTGTCTATGGAATCCTCCCCGAGGACCCGAAGGAAGCAGTATCCATCCAAAGGCGATCCCTCATATTTTACTACGACACAGCTACCAAGATGCTGTACCGACGCTCTTACGACGGGCTACTGTTACGATGCTTATCAGACACAGAAGCCAAACCTGCACTCCGAGAGGCTCACGATGGAGTTTGTGGTGCACATCAACCAGGTCCCAAATTACAAGATCGCCTCAAACGAATGGGTTATTACTGGCCCACAATGATAGCAGATGTTGTTGAATATGCGAAAAAGTGTAGAGCTTGTCAGTTCCACGCCGATTTCATTCATCAATCTTCGGAGTTTCTACACCCGACGGCAGTATCTTGACCGTTTGAAGCCTGGGACATGGACGTCATAGGACCAATCAGCCCGCCATCCTCCAAAGGACATCGGTTCATCCTAGCTATAACCGATTACTTCTCCAAATGGACGGAAGCTATACCGCTCACCGAAGTGAAGACGTCAAACGTGATCAGTTTCATCAAACATCACGTCATCTAACGCTTCGGCCTACCTCGCAGGATCATCCATGATAATGGTCCACAGTTCGCAAGCCATGCGTTCTATCGGTTCTGTGATAGGAACCGAATCCAGAACATAGCCTCTACTGCCTACAATCCAGCAGCTAACGGGCTAGCAGAAGCCTTCAACAAAACCATCATAAAACTTCTCAAGAAGTTCGTGTCTTCAAACAAGCGCGATTGGAACGAGAAGCTCGGCGAATGCCTATGGGCCTATCGTACAACGGTCCGAACTCCAACAGGCAGTACGCCATTCTCTCTGGTTTATGGGAGCGAAGCAGTCCTTCCCCTAGAAATCCAGATTCCTTCTTTTCGAGTACTACCGAAGAAAGCTACCGTCTGCGACTCCAGGAGCTCGAAGCGCTAGACGAAAAATGCTTGTTAGCTCAGCAGCGCATTGAGCTATACCAAGCACGCCTTTCCAGAGCCTTCAATAAAAAAGTGAAGGAAAGGATCTTCCAAGTCGACGATCTGGTCTTAGCAGTGAGAAGACCAATGGTCATGATGCACAAAACAAAAGGAAAATTCCAGCCTAAATGGGAAGGTCCTTTCGTCATAGAATCGGTGTATTCTAACGATGCGTACCGGCTAGCCAAGCCTGATGGTAACTTGCTCATGATGCCTATCAATGGCAAGTTCCTGAAGAAATACTATGTGTAACCTCTTTTACATAATGTTCACATATGTTCAGTCATGTAAATGTACAATACGATGTTTATATGGTTCGAAAAACTATCTAACTATTTTTCGTATTTCAAGAGTCTTGAATACGCCCTGGATAATAGGTCCTCTAAAACCAGTGGAATCATTTCCGTTTATGACTCCGTCCAAACTCGGTTTGACGAAAACAAGTCACGCCCCTATTACCTCTGAATTGTTTTCTGATAATTATTTCCCCAGTGGAATAATTAAATGTTTTGCCACGTCCACATAACCTCTGAGCAAAGCAGTCATCAAGGATAGTCACGTCCATATTACCTCTGAATTATCCACTCCCCCTAATGCTATATATCTTTCCACGTCCATATTACCTCTGGTCAGATATAGAACATCCTCTGCTATTACGTCCATATTACCTCTACTAGCAACTTCGTTCAACTTATTATCTATATTCGAATAACTTGAATATAAAACGGATAATAGGTCCACATAAAAATTCCCCAGCGGAATACCCACCAGAAATATCCCTGCTACGTCCACATTACCTCTAGCATCGATATTTCACAAAACCACATTCACTTCTGAAAAGATTCTTTATTTTGTACGTGAACGTCTATCAAAAGACGGAAAAAGGGTACAAGAACCGTGACGGCTAGAAAAAAGAGTTACAAAATCTACGGGATACACAGGCGATTGATGTTGTCCCTTAGAGCCGCAATCTCAGCCTCAGATTTCACAGAAGCTCGGCGCCATGCCTCTTCTTGACGAGCGGCTTCATCTTCAAAGAGGATCAGACTCTGATGCTCCCCCTCCAACTTCGCCAGCTGTTCTTCTAAACGGACAGAAGTGGTGGCAGTCATGGCAGCCTGGGACAAATAATCCTCATGTTCAGATGTCGTCGCCCTCAAGTCGGCTTCCAGCTGGACGATCTCGTTCTTGATCTGCGCAATGTGATTGTACTTCTCAGTGATCTGCGCAGCTAGTCTGTTCTTCGAGGCAGCATGTGCCTCACTTGCAGCATTGAACTGGCCATACTGGTCAGCCAGCTCGCCAATCTCCTGAACGAGGACGTCCTTCCTTACCTGGAAGGTAGCCTTCTCCTCCGCAAGAGCCGTCACCAAAGCCTCGTCCTCTGCGTGGAACAGCGACGTCGGGCTCCACTATTTGGCATCCCGGAACCTGGCCACCTGACCCTCCAGGTCGTTCAGAACTTTCCTCAGAGCGTTGGCCCGCTCTTCATAGCCGGCAATGCTCTCGAGGGCCGCCACCTGACATTCGGCAACAGCCTTCACAGGGCCGAAGGCAGCATTTCGATTCAGGACTTCAGGAAGCTTCACTTTCAGTACAGAGTAGAAAGCTCTGACGACTTCCTGGGCCATCTCCTCATCTTCGGTGGAGGTCGTCGGAGAAGAAGCTTGGAAAGTCTCTTCCACTTCAGGAAGGAGTACCTGACAAGAAGCCAAACTTGACAAAAAAAAAATCCATCTCACCAAAAACTACTCCTGATTATCATGTGTCACGTCCATATTACCTCTGATACCGATAGTCTTCCGACTTAACGCCTATACCCAACCCGGGATAAAAGACACGGTGTCAAGATCACAAAACCTATCACGACCATGTTACCTCTGTTGGGTTTTGTTTCAAATCTATTATCCGCACCGCCGGTGTGCCAAAGGGTAATAGGTCCACGAAAGTATCATTCTAATCTATTTGCTCGCATTTCCGGATGCACAAAGGGGCAATAGGTCCAAACAAAAAAAGAGAGAGGGGGGTCCCCCAGCGGGATACCCTTTACATAAATGATGTATTTTGCTCTCTAATACAAGCATCACAGATACCACAAGCAAAGAATGGAGCGAATGTATTCTGTTTATTCAAAATCAGTCGCATTCACAGGACTACACCTCATGAGCAAAACAAAAAGTTCTTCATCTCTTCATCCGGGCAAGAAGTAGAGGATTACATCTGATGTCCAAAAGAAGTAAAACATAAAGCTAAAGACAGACAGAAATACCGAGACAGAATACGAACATTTATGGGAACCCACGAATCCTAGTTGTGGTGAGGCATATACCATTCCCTCAACCATTTCGCACATGAAGGATCCATTTGATCAAGGTCCTCGGCTGGGGCAGGAAGGTCAGAACTCCCAGTACTACTACTACTCTCAGGCTTGTGCTCCTCCTTTACAACAGCTTCAATCTTTGGAGTAATTCCCTCCCCGATGGGCGTCAGCTCTTCTTTTTCCTCAATTTTTGGTACCACCTCCTCCTTGATGAACGGTGACTCTTATTTGATGAAAGGATGCAGCATCTCCCCCTTCACAACAGTCTCAGCCTTCGGCATGGATACTGCAAGAGTCAAAGACGGAAGAGAAAGTCAGACTCATAAATCCGCAGAAAAAACTAAGTTCTGAAAGGCTTTTATGCGTCCAAAGGGCTATGCGCCCAAAGGGATATGCGCCCAAAGGGATATGCGCCCAAAACAAGACATGGGGGCGCATAACACACGAACAGTACGTGGACGCATAACATGCCACAGCTTAGAGGGCGCATAACATGGCAACACGTGGGCGCATAGCACACCACAGTGTTGGCGCATGACTTCTGTGGGCGCATAATGATGCTCACGGAAGTATGTTGCCTTAGGCACAAGCGCCCCGGCAGAAGAAAAGTCCGAACGTCGCAAATTAACGCTCGAGACTTTGTTTTTTGAAGCATACCCTCACCAGAATCGGGTCCTGGACTGCCGAGGACGCTGCCGCAGGAGGAGAGCCACTCGGCACAGCACCCTTGCCTTTCGCGGATCTCTTGGCGATCTTGGGAGACATGGTTCTCAAAGAAAGAAGATGAAGAGTTTTCTGAAAAATTCAAAGAGAAGGAAATAATGAGCTTTCTCTCTCCTTCAGGACCTATTTATAGGCACGGGCCACTTCCTATGTGCCCACTTGCTTATGCGTCCATGCGCCTATTGCATTGTATGCGCCCACGTGAAGAATCAGCTTCCTGCACACTATGTGACTGTCACTTGCTGACGTGGACGACGTATGAAGGATGGACCGCTTCAAATTCTACTCCGATGAATCTGTCAGTTCGGATTTCGAGGAAGATCTCAACAGTCGTATCTCTCTGACAGGCTGGCCAAACACTATGCGCCCAAGGAGAGAGCCGCGCTATGCGCCCATTGCAACACGAGAAGACGATCCGTGCTTCTTTCAAAGTATTTCGAACTTGTTCAAGTATCGAAAACTTTGAAGGGGGTCTTGTAGAAGCATGAAAAATTTTCAGCAATAAAGCTCTATGCGCCGAAAGCCAGTGAAGCTCTATACGCTCAGCCAGTCAAACTCCATGCGCCCAAGCCAGAGAAGCTTTATGCGTCCAGTCAGTCAAGCTCCATGCGCCCAGCCAGTGAAGCTCTATGCGCCCAGCCAGTGAAGCTCCATGCGCCCAATACTAGCTTCCCCAAAAGGAGGGCGCATAGCCTGAGACATGGCTATGCACCCAAGCCTGACTCGGTCAAAGCCATGATCAAAATGTGCAGCGAAGCACACGGCCACGTCAGTCTCCACGAGCAGTCGTGCACCGAAGCATGCGGCCACGTCAACACCACGACCAACCCACGATCTCGCAGCCTGCATGCGCCTACACCCTATGCGCCCAAGGCAGGACTATGCGCCCACATGAAAACCAGTGTGTTTCCTTCATGTGGGCGCATAACATCATTCCAACTCAAGAACGACTATAAAATGGGGTCTCATCCCTCTCCAAAACACAGAACGGAGAGCATTTTCAAAGTCAAATTGCTGCACTTCTTGCCAGTGAGCCGAGAGTTAGCAATTTTCTTAGATTTTCTCCGACTTTTGTAATCGGAGTGTCAACGGAGTAAAGGAGCAATTGTCGCTCGATCTCCATCGTCCCATTCCCAGAATTTTTTTTTGTACTCGGGGATCCTCAGCGCAGGATCTCTCAGGCGTACTCGATTTGTGGTTCCTTGCGCCAATAAAGAAAAGACAGTGTTTTCTTCTTCTTTTTTGTGTGTGTCCGCAGCAGTGTCTGAGCTTTAGCAGGAGCTCGGTTCTGCTGAAGTGCTGGAGCTTTACTAGCAGGATAGAACTGTTGCTGCTGATGCTGAAAGGTCCTCGACAGGAATTGGGGGCGCTTCACCGGTGCTATCTGGTTACTACCTCCTCCGAATGCATCTCGGTTCCTCTTCGGTCTGTATCCCCTCTCTTCTTCTACTACTTGGGCAATCTTCAGTATATCCTCGTAAGTAGTGTCTCGACTGGTGGCGATAGCTAAGCGAATCTCGTACGATAATCCCTTCCTGAATCTTTGGGCCTTGTCTTCTGGGGTGCTGATCATGCTCTCTACGAAGCGGCTGAGGGGGAAGAATTTTGAGGTGTACTCGTCGACGGTGAGGTTTTCCTGCTCCAGATGCTCGAACTGACTCACCAATGCCTCTCGAGCTACATCGGGATAGAATTTTTTCTTGAATAGCTGTTTGAACTCTTCCCAAGTCACGTCCGGTGTACAAAGTCGTGGCTCGTCTCTATACTATGTTTGCGCGATGTCGAAGAGCTGCGCACTGACTGACTTGATCTTCAGGTCTTCCGGAACTCGGACCATCTGCAGATATCGCTCCACGTTCTCTAACCACTCATCAGCATAGAGAATCCCCTTTGTCCCATAGAATTCCTTGGGCCTGAGATTCAGGAAGTCCTTGGAACTTCCAGGGTGCTGTTGGGGAGCATCTCGGGTCTGAAGGGCCTCTCTCAAAGTGTCGCGAAAGATGTTGGCTTGCGTCGTCTGGAAAGTGATGAGCTGTTGAAAAATCCTAAGGGGCATAACATTGTCCAGTGCAGGTGGCGACAACAGAACAAGTGTTGGATACATAGCAGATGTTGGATGCATGGTGGGTGTTGGATACATAACAGGTGCTGGATACATGGCAGGTACTGGATAAACAACAGGTGCTGGATGCATGATGGGTGTTGGATACATAACTGGTGTTGGCTGCATGATAGATGTTGGATGTAGAACATGTGATGGATGTAGAACATGTGCTGGTAATGGAATAGGTGTTGGGGACAAAATGGGTGCTGGTGGTGGAGTATGCGGAGGAAACTGTGGAGGTGGTGGGATGTCGACCCTGCGGAACCTCGAAGTTTGTGGTTGTGCTGGGTCGCCTTGATGAGTAAGCTGGCCTCCTTGTGTCGGTGGGGTTCCGTATATGAAAAGTTCGCCTGCAGTCGGTGGGGTGTTCAGGGAAGCTGTTTGCAAAAACAAAAGTTTGGTTACAAACTAAGAAAAGAGTACAAGAGTACAATTGATTTCTGGGGAAGTACAACTGTTGGAATCTGATCAGACGATCACTTTATCCCTTGGATGATGTGATATTGATGACACAAGCCTATGGAGAATGCAATAGCACTTTTTCAGTAGATTATGATCATTAGTGATGCTTTAGAACTGATTTGAAACTCTATTTATAGAGTTCTAAAATAACTGTTTTCTGAGTTGCGCGCACTTCAGGTTGCCCCCCTTCTATCCAGTTGCGCGAATGGTCACTTGAAATGCTGGGGATGCGTGACAACGTTTGAGTGAGATGCGCGTGGTCATGGACAGTGTAGTAGACACGTTCTTCGAGGTTATTGGCATGTGCGCCACATCATCCTGCTTCTGAACAAAAGTTGATCGGGTGGCACTAACACTCTAGGTGACGCGAGCGCGCAACTTGACGTTTGGCACCTTTGACTAGGTCTTTTATGTTATGACAATTGATTCTCGCGCTTCTTGATAATTTGCGCAAGCTATTTGTCAACATTAATTGCATGCTGACAAAATATCCTCGAGCGACGCGTTGCGCGGGATTCGAATAGATTTTTTTCGACTACGAGCTGTGAGAGCTGTCAGTAATGATGGAAGCCGTTACAACTTCTCGAGGATGCTTGCCACGTGGAGCCCGTGCCCCCTGGCTAAGGCGCAACCTGAGATGGCTTAGGCGCAACCTGAGACTGGCGCAACCTAGTGATCTGGTGCCATTTGATATGAATGATTTGTATAAATCTTAACATGAAGTACTAGAATTTCAAATACAATGTGAAATTTGTTCCCAATAATAAGTCATCATATCAAAATTTCCATAATGTTTAACTTGTTTTTCACGCATTACGTCCAATTTTTTGACAGAAAATCAATTTGAAACTAAACTAAAAGAATTACTTACCTCTAATTGTTCATGAAGACGTTTTTGAACCTCCATCTGCAACTGTAGAGCTTCAGCTATCTGCATAACAGGAAGAGATATAGCTTGTTATCTATTTGACTTTGTCTCTCCATCTGATTTGTTATCTATCTGCACGACAGTAATGTAAATAAAACTGAAAATAAACCAAACGGGCCGATTATCACAAAAGGAATTTATATCAGAGATCTGGGACAACTCATATTAGTGGTAAACCAACAATTACCACTTCCAGTTGATGTATGCCCAAGGAACTTTGTGAATGGGCTAATTGAAAATATAAGAACAATATTGTATAGACAAAAAACTTATGACTCCAATAACAGAGGTGAGCCAGCCTTTTTACAGAGCACGGAAGCCTTCTTGCCTATAGACTGTGCTTAACGCATGGAACATTCCTCCATACTGGTACGCTGACTTCTCATTCTACATCGCAAAAAATAGAAGTCTATTCATACGAAAAATAACTGAAATGAAAACTGAATCTAACTTTATTGCCAAGATCTTAAGGCCTCGAATAAAATATCTCTGCAAGTTACTAGAAAATTTACAAAAACTTGAAAATTACTTGGACAATAATCCTTCCTCCAAAACCAAGTAATAAGGACACAATAACATGGAGATGGTGTTAATTTTGGTGTCCTAGTGTATTTTTCAATATTTTGTCGTGTCTGATGTGTCCTTATTACTTGAAAAGAGCAAACAAAATCAAATCTTGAAAATAGCATTCCCACCCTTAGAAGGCGCCTTTGAAGTACTTGTTGTCTGAGCTTCATCCTCTGGACCCATGGAATTGTGTCTGCTTGCAGATGCCTCTGAAGCTGTAATTCACAGTCTCTCATCATCGGACACAATAACCTCATCTTGAAGCTGCAAGTAACAAAGTAAAGTTAATGATGAAAAACCTTGTTATGACTTGAACATGTAAAATTTCTTCCACTATAATAGAGTAATAGACTACAAAACATGGTCTAATTGATGAAAATGGTAGGAGGTTAATTTGAGGTGGTAGGAGGTTAATAGAAGACAAAGTTACGGTTGGAAATGTTAAGATCTAAGAGGAACCAAATCCAGTTCAATTACTAGAACACGAACAAATTTACTGACTCTGTTAACCTGAATATTGAATTGTCAGATATAAAATGCATGGCAAATATTGAACATGAACAATTTATATGGTCTTTTTGCTAAAATTGAATTGTCAAATATAAAATAGTAAATGGAACAATCCTCTGATATTTAGATTCCTTTTAAAGTGTCCATAATAATATGTTTATGGTATCAAGTATCAACATTCTTCATGAGAACTATATCAAACTACATAGCAATGCAAGAAACCTTATTTAAATTATATCTAAAGGTTTCTCAAAGAGGTGAAATTTAAAACTCTGATATGGAACTGCCAAAGCTGCCCCAAAACTCATTTTCGAGCCTTTGTTTCACCACCAGAACTTATAAATATCAAATGTCACGAATAACACCACTAAATTTTAAGAAAGGCCTTTAGATGCCATCCAGATACCACATAAGAGCACTGTTCTAAAAGGCGGTCTAGGCGGCACCTAGGCGCTAGGCCCCTGGTGTCCGCCCGATGTCCGCCTAGGCATCCGCATAGACCCTCCGACGTCCGACTATGCATGTTTTGGAAATTTATGGACTTTTTCTGCAATTTTCAGTAGATTTTTTTGATTTTTTTATTTATTCTTGAACCGCCTAGGCAGGCTAGGCGCTAGGCGGCGGGTGCCCGCCCGACTAGCGCCTAGCGCTTTTCACAACCTTGCATAAGAGTCCTGAACGACACCTTTATATTTATGTGCAAATAAGAAAATTGGTAAAAATGGAAAGAAGAACTCCAATAAGTTATTGCACAAACACATAGCCAACCTGTATACTGCGATGACAAATAAATAAACATTGGATTGGTGATTGAACATACAGATTTAGACTGGGAAAAGGTTGAATTTTCAGCAGTACTTGTTGCTGCATCTATTTGGGCACCAGATGCAGACTCAGAGTCCCTATTTAAATCTTCTTCAATCAATTGAAATTTTTTAAGTCGGTCAATTGAAAGTCACAACGGTTTAAACTAAAACTTCACATATTTATGAAAAATATAGCGATGGTAAACAAATATTTCATGCTTACAGACGCTTATTCAACAGAAACAATCCCATGAAGATTCACCCAGATTTTTACTTTGAATGAGTTCGTTATCGAGCAATTCATCCTAATCCTAGGTAAGAAACTGCAAGGAAACTACCAATACAATAAAATAAAGCAATGCACACTATTGTGAAATAGCTTTAACAGTTGCAACTTGGTCTTTCAAACTTCAATTAATAGTGCATGCTCAGAGAACACCAGACTATAGATGGTACAGGGAACTTGATTAAAATAAATGAGCAAGCTTCGAGTAGGAAAAGGACAAGTTGTTAGTATTTGATACCTAATGTAAAGACAAAAATATGATCAAAGGGAAGATATGACACAGCTGTTTAAGGTTAAAATTGATAAGGGGGAATTTGAACATATGGCATTATACATTGATGGAGGTTCATTATGATATTATCAAGGATTTCGTGGAGGCTCATTCTGATATTATCAGGAGGATCAACTAGGACTATTAAATATACACCCTATGGCAGGAAGCAGGCTGGGGCCTACATGTAGGCATCCTATGGCTCTCCATGTGGATGATATCAGAATAACACATCACTTGTGAGTGACGGCATAGAAAGCCACCCTTGCCAACTTATGGTGAACACAATATAACATGTCACTACCAAGGGATGCCCAACGTGTATTCTGTAAAAATTCATTCCATAGAGATCCAATAATCTTTTAATGTGGTTATCGGCTGCTATAACACAACCCTCCTATCTAGGATCCAAAGTTGCAGTAAAAATATAAGACAGTAAGCACAATATGGGTGGAATTATATTACTAGTTCCATATACAAGCATCTCTTTTACAGAGTAAAGAGAAGCACTGTAATCTTGGAACATGGTCAAATAAGAAACAAAGGGAGGTACATAAATTATAATTTAAAAAGGTCAAGAACTGCAGGAATTAGTAGCGAGTCATGAACAAAAGGGGCACAACTTGTAGATACCAATAGTAAAAGAAAAGAGACATTTCTACAAAAACAGCACTACCCGATTAAAGATCAACTCACCTGCACATCATTATGCCTTGTCAAGCTAAATATTGACTCCTTGAAACTATATTGAGAGATCAAGAGGAAAAAAGAACCCATTGAGCATCAAAACTGAAACAGGTCTAGAGCTGAAGATAGCAATTTTAGGAAAACATACAAGTAGTAAACGTATATCACATTACGGTATATGATATATCATATTATGATCTAGAATATTACGCCACCATATTGAGGGTCCAACATGCCCAGATTTCAGTCCAGAATCAACTCAAATATCAACATGCCCATATTTTAGTCCATGTGTAGAATTAATAATTCAAAACCAACACAATAAACAAAGCACAAAAATGCATAATGTTTGTCATCACAAGAAGAAAGAATGCTACTAAAGATGTTACATAAGCAGTAAATATCCTTGGCTGTAAGAATTGAGGCAGTTCTTTATTCCATATAAATCAATAAGAGGATAAGAGCAAAAATGTCCCTCACTTGTCTTTCAAACAAGTCAAGTAGCATTGATGAAGAAAGCTAATAACATGTGGAGTTTCAACCAGAATTGTAGTACCAAAGCTTATTACATCAATACAATATACACAGTAGCTTCGCCTTGTGCAAAATTCACATGTGAGTACACCTAATGAAACATTTCAATTTCAACATTGTAAACTGTATTGGATGGTTCTCAATATCTTCTAGTATTTGATAGAACAAAAGGACTTCTATGAATCAGATGCTATTATTGTGAAATGAAAATCACCAAGCAACCTTTGAAGGGGGGTTAAATAGATTTTAAGGCAATTAAGCACTGATTTACTGTTAAAGCTAAATTATCATAATAATATTCAAAAAAGAAAATAGTAAAGGAAGTGACAAAATAATTCAGACAAGGAATATAGCCTGAATTGAGATTATATTGAAGGATCAATTCAGTTGTGCGGATGCCACTAATCACTTCTACTCACTACAAAAATAACTTGCCACTTGCCACATGAATGTATACATTTCTACCTTGCCCATTCATTATTTCAACCAACTTGCTACACAAATGTACGGGTACAGTTCTGCTTGCCTTAGTCATATATTTTGACATTTCACACATATCTTATATCCGCACAAAGGAGTACAATAGCAAAACTCATGGAAACGAGAAGACGTGAAACAACTAAATAAAGAAGAAATTCACCATGAGAACAATAATCATGTACTGGAGGAGGTTTGACTTATCCATATCTCCCTCTCAATGAGATTAATTATTATTGTCTCTGCAGGCTGAAGAGCATCTCACAAGAACTTTCCAATTACATCATCCATACACTTCCTAAGAACAGGGAATCGCTGAACCTCACCAGCTAAGCAGCGGTTGCTCATCTACAATATCAAAGGAAACACCTTTAAGGGGAAAAAGACGGAATAATTATGGTGCTTCTGGAACATGTTTCCAAATTTTCAACAATATAATAACATAAAGGATTCAAGAGCCTTACCTTGAAAAGGGAAATATTTTAGGACACCAAGTTATTGATATCCCTTTAGCTCACCGTACAGATATCTTCATCAGTTACATCATCACATGACTACCTAGTCCTATTGTCTTGTTAAGTGTTGTGAGTATTAGGTGGCTCCTATATAGCATGAGCCACAAGACAATGTCTTGTTTATGTGGCAAAATTATATCTCAAAAGATAATGAGATAGAAAAATTATCTCCAATGCAAAAGTAGGGTTAATTAGTTGTACCCCCCTTGGTTTGTATGTATTTTGGTAACTGTCCATGTTGTTTTAAAAGTAAAGAACACCCCCCTGATTTATGAAGTTAATTAGTTGTACCCAGGTGCATAGAAGAAAATGAGTGAAAAATTAAGCAGCCAGAGAAGCGCAAAAGTATTGAGGAGACAATAAAAAATATTTTTTCCAACTTCCAAGGCAACTTTTAAGACAAATACTCATATTCTTTCTTTTTTTTCTAATATTTTTTATTCATAATTGATGACATGGAAGAGAAGATATTGTCAAATATATTGTCTAGAATAAGACAATCAACTTCACAATGTCTTCTTTGATTTTTGTCATATAGTCACAATAGGGTTGGAGATGCTCTAAGCCGACCCCGAATCCCTTCAATGTTAGGGTATATAGTCCCAGGCTCTCAAATGTCTCCACTGCTAGCTCCATTGACATGGGCGAAGGAAACTCTCCTTCTCCCTTCTTCGGCAGTGTGGTGTACTTCTGATGGGACCCAGGTGACATCCTCATGGGCCTCAGAGGCATGCTCCTAGCTGCACCCGAAGCAGTAGCCGAGGTGACAACTGAACCAGCAAACTCGAAGCAGTAGCCGAGGGCTGATAGGGTGGCGAGTAGGAAGAAGGAAACGAAAGCCTGCAGCGATTTGGCGAGCAGACCTAGGAACAAACAGGTGGTGAGCATTGTAACAACAAAAAAGGAAGTGAAAAGAATGCTAAAGTTGCTTGAGATGTTCTTATTAGCGGCATCGAGGGAGACGTGTAGTCGCACGAAGATGGCGACGATCTGCTTCTCCCTGGAGGAGATGGCAAGAATGGAGGCGGCAGAGGCGAGGGAGGAGTGTGCGAAAAAGAGGAGGGAGAGAGGGGAGGGCTGGAGACTCCGAGTTGTGAGCGCTGCGGAGAGTGTCGGGTTATGGTAGACTGAGTATTTGGGTTTGGGAGGAGGAGGAGGACAGATTCTTTGTGAACCTGAGCGGCCTTGTAGGCCTCGGTGGCCTCCCTCCTCTCATTGGCGACCTTTAAGGCGGCCAGGTAGCGGTAGAAGACCTGGACTCCCCGGAGGCGGCGGAGGGAACCTCTTTCACGTCGTGTCGAGCTCGGACTCGACGCCGACGCGGTAGCGGCGGATGAGCGTCGTTGCGGCGGAGAAGGAGAGGAGGAGGATGAGAAGAAATGGAGAGAGGAGGAGAGGAAATAGAGAAGAATTAGGGCTTGTTTGAGAGAGGCCTTTTTAGAGATGGGGAGAAATGGGGAGAAAGTTTACTGGGTTAGTAGATTAAAAAGAACTATGACCGTCAACAAATATAAAAAGTTCAAAAAAATTTGTCAATTTTTTCGCACATATATTGGTTAACGGTTATCACCATTTCGTTAATAAAGAAAATGGTATTTCTTGACGATCCTCTAAAACCGTCAACTATTATGCTATAAAATTGCATAAAACAATGCATTTCTTGACGTAAGGCTAAATCCATCAAGATAACCCTTTTCTTTGACGATTTTTAACGACTGTCAAGAAATAACCGTCAGAAAAAACTATTTTTCTTGTAGTGACATCTCAACATCACAAATAATACAACTTAGAAGTCAAACATAAATAAAATAAGGCAAGTAAAACTCTAGCCCTCTTCTCCAAGCTCTATTGAGTCTCCTCTAGGCTAGCCGGGAACCTCCAAGTTATCTGTAAAATTTATCAATAGGTCCAATCAGGACAAGAACGAGCACATACCTTTCAAACAGTTCATATCATGATAGAAAATGTAAAACAAGCAATAGAATAATATACATGAAACGCTGTAAGAAATGTACATGAAAGATAGGAGAGATATTTGTAAACTGGAAATATATATATGGTAAGTAAGAACTGTAAGTGGCTAAGTGATTTAGAGCACAATATGGTTATGTAAACAGGTTGGGTTCCACATAAATAAGCTACGGAGTTGCACATGAATACCTACTGGGGATAATGATCACATAACCACTTCTACTCACCCCTACCCCAATCAATACATAAGGATCCATTCAAGTTATGTTATTGTACATAAATAACAACTAATTTTACACATAATGCTCATGTGAACATGAGTGTACATAAAAGGCACATGAGAACATGTGTATACATGAATAGATACGAGTACAAGGAGTACATGATGCACATGATAAAGTACATGAACATGAAATACCCGATGCATCTGCTGGAGGATAACATTTCATAAAAAGATCCATATATTATTAATCCGTGATAGCAACGTGACAGCATCAAGTAAAGTAGTCTATAGCAAGAATATAAGTCCTAGCAAGTATGAAAACGATCAGAGAATGTACTCGCCTGATAACCTGAACAACTGATAAGTATAGATATCAAAACTGGAGCCACATATTCCTATTTAGAGCAACACAGGTTACAATGCATTCTCCATTATTCTAGGTCATTCTAGGTCAAAGTGTTCTATTGGTCAACCCTCGTCAACAATCTAGTCAAACTAGGTCAACTTGTCTAGGATTTAGTCAAACTCAAGTCTACAAGTTCAATTAGGCATATTTAGATCAACTCTAGGGTGTACAACTCAATATAACTCATAGGCTATTTCTATGATACCTTAGGCTATACCATAGGCTATTCTCCTATAAACATATACATGCCAACCTCACACACACACACACACACACACACACACACACACACACACACACACACATATATATATATATATATATATATATATATATATATATATATATATATATATATATATATATATATATATAGCATACATATCTATACTCCCTAATATATAGTATAGATATGTATGCTATATATATATATATATATATATATATATATATATATATATATATATATATATCCAAGCCCAGCTACGCATCGAGCGGACTCCAGCCCGACTCGAATACGTAAACGCTGTCAAGGCTATGATATACTGCCAAATCATGGCAAACAAATCTATATCTCAATCCACAATAAGAATATGAAACATGAATGAACACTATGGGTCGTGGTCTGCAGTCCACTAGCATAGATATCCGATAAGACTCTAAAGAATATAACAAGAGTCTACAACTGAAACAAGGAACATGATATCTCATGATAAAGAATGAAAAGCACGAGCGGATAATAAACACGATAACGATACCTGAATCCCGCAAGAACCGCAAATCCTTCGTCATCCAGAACTACTAGCTAACTCCATGCAATCGCTAAACCTGAGGAGATCATCAGGTCCTCAGAGGACATAGCAAGATACATAATATACATGCCTATCTAACAGTTTTATCATGCACAAAAGGATAAACAAGAAAAATGGAAACAGACCAATGACTACGAACACGAACACGGACACATGAACACGAACACGAACACGAATACTAGAACAACTACACATAATGAACTGCCGGATGAACGATAATCACGAGATCAATGGAAGAACCAAACCCTCGTCCCGAGTGTGGACTCACTGGTTTGAACTAAACACTAACCCTCGTCCCGAGTGTGGACTCTCTGGTTAGTACTAACCCTCGTCCCGAGTGTGGACTCTCTGATTAGTTCACGGCAAGGCACCCTCGTCCCGAGTGTGGACTCTCTGGTGCAAATACTACATCCTCGTCCCGTGTGTGGACTCTCTGATGTAAACACCCTCGTCCCGAGCGTGGACTCTCTGGTGCAAGTCAAGTCAAGTCAAGTCTAGACCCTCATCCCGAACGTGGACTCTCTGGTGCAATAATCGACATCCTAGTCCCTAGTGTGGACTCACGGATGTAAACAGATCAAGAAAAACACCCTCGTCCCGTGTGTGGACTCTCTGGTGCCAAGGACACAATGTCAAAGATTTAGCAGTTCACTACACGCACTCGTTCTATGACACGACTCAAGCAAGGTACTGACGAAAAACTCCAAATGTGAAACACAAGGCCAAAACATGAACATGGCTATAAACAATAAAAATAACTCCACAGAAAATAACACGAAAAAGCACATGTCCATAAATAATCCAAAAGCTGGAAACTAAAATAAAATGCATGTAAATAAAACTGAAGAGGGAGGCAAGGTATACTTGCTTGGAGGTAGCACGAGGAACCAATAACATTCTAGTCCACTGCTAAGCCAAGAAGTCCAAATATCACAACTGTCTCCGAAAGCTGAAACAGACAATGCCAACAGTCTCAGAATAGTCAAATCAGCTAGGATTGTCTGTCCTTAAGTCCAATTCTGGACACAGGGGCAAAACAGTAATTTTGGGCCAAAACGATGTCCGCCGTTGGACCCGCTTTGCACCGAAAAAAATGTCAGAGTCAATGGTCTATAAAGTCGTCAAACCACATGTCTACGAATCCAGTTTTCCAATACTAATCCAACCGTATGTCCAAAGTTGGATTCCGGCGGGCCGTGCACAAAATCACCCGTTGAGTCGGACCGTGGGACCCGCAAAACGGCAATTTTACCAACTGTCTCAGAATCGGACCAAACTTGGCATACAGGACCAGAAAAATAATACTGTCCTGTTGGCGCAAGTTTCGTCTCGATCTGACGAGCGTGCACAAAGTGATTGAGATTTCACTGAATATGTGCAACTAAAATTATCTAAAAAGAAAAGATTCTCTTTCTTATTATAATTTGTAAAATATATATTTATTTACTATTTAAATAGTATACTTTATATATTCATATACTATGATTCTAGACCTCTTATTTATTACTACAATTATATACGTACTCAACTTTATACTTAATCCATGTTTACATAATATTATAACTTAACATATACTTATACTAAATAGTCATACTTGTAATTATTGAAGTGGAGGGGTCTTAAATGTAAAACTTACTAACACATTTAAAGAGCAGCGGGCATGACTTCTTCTCCACCATCTCATCCATAACATAATTTATCATTTATATAAGTTTTAGTTGTAATAACAAAAGAGTTGAGGGCTTAAAAGATATATTACCTATTCTTTGGAAGAGAGCAGCCATCATATCGTGGGACCCACTTTGGCTTCTCTTTCCAAAGCAGCATAATTCTCCCTCTACTTGATGGCTTCTTTTCCATAGCAAAAAGGAAAGAAGCAAGCTTCTTCCATTCTGCTGCTGAAGCAACTCTTCTCCTCCTCCATCGTTTTTCTTAGATGGATGGATAGATCGACCGATCCTCCTCCGCTTCCTCTCCCGTTTTCACTACGACGGCAGTAGGATCCACGACATCCGCATCTTCGACCGGAGGAGGAGGAGTCGATTGCTTGAGTGTCGGAGACTACTTCTTGGCAGCAGCGGCACTTTTTTTTTCTTTTGGCGGATCGGGGCAGCATGGTTAGGGTTAGGGTTAGGGTTCTCGTCCTCTCTCGTTATATAGGTATGCTGCGGAAAATCCGAACAGAGTTCGGTTTAAACTCAGGAGATACAGCTCGGGTTGGGTTGGAGTTTTCTTGGGCTCGGGCTTGGGTGAGATCGGGCCGGCTTTGGGTTACTGCTTGTGGGGTTTGGTTTTATGGGGGAAATGGTTTTCTTTTCTCGGGAAATAATATATTATATTAAAGAAATGCAGCTAAAACTTAGATGCAATGGAAAAATATCCTGTTAATTAATCAATATTAGCTAGTAGACTGCCCTAGAAAAAAACCAGACTACTACAGAGCAGTAAAAAAAACTGCAATTGCTGTCAATAAATCCTACCAGCAGTCTATGCAAAAGGATGGTAGTCAACCTAATCTGTGTCTACTGGGGAAATAGTATTTCTTTAATTCAAAATAACCCAACTCATTATTGTGGACAGATCTTGTCACAAACTAGTATAGGCCTTCAAGGTTCCAAATTCACCATTTCGCTGGTACATCATACCAAGAATGTTTTCCAAAGATGTAATTAATGCAACAACAATCTTAGCTGAAATTCATTGCCTGGTTAGACATAAATATCAACGTTTATACCTTGAATTTCAATTGCCAAAATACATAACTGGAATCATTCATGGCATTTGGTTTGCATGAATTCAGTAATACGAATTCACACTTGGAATTACAGTTCTATCCTTGTATATTCTATACAGAGCATATTGTGAGTGAATTCTAGTACCCTGATAATTGGAGAAGTAAAGCAAGACAAGATTTAGAGGACAATCTGTAATTGTTTATTCACAATTAAATAATTTATAATAGCCTAATTATAACACAAAGATTATCACTAGTCTAATACGAAATAACCCTAACATATCTTAAGAATAAAAATAAATAATTAAATAAGTTCAAGAATAATGGTACGCGTACAAGTTTACCAAAGTGCCATGAAGTAGACCCATGATCTTGGAACGACCCCAAATCTTGCTCCAAAAAGATGGCATCATGGCGCCATGATTCCAAGCCCTCCTACAGTTCGTATGACTCCAATTGAATATCTCGAAAACCTTGCCAACGAGATCTGAAATTCTTCAAGCGCGGAAGTTGTTGATCTTGAAGTCATCTACCGTAATAATTATTTAAAATAATTAATTATAAATCACCATTTAAATCAATTGAATAAAAAAATATTTCAAAAAAAATTCGGGAAGAGAAGCTACATGTATATATATATATGTATATATATATATATATATATATATATATATATATATATATATATATATATATATATATATAACATATATACAACATATCTATAAGATAGCATACAATATCACCATTACCTATACTCAACTACCACCCTCCAACACTTATTTCCTTTGATACAACCTATGATACCTCAAGTCCATGACTTAAGTCCTAAGGCCAATGTCAACTGGACTGGTACATACACTTTCATGTGATACATGACTAATCCTCACCTTCACTCACTAACACTAACTCAAGATACCAAACTCTAAGACTAACCAATCTATTTCCCTTTTTACTTCTAAGTCCCTCTAAGGATACACTAACATCTATTCAAAACTGATTTGAACTCTCTAAAATTCTTTGAACTAGCTAATACTATCTAGCTCACTGAGCCCATGACTAAGGGGATAACCCCTGCTGCCTAGAGCAGCAGGGCGCTTTGTCACGACCCGCTCCCGAATAATCGGATACGAGTCGGACACGCCCAGCCTTCGTCGATGGACACGACAAAGTAAGCTGTACAATACTAGAAAAACTCCAAGTCACAATGTAATGTAAACAAAACACAGCTTTTATAACGTTCCCAAAAATCACCAATATCCATCAAGTGTTTAGTACAAAATCAGCCGGAGACAAATCCGATCAAATAAAATAATATACAATAATGAATATCTACAATACAATCTCCAGAAAAATAAACTAAAATAAAAGCTGTAATATCCAAGCAATCACCAGCTCCATGTAATCTCCCACTCACCTGCAACGATCCTGTCAGGAAAAGAGCAAAGTACAACCCTGACCAGACAATATACAATGTAATCTGTAATCCAGAGTACAAGGTGAAACTAGAATACCAGAATACTATAACATGAAATAAAACTGCGGTACCAGAGATGAAATGTAAAAACTGCAGGCAATGGACGACAATCAATATGCTAGACAATGAACACGGCTATCAATGTACAAGGCAATGAATCACGACAATCAATATGCAATTGTGACAATTTTGAAATATTAAAACTAATGTGTGACCGGCTTAGGAGCAATCAATCAATGAGGCAATGAGTCAATGAGTCAATTCTACAAGGTACGGCTTCATCGTACGTGACGTGTACGATTAGGCTATCCACAATTACCTATGTTGGGTGTGGTTACACAAAAGCTAATATTTCTCCCAATTCCCGCAATAACAATGACTCACAAGCAATGAACAAGGGTACAAGACAATCGTGTGTATCTCGTATCCGATATGAGAACATGGCACATGAAGGTAAGACAGAAAACAAGGTACAAGTCAAGTCAGTATACTTGCCTCGGTTTGGTTGCACGAGAGTAGTACTGCATGGTTGTAAATCACCTGGTAATATTTTGTAGATCTATGGGCAAACTTTATAATGGCAGAGATGTAATAAGGTTCAGATCTGGGGCTAAATAAGAATAGTTGTAACAGAATTTCAAATTTCGAAATTGAGACAGATTTTTAAACGAAAGTTCAAAAACAGTTTTTAAATAGAAAACAGATTTTCAAATAAAAAAGCTCCAACAGATTTTCAAATGTTCAACAATCAATAGTTATTCAAAACAGCCTCCAATAACTACAAAATTAGTTATTCTTCTTAACAAGTAACCAATTATTCAAAGACCCGCTAAATAACAAATTGCAGTTAATTAATTACTGCTGTCACGACCCGCACCCGCCTTTCGGACGCGAGCCCGTGAGCAAGCCAGCTATGTATCGAGCGGACTCCAGCTCGACTCGAGTACGTATAAGCTGTCATGATCATGGTATCATATCTAGTCTAAACTATATCTTAATCCACATGAGTCATATAAACAAGAATGAACAAGTATGTGTCGTGGTCTGCAGTCCACTAGCATACTTGTCCGATAAGACTAAAGAAAAATAACAAGAGTCTAAACTGAATCAAGAAACAGGATATCTCATGATAATGAAGAAAAGTACGAGAGGATAATAAACACAATAACGATACCTGAATCCCGCAAGCGTATCATCACGTCTGCCATCCAGAGTTGCTAACTAACTCCATGCAATAACTAACCTGAAGAGATCATCAGGTCCTCAGGGGACATAGCAAGATACATAAAAACATGCCTATCTAGCAGTTTAACATGCAATAAAGAAAATACAAAAAATAATGGGAAAAGACCAATCAACACAAAAACACGACTATACACGACTGGAAGAACCACTACGCCTAAACGAACTGCTGGAGAAAACAAGAGAATACGATATCACGATGTCAATGGACAACCAATCGAATACTCAAACCCTCGCCCCTAGTGTGGACTCGCAGGTTTGAACAACTACTAGCCCTCGCCCCTAGTGTGGACTCGCAAGCTAGCATCACCCTCGTCCCTAGTGTGGACTCGCAGGTGTGAACCATATACTACTAACCCCCGTCCTTGGTGTGGACTCGTAGGCTAGTATCACCCTCGTCCCTAGTGTGGACTCGCAGGCGTAAACCCTATACTACTAACCCTCGTCCCTGGTGTGGACTTGCAGATTAGCTTACTAACTCTCGCCCCTGGTGTGGGCTCGTAAGTTAGCTTAACTACTAACCCTCGTCCCTAATATGGACTCGCAGATTAGCTTACTAACTCTCGCCCCTAGTGTGGGCTCGCAAGTTAGCTTAACTACTAACCCTTGCCCCTAATGTGGACTCGCAGGTTAGCTTCAAGAATTTTAAGGTACAGCAGTTCCGATATGACTTATTCATCCTATGACACGATGCGACTCAGTCCAATTACAAGAGATGACACGACACGACCCAATCACGATACACGAGAAAACTAATCCAATATGAAGTATAAAGCTAATTTATAAACAAGGCTATATATAAACTAGCAGGCATGATATACAAATCACATATAAATAAACAACTAATAAAACTGTATAATAATATAAATATGCATGTAAATAAACTGTAAAGGAAGGCAAGGTATCTTGCCTGGATGTTGCACGCAGAATCCCACAAAATAGTCAACTGTCAAGCCATAGAGTCAAATCATCACAACTGTCTCTGAAAGCTGAAATAAACATTACCAATGTTCTTAGAATAGTCAAATTAGCTAGGGTAGCCGTCCTTAAGTCCAATTCTGGACACAGGAGCAAAACGATAATTTCAGACAAAAACGATGTCCGCCGTTGGACCAGCTTTGCACCGAAAATCGTGCCAGAGTCAATGGTCTCTAAAGTCGTCAAACTATATGTCTACGGATCTAGTTTTCCGATACGAACCCAACAGTATGTCCAAAGTTGGATTCCGGCGGGTCGTGCACAAAATCACCCGTTGAGTCGGACCGAGGGGCACGCGATACGACGATTTTATCAACTGTCTCAGAATCGGACCAAACTTGGCATACAGGAACAGAAAAACAATACGGTCTGCTGGCATAAGTTTTGTCTCGATCTGCCAAGCGTGCACGAAGTAATTGGGAAACTTGCACAGAGGCCGATACGGTGAATTTCGACAGATACGCATTAAATTCGTCGCGCACACGTGACCAATTTGAATTTCGTCAAAGCCCACACGACCACGACGCCGTTATGCAGCTTTCGATGCTTACGGTGCGCGACCACGTCGCCCGAAATGGCAGGACGCACGTCGTATTGAAGGTTTTCCAATTTTTCTAAACTGTTTTCAAAGTAATTTTTGCTCAAATTCGAAAACTGATTTCTATGTGTATAATATATAAAATCTAAAATTACAAAAAGAGTCATGATCTCCTACATGTTGTCTAAAGTACTGTTCAAATAGTTTCTCAAAACTATCTATCGTTCGACAGGAATTAGCCTTCCAAATCGGGTGTTGGGACTGGGTTTTGCCCTGTTTACTAGCGGATTTTTTGTCAACTTCAACTATGTTTTCTGGCCAACCTCGGCCATCTATATTCGAACTAATTATAGGAATATAAAGATGGTTAGTTCGTGAGCGTACCTGAGAAACTGGTTCGATAAAAGATCGAACGAGTTGGAAGAGACAGCGTCACGAAGTTGGCGCGTTGCTGCCTGCTACTGCTGTTGCTGTCCCATCAAACGCGAGCGCGCGCGCCTGCCGGCCGACTCCGGCGCACGACGGTGGCGCGCGGCCATTGGGTGGGTCGCCAGGGAATGGGTTGGAGGTGGCGGCGTGTCGAACTCCTTAGGGTTTTGCTCGTTGCTCGTTTGCGCGTGTGTATCTATATGTAGGGGAAGCTCGGTTGTGCAACTTATTCGGGAAAGGCTCGGGCTGGGGAAGAGCACTGTTGGCTCGGGCTAAGTGGGCTGATCAGCTAGGCCTGGCTTGGGCCAGCTGCTGTGGGATTTAGTTTGTGTTTTGTTTTTGTTTTTGTTTTTTTCTAACTAATACTTATATATATATACACACACACACATATGTACATATATGTATACTTTTATCTATACATACACGTATATATATAATATATATTTATATGTACACATACATACACACATATATAATATACATATATATACATACACACATATACATATACATATATTTTATACACACACACAAGTACATATATATTTATATATATTCCTATATACATACACATATAATATTTATATATATATACACACCTATGTATATATACATATATTTTTATAGAACACGTATATACATATATACCTCAATAAATTATAACATTTATTTATAAGCCTATATAATCAATTATATATATATACCTATATTTACATCTATACATATATATACGTATATTTCTATATATGCATAAATACTCCAAGAGTCCAAAATGAACCTTAGAAATATATTCTCCTGGTGTTGGGCTTGGCCATTAATACATATATTATATAAATATATCTTGTATAATTCCAAGTGTATACCTTATATAAATATATATTCTAATATAATATGCACATAAATCCTTGATATATGAAAGCCTATTTGGACAATCAAAATAATAAATGCAATATGTACGTCTACATGGGCGTCCTTGGTCTCACTATCCTACTACATGGGCTTGGCTCAGTTCGATTGCAGCCTAGACTGGTTTGGTACAACCGGGTCTTCCACAAATCAATAAACCTTAATAATAAATAATTAAATAATAAATAAAATCTTCGGTAAGGGTTAAGTCGCAACTTTGCCTGGTTTGCTTAGTTAGGACGTCACTATAGCTCGGCCTTTCCTACCAGGGCTAATACACTAGTCAAAGCACGTCACTGCACTATCCGTGCCATGATTCCTAGTCGTCTTGTACTTCAAAACTCCATCATGGCTAAAGTCATCCACCGTAATAATTAACTAAATAATTATTTATAAAAATCATAAAATCACCATTTAAATCAAATAAATAATAAAAATATTTTCAAGAATTTCTGGGAAGGGAAGCTACAAATCTACCCACCTTAAAAATAATTTCGTCTCGAAATTCTAATTCATGACTATTCCTTAAAATTCAAAGTCCACTATTACCTTAATCTCCTCAATTTTTATTCCTCAAAAAAAAAACTTTAACTCCTCCAAATAATTTTGTAAATACGAAGCCTCGAGGACTTCTACCCACCTTTGGTCACACTACTCCTCCAAATACGGTCACTAAAGTCATCTAATTAGTGGCTAACAAGTCTACCAACAGACGTATGACATCTATAATCCCTCATATCTATAAAACAACCAAATATACAAAATCGAGCAATATTATACTATAACTTAAAAATTTCTGATGAATTCTAGACAACACGATCATTCGTCACCCCGGAATAGGAAGCGACGAGAATCAATGGTATGGAAAGCAAGAAAGTACAATCGAGAGCAAATATAGAGTTTTCAAGGACGTAGGAAATTTCTAGGAGAATTTTTAAGGCAGAGTGGATTGAGATTTCTAAGATTTAGTCATATTCGCAGGCTCGTACCAGTACAGTTACGTAACCGGTACGATATGCTCTGACCTGCATGGGCCACCAAAAAAAACTTGTCACTACCCGCACCCGTCTTTCGGACGTGAGCCCGTGAGCAAGCCAGCTACGTATCAAGCGGACTCCAGCCCGACTCGAGTACGTATAAGCTGTCATGATCATGGTATCATATCTAGTCTAAACTATATCTCAATCCACATGAGTCATATAAACAAGAATGAACAAGTATGTGTCGTGGTCTGCAGCCCACTAGCATGTTTGTCCGATAAGACTCTAAAGAAAAATAACAAGAGTCTAAACTGAATCAAGAAACAGGAAATCTCATGATAATGAAGAAAAGCACGAGAGGATAATAAACACAATAACGATACCTGAATCCCGCAAGCGCATCATCACGTCTGCCATCCAGAGCTGCTAACTAACACCATACAATAACTAACCTGGAAGAGATCATCAGGTCCTCAGGGGACATAGCAAGATACATAAAAACATGCCTATCTAGCAGTTTATCATGCAATAAAGAAAATACAGGAAATAATAGGAAAAGACCAATCAGCACGAAAACACGACTATACACGACTGGAAGAACCACTACGCCTAAACGAACTGCTGGAGAAAACAAGAGAATGCGATATCACGATGTCAATAGACAACCAATCGAATACTCAAACCCTCGCCCCTAGTGTGGACTCGCAGGTTTGAGCAACTACTAGCCCTCGCCCCTAGTGTGGACTCACAAGCTAGCATCATCCTCGTCCCTAGTGTGGACTCGCAGGTGTGAACCATATACTACTAACCCTCGTCCCTGGTGTGGACTCGTAGACTAGCATCACCCTCGTCCCTAGTGTGGACTCGCAGGCGTAAACCCTATACTACTAACCTTCGTCCCTGGTGTGGACTCGCAGATTAGCTTACTAACTCTCGCCCCTGGTGTGGGCTCGTAAGTTAGCTTAACTACTAACCCTCGTCCCTAATGTGGACTCGCATATTAGCTTACTAACTCTCGCCCCTAGTGTGGGCTCGCAAGTTAGCTTAACTACTAACCCTTGCCCCTTATGTGGACTCACAGGTTAGCTTCAAGAATTTCAAGGTACAGCAGTTCCGATATGACTTATTCATCCTATGACACGATGCGACTCAGTCCAAGTACAAGAGATGACATGACACGACCCAATCACGATACACGAGAAAACCAATCCAATATGAACTATAAAGCTAATTTATAAACAATGATATATATAAACTAGCAGGCATGATATACAAATCATATAAAAATAATCAACTAATAAAACTGTATAATAATATAAATATGTATGTAAATAAACTGTAGAGTAAGGCAAGGTATCTTGCCTGGATGTTGCACGCAGAATCCCACAAAATAGTCAACTGCCAAGCCATAGAGTCAAATCATCACAACTGTCTCCGAAAGCTGAAATAAACATTACCAATATTCTCAGAATAGTCAAATTAGCTAGGATTGCCTGTCCTTAAGTCCAATTCTGGACACAGGGGCAAAACGGTAATTTTGGGCAAAAATGATGTCCGCCGTTGGACCCGCTTTGTACCGAAAATCGTGCCAGAGTCAATGGTCTCTAAAGTCGTCAAACTATATGTCTACGGATCCGATTTTTTGATACGAACCCAACCATATGTCCAAAGTTGGATTCCGACGGGCCGTGCACAAAATCACCCATTGAATCGGACCGGGGGGCCCGCGATATGGCGATTTTATCAATTGTCTCAGAATCAGACCAAACTTGGCATACAGGACCAGAAAAACGATACGGTCCTGTTGGCGCAAGTTTTGTCTCGATATGACGAGCATGCACAAAGTAATTGGGAAACTTGTACAGAGCCCGATACGGTGAATTTCGACGGATACGCATCAAATTCGTCGCGCACACGTGACCAATTTGAATTCTGTCAAAGCCCACACGATCATGACGCCGTTACGCAGCTTTCGATGCTTACGATGCGCGATCATGTCGCCCGAAATGGCGGGACGCACGTCGTATCGAGAGTTTTCCAATTTTTTAAACTGTTTTCAAAGTAATTTTTGCTCAAATTCGAAAACTGATTTCTATGTGTATAATGTATAAAATATAAAACTACAAAAAGAGTCATGATCTCCTACATATTGTCTAAAGTACTGTTCAAATAGTTTCACAAAATTGTCGATCGTTCGATAGGAATTAGCCTTCCAAATCGGGTGTTGGGACTGGGTTTTGCCCTGTTTACTAGCGGGTTTTTCGTCAACTTCAACTCTGTTTTCTGGCCAACCTCGGCCATCTATATTCGAACTAATTGCAGGGATATAAAGATGGTTAGTTCGTGAGCGTACCTGAGCAACTGGTTCGATAAAAGATCGAACAAGTTGGAAGAGACAGCGTCGCAAAGTTGGCGCGTTGCTGCCTGCTACTGCTGTTGCTGTCCCGTCAAACGCGCGCACGCCTGCCGGCCGACTCCGGCGTACGGCGGTGCGCGCGGCCACTGGGTGGGTCGCCAGGGAGTGGGTTGGAGGTGGCGGCGTGTCGAACTCCTTAGGGTTTTGCTCGTTGCTCGTTTGCGCGTGTGTATCTATATGTAGAGGAAGCTCGGCTGTGCAACTTATTCGGGAAAGGCTCGGGCTGGGGAAGGGCACTGTTGGCTCGGGCTAAGTGGGCTGATCAGCTGGGCCTGGCTTGGGCCAGCTGCTGTGGGATTTAGTTTGTCTTTGTTTTTCTTTTTGTTTTTTTTTCTAACTAATACTTATATATATATATATATATATATATATATATATATATATATATATATATATATATATATATATATATATATATATATATATATATATATATACTTTTATCTATACATACACGTATATATAATATATATTTATAAGTACACATACATACACACATATATAATATACATATATATACATACACACATATACATATATCTTATACACACACACAAGTACATATATATTTATATATATTCCTATATACATACACATATAATATTTATATATATATACACACCTATGTATATATACATATATTTTTATACAACACGTATATACGTATATACCTCAATAAATTATAAAATTTATTTATATGCCTATATAATCAATTATATATATACCTATATTTACATCTATACATATATATACGTATATTTCTATATATGCATAAATACTCCAAGAGTCCAAAATGAACCTTAGAGATATATTCTCTTGGTGTTGGGCTTGGCCATTAATACATATATTATATAAATATATATCTTGTATAATTCCAAGTGTATACCTTATATAAATATATATTCTAATATAATATGCACATAAATCCTTGAAATATGAAAGCCTATTTGGACAATCAAAATAATAAATGCAATATGTACGTCTACATGTGCGTCCTTGGTCTCACTATCCTACTACATGGGCTTGGCTCAGTTCGATTCAAGCCCAGCCTGGTTTGGTACAACCGGGTCTTCCACAAATCAATAAACCTTAATAATAAATAATTAAATAATAAATAAAATCTTCGGTAAGGGTTAAGTCACAACTTTGCCTGGTTTGCTTAGTTAGGACATCACTATGGCTCGGCCTTTCCTACCAGGGCTAATACACTAGTCAAAGCACGTCACTGCACTATCCGTGCCATAATTCCTAGTCGTCTTGTACTTCAAAACTCCATCATGGCTAAAGTCATCCACCGTAATAATTAACTAAATAATTATTTATAAAAATCATAAAATTACCATTTAAATCAAATAAATAATAAAAATATTTTCAAGAATTTCTGGGAAGGGAAGCTACAACTGCCAGCCAAAATAATACTAACAAGGAACAATTACCGCATTATTATAATTAATAGTTAATAATTAAATACAACTTAAGTAATATTGATAACAATAACAATATTGTAATTCATCTAAAATTAGTGTTCAAAAATACTTTTCAAATTGAGAAAATTTATTTAACAACCGAAATTCTTTTTATTCAACAAATTTAATCGAAATTAGATTTTTGTAAGAATAACATTTAAATCCAAAGAAAATTAGAAAAAATCCTAAAATTTACCAAATACGTTTGGGAGTTACAAATCTACCCCCCTTACAAAAATTTCGTCTTCGAAATTTCAAGGGTTTTGCAGTGTACAAAATCAATCAAAATTTATTAAAGGCAACCAGAAAACTAAATAATTTATTTATGTAGTAAAATAACAAGGACTAACAAGTAGTCACTAGACAAAATGAAAGACTGTAAATGCAAGAAAACTCAGAGACAAGCCTAAAAATAGGCAATACAAAGAAATACAGCTACTACAAGCGAGTAAAAAGATAACGGTCCATCCGACTGCGCTCCTGCAGCTACTATTGATCCTCAAAGACTGGGTCCTCTTCCTGCTGCTCTGGTGCTGGCTCCTGACGAGTGAAAGCTGCAGGGCAATCTCTCACTTGGTGAGTGGCAGATCCACAAACCAAGTACTGCCCTAATTTCTTGCGGCATTCCTCGCCACAGTGTCCTAGTCTCTTGCAGTATGCACAAAAAAATACATCGGAGCCTGAATCTGTCTCTGCTGCCTTGGTGATGTCGGAGCTCGATCATGATGCTGAAGTGGCCTCTGCTGAGTGTCGATCCGCTTCGGTGGACCCTGGGAACTGCTGGCACCAATGTCTTGGTCCCGCTTGAGCTTCGGGTCCATCTCCTTCTCTACTCCCCGAGCAACTTTAAAGATGCTCGCATAGGAAGTGGCCTGACTGATAGCTACTGCATGTCGCAACTCCCTGGTGAGGCCCTTCTTAAACTTCCAAGCCCTCTCCTTCAGCGTGCTGACTAGGTTCTCTGCGAACCTGCTGAGTTGGGTGAACTCTGATGTATACTGGGCTACTGTCATATTTTCCTGCTGCAACGCCTCAAATTGCATCCGAAGCTCGTCCCGCTCCACATCCGGGAAGAACTTCTCCTGGAAAAGCAGTTTAAAATCCTTCCAGGAAACTTCGGGCTCTGCTAACTGAGGCTCCTCCCGGTACCAAGCCCTAGCGATGTCGAATAGTCGCATGCTCGCAACTTCGACCTGTAAATCATCCGGGATCCTCGCCATCTTCAATGACCGTTCAGCAGTCTCCAGCCACTCGTCTGCGTAGACTATCCCTTCATTGCTCCAAAAATCCATCGGACAGAGGAACTAATAGTCCTTGGCAGACCCTGGCCTCGGCGCTGCTGGTGCCGGCAGTGCTGGTGGAGCTGGCTTTCTGGTCCTGAGTGCGTCGACGACGGTCGCTCTGAACTGCACAGCTTGCTGATTCTGGACCTCCATGAATTGCTGGAACATGGCCATCACTTGCGTGCCATCGTACATCATCATCGAAGGAAGCGGCTGAGGTGGAGGCGGTGGAAGCTGCTCTTGTGCACTGGGTACAGGCTGCTCGCTGGTCCCAGCGTTCGTCGTGGCGACCGTCCTGTAAAAGAAAAATAAACTGTTGATTGCTATGTGCTAAAAAAATCATAAACTATCCTAAAAATCATAAGTAAAAAAAAATTTAAACATCAATAACCATAAACCATTAATCATAAACCATAAACCATTTTCCCGCGGTTCCTATGCTGTGATGAGTTTTCCTTAGCTTTCGCTGGTCTCCCAATAACACTTTATTTCCTAAGTGTCATTAGGATAGACCTGCGTGGGCCACCACTAAAAATATGTCACGACCCGCTCCCGAATAATCGGATACGAGTCGGACACGCCCAGCCTTCGTCGATGGACACGACGAAGTAAGCTTTACAATACTAAGGAAAACTCCAAGTCACAATGTAATGTAAATAAAACACAACTTTTATAACGTTCCCAGAAATCACCAATATCCATCAAGTGTTTAGTACAAAATCAGCCGGAGACAAATTCGGTCAAATAAAATAATATACAATAATGAATATCTACAATACAATCTCCAAAAAAATAAACTAAAATAAAAGCTGTAATATCCAAACAATCACCAGCTCCATGTAATCTCCCACTCACCTGCAACAATCCTATCAGGAAAAGAGCAAAGTACAACCCTGACCAGATAATATACAATGTAATCTGTAATCTAGAGTACAAGATGAAACAAGAATACCAGAATACTAGAACATGAAATAAAACTGCGGTACCTGAGATAAAATATAAAAACTGCAGGCAATGGACGACAATCAATATGCTAGACAATGAACACGGCTATCAATGTACAAGGCAATGAATCATGACAATCAATATACAAATGTGACAATTTTGAAATATTAAAACTAATGTGTGACCAGCTTAGGAGCAATCAATCAATGAAGCAATGAGTCAATTCTACAAGGTACGGCTTCATCGTACGTGACGTGTACGATTAGGCTATCCACAATTACCTATGTTGGTGTGGTCACACAAAAGCTAATATTTCTTCCAACCCCCGCAATAATAATGACTCACAAGCAATGAACAAGGGTACAAGACAATCGTGTGTATCTCGTGTCCGATATGAGAACATGGCACATGAAGGTAAGACAGAAAACAAGGTACAAATCGAGTCAGTGTACTTGCCTCGGTTTGGTTGCACGAGAGTAGTACTGCATGGTTGTAAATCACCTGGTAATATTTTGTGGATCTATGGGCAAACTTTATAATGGCAGAGATGTAATAAGGTTCAGATCTGGGGCTAAATAAGAATAGTTGTAACAGAATTTCAAATTTCGAAATTGAGACAGATTTTTAAACGAAAGTTCAAAAACAGTTTTTAAATAGAAAATAGATTTTCAAATGAAAAGGCTCCAACAGATTTTCAAATGTTCAACAATCAATAGTTATTCAAAACAGCCTTCAATAACTACAAAATTAGTTATTCTTCTTAACAAGTAACCAATTATTCAAAGACCCGCTAAATAACAAATTGCAGTTAATTAATTACTGCCAGCCAAAATAATACTAACAAGGAACAATTACCGCATTATTATAATTAATAGTTAATAATTAAATACAACTTAATTAATATTGATAACAATAACAATATTGTAATTCATATAAAATATGCTAATTAGTATTCAAAAATACTTTTCAAATTGAGAAAATTCATTTAACAACCGAAATTCTTTTTATTCAACAAATTTAATCGAAATTAGATTTTTGTAAGAATAACATTTAAATCCAAAGAAAATTAGAAAAAAATCCTAAAATTTACCAAATACGATTTTGGGAGTTACACACTTGCTGCTATATGTAGCTAATGTGGCTACATACTACTGCAAGTGCCAAAACTGCTACAAAGCTACTGCAACATGCTAAGATGGTTGTTGTTGCATGCCACTGCATGCTGCTCCTATTGCTGCTAGCTAATAGCTACCAAGATAAGGCTATGCCAAGGCAAGGCAAGGCTGCCACTATGGCTAAACCTAAGCCACTACAACTCATAAGCAACTATGACACCCCAACAGAACTGAACTAGCTAGAACTACAAAACCCTTACCCTCTTCTCAGAAGATATAAGATTCAACTCAACTCTCAAACTAAAAAGAGACACACACTATAAGAAAATTATGCATCAAGTTCACAAATTGATACCATGCATTGATACATGATAGATACTCTAGCCCTATAACTGAAATATTAGTTCCTCTCATACAATCAAGACATTAACCTACTGCTACTCTACTGCTATCATGTTCCAAAATCTCCCCTCTCACTAACCAATGTACTTAATTACCTAGGTAGCAACCAAGACATACACAATATATATATATATATATATATATATATATATAAAGTAATATATATATATATATATATATATATATATATATATATGTTTTCCATAAATAAATTCTATTTATTTATTGTGTTTCTGAGAAAATTACAACTGTAGGAATCTGATCTAGAAGACGATCACTTTATCCCTTGGACGATGCGATGAAGAAGGCTCGGATCTCGAAGAACTTGGACAACAACTAGACAATCTCTATGTTCTCTCTGAATTGAATGTGGTATCTGTTGATGGTGGAGAAACTCTCTTTTATAGAGTTCTGGATAACTGCTCTGGGCATACGCTTAGTCAGTTACTTGACGTGTGCATAACTGCAGGGACGCGTGGCAAATTTTGGTGGAGACACATTGGAGTGCGGTTGAGAGTAGTGGAGTATATCCAGGAGAGATTGATGGCATAAATGCCATGTTGCATACCTTCTGAGTGAGTGGGTAACCGAATACAAGACACATGAGAACGCGTGTTGATTGTTCATTTGAAGTCATTCTGAATGTATTTGCTTTGATACACTATCTTTTGGAGAAGCATGACTAGCATACACTGTCTTGTTTGAAGAGGAGTCGGATGGAGTCCATACGCTCACTTGATGAGGAATCGTATGGAGTACATACGCTCACTTGATGAGGAGTTGTATAGAGTACATACGCTCACTTGATGAGGAGTCGTATGGAGTACATATGCTGCCTTGATGAGGAGTCGTATGGAGTACATATGCTGCCTTGATGAGGAGTCGTATGAAGTCCATATGCTGCCTTGATAAGGAGTTGTATGAAGTACATACGCTGCCTTGATGAGGAGTCGTATGACTGGAGAAATAGACACATGGTTGTCTTCAATCTTCTCGAATACGCCATATCTCCCAATAACTGACAAATATCTCTCGAGCGTCGTGTTGCCGATATGACGGCTGACAGGATGTCAGAAATGACAGTAATGATGGCTATGCATTTATGATGGCTAATGAGCTGTCTTCGTAAAAGACGAAATTAACTCTCGAAAATCCATACGACGGTTAATTCTCCTAAGACAGCTGTTCTTTGCACGAAAGACGAAGTGTCAGATTCATTGTCCACTGAGTGTATGCTGTGCTGTCAGTCGAGAAATAATAATATATTCACTGAGCGTATGATTTTTGTACTGAGCGTATGGCCTTTGGTTGACTTGGTCTTATGTCAGCGTGTCAGAATTTTTCACACCTTACAAGTCCCCCTTCAAAGTTTTCGAACTTTATGATTTTCAAAAGTTCGAAATTACTTTGAACTCAAAGTGGGAATAAGTCTTGACACGCTGGCATGAGTTTGTTATCTCCTCGATATCAGTGCATATCTCTAGGGATTCTGTATTTTTGAAAACAGTTGCCGTTTGGGCTTCTCTTTCTCCTATAAATAGGCCTTTAAGAACTTAATTCTTTTCTTTACTTTTGCCTTCGTCTTTGAGAGAGAATCCAGAGCTCAATCTTTCTTCTTCTCTAACCTAATCTTTGTCAATGGCACCCAAGCTCGACGCTGCTGCGAAGGAGAAAGGCAAGGCTCCTGCAGAGCTGTCTCGACCCGCTGCCGCTGCCGCAACTACTAGAAGAACCGCCGAGCAGCGTCTTCCACAGAACGAACTTCCATTGAAACCCCTATATGATGAGGATGGGGACGATGAATAGTAACCATCCCTTTTTAGGGCTCTGGTTAGGACAAAATCAGAAAACGTATCCCTTTTTAGGGTCAATACGTCAGAAAATACACTTCCCTCTTTAGGGTTTAGTAGTATTCCATGTTTTTCGTCTATACGAAGAATATGTTTTGAGCGTATTTCTGTAAGATACGCATATCTTTGATAGAAATGTCAAAATACGCTGATCTGAAGAAATACGCTATATCAAGTCGTCTCGTTGAGATACACTGACTCTTTTGTTAGCGTATCTTTAATGAACGTCTTGCTAACCATACACTGTTCTTTAAAAAATTCCATACGACTGCTTGCTTTGGTTAGACATACACGTAGCTGAGCATATGTTGAACTTAGAATCTGTCATACGCTTAGGATAGACTGAGCGTAGGTTAATCCTTGAACTTGACATACGCTTAGGATGGACTGAGCGTAAGTTGATCTTTGAACTTGACATACGCTTAGGATAGACTGAGCGTAAGTTGGTCTTTGAACTTGACATACGCTTAGGATGGACTGAGCGTAAGTTGATCTTTGAACTTGACATATGCTTAGGATGGACTGAGCGTAAGTTGATCTTTGAACTTGTCATCCCTTTGTATTTAAGGATTTTTAACCTCTTATTTCTCCTTTGTAGTGGATATTCTGGCCCAAGAAGCGCAGTTTGAAGGATGTGCAGGGTGTAACTATAAGAGTGATCTATCCCATGTCCACTTTCCACAGTTTGATGAACCTTCTACGAGGATAGCCATTCTGAAAAATCAAGACAGCGAAACCCTGCTGAGTCTGATAAGTGGTCAACCACTGCAGAGTATGGACAGTGTTACTCACTCAAAACCGGCATTTCTATTCGGGGATGCTATTGACAAAGACTCCCAGCCAGCCTCCGATAAAGTGTCATACTCGTATTACCGGGATGGTGATGCGACCCAGCCGATGTACTTAACTGGATTGTCTAAGAGTATCAACATAGCTCGTTTGTTCCATGCAAGTCACCAAAGGCACATGAAGTGGGATATTACTCCAACCCGTCAAGCAAAAGCTGGATGGGTAGGGTACAGATAGGGAAGATTTCGCAGTGGTACTGAGCCGCATGTTTCAGTTTTACGAGGATTATTGCCATCCATAATTCCCCCTAAGGATTCTACACTTCTGATGCCAGTTAGAGTCCCGATATTCGCAAATGAATTTGCACAGCTAGAAAATGCTGTATATCCAAAACAGTCCATGAGACTCACTGGTCTCGTGAATCCAGAGAATACCAGATGGACTGCTTTCGTGAGATGGATTCTGAGAGATTATAGAGAACAGTTGAAGACAATAGGCCTGTATGATGCCATCAAGTGCACTGCTTATGGTTTTAGGCCGAACCCAGATTTGTTCCTGGCACTAGCAGGAAGGTATAACTACCGCACTGGAACTTTTATGACTCCGAGAGGCAAGATGGGATTCGCTCTCCACGAAATGGCGTACATTTCTCAGCTGCCGACATGAGATCTACCATATGAGGAGTATATCCCGTTTATTGATGAAATGAACAAGATCTCTGACGCCAATCCGCTAATTCTTTATGTATTCGAAGAATTAATGTGCCACTATAGTATCTGTAAGGCCTTTTATAAGGCAAAAGATATAGATTCAGGCTGTTATACTTCGAAGTGGATGGCCTACTTATTCCAAGGTCGGACCGAAGAAACTCAGAAGAAGAAGAAGATCGAACAATATATTGGTCGTTTTAAACCTCTGAGTCAAGCTGAAATTGACAGATTAATCCGGGAGGCCACCCATGATGACATCATCATCGAAGAAGATGAAGGCACCTATAAAGCTGGTGATAGGTTAGAGACCTATATAAAGCAAGGTAGCCGGTCTTTATCTAATGAAGGTCATCTGGCCGGATTTCTATCCCTTTGGCTGAGAAGATTTGTAGTACCCGGCACCTGTTCGGCAGACATGATGCACCGAGGAATTGTATTTGCAGCAGTCCGTCTGACGTTCGAGTACAAGATGGACTTGCTAACGGCGATGACATGCCGTCTGAACGCCGGTTTAAGGACGTATGCAGACAGAATGTTTAACCTGGCGAAAAAGAAACTAACAGCTTTTCCTCGGATAGAAATGCCCTTCACATATTTGTATGGCTGGCTGCTCCTTCACTTTGAGTCCCTTATGAGTGCTGGACTGGCCAGACCAGATGATACTTTCTTAGAAAGATACCGTCATACGCCCAAGTGGAAATATGACACCCTGACAGACTGCAGGACCATACTGAATAGAGAAGAACTATGGAGTTTTACCTGTGTTCCTCCGCCTATCGGTTATGAGACTATGCCTGCGAATATGATTGATGGCACTGGTGCCAATGAACTGGATGACGTTCAGCACGAATGGCTGAAGAGGATCAGACCATCCCACCTGGTCTGTCGCCATGACGACATCACTTATTTGGAGCCATATCTTCCGAGTAGATTTGCTCGGCAATTCAGCTATGATCAGTTGCATGTAGGGAATGCAACGACATGCTTCAACCATCAAGACGGCTTGATCGACGGTGCTAGAGCTTGGATATATTATATTGCCAAAGGCACCGGAGCTACCTTTACAATGCCAGATCCGGTGAATCATCGGAAAGGAGCTAGGATGTTGGCGTCTTATGCCAAGTTTTATGTATCTGCGAATACATTTGATGAGAAATTCAGCACCTTGGGTAAGAGCTTCATTCATGTTACTAAGAAGTCAGCCAAGTCAACTCTGCCGGAAGATTGTCACGACCGAGAGGATCCTCTCGCTACTGACGAGATTTATGAAGAAGTCTCAATGGGGAATCTCTTTTCTGATGAACTTCATGAGCCACTACACGTACCGCTTGGAAATGTCAATAAGAGTGTATCTGCTGAGGGTACACCGAAGAGAAAGCATGGCAAGGGTGCTTCCGGGCCCGCTCCAAAAAGAGTTACTCGAGCAGAAGGTCGTAGTCGCGTAGGAATTACTATCCTGGAGACTTCTTCTGCTTCGAGTCAACAAATAAAAGATGCTGACGAAGAAGGTAGTGACCCCAAAGAAGATTATCCTATCATTCCACTAATGAAAAGGGTAGAAAAAAAGGTGGTAGTTTCAAAGACTAAATCTGTAATTTGTCTTGATGCAGAAAGCCCCACCAATCGTGCTGAACGATTGGCTCGAGAGAAACAAACTGTCCTTGCTCCTCAACAAGGAGTTGAAGCAGGATCTTCTACTGCCAAGAAGATTATCGAAGTTTCTTCCCCTGCACCCTCGGAAGCGCAGCCCACGCAAGACGCTAATATAGAACCTGCTGCAGAGGATGTGCTAGAAGAATCAGTAGCTAAGCCATCTCCTGATCGAACAATACTGGCTGTCGAGGATCTTTCCAAGGTAATGGATGAGCATGCCGAACCATTTGAAGAAGAACAGGTTGACTATGAACCTTCGTCACATTCCTTTGAAGATGAGGATATGGAGATTGAAGATGAGTCACCAACTGAAATCCGTGTCGATGAGTTGAAGACGGCCGACCAACATTCAGGGTTGACTCCAGAGCCAGAGAACCTTCTAGAAATAGAAGTCCATGTTCCGAGCACCTCTGGGGCAGGAAGCAGTGAAATAAGACCAGTGTCAGAAGACACTTTGAATAGACTGCGAACAGGGCTGAACGATCCTAGAGAAACAGAGTATGAGCCCACTTCAGGTAATATTTTATTCAGTATAGTTTTGTCTTTTCTTGTTTTTTATTGTCTTTAATTCTGATCAAGCTTCTTTGATTCCAAAAGTTGTAGGAACTACACCAGCGATGAGCTCGACTCATGCTCCACCTGTTCAGACTGAGGTTGGTGAGGGGAGTTCGCATTTACCAAGTTCTCCAAAAGCACATACTTCTGTTTCCAGAATAGAGTCCATTCCAGCTTCTTCCTTTACAATGGCAGCAACTCCCGGTTTTGAAACGGGGATAGCAAGGACCATGGCGATGTATTCAGATATTATTTATTCATATCTGGATACATTCTCCAGACAATTTATGAAGGACGAGACTATGCCCTTTTCCAACCTCCGAGCAGCGATTAATTTCCCGCTCTTAGCTTTGCGACAGGATGGTTATGAAACTCAGTGTACCTTCTTTAAGCATCTCCTAGATGATTTGGAAGTAACCATCCACAAATACTGGGAGATCAAGAAAGAAGATATTAAATCTTTGACTGTGGCTGAGATTGCTCAACTGGAACGTGAAGCTCAAATCTAGCAAGCTGCTTTGAAAGAATTCTTCGCTTTGTCATCTGAGAAGTTAATGGCGAAGGATGAGGAAATAGTATCAACTCGTCAGAGGATAGAATGTCTGGAAACTGAAGAAATATCTAGAGTTGAAGAACTCCATAAGCTAAAGGAAGAATTAGCTCGTCTCCAGGAGCGCATTGCATCCACATAAAAAGAGCAATCTAATATTATCGCTGCTCGTATAGCTGAAACTACCCGCTATCAAGTTCTACAGCAAGAACGGGAACAGATGCAGACTGATCAGATAGAAGAAACCAATCGTCGTAGTTCTGTCATCATTAATTTTGACCAACAGACAGTTGCGATTGAAGCAACAGAGCGAATTCGTAAAGCTCATGAAGAGAAGATAAATAATGTACTTGCTCATATTCAGGAGATTATTACTCCTTCTAAATAGATTAATACTCACTTGTAATCAATATTTTGATTTTGACTGAGGAAATGAGCATTTGATCTGATTTCGATTTTGTGTATGATGTTTTGTAGAAAATATGTTCAGAGGTAAATAGTACATGACATATTTAATAGAATAAAATATACAAATAAATTTTGTAATTTCATCAGATGATATTAAACTAAAAAATTTAGTTTAATACTGATTAGAGAAAATAGAATTCAGATATAAAGATATCTTTGAACTCAATTTTCCATGATCTTTGGACTCGGAAATCAAAAGAGTAGATATCATTTTCATAGAATAGAAAATATGACACTGAGGTAGAAAATTCAGAGGTAATATGGACGTGATTTTCTATATAAGATCTTTATTAAATCCGCTGGGGATCTAATAAGACAGAATATCAAATTCTCTGGGAAGATGATATGTGGTAGAATATCAATTCCCGCTGGAGATAACGATATCGAGACGACATTTGTGGGAAAAAATAAACTCTGAAAATATCATATATCAACGAGATTTATACATAATATTTCTTTAAGAATTTGCCGTTGATAGGCATCATCGTAACTTTACCATCCATAGAGGTAAGCTGATATGCTCCGTTTGAGAAGACTTTATTTACGACGAATGGGCCTTCCCATTTTGCATCGAACTTGCCTTTGCTCATATGTGTCATTGTCATAGGACGTTTGACGGTAAGAACGAGTTCTCCTTTCCGATATGCTCTGACTTTCACCTTCTGGTTAAAAGCTTTTGAAATTCGGGCCTGATACAGCTCGATATTTTGTTGAGCGTACAATCGCTTTTCATCTAGAGCTTCTAGCTCTTGAAGTCGAAGATGATCATTGTTCTCTGTTGTAAGTTCATTGGAGATTGCGATTCTCAGAGAAGGAATCTGGATCTCGAGTGGAAGGACAGCTTCACACCCGTATACCAAAGAGAAAGGCGTACACCCGGTCGCATTGCGAACTGTAGTACGATAGGCCCATAAACATTCACCAAGCTTCTCGCTCCAGTTGCGTTTGTTAGAAGAAACAAACTTTTTTAGGAGTTTGATGATGGTTTTATTGAAAGCTTCTGCCAATCCATTAGCTGCTGGATTATATGCTGTAGAAGCTAGGTTATTGATTCGATGGTCGTCGCAGAATCGAGTAAATTTCTGACTGACGAACTGTGGTCCATTATCATAGATAATACGCCGAGGAACACCAAATCGATAGATGACATGATGCTTGACAAAGTTGATGACGTTGGAAGTTTTGACTTCGGATAGCGGGATTACTTCAGCCCATTTGGAAAAGTAGTCGGTTATTGCTAGAATAAACCGGTGTCCTTTTGATGATGGTGGGTTGATGGGACCAATGATGTCCATGCCCCAGGCCTCGAAGGGCCATGATGCCGCTGTCGGGTGTAAGAACTCTGACGGTTGATGGATAAAGTCTGCATGAATTTGACAGGCTTTACATTTTTGGGCATATTAAATGGCGTCAGCCACCATCGTGGGCCAATAATAACCCACACGTCGGATGCGATCTTGAAGTTTAGGCCCTGGTTGATGGGCTCCGCAGACACCATCATGTGCTTCACGGATAATCTGTTGCGCTTCCTCACCAGCGATGCATCGGAGGAGAAGACCGTCATAGGCCCGACGATATAATGTCTTTGTCGTATGATTATAATAGAATCTGAGAGATCGACGCCAGATAGACGCTGCTTCGCTCAGATTATCAGGAAGTATGTCATACAATACAAAGTCTAGAAATGGACGTCTCTAGTCTTCGGTCATGGCTTCTATTTTGTTGGAAAATACATATTCCATAGTAGAATCTGAAGAAGACGAGGATGCGCTGTTAAACCCTAATCCGGTATTAAGGTTAGAGGAATTAAATTCGTCAGGGCTAAGAGAATTTTCGTTTGGATCATAGGAAAAACCCAAAGCCAAATTATTCTCGATGTAGAATAGCTCCCGGTTATAAACCACTATTAATTGTTGGCGTCTGACCGGTATGGCTAGCACAGCGGCAAGATTGGCCAAAGCATCGGCTTCTGTATTACAGGCTCGCCGAACGTGTTCAATAAAGAAACCTTCAAAGGAAGAGGCTATAGAGAGTGCTGCTCGGTGATACGGTATCAAATCCTGATGACGGACTTTATATGTACCTCTGATTTGATTGACGATAAGTTTAGAGTCTCCATAAACTTCTAAATATTGAATATCCAGGTGTTTAGCAAGTTGAAGACCGATGAGTAACGTATTGTACTCGGCTACATTGTTTGAACACGATTGATCCAAAGAATAAGCCCTCTGAATAGTCAGCTCTTCCGGGGATACAAGAACAATCCCGACTCCGGCGACAATATCGCCATTGGGACCCATTCTAGACGCTCCATCAAAAAATAGACGCCAGGTAGGAATTTTTTCAGAAACATGATTTGAATCCATAACTTCATCTGGAATCTCATCGTATAATTTAGAATCCTCTGGAACTGCATGAGCTGCTAAAAAATCAGCAAGAGCCTATCCCTTAACTGACTTTTGAGGAATATAATGCATGCCATATTGAGCTAACAAGATTCCCCAATTAGCCAGTCTGGAGTTGAGAATATTGGGTTTCTTCATCATAATCCTGATAGGATTCACTCTGGAAATGATATGAATCGTTTGACCGATGATGTAATATCGTGTCTTCTGAACGACAAACATTAATGCTAGGCATTCTTTCTCAATTGGAGAATAACGCGATTCAGTACCTATCATTGTGCGACTGAGGTAATAAATAGCCTGTTCATGGCCATCTTTGTTTTTCTGAGCGAGCAATGCACCGAGAGAATGATCCATGGCTCGAACATATAGAAGGAATGGTATTCCCGAAATGGGAGGTACCAAAACCGGAGGGTTCATGAGGTACTATTTGATATTGTCAAATGCTTTTTGATATTCTTCGTTCCAGACGAAGAATACACCTTTCTTCAGAAGTTTGTTGAACGGTCTGCGGCGTCCTGATAAATTGGATATGAATCTCCTGATATAAGCAATTCTTCCTTGAAATCCTCGTAGCTCTTTTAAGGTGCGTGGAGGATGCATCTCTTGGATGACTTTAATTTTCTTGGGATCCACGTGTATACCTTTAGCGGTAATGACGAAGCCGAGAAATTTACCACTAGAGACGCCCAGGAAGGACTTAGTAGGGTTCATCTTAAGTTGATGTTGATGCATTAAATCAAAGATAGTCTTCAAATCTTGGATATGATCCTCCTTTTGTTGACTCTTGACTGCAATATCATCAACGTAGCATTCGACTATTTTTTGGAGATGTTTGCGAAATATAGTGTTCATTGCTCGCTGATATGTTGCTTCTGCATTTTTGAGACCAAACGGCATCACTGTGTAACAGTATGTACCGATCAGCGTTCTGAAAGAAGTATGTCTCTCGTCGTCTGGAAATATTTTGATTGGTTGTACCCCGAATACCCATCCATAAATGACATTCGTTCGAAACCACACGTGTTATCGATCATGACATCGGTAATTGGAAGAGGAAACTCGTCCTTAGGACAAGCCGCATTGAGATCGCGAAAGTCTATACAGACTCGGATCTTGCCAGTCTTTTTGAGAACAGGAACAATGTTAGCCACCCACTCAGGATGTTGTTCCTCTCGGATAAATCCGGAAGCCATAAGCTTGTTGACTTCAGCTTCAATTGCATCCATAATGTGTGGACGAAATCGTCGCTGTTGTTGTTTGACCGGTTTAGCATTCGACATGATATTAAGTTTGTGTGTTGCGATCCTCGGATCTAATCCTGGCATATCTTCGTAGCTCCAGGCGAAGACATCGATGTAATCATGAATAAGCTTGATCATGTCTTGCTTATCTGTTTATGAAAGACTTTCGCTGATGAATATTGGTTTGGGGGATCCCTCTTCACCAACATCAATTTGGATCAATTTATCTTCAGTAGGAGGTTCTCTTTGTTCGAACCTGAATTCCTATTGGTTGTCTAATCTTTGAGCCCATTGTTCCGATTTGGGTGATATTTCAAAATCATCTTCATCTTCATTATTTTCTTGCGGACCGTTGGCCGAGACCATATTGGCGGATAAAGTAGAACGATGAAAGTCGTCGATACTTGTGTCGGAATCAAAAGAATCAGATCGTCCATCTCTGTTGGATTCTGGATCCTCATGGACTGTGTTGATGAAAGGGGTAGGAGTAATGTAACCCAATCCGCTTTTTGTTCTTTCGTACTTCAAGGAAGGAATTCGAACATGCATTCTTCTTTCTTTTCCTCTACTGAGGCCAGTTCTGAAGTCATAGCCCATGTTCTTGATGATGTTTTTGGACTGTTGACTGTAGCGACGTAATTGTAACCTTCCGGTATCATCGTTTTTGTCGTCATTTTCCAGATTAGGAGGATTCTGCGGCCCCTTGCAGAAGAATATTGGAGTTTCTCTTGACCTTCTAATAGGAACAATGAAGTATGAATTTTGTATAGATTCTAATGTTACTTCTGTATGAAGAGTTTGAACAACTCCTATAGTTAGTGGCTCTAAGCTATCTAGCAAATGTAAATAACTTTGTACATGATTACAAACATCAATATACTGTAAAGAAGATGCTTTATTAATATCAGATGCTGTATTTACAGAAGAAGGCTGAGCCTTAGTAGATTTAGTCAAATTAATGACTAAAGGGGGAGAAGAAGGGCGAGCAGGAGTTTTGTTTCGATTAAGGTCGATAACAAAAGGCTCAGAGGAGGTGAGCTCCCTTGAAGAGGATTGTGGATAAGTAGTGCGTCCACTGACTGGAATGACTAGAGTATCTGGTCTAGCCTGAGAAGATAGTGAGAGAGTGGTGCGTCCACTGACAGGGATTATCAGCGAATTTTGCGAAGCTTGGGGAGGCAATAAAGTGGTACTTCCTTCATATGATTTAGTAGACTGCGGATGAGTGATACGCCCTTTTACAGGAATAACAAAGGTGTCAACTTTCGATGTCTCATCATCATCCATAGCTTGTAAGACTTTTGAATACTCATCTTTGTACATGTGAGAGTCACTGTAGTAAGCTTCGACTCCTCTGAAAGGATTAATGTCTGCGACTTCCTTTTGAACTTCTCCCTTTTCATCAATGTATTTGAAGCACTGGTGAAGAGTTGAGGGGACGATATTGTGTTCATGGAGAAAAGGTCTTCCTAAGAGCAAGTTGTAAGATCCAACTAACTCGATTACGTAGAATGTGACGCTCGCCCGGAAATTGCCTATTTGTATTTTTAGGCGAATTTTCCCTAGAGGTTCGCTCTTGCCTTAATTGAACCCTAAAATGGTAGTGACTGTCTTGACTAGATGATGAACTGGAATCCGTAAGGCATCCAAGAGACTCTTAGGTATAATACTTAGAGCTGACCCTGGATCAATTAGAATACGGTTTACCTTCATCGTGTCGATATACCCAGTGAAGTAGAGAGGTCGATCATGATGATTGTCCTCTAGAAGCATATCGTCTTGGGTAAAAGTGATGTTCGGAATGATTTCCAAACCACTATTACAATGTAGGCAAGTAATTGGCTCTGCTTTCGGCTTCTTCAGATGAGTCAGGCAAGAGTCTGCTTGCAGTAGAGCTTCACTTAACGTTTCCCGAGTTTCCTTGGATAAACGTAAAACTTCGAAGATAGACAACCTGGCTGGAGTGTTAGCAAGTTGAGCCAGAATGTCAAAATTGTATGGCTTCTGCAATCCGGAAGAAAGAGACTTCTTGATTGGTTTATCGAAGCGAGCAGGTTGCTTCCCTTTGTCGGCTGTTGTTGATTTAGAGGGAACCGTTTCAGCAGGAGCATTGGAAGATCCTTCGTTAGAGATGGGTACTAGAGCTGCAACCGGAGGGACATCAAGAGTTTCTTCAAGAACTTCAGCGTAATCTTTCAGATATGTTTTTCCTGACCGGGTTCCAGAGAGAGCTTCGATTTCAAGCTCAGGGTCTATTGAAACCATGTTGCAATTCTTCATCTTGTTCTTGGTTTCTTGGTGCTTGATGAGAGCTTCAGTCCAGAAACCGAGGCCAACACAGGATTGATTATGTCTCAAAGTTAGAGCTAAAGGTGCTCGGAGTCCTTTACCGGAGCTTAAACCAGGAGCAGTGGCTAGATTATAACCCATCTTCGCCATTAATTCACGAGATTGTGAACTATATAGATGAAACACAGGTTTGTATCTGTCTTCGGATCGAGGTACAATTTTTACCTCTGTAGGGGGTGATTTTCCTGCTAGGATGAAAGTAGAGGTTAGAGAAAGATTGGGTGTGATGCTAGAAGTCATATGGCATGACTTAGTCTTTCCAGGCTTCTTTTTAGACAGAGGAACCTTTCGAGGAGAAGAGGGAGACGTTTCAAACTCTGTCACTAAATCGGGGTGGATCCACATAATCTCTCCCTTTTTAGTGGTGACTGGAACAAGTCCTTCATTCTGAGCTGGTGGTATATTCACAACTTCAAGGGTTGTTGTGGGGATAGGGACATCCCATTTTCTACCAATAATGGAGGGAAGTCACCGAACTGTATCGAAATCACATTGCTGTGACTGTCTTGTCTTTAGGTGGTTAGTATCACAGCTCCTGATTTGATCATTTCTTGGATCTTTTCCTTTTAAACATGAAGCAAGACCGTTTGTATGACCCAGCATTCTGTGATATGGACAGATTTTGGATGATCCGTCTTGTTGGCTTCATCAGGCTTTTTGATCTCTGGAAATTGTATCTTATTACCTTTAAGTAAACATCGAAGATTACCTTGAACACGTCGTCGTCGAAAGAGTATTTTTTTCGGCCGAGGAGGTCTCTGATGTTGATTTGTTGGAGCTGGGGTAGCTTGGGCAGATATTACCTCTTGATTTTTGCTCTGGAGATTGACTTTGAGAGTCTCTTTTCCTTTGCGATTGTTGGGTCGCGTACTATTGCTAGTAGTTTGACTTGATTCATTGGGAGTCATGTGTACCCCCAGACC
>JANAVB010022597.1:15488568-15677270 GCA_029216955.1 Iris pallida | reverse complement strand
GAAGCCTAGGAATATGTAGATTTTGTAAAAAATCGGGTCACGATTATCGTAATTGTAAAGTACGAAACGAAAGCGAATAGTGACAATGAGCAATAGAATAAAATGCAACGTTCGTTGACTTAGACAATGTCTTTCTATGTGGCAAGATGTCATTCATACGAGACAATTAGATAAAAAATATGTTCTCCAATGCAAAAGTTTGAGAAGACAATAGATATAAAATGGAGAACAATAAATTCCAAATTCAAAACACGGAGTACATCAAAATGGAGAAATATGTTCTCCGTGCAGTTCAAAACGGAGAATAACATTCTCCGTTTCAAATGACAAGATGATTCATTCTCCGTTCAAATTAAAACGGAGAAGAAACATTCTAATGTGTTTTTAACACTGGGAATCTTATTCTCCGTTTCAAAATAAACGGAGATATCGTTCTCCGTTCCAAATTAAACGGCGAATAGAATCCTCAATCGTTTTAATACTGGAACGGCATTCTCCGTGAAGTTCAAAACGGAGAATATAATTCTCCGTTATAAATGAAACGGAGAATATCATTCTCCGTTTTAAATTGAAACGGAGAATGAACATTCTAATGTGTTTTTAACACTGGGAATGCTATTCTCCGTGTAATTCAAAACAGAGAATGTTATTCTCCGTTTAATAAAACACGGAGAATGCTATTGTGGTGTCGTGGTTACAATGCTAGACTTGTATTCAAGAGGTCATTGGTTCAAATCTTGACTATAACAAAATTTTGTTTTAAGTTATGTATGGAGCCCATTTAAAAGGGAAAAAAACTTTGATACAGGAGCCTATGTATGACATGTGGGCCATCTCAAAATTTATGTGTATATATATATATGTTTACACGTTTTACAAAGCAAGAGGGGACCACATGTCATACATAGGGGTATCAAAACTTTGAAAAGAGTTTTGTTAGAAAAGAGTTTTGTGGGCCCTATTAAAATTTATGTATATATATATATATGTGTACACATTTTACAAAGCAGGAAGGGCCCACATGTCATACATAGGGGGTATCAAAACTTTGATACCCCCTACTGTATCAAGAAAAAAACTTTGATACAGTGGGGGTATCAAAGTTGGCAGAATTCGAAGGGGCAGATTCATTGGTATTAATGGCATATAAATGCTCGTAGTTGGAAGAGTTTGTTCTAGTCTTACTTAGCTTTAATTGAGAAGGGACAGATGCATTGGTATTGATGGAAATTAATTGAATTGAATTCGAAGTGGCTGCCTTTTTGGCGCATGAGTCTGAGTTGTTCCATGCCTATAAATGGCAGTAGTGTAGAGAGAGTTTGTTCTCATCTCACTTACCTTTTCTTGTGGAGATGGACTCTACCGATCTCCCGCCTTGGCAAGACTCTTTCCTCTTGGTTGTCGATCTCCTCGTTCGAAGAAGCTTTGGTGGTGAAGTCCTTCAGAAGACTGACATGTGTCTGGGTTTGGATTTATTGCCAACCCACGCTCTGTCGAAGCGCCCGCACGTTGATTGGCTCGGACTATGCACGGTGTTCCTTTGTCGCCAGGGGTTCATTTCTTCAACATGTTCTATTGGTCCGACGATGCACGATGGTGAAGTCCTTCAGAAGAATGAGATGTGCATGAGTTTGGAGTTTATTATCGTTCCACGCTCTGTCGAAGCGCCAGCCAGGAGTCTATCAGACATGTTCCTTGTTGAAGAAGGATGGCTTTGCACGGTACTCTGCCTCAAGAAATTCCTTGAGGCAGTGGGTTCCTTTGTCTCAGTGAGTTCCTTTGCTCAGAGGATTCACGATGAAGTGACTTGCCTCAAGGAGTCATCCAACGGTTCCTATGCTCTGACGATGCACGATGAATACCATGTGGACACGAACTGAAAGATGACAGAGAACAACACTCCTTCACAGATGAAGCTTTCAATTGAATTCCTTGAGGCAAAATACTTCATCGTGCATCGTCAGAGCAATGGAACTCCCTGAACAAAGAAACTCCGTGCATAGTCAGAGCAATGGAACTCCATGAACAAAGGAACTCCGTGCATAGTCAGAGCGAATCAAAGTGCGAGTGCTCCGACAGAGTGTGGGTTTGGATTTATTGCGCTCTCACTTTGATTCGCTCTGACTATGCACGGAGTTCCTTTGTTCATGGAGTTCCATTGCTCTGACTATGCACGGAGTTCCTTTGTTCAAGGAGTTCCATTGCTCTGACGATGCACGATGAAGTGATTTGCCTCAAGGAATTCAATTGAAAGCTTCATCTGTGAGGAGTGTTGTTCTCTGTCGTCTTTTAGTTCGTGTCCACGTGGTAGATGGTATTCTTCATGCATCGTCAGAGCATAGGAACCGTAGGATGACTCCTTGAGGCAAGTCACTTCATCGTGCATCCTCCGAGCAAAGGAACTCACTGAGGCAAAGGAACTCACTGCCTCAAGGAATTCCTTTGCCTCAAGGAGTTCCATTGCTCTGCGATGCCCGGACGCAGCTCACATTCAACTTTTTTCTTGATAGTAGGATTTTATGTAGTATTTCAGACTTTTATAATGTACATGTAACTCAAATGGTCAAACTTTTCGTGGTTATCACAATGTAAATTCTACTCAAAAAGGATTTTATTATAAAAGACAACAGAGCAGACATTATAAAAGACATAAGTTCTCTTGAAATCTAATTCTTAGCCCATACCAACCTCATCATTATAGTCTTCTTAGTCCATACCAACCTCGTTATATTCTCATCAAGCTCATCCCAAACTAAACGGAGAATAACATTCTACGTTTCAAAAGACACGGAGAACGTCATTCTCCGTTTAAATAAAAACGACGAATGAACATTTTAATGTGTTTATTATCCGTTCAAGACAGACGGAGAATGTTATTATCTGTTCCGAAATAAACGAAGAATTCCATTCTCCGTTCCAACTAAAACGAAGAATATAATCCGCAGGGGCAGATTCATTAGGAATAAATGGCATATAAATGGAAGAATTCATTGGTATTAATGGCATATAAATGGGAGATTCATTGGTATTAATGACAATAAAAGTGACTGCAGCTTGGCGCATGAGTTCGAGTTGTTAAATTTTGCCAATAAATGGCAGAATTTGGGAGATCTTATTATAAAAATGATTGCCCTTTTGGCGCATGAGTTCGAGTTGTTTCATATGTAAATAAAAGTCAAACTTTTCGTGGTTTTAACAATGTAAATGTAATTCAAAAATGATTATATTATAAAAGCAGAGCTTATAAAAGACAGAAGTTCCTTGCCCAATTACATCATAATTATATTGTTGTTTTACAATGTCATTGCTAGGTTCGTTTTACATATTTGCTTGAAAGCAACTCCTTAGCCCATGACAACCTCATTTTTGTAATCTTCTGGTGAGTTTTCTTATCATTTCCTCCCGGTATTTCGAAGGGAGGAGTCGTCAACATATTCATATAATACGCCGTGTACAAGAGGCAGTTGGGTGCCAGTTGTTGTGGGCAATTTAAAGAACAATTCAGCACTTTGCTCTCATACTCCTTCTTCGCCGGGCATCTCTCCCTCATCATATCAACTTTTCTCCTGACGATAGGCTCTAAGGTTTTCTTCATTAATTCTGCATCCACCTTGTACGTATCGTACGTGGTTAGCCTCAAGGAGTTGTAGTGTATCCAGTCATAGGAGATAAAGTTGAATGTGAGCAGAGTATAGTGTTTGATGTATGCATTAAAGAGTGGGATGAATAACAACTCTATGTCGTCCTCCAAACCCATGACGAAGTCTACTAAATCTGTTTGGATGTCTTCAAAGGCGCCGGATTTTGCGTTTTCTTCATTGGCACGTTGAACGATGGTCTTTTCCCAAAAACAATACACAATATCATGAGTAATTTTTTTCTGTCACTCATCATCGGTTTACACATGAATATGGATTTTTCTATTTGAATTCTTGCCAATGTGTGGGCCGTCATGAATGCAGACCACTTATGTGATTGGGGTGCCGGCTTTTTTTTCTAGATCAATGGCACCTCCTTCGAACTAGATGGGGAACACCTTTTATTGCCTTGAATTTCTCTCAGCTTCCTTATTACTATGTCCAGTATGCCAGCCTCCATGTCATCATAGTTGAGTATGTCTTGTATGTCTACTGCCGACAGCTGGACTGAAACTCCATTTTCACCCTTTTCGGATAAAATACGTATACCATATCACTGCACATAAATTTAGTTTAGATTAAATTAATAAAGATAGATTCTCATTACATAATTATGAAAAAGTCTATAAAAAACGAACGAAAAAAAGGGTTCAGAATACATCCTTTAGAGAATTCTTTCTGGGAATTACGATGTCGATGTATTGTTTCTTCAGCTCTTCATCCGCATATTTCCAAAGTAAGAGTTCATCGCATTCCCTTAGTATGACGTGGTTCTTCTTTAATTCAGCCATTTTGTCGTCTTCTCGGGATTTCGGAGCGGCATTAACCTTTTAGCCTCTCCAACTGTATTGCTTTTTATTAACCTCTTTCCCCCCGATCCCCCTCTTCTTCTGACTTCTCTTGGAGCAGCAAGTTCAGCAGCTGCTTGAAACTCCTCACTCTGAAATACTACAACCATGGCTTCGAGATCTTTAATTTTCCCATCCTTTTCATTGGCTTCAATATTAAACGATTCAACTTTATTTTGAAGCTCCCTTTTCTCCTCAACGAGCCTTTCATTTGTTTCTCTGAGTTGTTTGGTTGTTCGCACTGAAATAAAACAAACAACAATGAAATGTATGATGTGAACCTAACACGAAGAATGACATTCTCCGTGTAATATAATACGGAGAATAGAATTCTCCATTTGGAATTACACGGAGAATAACCTTTCCAGTATTGAAATGATAGGGAATAGCAATTATCCGTTTCAAATAACACGGAGAATGACTATTCTCCGTGTTATAGTACACAGAGAATAGTCATTCTCCTGGAAGATTACAAATCAGAAATTTGAAATAGAAAAGATTTTACCTTGTGCATGTAGATCTGATTTAAGGACAGAATTTTGCTGTCTCAAATCCTCCAGTTCATGCACAGAGCCCTCCATCACAACGTTGACTTCACGTTGTTGTGCTTCTTGTGCCTCGAGCTCTTTCAGCTTTTCTTTGAGTTTCTCGTTCTCAAGGTTGGTTGCACGTAACTGCGCTCCTTGTACCTGCATCTCTTTTAAATTTTCTTTGAGTTCTTCATTCTGCGCAAGAATATCAGAATGATGTCTTCTCAAATCCTCCAGTTCATGCACAGAGCCCTCCATCACAACGTTGACTGCACGTTGTTGCTCTTCTTTTGCCTCGAGCTCTTTCAGCTTTTCTTTGAGTATGGCATTCTCAAAGTTGGCTGCACGTAACTGCGCTCCTTGTGCCTCCATCTCTTTCAACTTTTCTTTGAGTTCTTCATTCTGCGCAAGAATATCAGAATGATGTCTTCTCAAATCCTCCAATTCCTTTGCTGAGTCGTCCATCACAGCGCCCATTTTATGATGCTGTGGTATCCGTTGTTCATCAAAATTATCCCCACCTGCTTCTTGGTGTTCTTCCTCTCCCTCTTTTTCAACTTCTTTTATAGGTGGCTCATCTTCTTTGTGTCTTTCTTCTTCCCCAACAGGTATAACCAGATCTTCCAATATCATCTTCGATCTCATTTTGTTGTGATATTCGGCCTTGAGGAACTTTGAGATTTCGTACCCATTCCATGTGAAAAATCTTGGGTAATCAGGAATTGGGGTGAACTTCCTTTCCACAAATTTACTATGTTCTGCAAACCAATAGAGGAAGTATATTGTGCAACCTTCCAATTTGTGGAAAGCCATTGAGTAATCCCCATGTTCAGTTTTTCTTCTACTCCTCTTTATGCTATCCATTACATATGCCAGGATTAACCTTGGCCAGTATATACTGTTGATGACGTCCACACTGTCTACCAAGGCCAAGAATCTGTACGGCAAATTTGAACCGCCAGACTTTGTGAAGAATACTGTTTGGCACAAGTGGAAGATTATTAGCTTGGCCAAATCATCTGGATTAACAACATTATCTCCGCCACGAAGCCGTCGTAACAATTCAAAGAACTTGTCTCTCACTTCCTTATTCGCGACTTCTGAGTGTTTGCCCTTAGTATTAGCCAGCAATCTTGTGAAATGATCTCTACACAGGCTCAATGATGCTGGTGGTGTGGGCTGCTGTTGTTTTTCCTTTATCAATCTTCTGTAAGAAACATCATCAATGCTTTCTTCATTCAGCGGTAGACCGAATATGACTGCCATATCCTTGACGCTTGGCACAATTTTAACAGTGGTGCTCAATTCAAAGCACCCGACGCCATCTTCTTCTTCTGTGTAACTTGCAATTAAATTCTCAAGCCCTTCCGTTACCTTGGCCACTTCGGAGACGTGGACTCTATTTTCGTAGAAAATCTCGATAAAATTCCAGAAACCAGTATTCTTCAAGGAACCAATAACTGGCTCAAGTAAACGACCAACATCTCGATTGACCTCCTCCATAAGATTTAGCATTGGCTTGAAGGTAGAATGGAAAAGACTTGAATCCTTATTCCTGACAGATTTTCTTTCTGCAAAAAAAAAAAACAAAAAATTAGGTCAGAGAATGGCCATTCTTATGGGTTTTAACACTGGGAACGACATTCTCCGTTTCAAGTTAGACGGAGAATTCCATTCTCCGTTCCAAATTAAACGGCGAATAGAATTTAACATTCAAATGCGTTTTATGACGGAGAATGTCATTTTCCTTGTAATATATACAGAATTTGCGAACATAAAATCAAAGTTATACCTTCTGTTTGCACTTCTTCTTGCACTTCTTTTTGTTTAGCAGCTTTTTCCTTTTTCCTTTGTGCAACTTTCTTAGAATAGGGTTTTCGTTGTTCTCCGTCTATCGCTTTTGGATTTTCTGTAACTGGTGCATCTTCTCTATTTGGTGATGCTTCCGGTGATGATTCTGCCGCTGATGCCGACATGGTGTGAATATTGCGAATGGGAGGAAGGTTTGAAGATTTTGGAGGAGAATGACCTAGGTTTGAGTACAGAGTGGATTATGGAAGAAGAGGAAGCTCCGAAACGGTTTTCTTTTTTCCTTTTCTTTTTTTAATAAAATGGTTCGGGGGTGTTTTGAATTAATTAGAAGGGCAAAAATGTCATTCGATGGAAGGGCAAAAGACTCCTTTCTGCTTAATTATATTAATTTGAAGGACAGAAATGATTCTGCTTAATCAAAAAGAATTGAAGCCATTTGGCAAAAATGTCATTACAACTCAACAAAATAAATGAACATAATACATTAGGGCTTTCCATACATTAAATATAAAAGAAGAAGAAAAAATCATCGTCTTCCATATTCAATCAGATTGGACTTCTTTTTTAGCTCTTCATTGTGCTATGAAGTTGTAATCCATTCAGCAACTTTGCGTCTTTCCTTTTCTGCATCAAACTGCATATAACAAATATAACATAAAAAATATTGCTCTAAAAAGTTGAAGTTTTTGACGACATATTTTCATACTTACATCGATAGAACTGTAGTCCAGGCTACATCGGTCTTTCATGAATGCAATTAAAAAAATTCTACAATCAACTAAATTGCCTTGGCGGGGAACATAAGAAGGACGTTTTATTGCAAAAGTAGAAAAGCTGAACCTAGCATCTCTCAGCTTCAAAATCTCTTCTTCGAGAAAGATATCCAAATTTGAAAGCTACAATTACCAGAAAACAATATGTATTAGTATAATGCGTATCTTGTACCCAATTCATAAAAATTAATGAATATGAGCTTACTATTTCTTTTATAACTGTTCTGCTTTGAATCGGATCATCTTTAGATGCAAGTGAGTCCCAAATTTCAACAGTCCTTTTTTTAAACAGAAGTCTTGTAAGAGTATAGTGTTCGCCCAAATGAATGGGTATGTATATCTGAATCAGGATAATTAGGTAAAACAAATTAGTAAATTTTCAGAAAATTAGGATTAATAATTAAACATAAATACATTAATACCTCTTTACAAGTGCTTAAAGATCCCATGTAATCCTGAAAGTATTTAAACTTCTTCCATAATTCATGAGGCTTTTTGACGGATGGAGGTAACGTGGCTTTCTACATACACATCAATTAATACATTACGAAGGACAAACAAACGAGAAAATTGTTAATGCATATGCATTGAAGAATAAAATGCTCACTCACCGACATCCTTATTGGTAAAAACCATACATTAGCTTTATTGGAGGTTCTTTTCCGTTCCTCCGCGGTGAGAAGAGCAGAGACAATACCTACAATCTGAATAAAACATTAAAAATGTCAGCGATAAGTAAACATAGATGGCATCTAAGAAGAAATATACTATCTATACATACCCCATTGGTAATTCTCGTTAAAGGAGCTAAGGTCTTCATCTCCTACCGAGACACATAGGTTTTGTTGCAAGATGATATTATTTCTCTAAGAAAAGAAACGAATAAATTAGGAGAAAAAAACTGTTGGAACTAAATCAAAACTCATATTACTTACTCGTCAGGTCTATCATCTGCAAAAATATAGTCGTAATATCTCGAAGAAACACTAGTACAATTGCTAGGCTTCGAGGTTGAACCCCTTATTAAATTTTTGGATGGTGTAACCGGATGTAAATTTCTACGCATTCTTTTAGAAGGACTGCTAAAGTCAGTTTCTTCTTCTTCTATAGCGTCCAATGCGAGAAATCAGTCCAATGCTTTACTACGAGACTGTAGCTCCACGTCCTCCTCTTTGGAAGAAGATACAAAGGAAACCACCTTCACATTATTAAATGCTCCAGATGAAGATGCATCCTTCAAAGCTGGAGATTCTTCAATCTTCTCCAAACGCCGAGATAACTTTATTTGTTCAATTTTTATCTTTGCAACATCAGCTGAAATCGTCTACAGATGTTCTTCAATCTTGCGCAACAAACGTGGAATGAAGGTTTCATTTGGATTTGGCATCCAATCTTCTACGTCTTCTACATTTCTCCCCACACGAGTAGACATCTTGAGAACAAGAAAACTATTGTATTTCAGAAAACTATTCTATGTATTTCAGAATGAATAATAGTACATGAAACAAGAAAACTATTGTATATATAGAAAGAGAGAAGTACAAAAAGTGAGAAAGATGGAAAGACAAATAAATTTCGAGACTAGCAAACAATCTACTAGCCGTTTGATTAAGGAGGGCTCGAGGAAGATTCTACTATCCGTTTGAAAATTACAAAAGGTTATCGTGATCAACTTCAATTAAGGAACTCTATAAGAGGTTTAATTCCGCTTGATTGAGGAACTCGATGAAGTCCGCCGCGAACCGGAACTTCTTCTTCTTTTCTTCTTCATCTCCGTTTCTTCTTCCACCACCACCATGCCCTGTAGATTTATAACAAAAATATTAAATTGTTAGATGAAACAAAAAACTAATTACGGAAAGATTACTAAATCAAAATCAAACAGAACACATATTCATAGAAAACATGAGATTAAAAATGAAAGTGTCACAGAAGCAACACCACAATTTTACAACAACTAAGCAGACTCTGCTAAGCAATAACTAAAATTAGGGATTGTGTCCTCCTTGGATTTAATTTACACAAAGAAGAGATTTGAGAGAACGAGCTTTTGTCGGCTTCCTAAATGTACCATTCTCCGTCCTAAATGTACCATTCTTCGTCCATTCGCCGTATTAAAAGCAAAGAGAATGGCCATTCTCCGTGTTAAAAGCAAAGAGAATGGCCATTCTCCGTCCAATTGCCGTATTCACCGTCCATTCGCCATATTAAAAGCAAAGAGAATGGCCATTCGCCGTATTCTCCGTCCTAAATGTACCATTCTCTGTCCATTCGCCGTATTAAAAGCAAAGAGAATAGCCATTCTCCGTCCATTGGCCGTATTCACCGTCCATTCGCCATATTAAAAGCAAAGAGAATGGCCATTCTCTGTCCATTCGCCGTATTCACCGTCCATTCGCCATATTAAAAGCAAAGAGAATGGCCATTCGCCGTATTCTCCGTCCTAAATGTACCATTTTCCGTCCTAAATGTACCATTCTCCGTCCATTCGCCGTATTAAAAGCAAAGAGAATGGCCATTCTCAGTGTTAAAAGTAAAGAGAATGGCCATTCTCTGTCCAAAAAAATATTCTTCTCGAAAATATTATCTTTAGAAAAGTTAAAAAATAATCCGCCCGACCTCAGAAGCAGGTTTCCTCAGTTCACCACCACCACCATGACATGTAGCTTTATTAACAAAATATTAAATTGTTAAATGAAAATTAAAATTTCAGACAATGGCATGGACAGTAAAATTAGAGCGGCACCGCTGGTACTTCTCCTTGTTCGAGGAGGCCTCGACGACGTCCGACGCAAAGCGGACCGATTCTTCTCGGCGCAGCTGGTACTCCTCGTTGTTCTAGGGGTGCTCGACGACGTTCGACGCGATCCGAACCGTTTCTTATTTCCTTCTTCATCTCCGTTTCTCTTTCCACCACCACCAGCACCACCACGACTACCATGGCCTGTAACCAAAAAAAAAGTTCAGATAAAATTGGATGGACTTTTGAGAGAGTAAATATGAGTTAATTTAGGGTGTTCATTGAAAAAATTAAAGTGAAGAATGACATGCTAAAGCAAGTTACCAACAGGTCAAAAGTCTAAATCAGCATTAAATGATGTCTTCTGTATTATCTTATCTGAATTAAACCTGGACCGCATCCAACGGTCCAGATTTCGGATGTATCGATACATCCATTTCCAGCGGATGTATTGTAGAATTTTCCTATATATATATATATATAGCTTTGAACTCTGGTTTGGAACTTGAACCCCTGGTACGGATGGCGGCTAAACTGAAAGCCACTCGTACGACATTAACGTCATAGAGCAGAGAGGCTTTTGGAGACATATTCCAGGCTGTTAAGGTGGTGGAGGACGACGCCACTTGTGCTGAGACCTTGTTTGCCATTGACAGATCTCCGGCTGCACGCACCTTGCTCAACCTTGCCAGAGCTCTTCTTAAATCCAGGTTGAAAGTGGAAATGAAATTCTGGAGGCAAAAAGCTAGATTGACCTGGGACACCGATGGTGACCGAAATACCAGGTTCTTTCATGCGCGTCTCAAAGGCCGCAGAAACAAATTAAAATTACAATGGATATACGACGACAATGGCGCCCTAGTAGACGACCAGGAAAGTATTCAGGCGGCGGCGGAGAACTTCTACTCTAACTTTTTCACTAAAGAGCCTATCGTTAAAGACATTGCGCTCCTATCCGAAATCCTATCCCTCATCAGCGACAGCGAGAATGAGACCCTGTTGGCAACTCCTTCGGAGGAGGAGGTCAAGACGGCTGTCTGGTCTATAAATGAACACAGTGCTCCGGGGCCTGATGGCTTCAATGGCGTCTTTTTCAGAGCTTGTTAGGACATCTTAAAAATCGACTTATTGGAGGCCACAATAGCCATTTTCCAAGGGGCGAGATATCCCAATTCCATTTCTTTTGCCAATATCATCCTAATCCCCAAGAAATACAACCCAGAAACCTTCAAAGACTTTCATCCTATCAGCTTTTGCACCTTCATCAACAAGATCATATCGAAGATTGTTGCCAACCGGATGTCCAATCTCCTCTCCAAGATCATCTCCGAAGAGCAAAGCGGGTTTGTTAAAGGCCGAAACATCACGGACAACATACTCCTCGCACAAGATTTGATCACATGTATGAAGTTCCCATCCAGAGGAGGGAACGTTGCCATCAAACTGGACATAGAGAAGGCATACGACCGCCTGGACTGGCAATTCATGATCTGGGTCTTCAGGGCTTTCGGCTTCTCCGAATCCTGGATCGACATCATATTCAGATCTATCAACAATGCATGGTTTTCCACCGTCATCAATGGTCAGGCAGCGGGGTGCTTCCGATCTACTCGTGGGGTTAGACAGGGGGACCCCCTCTTTTCTACTATTTTTATTATTACGGCAGAAGCTCTCAGCAGAAGCCTCAATAGCATGTCCAGAATGCCCGATTTCCACTACTTCCACACCACCACTGGCTGTCCACTTATCACTCACCTGGCGTACGCTGACGACATCCTTATCTTCTTCTCTGGAGACGTCAGATCGATCGAAGTGGTTCAAAGTACGCTTGCGAGGTACACCAGATGCTCCTGATAGCGCGTCAATAACAACAAAAGCGTCATCTACACCCATCACAAAGCTGACAGAATCCGCTCAGCCCTGCTCTCCAACATAACCTCGTTCGGCAGGGCCTACCTACCTTTCCTTTATTTAGGTTGCTCGTTGGTGTACGGAAAGTCTAACTCAGGAATATACGACCACCTTGTTGACAAGATCCGTAAACTGATCGCGGGATGGCACAACACAACAATATTATCAGGGGACAAGTTGATCCTTATCAAATACGTCTTTTCTTCCATCCCGTTGTATACCCTGGCCGTCTACTCTCATTCCAAGAAGGTCCTCCACTCTCTAGAATCCATATTCGCCAAGTTCTTCTGGGTCACTGCGACGGTAAGGACAAACATCACTGGGCCAGTTGGGATACCATGGCTAAACCCACCGAAGATGGAGGTCTGGGATTCAGCAGACTTGCCCACATCACGGATGCCTACTCCATGAAGCTTTGGTAGAAATTGTGCATGGAGAGCAAGTTATGGACGAGGTTCATGAGAGCTAGATACTCCAGATTCTTCCATCTGTCGGAGGCAGTCACTAACAACTGATCTTCGGCATCGTGGCGTCGCATAATTTGGGGCCGCAACCTCGTAAAACCTTTAATCTGTCTTCAGTTGGGCGACGGGCGCTCATCGGCATGTATGGAACGGTGGTCAGGAGATGACACCATCCAGCCCAACGTTCGAACACCGCAGGGGTGAGAAATTAGGGATCTATGGGAGGGCAGTTCCGAATGGAATTGGGGGAGGGTCAAAGAATGGCTTGGTCAACCGGCGGTCGTCGGTCTTCTTGCAGCTAATCTGTGGGTCACTGACATAATCGACATGTGGAGATGGTCCCCTAACCCGTATGGGACTTTTATGCTGGCTTCCGCCAGAATTGTGGCCCGAGGCAGCAGCGTGCCGAATACCACGTGTGCTAAGTTTTGGCAGTCTTGCATACCCACCAAATGGTCTATCCTTATCTGGCGTGCATTATGTCAAAAGCTACCGACGGACGACTACATCAGATCTATCGGATTTAGCCTCGCATCCAGATGCCACTGCTGCGTAGAGCACACATCAGAATTGGCATAACATGTCCTTCTTCCTGGTGAGTTGGCAACCCAGATTTGGTTCACTCTTCACAATAGACTAAGTCTTGTTCCCCCGACTGGGGGCTTCCACGATCTCCTGGCCAGCTGGAGCTGCTCCTACGGACATCAGACAAATTCAGATATAAAGGCCGCCAACTCCTCCCTCCACAATTGTACAGAGAGATTATCAGACAAATTCTCAAAGCAAGGAGGTGTTTCTCTCATGCCTCCAACACTTTTTGGGAGGCCCTTGCTTAGGCTATTTTTTGGGTTTCTCGCGCCTCCCCTTTCGGCTATCATAGAGATCCTGTTCCATTTTATGCACATCCCGCGCTGTTTGTTTTCTTTTTCCCTTGTCGCGTTGAGCGCGCTTACTTGTATAGTCTTCGACATTTTGCGCCTATTACTTCAATAAAGTTTTGATTTAAAAAATTAAAATTAAAATAATATTGTAGAAGCATGGAAAAGAACATGACTGCCCATGCGACTTAGAACAGGAAAACCCATGCGGTTCAAAAATAGACGAGCTTTATGCGGCTCAAGAGCATAATGCGGCTCAAAAGTCACCAACATGGACATGCGGCTGAAGCAACACCACGTGGCCTTCTGCGGTTTGCTTCTACAATTGGCCATTAAGCAAAGGCCCTATTTAATGCTCTGACATAAAGGAGAACTGACGGCTCTGACCAAAAGCTGCAATAATGACTCTTTCATAATGCTAGACTCCTAGGGAAACGAAAGAAATCTTTGACACAATCCATCAAATCCTAAAATCCTTCATACAGCCTTGACACATGGACAGTCGTATGCGGCTCAGGAAGAGGCCACTCCATTCGGCTCAGGTAGAGGCCACCTCATGCGGCTCAGGCAGAGTCTACCCTATGCGGCTCATGAGGACTATCTTCATGCGGCTCACTGAGAAGCCACCCATCATGCGGTCGCCTACGCTCATGCGGCTCAGATCATTTCCATACGTGGCCAGTCTTATGCGGCTCAGTAGGGAATAATCCTCATGTGGTTCGGATTTCCTCAGTGGCTCGCGGTTAAGATTCGTGGCAGAAGATTAGTTTTTCTCGCGTTCCTACAGCTAGCAGCATAATAATAGTGGGACACATGGCATCAAATCGATCAAGATTCATCAACAAATCCTAACAACCAGGTTTAGTGCCATCCTCATAATTACTGGGATCAAATCAGATCATTTGTAATCATGCAAATTGAACACGTGGCAGGAGATCCGAGTTTGGCATAACAAATTATGAGGATTTATGGCAATAATCATTAATTGCCCACAGAGATTTGATGCAATCCCCATTAATTGCCTAGATTTGCTACAATCAGAATTAACGGCCCAGATTAATTGATCTTTAACCGCCGACTTCTCGAGGAGGAAATCATTGCAAATCCTAATGATCGTATCCCACTCCTATAAATAGCAAGGTGCCATTCCTTTGCAAAGGAGAGGATTTTCTAGAGCACTAGAGCACCTGGAGAGACATGAAAAGAGAGCACAGAGAGACAAAGGCACACGCAGAGGGCATCCTGAGAGCATTTCTTCCCCGGAGCAAAGGCTGCATCCGATCGTCCAAGGAGTAAGGCAGAGCTGTCGTCGCTTTCCCGAGCCTCTACCGTCACCCCCCAGAATCTAAAATAAATAATTGTGCTTAGATTGCTGTACCTAGGTTTTCGTCCCTAGGCTTTCTTTGTACAAGTGAGTTTGTATTATGAAGTAAAAGTCCAGTCCTCCGATATAATTGTTATGTTCTTTTATAATTCATGGCAAACATGATGACGACTCTGCTGGGGACTAACTTCTCCACGGCTGAGGAGTTGGTGACGCAATCGGATACAACCAAACTTGGCTCCACACAACAGAAGATGGTCGTCCATTTCAACCAACACGCGTTTGAAGAAATGCTCTCCGACAGGAGCGTTGGCCCGGTCCAGAAGCGAACCCGTACGAAAAAACCTTGCAGGGAGTGGAGGCCAAAGTCATTTGCTCCTCCCCAAGCTCTGGACAGAGTAATCTCTGCTGTCCAAGACGGCGAAGGCAAGTCTCATGCGGCTCCACTTCAAACCATAGAGGACTCTGCTGTCCCCAAGTCCGACAAAGGAAAGCACTACGATGCTGGACTTACAGGGGCAAAGAGTGATTCTATGTACTCCAGGAAGAAGCCGAACAAAGGCACTAGCCGCAGGTTGAAGACTCATGCGGTCGAGGTTGCCAGTCGCATGTATGATGTCCATGCGGCCGAAACTGCCAGCCGAAAGCATAACACTCATGCGGCTAGGATTTCCAGCCGCATGGAGAAGACTTATGCGGCTGAGACTTCCAGCCGCATGAAGAAAGCCCATACGGCTACGACTTCCAGCCGCATGAAGACTGTTGATTCCAGCCGCATGTCGCCTGCTCCACGCGACTCAGTCTTCGATCGCCTCTCCTATGATCCAGATCTCTCATGCTCCCAAGAAAACATGTCTGAATCTCTCCAGCACCACTTAGACTCTTCCTATTATGTGCCCTCATGCACCAGAGTGAAGAAGTCTAGGGCAGCACAAGCTTGGCGAGCTCAGTCCGCTGTCCCGACCTCTGACCATCCGAGCATTCCACATACTGTTATACGGGCCTCTGATAGGAAGTTGTACAGAACCACTCGAGTCTAGCCCCCGACGGCAAATAGACAGAGTGGTTCCCAAAAGTATCCCCAAATCGAGGAAGCAAACATGGTCATTCCGAACCTATCTGACTTGCATGAGGCTATCCTCCACAAGCACAAGGAAAGAGAGGGGGCCCCGGGGTGCAAAGAGTCCTCCCACGGACGTCACTGTACCCAAGTCATCGTCAACTGCCATTGTAATAACGCGACGGTACGAGAAGACCGGCAGTCCGTCTTCCAACGACTGCAACAACCATGTTCAGAGGATGAGGCACTTCCCGTCGTCTCCTACAACTCTGCTCAGAAAATCCCCGCCGATGGGAGAGGGAAGAAGATAAACATTTCCAGCCCGAAGATTTCAACCACTATGACTAAGAGACTGTCGTCTGAACGGTTGTCCACCATCGGAGTTTTCCAAGGTACCCGTTCAAAGACAAAATCTGCTACAGTAGGAGATTCATCGTCCACATCACTAGGGGTTGCTGGAACTGGGGGTAGCACTCCTCCGAACCTCCACGACAATCCGATGTTCCAAGGAGACGAGCTGGAGGAAACAACTCTCCCATTAGATACAGCAAATCCCGACGTCCCTGAGGACGTCCACAATTTCCAAGACGAGGCAAACTCAGAAGCTGAGGGTACTGTTCCTTCTGAGTCCGAACCAGAGGAAAATATTCCCACATACCCCGACGACTTCTTGGTACAGAAATATGATTCGGAGGACACGTCATCCACTATCCCTTCCACTTCTACTCATGTCAGGACGACATTCATGACAAATAACGAACATGATGGTCCCAATGATCGCCAACGCATCGATACTTTGGAGGCCATACTGCACACTTTGGTCAAATTGGTGGACGAAATCAAATCAGCCCTCCCTACGCTGCAAGGAGGGACGCTTGGCTAAACAAACTTGGGTCCCACGGTCAATGCAGACTCGAACTCAGCGACACCAAACCCGGGCAATATTCCTCCCAAAATGTCAGCTCCTACTGCTGCAGACGAAGCCAGAGAGGCAAGAAGAGAGGTCCAAGAGCTCCGGGCCATGTTCCATGCCCAAGAAAACTGCCAAGACCTCAGGATACGACAATCGTATCCCGCTGCGTGGAGAGATGTTCCCTTTCCACTAAAGTATAAATCATTCCACATCAATCCATATAATGGGAAGACCTCCGCAAGTTGGTACATCACTTACTTCGAGGTCACCATCGACCATCTGCCCCATAATGACACCATCCTTATACGATTATTTATCGGGGCATTGGAAGGGGTCGCCTTCGACTGGTACCGTAACCTGCCAGACAACTGCATCCACTCCTTCGCTAGCTTCAAGCGTATGTTCTTGGAGAGATTCTATGAAGTAGGACAGGACGTCACAATTTCCACCCTCATGGACGTCGTTCAAGGGGAAAAAGAGCTGACAAGGAACTATATTGAGCGGTTTTGCCAAACCGCCATGAAGTTACCGTCTGGTAATCCGGATTCCTCCTTAATTGAAATTTTCCAAAAGAGACTGCTCCCAACAATCAGCCTCTGGATGGGTGAAAGTCAATTTAAGGACTGGAAGACGTTTATCATCAGTGCAACTAACGCTGAAGACAGGTTGAAGAAGGCTCGCCAAATGGGATTGCACATCTCGGAGGAAGAGGACAAGAGCAAGAGCCATAATACCAATAACAACAATGGTGGTAACTCCTCCAACAATCGGTACAACAAGGGCAAGCAGGCTATAGTGGCCGACACAGCCCAGAAACCTGAGTCAAAACCGGCAGACAAGAAATGGCCGCAAATGACCTACTCCTTCGAAGACGACCATGTCAAGCCCATCTTGGACATGCTCATACAAGGAGATAGAATTCAGCTCCCTCCACCAAGACGGGAACCTCAGCCGGTAGAAATGGAGAACCCAAAGTACTGCCATTACCACCGCTACATCCACCATGCTACACACGACTGCTACCAACTAAAGCGATACATCCAACATCTTATCGATTAGAAGGCTGTGGCCATTGATTTCGAGGAGGTAATCGTGGCAGCTAACATGGTGTCCGTACAGTTTGGCAGCTTCCCTCCGACAGAGACTCAAGACGGCATGATACCCATCCCTCGGGCAACAATGGAGATTGCCAATCTTCCACCTCCTCGAGATCAGGCTACTGGTCTGGTACCCCTTACCACATCATGAGGGGAAGTCATGTGGGTCCATCCAGGCTTGGTACCTGAAGTGACTCAGTCCGTACCACTCCCCATTGGCAGGAAAAATGGTAGAAAGGTCAGATCCTGCCGCACAATTTCGATAGATGTCGAAGAAGCCACAGCTGTCGTCACTCGGTCTAGTGCTCAATCCCAACCTACACCAGATAACTCGACAAAAGAACATCAGCCGGCTACTGCTGACGCTCCGGGATCTTCTCAACCTCCAACGACCGACAAGCCTAGGCCGAAGGAGACTCGCTTTGACAAATCCCTCCGAAAAGAAGTATCTCATGGGCTAGAGAGGCCATACAACTTTGACATCTTGGCACAATTGGCCAACACACTGACAAATTGTCATTATACGAGCTCCTGAGACTCTCTAAGGATGTTCGCGCGACTTTGAGCGATGCACTCCAGAATGCCAACACATATCTGGCTCAGGTCAACTTCACGGGAGAGAGCCCGCCTGCAAATCTCCAAGACAACACTTGCACAAGAGCAATGCCCAATATTGTCTTCACGCTGCAGGATATGCTCATCAAAACCGATCTGCACGATCGTCCGTTATACTACAATGGATACATCGGTGAAGTAAAGGTAGATCGGATGCACATTGATCCTGGTTCTTCCATAAGCATCATCCCGAAGTGTCACCCCCAGTTTTCACAAACAGGTGTATTTTGGAAATTTTCCACTTTAAAAATTATTTTGAAATTTTTTATTTATTATTTGTATTATTTTGGGGTTATTTGAATCGGGTTCGAATTTCAATTCGTTTCGACTTGTTTTGACTTGTTTCGGGGACCCGGGGTATTTTGACCTTAGCGGGCCCACACACTAGCTAACCATGGCCCACATGTTAGATATTTTGGTTAAAGACTAGACCATTATTTTAGTTAATTATTAGTTAGAGATTAGTGGTTTCGGTTTGACTAAACTACCCCCGGTTCAACCCTTTTCCAATTTTTAGCCATTTAATCAATTGGAGGGCAAACTAGTAATTATTCATATAGGACAAAATAGGAGGAAATAGTCTTATGGCCGGCCACATAGGGGGAGTGGGGAGGAGAGAGAAAAAAACCACTTTATTATTTTATTCCAATCCATTTCTTCTTCTTCTCCAAAGGCTCCATTTGCTTTTGAAAGCTCCATTGATTTTTGCTCTCAAACCAAGGTGACTTCTTCCCAAAACTCATTCTTTTCTCATGTAGATCATGTAGGAACCCTCCATGATGATTCTCATGGTGATACCATCATTAGAAACCATTTTTGTGTCTTTAGACATTTTTAGGAGTGTCCACTTGTAGGCTTGTGTCCTATTAGGAAAAGGTCCCCTTTTTGACCCATGGATGATGTTTAAATATTGATTTTGTGTGGTTTTTCATTTAATCTCAGATTTTTAATGTTGTAGAGATGATCCATGAGAGTATCTTAATGTATCATATTATTTCTATGTGTTTTGGTATATATATAGTTATATATATATCATTATATAAATATATATATATATATATATATATATATATATATATATATATATATATATATATATATATATATATATATATATATAAATGGTGATTAATTTAGGTGTTGTTGTGATGTTGTATGTGGCATATAGGGGCTGTCCAGATTTTGGGGTGAATGTTGGGGTGGTGTTTTGGTTATGTTTTGGAAGCATAATGTTATGTACAATTAGTTTCATGCATCTATATATATATATATATATTGATATATATATATATATATATATATATATATATATATATATATATATATATATATATGGTTATATAAGGGGTATATTTATATGGTTATATGGTGATTTTTGGGGTGTTTTAGAGGGGGGAAAGTGCTCCCAGATTTCAGTTCAGATTTTGTGAGGGGATTGGTTGTGAGTTTAGTCTATTAGTTTTATATCTATCTAGTTATATATATATAGGTATATATATATATGTATTGATATATATATATATAGAGGGGTTTATATATGGATGTATATATATATTTGTGGTGGGTGTTTGTGAGATGTTTGTGAGGGGAGAGAACCCCAATTTCAGACCACAAAAACAGTCCACATTAGTTGCTTGTGTGTGTGTGTAGTTGTGAGGGTGTTTTGTGAGTTGTGTGTGTGTGTGAGAACCTATTAGTGAGTGCCTATAGTTAGCCTATGTGCAAACTAGTAGGAAACCTATTAGGAAACTTAGGGAGAGGTCTATGTGAGGGTGAGGTGTTGTGTGTGAGTGTTGTGTATGAGTGTGGGGTGAGTGTGGTAGATAGAAGGGTAAATTCATGACGTAGAAATAGGTAATAGGGTAAACCTATACCCCGTATCCTAACTTGACCTAGATACTTAGGATACCCAATTTTCTTGGTAGGTAAACCTTAGATAGGTTGATATTTAGCTACCCTAAGGAGCCTAGACTAGTTCCATGGGTATTTGTGAGGTTTCATTGGTTTTAGGCAAGGTATCGGATTTGCCTTAGAAGGGTAAATACTAGTTTTTGCCTAGAAGTGGGATATTGTGTTAGAAGCCTAAGATAGTGTTAGAACTTGATCCCCGTGGTTGGTAATGATCAAATATGGTACTCTAAGACTAGTTTTGACGTCGGTTGACCGTTTTGACCAAAAGTCAACAAAAGTCAACCGAAGGTCAAACTTAGCCTTAAAGCGACCCGATTTGACCGAAACCAACCCAGACTTGGCCAGTTGACTGAAAGTCAACAGTTGGTCAACATTAGAATTTTTTGACCTAGAGTTGACCATAGTTGACCGTAGTTGACCAGGGTTGACCAGAGTTGACTTTTTGACCAAAGTCAACTGTAAGTCAACCGTTGATCCCGATTAACCTAGTTTGACTTGGAATGACTTCCAGTGACCTAGTATGACCTAGTATGAACCAGTAAGACCTAGTATGACTCCGTTAGACCTAGATTGACCTAGTTTTGACTTAGACTTGCATTCATGGCTTGTATTAGTTTTCTTTTCAGCATTTAGTCCTGTTTGACTTATAGTATCTTGTCTTAGGTCTGTGATCGCTCTGAGCGTCTGTTCACTCTATCAGCTCAGGACCACAGGCGAGTACATTCACTGATAGTTTTTATTGTCTTGATATCTACTATATCCGATTCAGTCCTAGTGTCTTACTTGATTCTCGACACGATAGTTCACGGACTAGTATTATCGGATTCTGGTCATGAGATGTCATTCCTGGATCTCTTGGGATATTGGTACTTGATTGGTCTTGATTCTTGTACTCGTATTGACGCCGATTCCTGAAGAGGACTAGCTCCCCTCTTGGGGAATCCCGCGTCATGACGTGCCATGACCGGATCCATTTATACTATTCGGGGAAAATGGGAGAAATTATTAGGTGTTATGTGATCAAGCCCCATGTCCCTATTTTGCTAGCGCCACCCTCACCTCACGTAGGGTGTAGCAGATACCCCATGTCCATGTTATCCAGGTTGGCCGGCATGACCCTCTCCAGATTTTCATGTGATTGTCGGGCCAAGTGGATAATCATGCCATGACTCCCTAGCCGATCACATATCGCTCTAATAATTCAAATCACTTTTTATTTATTTGTTGTCATATCTTACATTCCAGTTCACCTTTACTTACTGTACTTTACCCTGCTATGATTCATTTCTCATATGCTCTACCTGTCTTTTATACTGTACCATGATGACGGGACTAGGTTCTGTTTGAAGGAAGGGTTACAACCCCGGTCCTTGTTTGGTTTAAGGGTTGTAACTCGGCTTTCGAATGGTTCCCAAGTCGCCTTTACTCTTTGTCTTGTATTTCATTATTACTGTTTTTTATAGTATTTCTCAATTCACATGGAACTGCTGTTGGTGTTTTGTACTTGCTCATTTTCCTGACAGGATACGTTGACAAATTTTACAGATGACTTAGAGGATGACTGCCCTACTTATTACGGGGCAGAGACCGAGGAGCTTGACTTAGATAGGGGCTTAGTAGTAGAGCCTCTTGACTTTGCCCACCCGGAGTAGCTTAGTTAGTTAGGTTTGCCTAGCCTGCGAGCCAGCAGTTTATATTTCAGTTGTAGTATCTTATACTTATATTATATTTCTGAGACTTTGGACTTGTGTTAGCTGTGACTTGTGGATATTTTCTGGACTCGTTCCTGTTTATTACTATCATATCTCTTTCCATGCTTTCTACCTTAGTTTTGATTATGTGATTGAGGCAGTATTGCCCTATTCCTACGTTTGGAGTGTATATACTGCACAGGTACATTTATCTGTTTAGACGTAGGTATTTACAGACCCTATATACAGCGTTCTACCGCCGATTCTGCGGCGTAGGCTGGACGTAACCGCTTCTCGTGCCCCTAATCAGGGTGCGGGTCGTGACACGAAGGATCTGTTACATCATCTCCATATTCCTATGCATCGTTTGACGCCGATAAGCACCGCCATCAGTAGTTTCAATTCGGGCAGGAGCTGCCCGATTGGAAAGATTCGCTTGAAGTGACAAATCGGCGATCTGCAGTCAGAAGTAACTTATTATGTCATAGATGTAGACACTTCCTACAATATTCTCCTGGGGCGTCCTTGGATACACGATTACATGATCGTGCCCTCCATACTACACCAGTGCTTCAAGTACATCGACAAGCACGGCTTCGTGAGAACAGAATTTACCGACATCGATCCCTTCAAAGGGGTCGAGTCATACTACTCAGACTTGTGCTTGTATGAGAAGTCGAAGAAGTACCTCGTCGAAGGAGATACTAAAGCTCAAATTGAAGCAGCATCTGGATCAGAAGAACCTCTAACAATCCACCTCCAAGCCCGTAAGCCTGGCATAACTGCGCCCCTTACAGCCACTCTGCGTAAGGACGCAGTTATCCTTTCTGCACAGGAGGAACATATGATAATCCGACTGCCAAGGTCTGGCCAAGCACTAAGACCTACGACAGAGCCACTGACAATTAGGCTGTCTAAAGCTAGCCGGCCACAAGCAGAGGAGCTCAATCCCTCTGTCAAACCGATGATAATTCGTCTTTCCAGAATGAATCGACAACCAAGCACTAAGCTAGGGACTGCTAGCCAGCCAACAACCACCTGCCCAGCACCGAGTACCAAATTTGGGGTAGCTAGTATGCCAACAACTCTACATTCTGCTCCATCCATGGAGACCCTGATGATCAAGTTGCCCAAGACATCCTCTCAGTCTTCATTTATACAGGGGGTGGACGAAGAAGAACCAGAACTGGCCAAGTATGTGGCTGCTAACACCGATGTTCCATCCACAGATGATGTAATCCCGCTAGAAAAGATACCTTACTTCATCAATAAAGGGCTATCTTTGAACTACACCTAGCTTAATAAGCTTTGTACAATGTATGCTATAGAACACGGTATATGCGCTCACCTATACACACAGGTGACAAATGTTAACATCGCAAATCGGCTCACTCCTGCGGAAGATACGTACTGCATAATCGAGGGAAGGGATCATCCAATCATCTTCGGTCGAAAGAATAATCTACAGCCCTTCACCATAGAAAAAGTTGATCTCGAATTGGATGCCGGGAGGCTGCCTCTCTATCTATATAGCCCCCAATCCAAATATCTCATGCAAAGAACCGAGGCATGATCTGGAGACTACGCCAGGTTTGAAGTACGATACTGGTCGACGATTACCTTTAAAGTCGCCAGTCCCAGCTGGCAAACCAAAGGACTACTACAACAAGACCCGATGCGGACTGGGATATGTTACGCCTACAATGACCCCTGAAAGCTCAGTTGAGGAATGCGACTGGCAGTCACACTCAACTGGATCACCAACTTCTGATTCGGATATCAGTATCGGGGATATATTCAGGCAGGTCTTGTCTGTCAACATGGCGTTTGCTGATGCTTACGAAGAGGGTGAAGACTTTCCTAAACTCCTCGAATTAGAGCCGTGGGCCCAACAGCTGGATGCGCAATGGGAGAAGCGATTTGAACAAAGAGATCCTCCTACTGAAGATGAGGTCATGCAAGTAGATCTAGGCAGCGACTCTTCTCCAAAACCAATCTTCGTTAGTAAAAGCCTGACAGACGAAGAGCGAGAATCACTACTGGAACTCGTCAAAGAATATATTGATGTGTTCGCCTGGAACTATAAAGACATGCCAGGATTAAATCTCGATGTTGCACTTCACAAGCTCAATATTCGGCCAGATGCAAAGCCCGTCAAACAACAGCAACGACGCTTCCGCCCAGGCATGATGGATGCGATCGAAGCCGAAGTCAACAAACTGATAGCCAGCGGCTTCATTCATACGGAACAACATTCGGACTGGATTGCCAACATAGTATCGATCCTCAAGAAGAATGGGAAGATTCGAATCTGCATCGACTTTCGCAATCTGAACGAGGCGTGCCCCAAAGATGAGTTCCCCCTTCCTATTACAAACATCATGATTGACAACACCTGTGGCTTCGAACGTATGTCGTTCATGGACGGCTTCTCAGGGTACAACCAAATTAAGATGTCTCCCGACGACGAAAAGCATACATCGTTCCGGACACCAATAGGCACGTTCTGCTACACCGTCATGCCTTTTGGTTTAAAGAACAATGGTACCACCTATCAGAGAGCCATGAGTATCATCTTCAGGGATCACTTGCACAAGACCGTAGAGTGCTATGTTGACGACATCGCCGTCAAAAGCTGCTCTAAGGAAGATCATCTGCATGATCTAAGGACAATGTTCGACCTAATGCGAGCACACAAGTTGAAAATAAACCCTACGAAATCCTTCTTGGGCGTATCTAGCGAGAAGTTCTTGGGTTTCATCATCACCTCCCAGGGTATCCACGTAGTCCCTGAGAAGACAAAGGCAATCATGGAGATGGGTCCCCCAAGAAATCTCCGAGAACTCTGAGGCCTCCAAGGGAGGTTAGCTTACATCAGAAGGTTCATTTCCAACCTCTCCGGGCGATGTCAGCCACTCACCCATCTCATGAAGAATAGCGTCTCATTCGTATGGAATGAAGAATGCCAGCGTGCCTTCGACAACATCAAATAATATTTGTCGAACCCTCCAGTCCTGATGGCCCCCGTTGCTGGAAAACCATTCCTGCTCTATGTACGAGCAATGGAGCATTCCCTCGGCGCTCTGCTAGCACAAAACAACGATGCAAGCCATGAGCAAGCTATATATTACCTCAGCCGTATGATGATTGGGCCAGAGCACCGATATACCGCCGTGGAAAAAGAATGCCTCGCCCTGGTGTTCGCCATTCAAAAGACGCGATACTATGTCACGGGGCAAACAATATGTATGATATCACGAGTCAACCCCCTCAGGGTCCTCATGACAAAACCAGGGGCATTCAGCTCTCGCCTCGCTACATGGGCGATATTACTGTCCCCCTACCATATGATCTTTGTCCCGCAAAAGGCTGTCAAAGGTCAAGTTTTGGCAGACTTTTTAGCAGCCCACCCAGGCCCGGAGTCGGCCAAAATATACGAAGACATCCCAGATGAGGTCGCCGACTCGCATGCAACCTCTCACGATGATATATGGCGAATGTTCTTCGACGACGCTACGAGGACCGGACCCAAGGACAAAATCGTCGTCGGAGTCGGAGTGGTGCTAATTTCTCCTTCCGGACTGGTGATCAATCGTGCTTACTTCCTCACGGAACCGGCTTTAACAATGTGGCCGAGTACAACGCTTTAGTCATTGGCCTCCAACTTGCAAAGGAGATAGGGGTAGAATATCTTGAAGCATATGGCAATTCACAGCTAATCGTTAATCAGATTTAGGGTTCATACGAGGTTCGCCATGAAGACATGATCCCCTATCACCAAATAGCGATCAATATCATCTCATCATTTAAAGGTTCTTCATCGAATATGTCCCCAGACTATAAAATATCGAAGCCGATGCCCTAGCAAGCCTTGTCGCTTCCCTAGCAGTACCAAACCATATTCATCAATCGATAGATGTGATAGGCCATGAACTGGTCTGTCCCAAAAACAATGTTCAATTCGTGGCGAGTTATTCTGCTCAGACGATCGACGAAGCACAAGACTGGAGCAACCATTCATTGATTTCATAGTCTACGACATTCTGCTGGAGGACCCAAAGGAAGCCACATCTATCAGAAGGTGTTCTCGTAGATTCTTCTACGATACAGAGACGAATATGCTGTATCGCCGATCCTACGATGGATTATTGCTTCGATGTCTGTCAAACGCAAAAGCCAAAGAAGCTGTACGCGAAGCTCATGATGGTGTCTGCGGGGCCCATCAGCCTGGTCCAAAATTGCAAGATCGTCTTCGCCGAATGGGCTACTAATAGCCCACGATGGTAGCATATGCAATAGACTATGCAAGAAAGTGCAAAGCCTGCCAAGTCCACGCGGACTTCATCCACCAACCATCCAAATTTCTACATCCGACAGTGGCATCCTGGCCATTCGAAGCATGGGGAATGGATATCATCGGTCCGATCACTCCACCCTTTTTTTGAGGACATCGCTTCATACTTGCCATCACAGATTACTTCTCCAAATGGATGGAAGCTGTTCCGCTGGCAGAAGTAAAGACTTCAAACGTGATCAGCTTCCTCAAGCATCATTTCATCTATTGCTTTGGACTGCCCCGAAGGATCATCCACAATAGTGGTCCGCAGTTCGCAAGCCATGCCTTCTATCGGTTCTTCGACAAGCACCGCATCCAGAATATTGCTTCAACACCATACAATCCGGCAGCGAATAGGTTGGCAGAAGCATTCAATAAAATAATCATTAAACTTCTCAAGAAGTTCGTGTCATCCAACAAATGCGACTGGAACGAGAAGCTTGGTGAATGCTTATGGGCGTACTGTACCACAGTCCGAACAGCCACAGGGAACACACCATTCTTCCTGGTGTACGGGAGTGAGGCAGTTCTCCCATTGGAGACTTAAATACCCTCGTTCTGCATCGCTCTTACTTACCAATTGACGACAGACGATAACTGTCATCGCCGGCTACAAGAGATGGAGGCCTTAGATGAAAAGTACCTCTTGTCTCAGCAACGAATCGAGCTATACCAAGCACGCTTCTCCGGAGCCTTCAACAAGAAGGTTAAAATTAGAACATTCCAAGTGGGCGATCTCATTCTGGCAGTTCGGAGGCCGATGGTCATGACTCACAAAATTGCCGGTAAATTCCAGCCAAAATGGGAAGGTCCATTTATCATTGAGGCCGTATTCTCCAACGGTACTTACCGCCTCGCAAAACAAAACGGAGACTTGCTCATGTTGCCCGTCAACGGCAAGTTCCTGAAGAAATATTATGTCTAAACTGATAGAACTGGGGATTCCCAGGACCCTTCCTTTGGTGTGCGTATTGATCGACAGAAAGTTAAACAGATCTAATACGTGTTCTAACCCTTTATAGGCGGAAACTAGGATTCACGAATTATACCTGCGGCAAAAATAAGACAAGTAATTCCTGACAATCTCGAGCGGACGACCCCAAGATCTTCTGCACGTAATCCTTCCTCGAGTTGGACGTCGTGTGGGCGACGATCTCCCAACCTTTTCTTCTCCTTGGTAGCACTCTCTTTATCTCCTTACGTGAATCACGAATTTAGAGAAAATTTCAGATTTCTAATCAGTAATCTGGCGGCCAGAGAATAGAGGATATATATAGGCTACGGCAGGGACCTTGAGGAGAAATTAGGGTTAGGCCTCCTAACGGATCTGGATATCCAGTGTTCAGCTCGAACACACAATCTAGGCCCATTAACAATAGCTCGATCCACTAATGAGCTATTGTTGCACTACCTCCCTAATCCCAAATTATGTTTGTGGGCTCCTTTTATTATATGCTCGTTTGGCTCCCCATGTTAAGGTATCATATGTCCGTCGATCAAATTAAGTTACTGACAACTATATTGATTCGACATCTTTTATCCTTAAGTAGTACCTCTCAACTTTATTTGTCATGTCGAATATAATCCACCTGCAGGGTTTAAATGACAATCCTTATGAGCTCCTTAAGAGGACATCATCAACCCGATGTATCGGGACATGGATTCCATTTATAATCAATAGCCCATCATACATACAATGTTATTACCCAATTCATAGAGGTTGTTGATCCATAATGAATCTCACTCTTTTATGAGTCAAAGTAATGCACATTACATATATATGTCCGTTATTATATCCGGATTAAGAGTACAAGCATCCATAATAACAGAGGTATTTGTTCTCTTATGTAGTCAGTACAAAGAGAACAACCTCAAGTGGTCCTGTTCAATACACACAAAGTGTACTAGTGTAAACCTATAGTCAAGATAGACTAATACCAGATTACACTACAACCTTTCCAATAGATTGTCCAAGTCCATCTAGGTTGTGAACTATTTATATACTCCATAGAAAACTGATAATATGATCTTCTGTGTGACACCACACACCATATTATCTATAATATAGAATATCAGACATTTGCATTAACACTTGCAACAAATAAAATATGCAAACATTTGCCCATATGATTCTCATTCAAAAATTAAGGAAATAACATTACCACAAAAGTGATGCTTTTAGTATATAACCCTAACAATCTCCCACTTATACTCAAAGCATTGCTTTTCAGTATACTGTTACAAATCTTCCACTTATACTTAAAGCCATGCTGCTACACATCTGACTCCCATTCCCTCAACATGACTGTCAAAAGCCTTAGCTGGTAAGCTCTTTGTAAAGGGATCAGCTAGGTTGTCGGCTGATGCTATCTTGATCACAGCAACTTTTTCTTTCTTTACGAAATCTCGTATCAGGTGGTACTTACGCTCAATATGTTTGCCTGTCTTATGGGCTCGTGGTTCCTTCAAGTTTGCCACTGCACCACTATTATCACAATAAAGTGTAATAGACTTAGGCAAACTAGGTACCACATCTAAGTCCAACAGAAAGTTTCTGAGCCAAACCGCTTCTTTGGCTGCCTCAGAGGCTGCCACATACTCGGCTTCCATAGTGGAATCAGCAATACATTTTTGCTTGATACTCCTCCACACAATGGCTCTACCTCCCAAAGTAAACACATAACCTGAGGTAGATTTCCTGGAATCCCTATCTGACTGAAAATCTGAGTCTGTATACCCCAAGGGAACTAAACTATCTGCCTGGTAAACTAGCATATACTCTTTAGTCCTTTTCAGGTACTTCAAAATATGCTTTACGGCAGTCCAGTGCTCTTGTCCTGGGTTTGACTGATATCTGCTGATCATGCCTAAGGCAAAGCAGATGTCTGGTCTCGTACATAGCATTGCATACATTAAGCTTCCTACTGCTGAAGCATAAGGAACTGCCTTCATGTTTTCTATCGCTTTAGGTGTCCTCGGACACTGCTCCTTTGATAGAGCAATTCCATGTCTAAAAGGTAAGAAACCTTTCTTAGAATTTTACATACTAAAATGAGTTAGTACAGTATCGATATAGGGAGCTTGGGATAAGCCCAACATCCTTTTCTTACGATCTCGTAGAAATTTGATCCCAAGGATGTGACCTACTTCTCCCAAGTCCTTCATATCAAACTGTTTGGATAACCATACCCTTACATCAGATAATACCTTCACATTGTTTCCAATGAGCAAGATATCATCCACATAAAGTACTAGGAACACCACCACGTTTCCGTCACACTTTCTGTATACATATGATTCATCATGACATTGATCAAATCCATAAGATTTTATCACCTGATCAAAACAGATGTTCCAAGATCTGGAAGCTTGCTTAAGTCCATAAATGGACTTTTTGAGCTTACAAACAAGATGCTCCTGGCCCTTTTCAATGAACCCGTCTGGTTGCTTTATATAGATGTCTTCCTCAAGACTTCCATTAAGGAAAGCTGTCTTGACATCCATTTGCCAAATCTCATAATCGAGATGAGCTGCAATAGATAAAAGAATCCGAATAGACTTAAGCATGGCTACAGGAGAAAAGGTTTCCTCATAATCGATACCCTCTCTTTGAGTAAAACCTTTTGCTACAAGCCGAGCTTTAAAGGTTTCAACCTTACCGTCTGATCCTCTTTTTTTTCTTATAGACCCACTTGCATCCAATGGCTTTTACACCAACGGGTGGTTCTACAAGCTCCCAGACCTGATTAGAATCCATAGATTCTATTTCAGATATCATTGCTTTTTGCCAAGACTCTGCATCTTTATCTTGGAGTGCTTTATTGTAGGTACAGGGATCATAATCTTGTTCCTCAGGGACGAAGTCTGATGACTCTCCCAAGAACATATATCTATCAGGTTGTATCACAACCCTCCCACTACGACGAGGCACTATCGGTTGTGGTGTAACATTTGTGACACGTTGTGCAGTTATTTGTGGTTCATCCTCTTGTACTGTTGGTACTGAAGTACTTGGTGTCTCACGTCTCAGTTCTTCTAGAACAACTCTACTTGTGGGTTTATGGTTCATCACATAGTCTTCCTCTAAGAATCGGGCATTGGTGCTAACAATGACCTTCTGATCCTTAGGACTATAAAATAAACCTCATTTCGTTCCTCTTGGATAGCCTACAAACAAGCGTACTTCTGTACGAGATTCCAACTTATCTGCTTTTCCATTCAGCACATGTGCTGGACTACCCCAAATGCGAACATGTTTCAGACTAGGCTTACGTCCAATCCACAGCTCTGTGGGAGTAAGAGGTACTGACTTAGAAGGAACCAAGTTCAAAATATAAGCTGCAGTCTCTAAGGCATATCCCCAAAACGAGTCTGGCAAATCCGAATAACTCATCATTGATCTAACCATCTCCATAAGAGTTCTATTCCTTCTTTCGGCTACACCATTCTGTTGGGGCGTTCCAGGTGCAGTCAATTGGGATACAATCCCAGCCTCTGATAAATAATCCTTAAACTCTCCAAAGAGGTACTCGCCACCACGATCTGATCGTAATGACTTGATACATTTTCCATGACGTTTCTCCGTTTCAGCCTTGTACTCTTTGAATTTCTCAAAGCACTCAGACTTACGGCGCATCAAATAAATGTATCCATACCTTGAATAATCGTCAATAAATGTGACAAAATATTCAAAGCCACCTCTAGCTTGGATAGTCATGGGTCCACACAAATTAGAATGAACCAATTCCAACACATCTTTGGCCCTATACTCCTTTGTCGTAAAAGGCCTTTTGGTCATTTTACCTTCCAAGAAGGATTCACAGACTGGTTGTGCCTCCACTTCCAATGAACTCAAAGGTCCATCTTCAACCAGTCTTTAAATCCTTCTTAGGTTAATATGCTCCAATCGTAAGTGCCAAAGATATGTTTGGTTCATACAAGAAGGTTCTTTTCTCTTATTTTAATTAGATGACATATTATTCATTTCCATAAGTTGCATTGTGGGCGAAATAGGATTAATGACATACAAATTATCAACCAATGCACCAGAACAGATAAAATGTTTATTCTTTCTAATAACAATATTGTCATTTAAATAAACTGAATATCCATCCTTAACTAACATAGAAACAGAAACTAAATTCCTTCTAAGTGAAGGTGCATAAAGACAATCTCTCAATGTCAAAGACTTATTTCTACCAAAAGATAAAGTAACATCTCCTAATGCAACGACCGATACTTTTGTAGCATCACCCATGAACAAGCATATCTCTCCATCACTGAGCCGTCTGGTTTCCTGGAACCCCTGCAATGTATTGCAGACATGATTAGTGGCTCCTATATCTACACACCAGGTGCCGGTAGATAATACCGCTAAACATGTTTCAACTACTAGTAAATGAGATATACCTTCTTTGTTCCCTTGTTTGAGAAGTGGACAATCAGTCTTCCAATGTCCTGACCCTTTGCACTTGAAACATTTGCCTTTAGGCTTTTTTACCGCGCCTTGAGGTCCCATGCCCTTCTTTGCTAAGTTTGCCTGTTTCTGAATGTTATTTTTCTTCTTACCGCCTTTTGGCTTAGAAGTAGAAGCCTTTTCAGAAACAAAAACATGACCACTCTGCCTAAAGAGAGATTCAACATCCTGTAGCTCTTTTGCAAGTTCTGCCAAACTATATAACCTTTTGTTCATGTTGTAATTAAGGCAGAAATTGTCAAAACTTTTAGACAGAGTCCCGAAAATGATATCGACCTGGGTTTCCCCATCGATTTCAGCACCAAGGATCTCCATTTCATTCAGATGACCCATCATCTTGAGAACATGATCCCTTACTGGTGTGCCCTCAGCCATTTTTGTATTCATCAAACATTTCATAGCAAACTGCCTAGCTGCTCTACTCTGATGTCCGAAGAGTTCCTTGGGGTTATACATCATGTCATAAGCTGTGGTCATGGTCTGATGCTGATGTTGCAGTACATTTGACATAGATGCCAGAATGTAACACCGCGCCATCTCATCTGCTTTTTTCCACTTCTTATAAGCCTCTTTGACCTCTTCATCAGAGTTAGCATCAGGCTTAGGTGGACATTCCTCAACAAGTACATATTTGTACTCCTCAGCAGTCAGAACAATGTCCAAATTACGTTTCTAATCAATATAATTAGGTCAAGTAAGTTTGTTTTCTTTAAGAATCACCATAAGTGGACTGAAAGAACCCATTTTTTTGAAATCCTGAGAATCACATAAATAAAATTATGTAGGGCAAATTTTTTTTTTTGAATTAACTAAATATTGATTCCCTCAAAACAATAATAAGAAATTCACCAACACCTTGAATTTAGCATGCCATGATAGTGTGGACGTATACAAATTCAACTTTGTTCAAGTAGATTTTTCTTATTAATTTTACTATCATGTCAATATAACTTTATGACAAATAAAATTAATATGCTGGTCTTGCTCTGGTCATACTAATAGCAGTGACTCCGATGGAGAGATACCATTATTTGTATCTAAGTGTATACCATTACTTAATACTAAGTCCATTACCTTGTAATGAGTTCCTTCAGATGGAGAAGTGAACACATACTAGGTAACTTTCTACAATTATCCCTAAGGAAGTTTGTACTGGTGATCCATAATTATGCTCATCCGATATGGAGGAAAGCACTAAAGCCAACACGCAAGTATAATTACATCACCTACAAACCAGTAATGGAGACCATAGGATTTATACTAAATAAAAATCCTCTTCCACTTAGTTATTTAACAATGAGAGTTTTTCTACTAGTTGATATTATGTCCATGTTGTCCATTATTAATGTAGGCTTGGTTTTTCAAAAAAAAAACAACCACACAATAATAAACATGCATAATTAGAAAAAGCAAAATGACAAAAATAAGAGAAAATATTCAACTATTATGGTCATCTTTGCTGCTCCGTCCTCAACATGACCACTTAGGTTTTGGCTGTCGATTCCTTCATCGAAAATCATCTGTCGGCCTCTGGATTGCTCAAAACCAGCATCTCGTCCGACGTCAGAAACAGCCACCATCGCCATCACGATTGATCAAAAATAATTAAAATTACATCAATCCTATGCCTCCCGAAGGAGTTCACACATAATCTAGATTGAAAAATTAAATTAATAAGCACGATCAACCCTCATGATTTTAATTACATCCACAGCAACAACAACATCCACGACATGTCCGTGGTTTAAACAACACAATCAAAAACATACATTGGACCATAATAGTTGGATCTAAGATGCCTGCAAAACCGAGTTAGAACAGATCTACATCTACCGACTATTACATAGCACAAGTTTTATTGGACAACATGGACGTATCAATCAACACGTAGATCCAAAGTGGCTCTGATACCAATTGATGGAACTGGGGATTTCCAGGACCCTTCCTTTGGTGTGCATATTGATCGACAGAAAGTTAAACAGATCTAATACGTGTTCTAACCCTTTATAGGCAGAAACTAGGGTTCACGAATTATACCTACGGCGGAAAGGAGACAAGTAATTCCTGGCAATCTCGAGCGGACGACCCCAAGATCTTCTGCACGTAATCCTTCCTCGAGTTGGACGTCGTATGGGCGACGATCTTCCAACCTTTTCTTCTCCTTAGCAGCACTCTCTTTCTCTCCTTACGTGAATCACGAATTTAGAGAAAATTTCAGATTTCTAATCAGTAATCTGGCGGCCAGAGAATAGAGGATATATATAGGCTACGACAGGGACCTTGAGGAGAAATTAGGGTTAGGCCTCCTAACGGATCTGGATATCCCGTGTTCAGCCCGAACACACAATCCAGGCCCATTAACAATAGCTCGGTCCACTAATGAGCTATTGTTGCACTACCTCCCTAATCCCAAATTATGTTTGTGGGCTCCTTTTATTATATGCTCGTTTGGCTCCCCATGTTAAGATATCGTATGTCCGTCGATCAAATTAAGTTACTGACAACTATATTGATTCGACATCTTTTATCCTTAAGTAGTACCGTTCAACTTTATTTGTCATATCGGATATAATCCACCTGCAGGGTTTACATGACAATCCTTATGAGCTCCTTAAGAGGACATCATCAACCCGAGGGACATGGATTCCATTTATAATCAACAGTCCATCATACATACAATGTTATTACCCAATTCATAGAGGTTGTTTATCCATAATGAATCTCACTCTTTTATGAGTCAAAGTAATGCACATTACATATATATGTCCGTTATTATATCTGGATTAAGAGTACATGCATCCATAATAACAGAGGTATTTGTTCTCTTATGTAGTCAGTACAAAGAGAACAACCTCAAGTGGTCCTGTTCAATACACACAAAGTGTACTAGTGTAAACCTATAGTCAAGATAGACTAATACCAGATTACACTACAACCTTTCCAATAGATTGTCCAAGTCCATCTAGGTTGTGAACTATTTATATACTCCATAGAAAACTGATAATATGATCTTCTGTGTGACACCACACACCATATTATCTATATTATAGAATATCAGACATTTGCATTAACACTTGCAACAAATACAATATGCAAACATTTGCCCATATGATTCTCATTCAAAAATTAAGGAAATAAGATTACTACAAAAATGATGCTTTTAGTGAGTTATGTACCCGCTGGTACCGCTGAACTCATATTCCAAATTCCAGATTATTGAGTTATGTACCCGCCCGTACCGCTGAAATCACATCTTCCAGAAATTTTAGATTTTTGAGTTATGTACCCGCCGGTACCGCTGAACTCACATTCACAAAATCCCAGATTGCTGAGTTATGTACCCTCCGGTACCGCTGAATTCACATTCTCCAAATTCCAGATCGCCGAGTCATGTACTATTTTGTACCATTGAAATCACATGCCGACTCCAACTATTCTAGATCATCGAGTTATGTACCCGCAGGTGCCTCTGAACTTACATTTCGGTCACTCTTTTAGATAGTAAGTCATGTATGACCATACCTCTGAACTTATTCTTCTAAAATGGCTCCTCCCACATGATCCACTACCCGCACTCTCAGTGCACAAAAAGGGTAACGGATCCACGAATTTCCAAAACGACCACGTCGATGTCACCTCTGAGTTGTTTCACTTCCGTCAAAAACAAATCACCCCTCTACATAGAACATCCATGTCCTTATTACCTCTGAGTCATTTTATGTACCCCTTTGTGGAGCCCACTCCTTCCATGTCCTCATTACCTCTGAGTGGGAAGGCTCCATCGAAGAAACCTTCATGCTTACCATGTCCTCATTACCTCTCAGTAAGTATGTTGGTTCTCTCCCAACTTATTATCCGTATCCAGAACCAGGGTACGCCAAGGATAATAGGTCCACAAAAAGTCTCCCATTGGGACAACTACTTCAAGCAAAGAACAAAGCGAATGTATTTCGTTCAAAATTGGTGACATTCATATGACTATGTCTCATTAACAAGCCAGAAAAGTTCTCTATTATTTCATTCAGACAAGAAGGGAAAGAGATTACATCGATGTCCAAAAGAAGCAAGACATGAACCGCAGCTAAAGATAGACAGAAGTATCAAAACAAAGACGGACATTTGTGAGAGACCACGAATCCTAGTTACGGGGACGCATATACCAATCCCTCAACCATTTTGCATATGAAGGATGTACTTGAGAAAGATCCTCGTCCGAAATAGGAGGATCAGAACTCCCAGTACTACCGCCTTCAAACTAGGGCTCCTCTTTTACAACAATAAGACGCCAGCTCTACTTTCTGTTCCTCCGTTTCTGGTGTTACCTCCTCCTTAACAAATGATGATTTTTGTTTGAAAGGAGACAGCAACTCTTCCTTCACAATAATCTCAGCCTTCGGCAGGGTTGCTGCAAGAATCAAAGATAAAAAGAAACAAAGTCAAAAGATGGTCAGAGCCTTACGCAGGAGACTCATGCGGATCTGATCGACAGGTCATTATGCGATTCGGTTTACGAAGTGCTCATGCGGCCCACTAAGACAACTCCCATACGGCTCGGACATGGGGTATACCCCCATGCGGCTCGGATATGGGATATGTATGCGGCCCATACAACTCAAAACAGTTTGCATTAAAGGCTTGTGCATAAAGTATGCAACATAGCCGTCGTTAGGATTTCGAAGAATATGACTTTCCCAAATCATTACCCTTAACAGCAGGACGAACGTCGAAGTGAGCTTCTGGTGCCGCAGTCGACGAGGACGTCGCCTTCTTACCCTTCGTCGCAATAGTCTTCTTGGGAGCCATCGGTGATCGAAGAAGAGGATGACAATCGGGACATGAAAGGTTCGAATTGAAGGAGAGAGTAAAAAAGTTTATTCTCTTAAATCCTCTTATTTATAGGAGGACAAAAGAGGGGGGCACGTAGACCAATAACCGCTTCGGGTCGTGTGCTGCAGACAAAACAAAACTGACTCCACGGATTTTGCCCCCTCTCTCAGAAAGGAGATTCACCCAGGGCATAAAATCCAAAGATTTAATGGACTGACCCTTAGGATTCCCCCAAAAGACGACTCTAAAACGAATTAAAGGCAATTAATGACACGTACACATGGCAGGGAGCCCATGCGACTAGGAAATTTATGCAGCTAGACGGGCCATGCGGCAAAGAGGTTCATGCGGCCAGAGCATCCTATGCGGCCAGCGGAGCTCACATAGCCATGCTTCTTATTCAAAGTATTTCAATTTTGCAAATTGAAAACTTTGAAGGAGGTCTTGTAGAAGCATGAAAAAGAATATGATTGCCCATGCGGCTCAGAACAGAAAAACCCATGCGGTTCAAAAACAAACGAGCTTCATGCGGCTCAAGAGCATCAAGCGGCTCAAAAGTCACCAACATGGATATGCGGCTCAGGCAACACCACGTGGCCTTCTGCGGTTTGCTTCTACAATTGGCCATTAAGCAAAGGCCCTATTTAATGCTCTGACATAAAGAAGAACTGATGGCTCTGACCAAAAGCTGCAATAATGACTCTATCATAATGGTAGACTCCTAGGGAAACGAAGAAAATCTCTGACACAATCCATCAAATCCCAAAATCCTTCATGCGGCCTTGACACGTGGACAGTCGCATGCGACTTAGGCAGAGGCCACTCCATGCGGCTCAGGTAGAGGCCACCTCATACGTCTCAGGCAGAGTCTATCCTATACGGCTCACGAGCACTATCTTCATGCGGCTCAATGAGAAGCCACCCATCATGCGGTCGCCTACGCTCATGCGGCTCAAATCATTTCCATACGTGGCCAGTCTTATGTGGCTCAGTAGAAAATAATCCTCATGCGGTTCGAATTTCCTAAGTGGCTCGCGGTTAAGATACGTGGCAGAAGATTAGTTTTTCCCGCGTCCCTACAGCTAGCAGCATAATAATATTGGGACACGTGGCATCAAATCGATCAAGATTCATCAACAAATCCTAACAACCAGGTTTAATGCCATCCTCATAATTACTAGGATCAAATAAGATCTTTTGTAATCATGCAAATTGAACACGTGGCGGGAGATCCGAGCTTGGCATAACAAATCATGAGGATTTATGGCAATCATCATTAATTGTCCATAGAGATTTGATGCAATCCCCATTAATTGCCTAGATTTGCTACAATCAGAATTAGTGGCCCAGATTAATTGATCTTTAACCGCCGACTTCTTGAGAAGGTAATTATTGTAAACCCTAATAATCGCATCCCACTCCTATAAAAAGCAAGGTGCCATTCCCTTGCAAAGGAGAGGATTTTCTAGAGCACGAGAGCACCTGGAGAGACCTGAAAAGAGAGCACAAAGAGACAAAGACACACGCAGAGGGCATCCTGAGAGCATTTCTTCCTTGGAGCTAAGGCTGTATCCATCGTCCAAGGAGTAAGGCAGAGCTGTCGTCGCTTTCCCGAGCCTCTACCGTCACCCCCCAGAATCTAAAATAAACAATTGTACTTAGATTGCTGTACCTAGGTTTTTGTTCCTAGGCTTTTTTTGTACAAGCGAGTTTGTATTGTGAAGTAAAAGTCCAGTCCTCCGATATAATTGTTCTGTTCTTTTATAATTCATGGCAAACATATATATATATATATATATATATATATATATATATATATATATATATATATATATATTTGTGTGATCTTGTTGCTAACATTTTTAATTAGCAAAATTCCGCTGCCTACTCTATTCACCCCCTCTAGAGTATTGCGCTTTACAATTCGTTCATACAGATATTTTATTAAGACTTTTTGATACTGCCTCGAGTATCAAAGGATGGGGAAGTGTTTGATTAACCAAAAGATGATAGAGTTTTTATTGGTAAAAACAAATAGGAATCGAATTATCATATTTAAAGAAGGGAGGTATGGGAAGCACGAGCATATGGAATGGGTTAGGTTCGGATGTTGTAAAGAGATGAACTGTAATACTAGTAATTAGGGAGTGACCATAAATAGGATACACCTGTGAGGGCATCTGAGCATCAGACCCTTGTATGCCTAGATTGAAGTGCGTTACATGTACTCGAGTAAACACCAATGCTAAGAAACTCATAAGAATTGTATCTACTTTTCTGAGATCATACATGAACTAGTAACCGTGACCTTAAAAACCATACCATCTGTACTTGTGAGGATGAGTCATCATTCCTCCCACATCCTGCTAAATCAATATAGTAATTCCCTTATTCATATGGCATCTTTACTAACCATCTATGAGAAGCCTGTTATAGTATACCTGTATTAGAGAAACCCCACCTTAACACATTAACTTGTTTTTGTTTCTAAATTTAGGGTTGTATAAGCGATGAGTTCTCGTGCTTGTTGTTCTCATAAAGTGTTCTAGATGTCCTAACATTACTACTAGGAAGAGGGTGTTTAGAGACTATGTTTTAGTTTTCAAAAGACTGGGACATGCATCAAAAAATTAAGGAAAATAGTGAACCAAGTACTGCCAATTGGGGGGAGGGGGCCTTTGTCCTGTAGATAGGGATAGTGTCGAGTTCAAAGGGGAGGTATCAAGAAAACCTGTAAAGTAAAGGAGCAACCCCTAAAAAAGTAAGTGCTTGTGACATATATATATATATATATATATATATATATATATATATATATATATATATATATATATATATATATATATATGTAAGACAAATATATGAATAAATGATGGAAATAGTGTTAAGCCAAATAATCTTAATAATAATTAAAAAAACAGACACTACCACCAGGATAAGCAAAGGAAAGGTTAGGAGCCTGTACACTTGAACATAGAAAGTAGACAAGGGCCATGAAAACCTAGAAACCTAAATGGGATCACTACTTTCTAAATATAATTTTCCATTAGAATCGACCTAGAACTAACAAGAGGATAGATAAACTAGTGACTACTTTTAAAATTGTGTGTTGACATTATGAATATGTCATAAATAGGTTACTTGGACCTCGATTCGGACTCTGACCCGTGCCAGCAGCTCAGGACCCTAGGCAAGTACATTTATTGTTTGTTTTCGATATTGTTAATTACTATAGTTCATTGTTAATCATCTTATACTTGATTCTTGACATGCTCATCACACGAATAGCACCTTATCTTGTCGTCTTTCTTACTTGTCGTGTCGGGAACGGGAAGTACCAAGTAGTTGTGTGATCTGATCGTAGACTTTATTTATTTTTAACAAGTAGACCTCGTAGACATTGTTTATTTTCTGCAAGTAGACCTCATAGACATTGTTTATTTTAGCAAGTAGACCTCATAAATATTGTTTATTTCTGCAAGTAGACCTCGTAGATATTGTTTATTTTTTATAAGTAGACCACGTAGACATTGTTTATTTCATGCAAGTAGACCTCGCGGTGTAGTAGCCCAGACTGATCATACATCGAAAGGAGTACTTTAACACACTTAGATAGCTATGGTTCCTTGTTTCACCCTTTATATATTTTTGTGTATGTCCCTGTCTTTTGTTCATTGTATTGTCATGTTATAATCGATTCTCTCATCATGTATTTTATAGCTAACCTCTGTTTTACAATCGTTTTCATATATTGGAACTGCACTCAATGAATGGTACTCGTTCCATCCTGACTGGGTAAACATTTTAGGTGACTGTGATGAGATCGTGTGCCCTGACCAGTATGGTCCGTACATGGGAGATACAGCAGAGACGGACTTTGCCTATCAGGAGGAGTTCGCAGCATCTGACCCTGCTACGTTCGCTTAGATATCTTTAGTTAGTATTGAGATTTGTAATGGATATTGACAATGATATTAAGACATGTAGTTTTGGATTTTGTATATCTTTGGATACCATTAGTCCATATTCTGAGACTATTTATATATTTCTCTATTTTTATCTAGAGCTAAGTTGCGGCCTTGTGTTGTTGTCTCCCAAATGGAGTATATTATTATTGGGTGGTTGTTCATTATAATTTTTTACAGCATTTTACCGTCGACTCTGCGGCGTAGGCTGGGCGTGCGCACGATTCATGCCCAAATACTGGGTGCGGTTCGTGACACATTTTTATGGTGGCCCATGCAGGTCAGTTTTTGTAAGGACTACGAAACCGTGGTAGTACTTATGTTAGTCGTACTACTGCAGACCTACAACTAGGATTAGGATATTAGGACTGTCCCCACCTATATAACACATTGTTGACCTCTATATTCGACTTCAATTATTTCTTGATTACATCCTGTTTGAATCTTTCCACCGTCTAATAATTTTCCTTATTTTCAGCCAATGAATTCAGAAGATAGAAACAACGCTTCTGTAGGAGCCTAAAAATCAATGGGCGCCCCTCTCAACAAAGCTTTAGCATCAAGTGGTGCCAGATTACTATGTTGTGCCTGTCTCAGGTTGCGCCTAAGCCATCTCAGGTTGCGTCTAAGCCAGGGTGCGCGAGCTCCACGTGTCAAGCATCCTCGAGAAGCTATAATAGCTGCCATCATTACTGACAGCTCTGATAGCTCGTCAGTCGAAGAAAATCCATTCGAATCATGCACAATGCAACACACGAGAAGATTTTGTTAGCATGCAATTAATGCTAACAGCTAGCTTGTGCAAATTATCAAGAAGCACGAGAATCAATTGTCATAACATAAAATACCCAGTCAAAGGTGCCAAACGTCAAGTTACACGCTCGTGCTACCTAGAGTGTTGGCGCCACCCGATCAACTTTTGTTTAGAAGCAGGATGATGTGGCACACATGCCACTAATCTCGAAGAACTTGTCCACTACACTACACATGACGACGTACATCTCACTCAAACGATGCCATGTGTCCCAGCAGTTCAAGTAACCATTTGCACAACTGGATAGAAGGCGCGCAACCTGAAGTGCGTGTAACTCAGAAAATAGTTATTTTAGAACTCTATAAATAGAGTTTTAAATTAGTACTAAAGCATCACTAATGATCATAATCTACTGACAAAGTGTTGTTGCACTCTCCAGTGGCTTGTGTCTTCGATATCACATCGTCCAAGGGATAAAGTGATCGTCTTCTGATCAGATTCCTACAGTTATACTTCTTCAAAACTGAATTATACTCTTGTACTCTATTCTTAGTTTGTAATCGAACTTTTATTTTTGTAAAGAAAATGACGACTCTGCTGGGGAAGACTTTCTCCTCCGACGAAAAAGTGACTACTCAATGTGATACTGCGTCGATCGGCAAGACGCAGAAGACTTTGGTCGTTCAAGTCGACCAAACTGCCTACAAAGTAATGATCATTGCTGGGGGTTCTAGGCGCACCTCAGTTTATGTCAAGAGCAAGGCATGCACTGTATGGACTCCAAAGTCCTTTGCAGTACCAACCACTACTTCTGTGCAACCTGTGCCTATTGTCTCTCTGCCAACCACTGCTTCTATGCAACCTGTACCTATTGTCTCTTTTTCGACCACTACTTCTGTACAACCTGCGCCTATTGTCTCTCTGCCAGCCACTGTCTCTGGGCAACCTACACCTACTGCCTCTTTGGCTTTAAACAAAGGAAAATGCCTTTTAGCTACTTTCTCTTCTCCAATTCTAAATTTTGAGAAGAACCTATCTAGCGGGAATGCTAAATAAAACAAAGGATATCGCCCTTTGGCTTTTCTTCAAACTGTACAACCTGCGTCTGTGGCATTTCAGCCACAAAATGAAGGGAAACAGTCTTTAGCTACTCCCTATGTTTCCCCAAATATAAACTTGGCAAAGAATACATCTATTCATGCCTTGTCACAGAACAAAGAAAAGCGCCCTTTGGCCTTTCCTCATTTTCCCTAATTTTTGACTCGGCAAAAAATAACTCTGGTTGTGCCCTTGCGCCAATTAATACAAAAGCTCTTTTGAGCAGAAACCTTAATCTTCTTGACAGAAACAATCAAATCTCTGCTAAGAAAGTGAGTTCTGTCGAAACTGAACTTTCTGTCACCCAGATACGCCAGGCCAAGCGTATAAAAATAGGTTACACAGCATAAAAAGGGATTCTGCCTACTCCCAAGAATGCAATTCATGATCTTCCAAACCTGTGCATCTCAAAATACAAGCAAGGCAAACTGTTATTATCTCAGACTGATATACAAGTGCCACACCTTTATGACTTGCGCACCTATCTCAACAGGTGCCAACCAATATCAACCTTAGCAAGACATAAGAAGCATGCGCCAGTAGCTAACTTGCACCAAAGACATACTTCTAAAGTCAAAAACTCTCTTACATATGCTAATCAACTTAGCACTTCCTTGTACACTCAGGGAATAGGACATCTCAAGAATCAGAATCATGTTCCTAACATCGTTAAAGAATATGTTCCTCCGAATTTTTTTCGTCCTGTTGTTGTAACCGATCTCTATGAAGTTCTTGAACAGAAGCAAAAGATCACAAATCCGTCTCATCTATCTGTAATACAGCCACAAGAATACCACTGTAATCATCATCACGAAGTGGTTATCAAATGCTGTTGTCAGTCAGCTAAACGGTCTGTCTTTGATGATCTGAACTACACTCAGGTTCCTCAACCAATGATAGTGGATGAAGGAAAATTGTTGTATGCCTTTGTCAACATGATGTCTCGAAGCACTAGGGTGGAAAATGTCCAAGAAGCAATGCATCCTATAATCCCAGTCAACAGTACTTAGATCGAATTCGTGAGTCCGACGAAGGAGTATACTAACACACCAGATCAAGAAGCCGAGACATAATCGGTCAAAGGAATCTTTCTTCCAACCAAAAAACAATCGGTAAAAGGAATCTTCCGTATTCTAACCAAGATGCCTTCAGTCAAAGGGATCTCCCCATCACTTATCCTAGGTGTAGTTCCTTGTATGACTTTGATACCGATAGTAAAAGTTTTGAACGGACTATCTTTTCTACTAGCTCATCTCTGATAGCTAGAGAAGTGACTGCTTATCTCGTCATAGAAGATCAAGATGCTTCCAGTACTAACATCAGCTCCCTTCAACATTGGTCTAGGGGTACAGTCTCCTCATACCGCTTCCATGCCAGTACAGGCTATTCCAAGTCAATATGGTGCTGGAGGTGGTACTTACCATGCAGTACCTCCTCCCAACATATCAAATCAGTCCACTGCTTCACAATCATTGAGAGATACTAATGAGTTCGTGACACTTTTACGTACTCAATTTGAAGCCTTCAAGCAGAAAGACGGCTTACAGAAGCTTGGAATCAAGCAGCCTTATCCTATAGAGTTGAAGGAAGTTCAATTTCCTCCCAAATACAAACCCCCTACTATTATGTTGTTTGATGGCAGTACATCTCCAAGTCAGTACCTTATTCACTTTGAGGTAATGACTGATCAACTACAACCAAACGATGCTCTACTCACTAGAGTGTTCGTCGGATGTTTAGTAGGTGCAGCTTACGACTGGTACCGCAGTTTGCCAGATGGTTGTATAACCTCTTTCTCCGGATTCAAACAAATTTTTCTAGAATGATTTTATAAGGGAACGAACGACATAACTATGTCTGCCCTCATTAAAATTAAACAACGACATAATAAAACAACCAAACGGTTCATTGAACGATTCCGTCGTGAGGCACTCAAAATGCCTCTCGGAAGTCCAGATGCTTTGACTATAGACACATACAAACTAAACCTGTTGCCTATAATCAGTATGTGGACTGGATCGATACAGTTCCAGGATTGGCCTTCATTCATAGTGAATGCTAAAGTAACAGAAGAAAGTACTGATAATTTTATGCAATTAGGTATTCAGATGCCTAATCTTGACAAAGATGAACATACTACATCCAATGGCGGTGGTCGTCAGAACAATTACAAGGGGAAGGAGACTTTGTCTATCAATATCAAAGGCAAAGAAACTCTAGATGTCAATATGGGTCAATCAACACCTACTCCAACAGCACTACCACAGAGAACACTACATTCGAAAGAAGAATACTCCTTTGATAAAGATGATGTCATGAGCATCTTTGATTGCCGGATCAAGAGCAATAAACTTTAGCAGTCGAATGCAAAGCGGCCAAAGGAAGTAGGTAAAACTGACCAACCTAAATATTATGTTTACCACTGGTTTATCGGACATCCGACTCGAACATGCTACGTGCTTAAAGGCAAGATCCAGGAGATGGTCAATTCTCGTACAATCACTCTCCAACAAGACAAAATGACTATAATGGCTAACGTCATCTCTCTACACTTTGGCAATTTTTTTGCTCAATTTGTGCAGGACGGCATCGTTTCCATCCTGAGAACCACTTTGGAGATTGTTAATCTTCCACCTGCATAAACTGATAATCTTGTTCCTTTGTCTACTGATAAGAGGGAGATTATGTAGATCCATCCTGATTTGGTGGCTAACTTTGAAACACCTTCTTCATCAACAAAGTCCAAGAAAGCAGCAAAATACAAGTCATATCACATAACTTCATTAGGTGAACACTGTCTTCCACCTTTAACTGTTACCTTCACCTCAGTAGCATATTCTTCTTCTTCTGAGAAAATGCTGCCAAAGCTATAGGCTAATTACCAACCAGCCTTCTATCTACGTAGTCAACAATCCCGCAAACTCATGACGAAGATGGGATATGATCTACAAAAAACTCCTGGCCTGAATCATGGAAATGGATCTCTTGTATCTCTTTCTCTATGTCTTTCATACAACCAATCTTGTATCTATTTCTAAGAACAAATGACTTTATTACAAACTTAGAAAAGATTATAAGAGTATAATAGATTTCTTGGAAAGTACAACTATAAGAATCTGATCAAAAGACGATCACATTATCTCTTGGACGATGTGATATTGAAGACACGAGCCTTTGGAGGATGCAACAACACTTTAGCAGGAGATTCTGATTATTCTTGATGCTTTAAGATTGATTTGAAACTCTATTTATAGAGTTCTTGAAACAACTGTTTAGCAGTTATTCTGGGTTGCACGTGCTTCAGGTTGCATGCCTCATGTTCACTTGCACGAACGGTTGCATTAACTGTTATGGATGCATGGTATCATTTAATTGAGATGCGTATGGTCGTGGGCAGTATAGTGGGCACATTCTACGAAGTTAGTGGCTTGTGTGCCATGTCACTCTGTTCTGAACACTGTTTGATCACCTTGTGCGAACTTCATCAGGTTGCGCGTGGGCGCAATGTAGCAACCTATGCGAGAGATTGCACCAACTGCTGTAGACATATGACATCGTTTAATTGAGATGTGCATGGTTGTGGGCAATGTAGTGGACACGCTCTGCGAAGTTGGTAGCTTGCGCGCTCGGTACCCTACTTTTAAAATAAGAGTTGATCAAGTGGTGCCAACTAGCCAGGCTGCGCATGGCGCAACTCAACAACTGACACCTTTGACTACGTCTTCTGTGCTGTACTGATTAATTCTCGCACCACATAATGACTTGTACGAACCAGCTGTCAATATTAATTATATGCTGGCAAAATCTTCTCGAGCGTCGCGTTGTACGGGATTCGAATGGATTTTCCTGAATCTTCTTGTTGTTAGCTGTCAGGTAATGATCATATCGTTACAGTTTTGCGAAAAAGCGTGCCACATGGCGCTCGTGCAACCTGACTCCTTCGCAACCAGATGTTGGCATAGCCTGATGCTGCGCAACTTGTTGATTTGGCGCAACATAATAATTCGGCGCCATCTGATGATCGAACACTTTAATGGGTGCAACTTGATTTTTAGCTTCTAAAAGACCCCCTTCAAAGTTTTCTAAACTTGAAAATACTTCAAAGTTTTGAAACACTTTGAATCATGCTAGTTTTGTCTGAATTGCGCCAGTCAACTCGAGCCCGATTCTTCAGCATAGATTGCATAACTGTTTGGGCTATAAATAGCCGTACACTCTGTGTCTTTTATTTTTTACCAACGTGATTTTATCGAAACCCTACCTCATTCTCTTCTTCATGATCTACTTTGACCACACTGTCTCTTCTTCTTCCCGATTCAGAAGCTTCTTCGACAAACCCTAATAGCGCCCAGGAGATCCGATGTTAAGAAAGGAAAGGGCTTCGCCGAGCCTTCATCTCGTGCTTTATCATGCAAAATGCAATGACGTGTGTATCAATACATTCCTTCTTCGTCACAACAAAAGACTGTCAACCCGTCCGTGGAAGGTAAGTACTTGATCATAGACCCGATCATCGATCACCCCATTGGTCGGCTCCTGATATTGTGCACCCACTTTTTTTAGAGTGGGGCATAACTCATAACTTGCGCCTCCCTTTTTAGGGTTTGGTTACTGTCGACCTATGTTGCACGATGATTCGAAATATGTGTTATATTTTAGGCACAATTTTGACGCATTGTGCAGCAAGATGTGGTATAACATGATTGTTGCACAACCTGATGGCCGCGCATGCTAAGTGCGGCACAATATGAGTGTCGCACAACCTGACTGAATAGAGCATTAAATACTCGGTTCATTACCAACGATGAACCTATTTATGGGGTGCTCTTTTTCGAAATATGTTTTTTCTTTCTCCCTCGTTAAGTGATATGTGCCGATTTATTGGGAAGACGAAGAGTCGGCAGGAGCCAACCTTCACTGTATATATAGGCATGAGGTTGCAATCCTCTATCATCATTCTTTCTCATGGCACCCAAGAAGGCGAACCTCACTGTCAATGGCGAGAAGGCGAATTCTGTGCCTACGACGTATTTTCTGGAAATCGACCCGTCCCTGAGGGCGAAGAACTTCCTGAACTGTTTTGGCCTGACCCTAGCAGTTTTTGCTCGTTTCCAAGGTGGGCCATCACCTTTCGAAGATCGTGGTGCACTGGAACAGAGGAAAGGATTCCTCCATCTGATGTATCGCTCGGGGATCCACAATATAGAGGAGTTGAGTGCTACTTTGTTCCAGGCTGATGGTAGAGAAAAGAAATGACGTAACCTAAGATCGTTATTTTTACATAATGGCCATAGTGCCTTTTAGTGTCTGTCTTTTTTTTCTTTTCATTATGAAATGTAAGACAGTTTAACTTTATAAATCCTGGCACATTTGAACTTTTGTCGTGTAACTGTGTTGACACGTCTCAATTTTGGACATATGTGAGCTTTGTTATGTAACTGTCTTGATATATGTCGCATTTTCTCGGTTCTAATAATATCAACTTCCGAACAACATGTGGAGTTTCTTTCTAAAATATACGCCTATAGACACGCATAACGTTTCTTCTTCAATTGCATATAAATAGTTACGAGAAAAAAAGAACATTTACTGTATTTTCTTCTTCTTTCTGATGTTTGCAGGGGACCAACTGATGAAAATTCCCAGAACCGGTATCGGTGATCTTGGAAGCTATGAAGTTGAATCACTTTGACACACACATCAGAAAGCTCAGAACTCTTCATGTTAAAAAGGGCTTCCTCGAGATGGTAGGAATGGCCTTTATACATGAGAGTTGGATGGTGGAGACACAGAATTAGAAATCGTTTTACGAGGGTGATCTCATTCCTACTTCTCATGAAGGGTCGTCTCTTCTCCACCAGTTGTATTGACAACAACTTTTCTTCGAGATGCTGCACTCTGTGGTTCTCCTCTCGTCTTTCTGAGAGAGAAGACCAGAGTTGATTCTGTTGCCTTGCTCGCTGCTTCAGGCCTAGTCGACAAGGAACTGGCACCAACAAAAAATCTAAAGATGTAATAGACCTTCATTTGTTAGATTTAGAATGAAAATCCGAGATGTAATAGATTTCCATTAAGATGTATCTATGTTTTAAAAGAAGGAATAAAGAATAATTTTTCTCTCCTTTATGATTTGATTTGCAGTGATGATATAGAAAATACAATCCAGAGGTAATATGGACGTGAACCTATTTTTCTATTGGTGATCTTTTAGCCAGATGGGACTCAAAGACAGGATATCATGTCTGTGATAATACAGATTGTTTGCAAAAACAAAAGTCTTTTATTTCATAAACTTTAAAGAATAGTACAAGAGTACAATGAATTCTGGGAATGTACAACTATAGGAATCTGATCTGAAGACGATCGCTTTATCTCTTGGATGATGTGAACTTTAAAGACGATAGCCTCTGAAGAATGCAGCAGCACTTGGACAAGAACTCCTGATCTCTGATCCTCTTGAATGATGAACTTGAAACTCTATTTATAGAGTTTTAGAAATAACTATTTTATAGTTATTCTGGATTGTGCACAACGAACTGCACTAGAGACAGACTGCACAGACTGCAAACTACGCTAGCCATTGGGCACTTGCTCGATCATGGGCTAATCGTATTCAGACGCGTGGCATTGTTTGATTGAAATATGCTTGGTCGTGTACAGACGGTTGCCACGTGGCGAGCAATTGATGGCATGTAAGCCACGTAATAATTGTCAGTTATCTTCAAGAAGTTTGAAGGATCGTGCCACTTGAATAGCGCTAGCTTCAGACTGTGTTCCCTTCTAGTCTATGGATAGCACTAGGATTCGGACTTGGTCAAACTGCGCTGAGGTTGGACTAGCATACTGCGCTTAGGTTGGAATGGCAGACTGTGCTGGACTGTACAACTGTTCTCGAGCGCCGTGCTGCACAAGAAACGAACAGACTTCTCGCTTTTTGGGCTGTCAGGCTGTCAGAAGATTTGATCTTCTTGTCAGGTAATTATGGCGTTGCCACGTTAGCGTAGCGCGCTCGGGCGTTAGCACAGTCGGCCTCGCACGTTTGATTTGTAGCGCAATCTGTCTCCAGCGCAATTCATTTGAAGGGTGCATAATTTAGACTTCTCTGCCTATTTGATGGGTGCAACTTGATTTTAGGACTTACAAGACCCCCTTCAAAGTTTTTGAAATTTGAAAATATTTAGAGTTTCGAAATACTTTGAATTTTGAATTTGAAATCAAGTTGTGCTTTAGTTGCGCGTTTGGAGGAATTAGCTCTTTCTTTCGCGTCGCAATCGGAGGCGACTGTTACATTTCTGTAAGAAAACTATAAATAGTTTCATCTTCTATTCTTTTAATTTTTACTTGCTTTCGATTACTCAAGAGAAAGAAACTCCTCTCCTACTCCGACTTCTTCTTCATCCTCTCGTCGTCGACATCAATGGCGCCCAAGCGATCGGCCACTGAGAAGGAAAAGGCCCCTGTCGAACCTTCGACTCGAGTTGCACCATGAATATCTCGTCACGAGATGGGCCACCCAACTCTTCAAGGTTAATGACAAATCATGATCGAAACCCTTTTTAGGGTTTTTGATGTTTTCGAACCCTTATGCCTCTTTCTTTTTAGAGATTGATGGTATTCTCAACCATTTGCACCACCCTATTTAGGGTTTCGGCTGCATGTTCAACAGTTTTCATTTTTATGAAAATTGTATCTTTGTGCAATCGATTGGAAAGAACTGTCAAATTGTTTAGCGCAATCCATCGTTTTGTCCATCGATGCGCAAACTGATGTTTTGCGCAAGTCGGTTGTGGTAACGCGAACTGATGTCTTGCGCACATTGGCTTTGCTGGCGCAATCAGATGTCTTGCTCACGTTGGCTGTGCTAGCGCAATCTGATGACTTGCGCACGTTGGCTGTGCTAGCGCAATCAGATAGATTGTTTCACACAGCACAATTTGATGAACTGTGAAGAATTTCTTAATTTCTTAATTTCTTTTACACATACTGATCTTTGTCCCTTTATTGATGTAGTTAACCTCAGAGAAGATCCTAACTACGGGGTTCTTGCAGGATCTCTGTCTGAATCAGAATTCAAGGAGGATCTCTCACATGTCTCTTTTCCTCAATATGCTTTACCGTCATCCCGGCAAGCTGTCTTGGTTGCGCAAGATAATGATACTCTATTGTGTCTGATGAATGGGCAGCCTCTTTAGACTGCTGACACTGTTACCCATAAAAAACCACTATTTTTGTTTGGTGAGGCTTTTGATAAGAATTCTCAGCCAAGGCCTCGCATGGAGCAGAGAATCTTCCAAAGGGGCGAGAAGACGATATATTTGACAGAGATCTCCAGATGTCTCCCTCTGTCCAGATATGCTTTTGCAAGCTATTCCAGAAGAATGGAATGGGACATAACTCCGTTGCAGCAGGCCCGAGTGGGTAATATCTATGTTAAGAAGAGGCCAGACCATAAAGATATATTCTATAGTTATTCTGAGCGACATAGCTCCCTACTCAGACGACTAAAACCTAGTTGCATTCCGCCGGAAGATTCTTCTCTGCTGCTACCAGTAAGAACTCCAATATTCGCAAATGAGTTTGCGAAGGTGGAAGGAGGTATCCGGACCAAGATCTACGGTTGACAGGTAGTGAACCCGGACAATAAAAGGTGGATCTGTGTGGCCAATTGGATATTGGTCCAATTTAAAGATCAGCTCAAAGAAATTGATCTGTATCAGGCAGTGTATGCCACTGTTTATGGCTTCCCCCCTAATCCACATCTATTCCTTGCGTTGGCGGAGAGATATAATTATTGGACTGGGACTTTCATGACGCCGTACGGAGAAATTGGATTAGCCTTGCATGAGATGAAATACATCTCTGGCTTGCCAATGGAGGATATCCCGTATGAAGAGTTTGTCCTGATAAATGATGAGTTGGACAGACTGCGCCAGGAGAACACCAGTATGGTAGATGTTTTTGAAGAGCTACTCTGCCATTACAATATTTGTTCTCTATACTACAAGAGCGGTACGGCTAGCACTTGCTATTCGACCAAGTGGTTGCCATTTCTTTTCCTAAACCATATTATTGAGAAGAAGACCAAAGAACATGAGAACTGCAATCCCAACTTCTTCAAACCGCTTAGCAACAGCGAGGTGATATAGTTGATGGAAACGTACAACGATATGGATATCAAGATTAAGGATGATCTTCAGTATCCTCCTTTCAAGAAAGGAGACATCGTCGAAAGCTACATGAGGATGGGTTACAGGCCCATGTCAAAGGAAGCCCAACTGGCAGGTTTCCTTACTTACTGGCTTCGATGATATGTCGTACCTGGGGCTAGTGCCGTTGACCGCTTCCATCGCGGTGTACTGTTTGCTGCTGTCCGTTTAGTTTTCTGCTATCGATTGGATTTGTTGTCTGCAATGACATACAGGATGCACGCCGGCCTCTGTCTCTTCGTTGATTCGATGATTCGAGGAAAAGGCAAAAAGGGACATTTTCCTCGGCTGGAACTGTCGTATACATATCTGTTTGGATGGCTGCTTCGACACCATGCCTCCTTAATGAACCCTGCTATGGGGGCAGTGTGCGACAGTTTTCTACGAAGATATTCTTGATGTAAGTGGATCTATACTACTTTGAAAGACTGCAGGCGAGTCTTGAATCTGGACAAAGGATGGAACTTCTAATGTGTTCCACTTCCAGTCGGTTATGAATATGTACCGACAAACATGATCGACTCGGTGAGAGTACCACCGTTGGGCCGTACCACCTTCGATTGGCTGAGGACGGTTCGGCCATCACATCTAGTATACCGGTTCGAAGATGAATGTTATCTTGAACCTTATCTCCCAAGCCATTTTGCACGTCAATTCGGCTATGACCAATTCCATGTAGGCAATGCCATAATATGCCTACAGGAAAAAGGTTATTTGATTGATGGAGCCCGGGATTGGGCCTATTACAATGCCCGTGAAACAAAGACAACATTCTCGATGTCGACAAGAAACGACCGTGGCCCGCGCATACTGTATACTTATTCGATCTTTTATACGTCAGCAAACACTATTGCTTAGAATTTCAATTTAACAGACAGCTTTACGACGGTGACACGATTTAGAAAAGGAGCACATGTTTTGTTGCCTCCTGGTAATAATGAAGAACACGAGCAGGCTGATGCACCTCTAGAAGCTTCGAGGGAAGCCAACTTCCCTGAAGAAGTCTACGAATCGCTGCGTGTTTCTTTGAAAGTTGCGAGATCTCCGATCAAGGAGAAGAAGAGGAAGGCAGAAGAACCATCTTTTCCTATCTCTAAGAAGCAGACCGCTGTAGACTCTTCGGAAAGAGTCACTACTCGATCGCAGTCTCGACAATAGGCTGAGTCAGTCCACAGAGAAGAAGCGACGACCCCGACTTCCATCCAAAGACAAACACACACTGCAGACGTAGAGAGCCCAGAAGAACCTCTACGTAGGAAGAAAATAGCTTTCAGAAAGAAAGTGACCACTCCCTCAAAACCTATCCATGCATCTGCCCTGATAAGTGCTGCTGCCGGGGTTATGATGCCTTCTTCTACGCTTGCTCCTGAGCCTAAGCAAGTGACATATACACAAGAAGGAGCTACCAGTGCAGAGATAAGGGACAAGGTCGCAGACACAAGAGAAGAGACCGCGGAAGCAAGAGATGAGGCTGCAGAAAGAGAAGCGGCCGCAACTTCGACCCCAATTAATGAGTCGGAATCATCTGTCGAAGTATTGCCATCCCCCACACTTACAATGGAAGCTGCTCATCTTCCAGCTACACCAAGATCGCGTCGTACTGATGAAGACCTACTGATGATCGAGGCTCTGGATGGATGTGATTTCGACTTCCATGACATAGATCCAGTCGATGCAAGTTATGATGAGAAAGCACAAGAGGAGGGGGCAGATGACGAGAAAACATCGACAGATGATGTTAATGACAATCCGGAAGAGGATGCTGCTATCCATGCATCCCAAGAGAAGAGTGTCGCTAATGAAGTAGCACCGGAGGAAGCTATTGTCACCGATCAAAGAGGTATTGACTGATTTTGGTAATCTTCATTTATAGATCAGATGACTGATGTTTTAACTTTCATTCATGCAGAAATTTAGCCTTCTCCGATTCTTCCAATATGCACTGACATAGTGCAGACAGAGGTGATAGCCAGCGGCAGCTGTCATCTATCAGGCAGCTCCGAAGCGGGAAGTAGTCAGGCAGTAATGTATGAAACTACTTCTGCGAGGCTCCAGCCTATTTCATTAAAATCTTGTCACTAAACCCAGTTTTGGTAAGCTTGTCTTCATTTTGATCTTTTTTCTGATAGTCCTTAGTGACAGCAAACTGATGATGTTTACTTAATTTCGCAGAAGAACATCTAGGAGGGGCAACTAGCTTACAATGGCTCCTTTATCAAAAGAGGCTACGACCGATGTACAAGAAGCCAAACTTCCGCCTTCAGAAGCGTCTGCTGCTGAAGCTTCTGTTGGAATAGCTGCTACACCTAGTGTAGTAGCTACAAATAAATTTATAGTTGGTTCCTTTACCAATTTCTTCTTCAGTTCCTTGGGACCTTTAGTAGAAAGGGTATTGGAGAAAGAAAATGTTGGTTTCATGACTCTCAGAAGTCCAACTTCTTATCTGATTGGCGGTATCCGAGCTCAAGGTGATGAAGCTCAGGCTGCTTACCTTGAACATGTGCTGGATGAGCTGGAGGAATCAATCAAGATTTACAAAGATCTTAACCGAGGGTAGGTAGAGACACTGGTGAATGCCGAGTTCGAAAGGATGACTCGAGAAGCTGAGGTCACGAAAGCCGATTTCAAGATTTTCTTGGATACTTTCGCCATAAAGTCTCCAGAGTATGATTCTCAGATGGATATAATAGCGTCTACTGCTGGAGAGAAAGAGAAGAAGGTTGCTGATCTGAAGGCAGAGTTTTCTCGACTTCAAGAAGAGTTGAGAATCATTCAACTTGCTCTTGAAGAAGAGACCACACAGCATCAAGCTGTAGTTCAGCAACTGGATATTTTGACCCATGAGAAGAATGAGTTTGTCAAATTTCATCAAGATGAAATCACTCGCCGACTATTGACCTTGCAAACATTTGACCCTGTATCTGGAAGGGCAGAGGCTAGAAGGCGGGTGCTGGATTCTCATAAAGAACGACTCCAAACCTTGAAGCAGCAGATAGCTAATCTGATGACCCCACCGACTGAGTGAAAGAAAACCTTTTGTATTTTATTCTTTGTGATATGTCTTTTTGTAACGTCTTTTATCTTGATCAATGAAAAGACACTATTTTGTGGATCTATTATTTATTATATATCCCGTTACGGATATAAATAATAACGATAGAAAATATATTCAGAGGTTCAGGACATGATATATTTCTTGATTTAGAAAATAATTATATTCATTATATCTGCTCAGAGGTAATGTGAACATGGCAGAATATAATTTTCTTTTTCTGAATATCATTATTTCAGTAGACAGCTTAATCAGAGGCAATAAATACGTGACAAGTTGTTGATATGGATAAACGGATGAGTTGTCAGAATGTATGAACGAAGTGAATCGTCGGGATGAACTGATGAACCGTCAATTGGATGGAATGAACGGATGAACCGTCAGATGAATGAAATGAACGGATGAACCGTCAAATAAATGGAATGAACGGATGAACCGTCGGATGAATGAAATGAATGTTGTGAAGAATTCGTCGCTTCGGTTCGTGTAATCGACTGTCTCAAGAATCTCTGCCTATAAATAGATCAGAAATTTAGATGGAGTGATCAGTTTCAATTGTAACACAAAATGGCGTCTGAAGATGCATCCAAGAAGGCTGAGATCATCCCGAAGGTCGAAGCAGTTGCTGAGGAACGTCCAGCCGAGCCAACCCAGCCAAAGCAGACGGAGGCGGGCGAAGGTTCGTCTGCACCCAAGCCACCACAGGATATCTTGGACTTCCTAGTCGAGCCAGGGAGGACTAAAGAAGAAGAGGCTATGAGGATGGCCGCTTGCGCATTTCTAGTAAAATCAAGTAAGGATGTCCTCGGCTCTTTTGCCGACTATATTTTTGAAAAGGACGGTAGTGGTCCTCGTCCTGTCTTTAAGAATGACGATAGTGATTCTTGTCCTTGATATCATGTAACATCGTTTATGATGAAATAAAATTTTATTTATGAGCTGTCTTGTTATATTTACAAGAAATCCCTTTTACATTCATACATAGTACTTTTTAAGAAATTTGCCTTTGATAGGCATCATCGCCACTCGACCGTCCAACTCTGTGAGTTGATAGGCTCCATTTGAGAAGACTTTACTCACGATATAAGGCCCTTCCCATTTTGCATCGAACTTGCCTTTGCTCATATGAGTCATAGTCATGGGACGTCTGACTGCTAGAACGAGTTCCCCTTTCTGAAAGGCTCTGATTTTAACTTTGCGGTTAAAAGTATTCGAGATACGGGCTTGATATAATTCAATACGTTGTTGAGCCAATAGCCGCTTCTCGTCGAGCGCTTCTAGTTCTTGAAGTCGAAGAAAATTATTGTTCTCCGTAGTAAGTTCATTAGCGGTGGCAATTCTCAAGGAAAGAATTTGAAGTTCCAGAGATAGGACTGCTTCACAACCGTAAACCAGAGAGAAAGGTATACAACCTGTGGGGTTGCAGACCGTAGTACGGTAGGCCTATAGACATTCTCCAAGCTTTTCACTCCAATTTCGTTTGTTAGTAGACACAAACTTCTTAAGGAGTTTGATAATAGTCTTGTTGAAGGCTTCGGCCAAGCCATTAGCAGCCGGGTTGTAAGCTGTAGAAGCCACATTATCAATCCGATGATCGTCACAGAACCTGGTGAACTTTTGACTGATGAACTGAGGTCCATTGTCGTGAACGATTCGTCAAGGTACACCAAACCTGTAAATAACATGGTGTTTGACAAAGTTGATGACGCTGCTGGTTTTGACTTCAGCCAAAGGTATAGCTTCGGCCCATTTGGAAAAATAATCAGTTATTGCTAGTATAAACCGATGTCCCTTAGAAGGAGGATTGATAGGACCTATAATATCCATACCCCAAGCTTCAAAAGGACAGGAAGCAGCAGTCGGATGAAGGAATTCTGACGGTTGATGGATGAAATCTGCATGGATTTAACAAGCTCGATATTTCTTTGCATATTCGATGGCATCAGACACCATAGAGGGACAGTAGTAACCCATTCGTGGGATACGATCCTGTAACTTAGGACCGGGTTGATGTGCTCCGCAGACACCATCATGAGCTTCATGCAATACCTGCTTGCTTCATCACCAGCAAGACAGCGCAAGAGTAAACCGTCATAAGTTCGCCGATAGAGAGTCTTGGTAGTCTGATTGTAGTATAATCGAAGAGATCGTCTACGAATACTCGTAGCCTCCTTAGGATCTTCAGGAAGTATGTCATGAACTACGAAGTCGATAAAAGGGGCTCTCCAATCTTCATTGATAACATTGACTTCGACAAAATTGCTGAACTCATTATTGCGATTGTTTTCAATGCAGAACAACTCTCTGTTGGAAACAACAACCACTTGTTGTCTTTTGAAGAAAATTGCTAAGACTGCTACGAGATTAGCTAAAGCATCTGCCTCAGTGTTGCAAGCTCGTCGGACATATTCAATGACGAAAGCCTTGAATGATGTAGCCATGTAAATTGCAACTTCATGATAGGGCACTAGGTCTTGATGATGAACTTCGTATGTTCCTCTAACCTGATTGACAACCAGTTTAGAATCGCTATAGACTTCAAGATATTCGACTTCCAACCGTTTAGCTAGTTGGAGTCCAATAAGCAAAGCATTATATTCAGCCACATTGTTAGAGCATGGTTGATCTAAGGAATAAGCTCTTTGGATATCTAATCCTTCTGGAGAGACTAGTACAATTCCAACTCCCGCAACAATGGTCCCATTTGGTCCGATCCGGGATGCTCTATCGAAGAACAGACGCCAAGTAGGAAATTCTTCACAGATCATATTTGATTCTAATGTTTCATCTGGAATTTTGTCATAAAGCTTAGATGTCTTCGGAACAGGATGAGCTGCTAAAAAGTCAGCTAGTGCTTGACCCTTAACAGACTTTTGTGGAACATAAATCATGTCGTATTGGGCTAACAGAATGGCCTATGTAGCCAGTCGAGAACTGAGTGTGCTGGGCTTCTTCATCAGTACCCGAAGAGGATTAACTCAAAAAAATGACGTGAATGGTTTGGCCAATAATATAATGCCGCGTCTTTTGAACGGCGAACATAAGAGCTAAGCATTCTTTCTCAACCGGACTATAACGGTGTTCAGCACCGATCATAGTACGACTAAGATAGTTGATGGCTTGTTCATGGCCTTCTTTGTTCTTCTGGGCAAGTAAAGCACCCAATGAATGATCCATAGCACGGACATACATTAAGAATGGTATGCCTGAGATTGGTGGCAACAAGACTGGTGGGTTCATCAAATACCGCTTTACATCATCGAATGCTTGTTGACATTCTTCGGTCCAAACGAAAGATACACCCTTTTTCATTAATTGAGTAAACGGTTACAACGTCCAGACATATTTGAAATGAACCTCCTGATGTACGCAAGTCGACCTTCGAATCCTTGTAGCTCTTTTAAGTTGTGTGGAGGACGCATCTCTTGAATGGCTTTCATCTTCTCGGGATCCACGTGTATACCTTTAGAGGTAATGATGAAGCCGAGAAATTTACCACTAGAGACACCCAAGAATGACTTGGTGGGATTCATTTTTAACTGATGTTGGCACATTAGATTGAAGATAGTTCTTAAATCTTGGATGTGATCTTCCTTTAGACGACTCTTGACAACAATATCGTCGATATTGCATTCGACAGTCTCGCATAGATGATCTCAAAAGATGGTACTCATAGCTCGTTTGTAAGATGCACCAGCATACTTGAGACCAAATGGCATCACAGTGTAGCAGTAGACTCCGTGAGGAGTGCGAAAAGAGTTACATTTTTCATCTTCAGGGTTTATCCGAATCTAATTGTATCCAGAGAATCCATCCATGAAGGATATCCTTTCAAACTCGCAAGTGTTGTCGATCATGACATCTATAATAGGGAAAGAATATTCATCCTTTGGACAAGCTTTATTAAGATCCCGAAAGTCAATACAAACTCGAACTTTGCCAGTTTTCTTCAAGACTAGGACAACATTGGCTACCCAATCTGGATGTTGTTCTTCTTGAATAAAGCCACAAGCTATGAGTTTTTTGACTTCATCATCAATAGCGTCTATCATTTCTGGCTTGAATCGCCTTTGTTGTTGTTTGACTGGCTTTGCATTAGGTAAAATATTCAGCTTATGAGTAGCAACTTTGGGATCTAAACCTGGCATATCTTCATAATTCCAAGCAAAGACATCAATGTATTCTCGAATAAGAAGAATTAATTCTTGCCTATCTGCCTATGGGAGGTTCTTGCTGATGAATATTGGACAAGGTGACCCGTTTTCTCCTACGTCAATTTGAACCAATTGATCTTCGGTAGGAGGTTCTCGTTATTCAAATCGGAGTTCCTATTGGATATCCATTCGTTGAGCCCAAGGATTTGTTTTAGGATTTTCTTCGATATCCTCATCATAGCCTTCTGGGAGTTCAGCGGAGACCATGTTAGAAGATACCATCAATCGATGAACTTGATCGATGCTGGTATCGGAATCCCATGATCTGGAATCAGAAGAGTTAGAGCGTTCCTCATTATCGGATTCAGAGACTTCTGGAGATAAGACCGGAGGTGAAGTATATCCGAGACCTCTTTTCGTCCTGCTGTAGTACATCTCTGATTTTCCTTTTGGAACAACCGTACGGATAGGAGTTCGTCTATTCTTGCCATATTGAGACCATTCTTGAAGTCATAACCCATATTTCGGATAATGCCTTTTGATTGTTGACTATAACGACGAAGTTGGAGAAGTCCCATATCATTATTTTTGCTATCATCCATATAGCTAAATTTTTGTTCTGGTCCTTTACTAAAAAGTATTGGATTCTCACCTTTCTTTCAAGAAGGGACAACAAAATATGAGTCATCTGGATGTTCAAATAATACTTCCGTCTGAAGGGATTGTACGACCCCTACTGTAAATGACTGAAAGCTGTCTAGCATATCCAAATAGCATTTAGTATGATAAATGACATCAGTTTACTGGAAAGTAGATGCTTTTTCATTGATTTGTGCATCCATATTTATAAACAGGACCTTTAGCCTTAGCCGGCTTGGTCAGATCGATTACAAGAGGAGGAATAGAAGAGCAAGAAGGTTTAGGCTTGTTGCGACGAAGGTCGATAACAAGCGGCTCAGAAGAGGTGAGCTCCCTTTTATCCTTATTTCGACGTAAGTTGATAACCAGTGGCTCAGAAGAGGTGAGCTCCTTTTTATCCTTGTTACGACGTAAGTCGATAACCAGCGGCTCAGAAGAGGTAAGCTCCCTTTTATCTTGACTATCGCCAATTGATTGCTTCTGGGCTGGTAGATGAATGGCCAATGGTTTGGAGGATTAAGGATGAGAGACATGCCCTTTGACAGGTATGATGAGAGTGTCGTTGGGCACTGCTTCTTGTTCTTTCTCACCGTCCATAGCGAATACTACCTTCATAAACTCTTCTTTGTACATGCGAGCGTCATTGCAATATGCTTCAACGCCTTTAAACGGGTAGAGATCCGCAACTTCTTTTTAGACTTCTCCTTTGTCATCAACGTATTTGAAGCATTGATGGAGAGTAGAAGGAACAATGTTGTGTTTATGAAGGAATGGTCTCCCCAAAAGAGCATTGTAAGAACAACCATGGTTGTCTATAATGTAGAAGGTACCATCGTACGAAGATTGCCAATTTGGAGCTTTAAGCGTATCTTGACTAAAGGTTCACTTCTCCCCTGGTTGAATCCTAGGATGGTGGTGATAGTGCCAGAGAGGCTATGTACTGGAATCTTTAGAGCATCCAACGTTGTCCTCGGCATGATGCTAAGTGCTGACCCTGGATCTATCAGAATATGATCAACCTTCATGGTGTTAACATATCCTGTAAAGTAGAGAGGACGGTCATGTTGTTTGTCTTCCATCAACATGTCATCTTGTGTGAAGGCGATGTTTGGAATTAATTCCAGCACACTGTGACAGTGGAGACAAGAGACATGTTCTGACTCAGGTTTCTTGAGAAGAGTTAGGTAAGTGTCTGCCTGCATCAAAGCCTCACTCAGTGTTTCCCGAGTCACTTTAGAGAGGCGTAAGAGCTCGAAAATGGATAGCCTGGCTAGTGTGTTGGCTAATTGAGCCAATATATCAAAATTATATGGCTTTTCAAGTCCAGAGGAGGAAGACTTCTTTAAAACTTTGTCGAAGCAGACTTGTTGTTTGCCTTTGTCGGCTACTGTCGGTTTAGGAAGTGTTGGTTCCACAACCGATAATGATGTAGAAGGGATGCCCTCTGTAGAGACAGGCTGCACTGGAACAACCTTAGAAGACGAAGCAGGATCCTCCTGAGTTTCGGGATGCTCCCGTAGATAGGTTTTTCCTGACCTGGTGCCCAATAGGATCTCTTCCTCAACTACGGGGTTAAAAGACACCATATTGCAGCTTTTTGTCTTGCCCTTAGAGCGTTCTTTCTGCTTGGAGGAAGAAGGGACTTTGAAATCTGAAACAAGATCAGGATGAATCCACATGATCTTGCCCTTATCAAGGGATAAAGGGACAAGACCTTCACTTTGTGGAGGAGGAAGATTTTCAATCTCCAGAGTGGCCCTGGGAATGGGGATGATGCCGCTCTGTACCACTTGTGGCGGAAAGTCACCAAACTGTACAGAAATCGTATTGGCTGTAACAGTCTTTTCATCCCGTTGGAGAGTGATGACACCGGCATTGACCAACTCTTGAATATTGCCTTTGAGCATATAGGATGCCTGAGTAGGACGCCCTATGAACCTGTGATAAATACAGTACTTAGGGTGGTCTGTCTTACCGACTTCATCAGGCTTCTTCGGGTCAAGAAGTTGCAATTTATTGATATTCAGCAAACAGTCAAAGATGCTCGTTGTATCATTTTCATCAAAGGAATACTCTACTTTTGGGCGAGATTCCTTTGGTGGAGGTGCAGAAGGAGCAGAGGTAGACATGGGTTGAGCCACGTTAACGGCTAAAGATTTCTTGCTCTTGAGGTTGATATTCAAGGTTTCTTTGCCCTTGCGATTATTCTGGCGATTACCGCTACCGGATGCAGAAGTCTCATTTCGATCAGAGTTAGACATATGTACCCCCAACTGTTTGAACTTCTCCGTGCTAACTTTAGCTACTTTAGCATTGATGATGAATGACGGACAGTCCTAGAACTGTGTTGACCCCGTCCACATGCTGATGATAGGCAACAAGTTTGACTTACAAGTGTCTATCGTTACAACAGATAGGGTTCCGGGAGGCATTTTGAGTGCTTCACGGTGGATCGTTCAATAAAACTCTCAATAGTTTCATTGTGTCTTTGCTTGATCATGTTGAGGGCTGATATAGTCATATAGTTGATACCCTCGTAGAATCGTTCCAGGAACATCTGCTTGAGCCCGGCAAATGAAGTGATAGAGCCGTCAGGCAGGCTACGGTACCAATCGTATGTTGTACCGGCTAAACAACCGACAAAGACACTGGTAAGAAGAGCATCACTTGGCTGGAGCTGGACAGTCATTACCTCGAAATAGTTAATGAACTGACTCGAAGAAGTGCTGCCACCAAACAGCGTGATCGTAAGAATCTTGTACTTTGGAGGGAATGGGATTTTCTTCCATTCCACTAGATAAGGTTGTTTGATCCCCAGCCTCTGTAGACCGTCTTTCTCTTTGAAGGCCTCGAATTGATTACATAGTAGTTTTATAGCCTCATTGGCATCTCCTGAGGATGGAGAAGTAATAGGCTGGCTTACCGGGTTAGGAGGAGGAACAGTATGGTAAGCACTACCCCCAACCCCTGAATGACTGAGTGCAACTTGAATTGGTATTGAGGCTACAGGAGGAGATGGTACCCCCAGACCTGTATTGACAGGCACCGATGATGCTATAATCTCGAGATTTACAGCAGGTACAGTCGGTGATACTGTATGTTGAGCTATGATAACAATATACATACTCGTGATCATTTCAGCCATAGTCTTCAATATATCTTCCAGTACAGCGATTCGTTGTTCTTGACTTGCCGAACTAGAAGCGTCTGGATCTTTAGTAACAACATAGGCCGACACTTCTCTGGGTACAGTAGAAGATACTGTCTGCTCAGAGCTTTCGCTATATGCGTCATAATCAGAGAAAGAATCATCCCCTTAATGAGAAGTGGAGAATTGACCAGAGGGATCTTGGAGAATATCCCTACGACCGGCTATGTCTCGACTTCAGGATCGGGTGTGTCGGAATACTCCTTCAGAGGATTCGTAGAGTAATTCCAGATATCGTTGACTGGGCTTACGGGATTTGCCGTGCTTTCAACACTTCCTACCCTCGGTGTCTCGGGAAGCCATGTTTACAGAGGCATATAGCACCTTGTCTTCGTCTTCTGACATTGGCTCAGAAGTTAAACGATCGAAGACAGATCGTTTTGTTGTCCGGCAACAACACTTAATAACCACCTTGTTATTACAATGGTGTTCCAATGGTTGGATTGGAGGTGTTGAGGTGTTGTTCCACTTCTGCTTAAGGTGTTCCCGAAGGTCAGGGATGTATTCTTTGACGACGTTCGGAACATGATTTTGATTTTTCAGATGCTTTGTCCCGTGAGTAAACAAAGAAGTACTCAATTCATTGGCATATGTATCAGGATTTTTCCTCCTGGAAGTTTGTTTTTGATGCAAGTTCGCCTTCGGCATTGGTTGTTTGCGTTTATTGAGATAAGTTTGTAAATCGGCAAATTCACCCCCAGGGACCTCCGTCTGAGACACCAGCAATTTCCCTTGCTTTGAGCGAGATATCCGAAGAGTTGGAAGATCTTGGAAGTGTGCTACTCGAGTAGGCAAAATGCCTCTCTGATCACTATTCTTCTCTTTAGCAGGGAAAGAAGAACCCTTGTTTGAGAGAGTTTTTGTATTGTTTGGTGCCAAGGCATATTCAGATGGATCTTCTGAGGTAAGAACCGGAGAAGACTGGGAAAAGATCAAAGGGCCTTTTTCTTTATTTTGTGAAGAAGGGTTGGCTAAAGGGCATTTTCCTCTGTTATTTTTCGGGTTTTGGACTACGGAAGATTGAGAAAAGACCAAAGGGCCATTTTGTTTGTGCTGAGACGGAGGAAGAATAGTAAAAAGACTACCCCCTATGGGTTGCACAGGAACAGAAGAAGCAGCAACTTGCCCTCTGGAGATGATGACAAAGGGTTCCTTGGCCATAGGACAAGCAGGAGGTGCAACCTGTGTTCTGGAAGAAGCAGCAAGTGAAGCCTTGGCTATAGAGGGCTTAAGTTGCACTCTGGTTGAAGGAGTGGTGGATTGCGCAGGAGGGATTGAGGTTGCCAACTGCGCCAGAGGGAAAGGGGTCTTAGATTTTGCCATAGCAGCATAAGTTGTAGATTACGCTGTGGCAAGAGGAGCAGTGTGCCGCGCATGGGCTGTAGGAGCTCTGGATTGCGCCTTAGCAGGGAGGGTGATGGATTGCGCAGGAGCAGAAGTGGATACTGGCCTCCTGTCAGAAGAAGCAACAGGTTGCGCAGAGAACTTCGGGTTCCACACTGAATGGACCTTGCACTTGGCAGAGGCCATAGTGCGCCGAGTAGTCCCAGAGTTGATCATAGCTTCGTAGTCAGTCTGGTTGACCATCACAACCAGCGTCTTCTGCATCTTTCCGATAGACGCAGCATCATATTGAGTTGTCACTTCCTCGTCGGAGGAGAAAGTCGTCCCCAGCAGAGTCGCCATTTTGTTTGCAAAAACAAAAGTCTTTTATTTCACAAACTTTAAAAAATAGTACAAGAGTATAATAAATTCTGGGAAAGTACAACTATAGGAATCCGATCTGAAGACGATCGCTTTATCCCTTGGACGATGTGAACTTTGAAGACGATAGCCTCTGAAGAATGCAGCAGCACTTGGACAAGAACTCCTGATCTCTGATCCTCTTGAATGATGAACTTGAAACTCTACTTATAGAGTTTTAGAAATAACTATTTTATAGTTATTCTGGATTGCGCACAATGAACTACGCTGGAGACAGACTGCGCAGACTGTAAACTGCGCTGGCCATTGGGCAGTTGGTCGATCGTGGGCTAATCGTATTCAGACGCGTGGCATTGTTTGATTGAAATGTGCTTGGTCATGTACAGACGGTTGCCACGTGGCGAGCAATTGATGGCATGTAAGCCACATAATAAATGTCAGTTATCTTCAACAAGTTTGATGGATCACGCCACTTGAATAGTGCTAGCTTCAAACTGCACTCCCTTCTAGTCAATGGATAGCGCTAGGATTCGGAATTGGTCAAACTGCGCTGAGGTTGGACTAACATACTGCACTCAGGTTGGAATGGCAAACTGCACTGGACTGTACAGCTGTTCTCGAGCGCCGTGCTGCACAAGAAACGAACAGACTTCTCGGTTTTCGGGTTGTCAGAAGATTTGATCTTCTTGTCAGGTAATGATGGCGTTGCCACGTCAGCGTAGCGCGCTCGGGCGTTAGCGCAGTTCGGCCTCGCACATTTGATTTATAGCACAATCTGTCTTCATTGCAGTTTATTTGAAGGGTGCACAATTTAGATTTCTTTGCCTATTTAATGGGTACAACTTGATTTTAGAACTTACACATATTTATCATAGAGAAAATATACCTTTTAAAATAGATGGGTTTCAAAAGACAGAATTGATGATTTGGATAGGCTTCATTGGAGATTTTGAGTATTTATTTTCTGTAGCTTTATTTACGATAAAGTAAAGTAAATAAACGATAACAAATGTAGGCTTTAAAAAAGATTAATGAGAGAATAAATATGCCTTTTCGAGAAAAGGTTGCTTCGGTTCTCGAGACAGAATAAATGAAGACCTCTTCACGAGACGAAAAGAGATGAATGAAGGAACATCCCTTTTCGAAAAAGGTTATTTCGATTCGTGAGACAGAATGTTTGGCCTTTCTGTCTATAAATAGTGTGGAACTTTTCTAAGAGCATCATTCACCCATTTTCTCTCTTTTGCAAATGTCTTCAGAAGATATGCCTAAGGAGGCAGAAGTCATCCCGAAGATCGAAGCCGCCCTCGACACTCCTTCTGATGAGCTTCCATCGCCTGCCCAGCCAGAAGTCGGAGAAAGCTCGACTGTGCCTAGACAGAAGCAGGACATTCTTGCCAAACTGGTGGAGCCTGGGAGTACTGTCGAGGAAGGATATCTGAGGAAAGCTGTATGTGAATTGTTGGTGTCATCCAACAATAATGTATTCGAGCTCCTTGCAAAATTTGTCTTCGATCAGGATGGTCCTTGTTAATTTTATGTATTTTCTTCCGTCTGAGATATGCAATAAAAGGAATTTTGTTTACATCTTAAGTCTCTATGTTGATATCTCTTTGTCTTTAAACATAATATTTCTTGAGGAACTTGCTATTGATAGGCATCATGGCGACTCGACCATCCATAATAGTCAATTGATAAGCTCTATTGGAGAAAACTTTGCTTACAATGTAGGGTCCTTCCCACTTTGCTTCAAATTTGTCTTTGCTCATGTGCGTCATAGTCATAGGTTGTCTGACAGTTAGAACTAGTTCTCCTTTCTGAAATGTTTGGACTTTGACTTTACAGTTGAAGGCTTTGATAGACGAGCTTGGTATAACTCAATATGTTGTTGAGCTAGTAGTCGTTTCTCGTCAAGCACTTCAAGCTCCTGAAGTCTCAGACGATTATTATTTTTGATTGTGAGTTCATCGACAATAGTAATCCTTAGGGAAGGGATCTGGATTTTCAATGGTAAGATGGCCTCGCATCCGTATACAAAAGAGAAAGGTGTGCAGCCTGTAGGAGTACATATAGTAGTACGGTAAGCCCACAGACATTCTCCAAGCTTTTCACTCCAGTTCTGTTTATTGGTAGAAACAAACTTCTTGAGGAGTTTGATGATGGTCTTGTTAAATGCTTCTGCCAACCCATTAGCTGCAGGATTGTAAGCTGTAGAAGCAATATTATTGATCTTGTTGTCATCGCAGAATCGAGTGAACTTCTGACTGATGAATTATGGTCCATTATCATGAATGATTCGTCGAAGAACACCGAATCTGTAGATCACATGATGCTTAATAAAATTGATAACGCTGCTTGTCTTGACCTCAGCTAGAGGTATAGCTTTAGCCCACTTTGAAAAATAATTAGTTATAGCCAATATGAACCGATATCCTCGAGATGAGGGAGGGTTAATAAGACCAATGACATCCATGCCCCAAGCTTCAAAGGGCCAAGATGCTGCCGTCAGGTGAAAATTTTTTGATGGTTGATGGATGAAGTCAACAAGAATTTGACATGCTCGGCACTTCCTTCCATACTCGATTGTATCAGATATCATCGAGGGTCAATATTAGCCCATACGGCGAATACGATCCTGTAATTTAGGACCAGGTTGATGTGCGCCACAAACACCATCATGAGCTTCGCGAAGTATTTGTTTTGCTTCTTCTCCTGCAAGATAGCGTAGGAGTAAACCGTCAAACGTTCGTCGGTAGAGTGTCATTGTAGCATGATTATAATAAAATCTGAGTGACCGCCGATGAATTATTGTAGCCTCCTTAGGATCTTCGGGTAGGATATCATGGACCATGAAGTCTATGAAAGGAGTCCTCCAGTCTTCATTGATGGCACAAATTTCAACTGAATTGTTGAATTCCATGTTTGAGTTGTTGACTTCAATATTTAAATTATTCTCGACACAAAATAATTCTCTATTCGTGATGATAATCATTTGTTGCCTTCTTACTGTAATTGCTAATACTGCTGTAAGAATAGCGAGTGCATCAGCTTCTGTATTACACACTCGGCATACATGCTCGATGAAGAAGCCTTTGAATGAAATAGCCATCTTGATCACTGCATCATGATATGGGTCCAGATCTTGATGTCGAACTTCGTATGTGCCTCTAACTTGGTTGACAATTAGTTTGGAGTCTCCGTAAACTTCAAGATACTCAATATCTAATTGTTTAGCCAATTGGAGACCAATAAGCAGTGTAACGCCCCAGTCCCAAAATATGTAGGACTAGAAACGTAGACATGTCAGCCGTATAATAAATATACATAAGCTGTAAAATGCAGTAACACTATGAAAAACTAATCTCATCCACAAAATAAGGAAATAAAGGATATCATATAATAACCATGATTTGTCTTGGTACAATATATTGGGTGGAGACACATCTACTACCAACCAAATAAAAGAAAAGAAGTACATGATATACAAAAGAATTGACGGAGGTAGCAAGATGAATCCAAGACACGTCATCTTCGAATAAATGGAGAAGACCACGACCTCGACTAGAATACCTGCGGAAGACATGAACACGCACCTGGGAAGATAACCAGGTCCTCAGAGGGACGTAACAAGACACATAATATCATGCCAATATAACTGAATATAAATTGCTCAAATAAATAAGTTAATTAAATTATAACATGGTCCAATACACACCATTGAACTAGCGTACCATCCCTCCAACCAAACACGGACATTAGATGGTAAACTAATTAACGATGACGTATCTTTCCATGCTATAAATCCAATATGGTATCCGGACCCCAACAAGGTTCAATACCTTCTCATCGGAGTAGTAAGCCACACCTACAACCAAACAAGGACAAGATATGGCGAACTAATCCGTGACAAGTTATTTTTTCAAGCCACGGTCAGATACAAGTATCCAAACCAAAAGTACTCGTACCTAACGGATAAAGGTGTCTAACCATTCTAAGTAAAATGTAGTTAAGAACAATTCTTCCTACGCATGGGGCCTGGCTAAAATGGGATCGGCATGGTCCCCACTTGGGGCACCAGAGGCCCAATCAATAAGAGCATAACGTTCCGCATAACACCAGTGGCCGTCAGTAATTAGTGGGTCATCAACCCCGTATCTCCAGCGGAACATCCGGGTCACAAGGGAAAGTGCATCGTAGCCCATACGCTAAGGAATTGTCCTTGTAAAATCCTATTTTTTTCTTTATTATTTTATTAGACTTCAAATTTAATTTATACAATTTATGGTTTTTATTAATTATTAAAAATGACCTTAGCCATTGTTGTGTTTTGAGCACAAGGCGACCATGAATTTTGGCACAAAAGATGTAGCAGTGTGCTTTGACCAGTATATTTGCCATGTCGTGGGAGGCCTAGCCATAGTTCTGTCCAAACTAGGAAAGTCGGGCCAAGTTGCGCATTTAAATTATTTTAAGTAAATATTATTTTATATATTGATTTTTAGATGACCCGGTTGGGCCAAACCAGACCGAACTAGGCCCGGACCAAATTTAAGCCCATGTAGGCATGTGGTGTGACCAAGATGGCCATGTAGGAACATTTCATGTGTGTACAAATATTTTTAAATAATTTGGAGACTTGTTGAATATTTATTGACTTTTGGTACAAAATTTATGTTTTATTAATAAAATAATGTTTTACAAGATGATACAATTTTTTGGACCCATACATGGGTGAACGGTAAAGTTCACCCATTGGGACGATTATTATTATTTTATTATTATTATTATTATTTAAGTTATTTTGCGGAGAGTAAATAAATATGTTCATTCTATTTAGATATTATTATTATTATTACTATTATTGAGATTGATTTATTGTAAGTTGAATTTATATATATGTAGGTATGCTAAAATACATTAAATATTTTGGATAGATAATATTAAGTTTTATTTTAGATATTTTATTGTGGTAGTAGATATGTATACATATGTCCATATATAGATACATATATTAAAAGGATTTGAAGGGATATAAAACAAGATAAGTAAAAAAAAAAAAGGAAAAGAAAGTGGTGGGGCCGACCCCCACCACCAACGCCAGCTATAGCTGTGCATATGCCATGTACATAAACATATGATATTTATAAAAGTTGGTAAGATTTAGTTAAAAGATTTGTGAAGAAAAAAAGGACTAATGTGGTCGGCCCCACCAAGTGGGAACCGACCACATTGGCAAAAAGGGAATAGCAAGCAGCAGCATAGCTGCGCCAATAGAGAGGGGGCCGACCCAATTAACCACATGAAGCAACAACACCTTATTCAGTGGCCGACCCCTCCCCTTATATATATATATATGTTATATAATTTATGTTTAGCAAAAAAAAAAAAAACTAGATTCCAATTACTCCTTCTCCACTTTCTTTCCTCCACCCTCGTCCGTCTCTCCCCGGCAAGCATGACCAGCCTCGTGCTCCATAACACAGCCCCGCCACAGCAGCGACAACAACAAACGACGATGACAACAACAACAAACAAAAATTAAAATCAAGGTATCTAACTTTACCGTGCGATTTTTTTCTTAGTTTTTGTTCGTTTTTGATTCCATAAATTTGTGTAGAAAGCCCACATGACCCTCTTCGAGATCTCCCAGGTGGATTTCGACGTGGCCATCCAACTTGCTCAAAAAATCGAGACAAACTTGGAGAAAAACCACTTTTCTGAAATATTAAAAACTGTTTCAAAACACCAACTTGTCGGCCACTTTTCTCCCTGTCCATTAAACTTTCATAAAAACTAATTGAAGATAGTCAAAGACAACATAACCGAGTTTGTAATGCACCTTATGAATTCTCTTTTCATCTAGTATGTTGAAAGTTACACGTTAAAGTTTCCAAAAAATTTGTAAATTCTGTTTTTAAAAAGTGGAAAAACACCCGATACGGCGTGCGTCCCGACAAACCGGGCGATATGGTCACACACTATACGCATCGAAAGGCGCGTATGGATGTTTTTGACATATGGGTACTGACAGAACCCGATTTCGTTGCATGTGAGCGACGAAATCAGTGCATATCCGTCGGGACACCCCGTATCGATCCTTTGCAAATTAAGTCACAACTTTGTGCACACTCATCATATCGCGATGAAACTTGCGCCATTGGACTCGCAATATTTTTCTGGTCCTGTGAGCCAAGTTTGGTCCGATTCTGAGACGGTTGATCGGAACGTTATTTTGGCGGGCCCACAATTCCACTCAACGGGCGATTTTGTGCACAGCCCACCGAAATCCAAAATTGGACATACCGTTGGGTTCGTCTCCTCAAAACAAATCCGTAGACATATTGTTTGATGACTTTAGAGACCGTAGATTTTGGCACGCATTTTGGTGTAAAGCGGGTCCAACGGCGGACATCGTTTTGACCCAAAATTACGATTTTACCCCTGTTCCAGAATTTAACTTTTGGACAGGCGCTTCCTAGGCATATCTTTTATTCCAAACTCGTTCGTGATGTTTGTTACAGCATCCGGAGTCATCTGCGGGATTTGACTTTTCTTGCTTCGTTTATTTGTCTGTTCGAGCTACTGGATTATTCCCTTTGCACATAACCTCTGGCAAGATACCTTGCCATTAAACTATTTATATTCAGTCTGTATTTATTTTATATATCAATGTTCTTTATTTTCGGTTCTTATAGTTCCTGATTTACTGCCTGTTTAATGATTATTAATTTACTTTGTTATTATCCTTTGATTGCATATAAACTTAGAGTTAAGGGACTACCGTTTGTAGTGTGTCGCATATACCTTGACACAGTTATACCACGAGGATGTGTGAGATGAGTAGCATGTAGAGTTTCTTGTGTGTGGGCTGATCCCCTATGCGCATGCGTTAGGGCTAACTGCTAATAGAGGCATGTTAGGATACTTAGCAGTTAGTAGGGGTATATGAGACATGGATGTGACTCTGTTAGACATTGGGTGGGAAGGACAGTTCCTTAACGTATGGGCCACGTATGTACTTCCCTATTGCCGGTTATCTCCGCGGGAGATACGGTCATGGATTCTGATACTGATTTACTGCTGGCCTTTGACATTCGATGAATGTTATGCTTTGAGGTCCCTGGCATCCTGATGGGCCATACCTGAGATTATTGCTACTGAGCCAGAGTGCCCATGCGTTGGAGGTTTGTTCTTAACTGCATAAACACTGTAGTACGATTAGATTATCTTATTGTTGTCTTGTCACTTATTTTGGGTTGTGACATATTATATTCAGTTTATTATGGCATGTTCTTTATGTATCTTGTTACGTCCCTCTGAGGACCTGGTTATCTCTCCAGGTTTGTGTGCTTCTGTGATATTGCATGTGTTCTAGTCGGGCTGTGATCTTCTCCATCCTTTCGAAGATGATTGCACCTGGCTCGTCTTGTTATTTCTTCTATTCCTTCTTGTACATTTTATTTAGATAGTTGGTAGTGGACTTTGTCTCCGCCCAACGATTGTATACATGACAAATTCAAAGTTGCTTTTATATCATTTATTTATCTAGTGGATGAGATTTAGTTATTCTGGTTTTACTGCATTTACAGCTTATGTATTTATGCGAGGTTTCCATATATTGGAGTATACTTCGTATGTATGCAGCTGGCATGGATACGTATCTAGTCCTAAGTATTTTGGGACTAGGACGTTACATGTTTTTGTGGTGGCCCATGCAGGTCGAGTTTGTCACTTCAGTTACATAATTGTACCGATGTGAGCCTGCAACTTAGGATTAGAATCTAGGAATCTCACCCATACAGCTTGACCACTTCCCTTGGCTTCAAATTTCGAACTCTCGTTCGACTTCCTTGAATTGCATCTTTCTTGATTCCTTTCTACCGCTGATTCTTATTATCGTACTTAGTGTCAATTAGGAAGATGACTACACTAGTATATGCTCATAGGTTAAACACATGGCTAGAATGGTTATATTGGCAATTGAAATACATTCAAGACTCTAATTGAGTTAAAAAGACTTTTGTGTGAATTAATTTGTAAAGTGGGATATTTCCACGGAATGTTTTAACCTTGAGATTTCTAAATAGTAAACACCAGAGGATTTATAGAATTTCATACTTGGTTTAAGAAATTGATTGATTTTCAAGAATTGATATTTATGATTTATTGGGTTCTAGTTATACATCATTGCACAAGTATAAAATTGAATTGCTTTTCGAGTTGTGATAGATATACATCTTTGAACAAATATAAAATTTATTTGATTTTCGAGTTTTGATGTTTATGATTTATTGGATTATAGTTATACACCTTGAACAGTTATAAATTTGGTTTGAAAATGATCTTAGCTTTTAAAAATGGCCGTAGGAATTATTTAAATTTGAGTTGTACAACTTGCGATTTTTGTTTTATTAAATTTTAAACTTTAAGTGGAAGTAATGACGGTGAATTTTGATTTAAAATATTTGAAAGTTATGAAAACGATTTTTGAGAAATTTTATTTTAAACGGTGTCCTATGATTGAGAATTTACAAATCTATTTAGATTTTTGGGTAAAAACAAGATTTTGACTGATAAGATTATTTGAAAATTTTAGTTTAATGTGGGATTGCTAATATTAAAATTTTTGGAAGAATTTCGAAGGATGTGAAGGAAAGTTATTTTGATTGATTAAAGGAAGTTACCATTTAAAAGTTCTGATTTTGTTGGAGTGACTTAGCATGAATAGAAGTTAAAATTGATGAGAGCATTGAGCTTAATTTTTGAGATTGCTTTTAATATGCTAAGAGTTTTTATGAGTTATTTGAAAATTTTAGAGTGTTAAATTTTTGATTGATTGTGAAATTTTATGGATTCGTAAATTATGAACTCTTGAGTTAAATAGTTGAATTTAAACGTTAATTTTGGAAAAGATTAGTAGTAACGTGATAAAATTTTGCTTTTAGGTTTTTGAGAGTGATTTAAATTTTTTATGATGAATTTGAACGGCTGGGAGTGAATACAAATTTTGGTGGTTTATTTTTGAAAGTTTATTTTTGAAATTTTTTGAGGAAACTTGGGATTTTAATGGTAGACCCCAAGATAACCCTACTGAGTATTCCACACTAATTGCCATGTCACTCATGACCATGATAATAGTATGTACACAAGTGTTGTTAGTCATCTACCCAGCTATGTGACTGTATTTTCACCTCGACTTACTCGACCTTCCCTCAATTCTAGATCTTTTAATTGTGACCTTCTAACCCATTTGCAATTTGAATAATGAGTTAATGGTTCCTTAACTGTATTCATGTAGAAGACTATGTAGAATTGTGCCCTAAATTATTATCTTACTGGATTTCTTAATTAATTTTACCTCATGCTTTAACTTGATCTCCTTTATTATTGTGCATTAATTATCACCTCGTGAACTCTCACTTTCTATTTTAGATCTTTTGGCGTCCCTTACCGTGACTTAGATATTTGGAGTACAACACTAGACTTTTTCCTCCAACAAATTCTATATGTAAGGCCTCGACAAGCCTACCTTCATGTAGACATATCATGTCCCACCAAAATCTATCTCCTTGTACTCTATTTCTTGATATGACCTTATGGTAAAAATGGCCAAACTATAATCTTTACCATGATACCGATATATTTTCGACCATGGATAGGGATTCAACCTCGGCTCAATTCTTTCGACCCGATATGTGATTTTGTTCTACTTAATTTCTTAAATGCTTAGATTTGAGCTTTATGTTGATTGCTTGACCCATTGTCCTATGATACTATTAGTTTAACTCTTGTAAGTTGGGTAGAATATTTTCGCCATCTAACAAAACTTTTTCCTTGTGAACCACATTGGTAAGTTCACTTAGACTCTAAATTCAGAGGACCCTACCTTATCTAGTCTACGAAGCCATAAAGGAAGAAACTAGGACAACTGTATAGGCCCACACTTCGGGCAAGACTCGATTTTAAAAGATCTTGGACTATTTAATTTCCTTCATCATTACCTCATTACTCATATTTTGACAATCTCATGCTGCTAAATTAGCTTTAGTTTTTGCAAGCTTATTCTTTTCGAGCTTGATCATGACATATTTTATTGGGTGCACCCACTAACATATTGTCTAATCAGAACGAGTGCATGATGGTCTGATCAACCTATTTCACTTTGGTTCGCTTATCACATATTATTCTACGTGGATGGAGACATAGTAAACTTGCCTTAGGGTCTCATCCGCGACAGCCTTGGCAATTCTCTTTTGAAATTATTTTCGCCGCCTATGAACCCCGCAATTCATACTCAATATATAACACCGTCTTTGAAACCTTTGTTGTTATTGTCTTTTACTTATTTTAGAAAGATAAGGCACTGTACTTGCTAAGATAGACTCAAGGTATCATCTCTGGTTGTCCTATCAGTTATCTATGCACAAATGTAGATAGCCACCGACCGACTCATATGGCTGAATTCTCAACTTTAACTACCCTCATTCTTCAACTCTAGAATTGTTATCGTGCCCTCCCAATTATTCTTGAGCACTCGAGAATAATTCTAATTGTTCACTTAAATCTAACTCTCAACCCAGATGATTAGTAACCGGTTTTCTCTCAATGAACCATATCTCCCGAATGTCTAATTTATTCTCTTTGGTCTACTCAATTCCTTACCGTTCTCTAAACTTGGATATTCAAAATTTTGTTACCTTCGCTAACACTACTTATTTGAATTCCATAACCATGGTATAATTTTCTATATATCGACTCTATAATTTTCTATTACCTGATGGTGTGAACGCCGTTTGATCGCCTCCTCCAATATTTAATTATAATTTTGTATTGACGAACTCTACCTATCCCTCAACCCCATCTACCCTATTAATCCTAAATTTCGAGGACGAAATTCTTGTAAGTTGGGTAGGATGTAAAATCCCTATTTTTTTCTTTATTATTTTATTAGACTTCAAATTTAATTTATATAATTTATAGTTTTTATTAATTATTAAAAATGACCTTAGCCATTGTTGTGTTTTGAGCACAAGGCGACCATGAATTTTGGCACGAAAGATGTAGCAGTGTGCTTTGACCAGTATATTAGCCATGTCGTGGGAGGCCTAGCCATAGTTCTGTCCAAACTAGGAAAATCGGGCCAAGTGGCGCATTTAAATTATTTTAAGTAAATATTATTTTATATATTGATTTTTAGATGACCCGGTTGGGCCAAACCAGTCCGAACTAGGCCCGGACCAAATTTAAGCCCATGTAGGCATGTGGTGTGACCAAGATGGCCATGTAGGAACATTTCATGTGTGTACAAATATTTTTAAATAATTTTGAGACTTGTTGAATATTTATTGACTTTTGGTACAAAAATTTATGTTTTATTAATAAAATAATGTTTTACTAGATGATACAATTTCCTGGACCCATACATGGGTGAACGGTAAAGTTCACCCATTGGGACGATTATTATTATTATTATTTTATTATTATTATTATAATTTAAGTTATTTTGCGGAGAGTAAATAAATATGTTCATTCTATTTAGATATTATTATTATTACTATTATTGAGATTGATTTATTGTAAGTTGAATTTATATATATGTAGTTATGCTTAAATACATTAAATATTTTGGATAGATAATATTAAGTTTTATTTTAGATATTTTATTGTGGTCGTAGATATATATACATATGTCCATATATAGATACATATATTAAAAGGATTTGAAGGGATATAAAACAAGATAAGTAATAAAAAAAAAGAAGGAAAAGAAAGTGGTGGGGCCGACCCCCACCACCAACGCCAACTATAGCTGTGCATATGCCATGTACATAAACATATGATATATATAAAAGTTGGTAAGATTTAGTTAAAAGATTTGTGAAGAAAAAAAATGACTAATGTGGTCGGCCCCTCCAAGTGGGAACCGACCACATTGGCAAAAGGGGAATAGCAAGCAGCAGCATAGCTGCGCCAATAGAGAGGGGGCCGACCCCATTAACCACATGAAGCAACAGCACCTTATTCAGTGGCCGACTCCTCCCCTTATATATATATATATATATATATATATATATATATATATATATATATATATATATATATATATATATATATATATATATATGTTATATACTTTATGTTTAGCAAAAAAAAAACCTAGATTCCAATTACTCCTTCTCCACTTTCTTTTCTCCACCCTCGTCCGTCTCTCCCCGGCAAGCACGACCAGCCTCGTGCTTTATAACATAGCCCCGCCACAGCAGCGACAACAACAAATGACGACGACAACAACAACAAACAGAAATTAAAATCAAGGTATCTAACTTTACCGTGCGATTTCTCTCTTAGTTCTTGTTCGTTTTTGATTCCGTAAATTTGTGTAGAAAGCCCACATGACCCTCTTCGAGATCCCCCAGGTGGATTTTGACGTGGCCATCCAACTTGCTCGAAAAATTGAGACAAAGTTGGAGAAAAACCACTTTTCTGAAATATTAAAAACTGTTTCAAAACACCACCTTGTCGGCCACTTTTCTCGCTGTCCATTAAACTTTCATAAAAACTAATTGAAGACAGTCAAAGACAACATAACCGAGTTTGTAACGCACCTTCTGAATTTACTTTTCATCTAGTATGTAGAAAGTTACACGTTGTTAAAGTTTCCCAAAAATTTGTAAATTCTGTTTTTAAAAAGTGGAAAAAACACCCGATACGGCGTGCGCCCCGACAAACCGGGCGATATGGTCGCACACTATACGCATCGGAAGGCGCGCATGGATGTTGTCGACATACGGGAACTGACGGAACCCGATTTCGTTGCATGTGCGCGACGAAATCAGTACATATCCGTCGGGACACCCCGTATCGACCCTTTGCAAATTAAGTCACAACTTTGTGCACACTCATCATATCGCGATGAAACTTGCACCATTGGACTCGAAATATTTTTCTGGTCCTGTGAGCCAAGTTTGGTCCGATTCTGAGACCGTTGATCGGGACACTATTCTGGCGGGCCCATAATCCCACTCAACGGACGATTTTGTGCACAGCCCACCGGAATCCAAAATTGGACATACCATTGGGTTTATCTCCTCAAACCAAATCTGTAGACATATAGTTTGACGACTTTAGAGACCGTAGATTTTGGCACACATTTCGGTGCAAAACGGGTCTAACGGCGGACATCGTTTTGACCCAAAATTACGATTTTGTCCCTGTTCCAGAATTTAACTTTTGGATAGGCGTTTCCTAGGCATATCTTTTATTCCAAACTCGGTTGTGATGTTTGTTGCAGCATCCGGAGTCATCTGCAGGATTTGACTTTTCTTGCTTCGTTTATTTGTCTGTTCGAGCTCCTGGATTATTCCTTTTGCACATAACCTCAGGCAAGATACCTTGCCATTAAACTGTTTATATTCAGTCTGTATTTATTTTATATATCACTGTTCTTTATTTTCGGTTCTTATAGTTCCTGATTTACTGCCTGTTCAGTGATTATTAATTTACTTTGTTATTATCCTTTATTGCATATAAACTTAGAGTTAAGGGACTACCGTTTGTAGTGTGTCGCATATACCTTGACATAGTTGTACCATGAGGATGTGTGAGATGAGTAGTATGTAGAGGTTCTTGTGTGTGGGCTGATCCCCCATGCGCATGCGTTAGGGCTAACTGTTAATAGAGGCATGTTAGGAGACTTAGCAGTTAGTAGGGGTATATGAGACATGGATGTGACTCTGTTAGACATTGGGCGGGAAGGACAGTTCCTTAACGTATGGGCCACGTATGCACTTCCCTATTGCCGGTTATCTCCGCGGGAGATACGGTCCTGGATCCTGATACTGATTTACTACTGGCCTCTGACATTCGATGAATGTTATGCTTTGAGGTCCCTGGTATCCTGATGGTCCATACCTGAGATTACTGCTATTGAGCCAGAGTGCCCATGCATTGGAGGTTTGTTCTTAACTGCATAAATACTGTAGTACGGTTAGATTACCTTATTGTCGTCTTGTCACTTATTTGGGGTTGTGACATATTATATTCAGTTTATTAGGGCATGTTCTTTATGTATCTTGTTACGTCCCTCTGAGGACCTGGTTATCTCTCCAGGTTTGCGTGCTTCTGTGATATTGCAGGTGTTCTAGTCGGGCCGTGATCTTCTCCATCCTTTTGAAGATGATTGCACCTGGCTCGTCTTGTTATTTCATCTATTCCATCTTGTACATTTTATTTGAGATAGTTGGTAGTGGACTTTGTCTCCGCCCAACGATTGTATACATGACAAATTCAAAGTTGCTTTTATATCATTTATTTATCTAGTGGATGAGATTTAGTTATTCTGGTTTTACTGCATTTACAGCTTATGTATTCATGCGAGGTTTCCATATATTGGAGTATACTTCGTATGTATGCAGCTGGCATGGATACTAGGGGTGAGCATTCGGTTTATTCGGTTTAAACCGAACCGAATAACCCAAAACCGAATTGGACCGAAACCGAATAAGCAAAACCGAAACCGAACCGAATTGGCCCAAAACCGAATCAAATCGAACCGAATTAAATCGGTTCGGTTTTCGGTTTATTCGGTTTATTCATATATTTTTGATTTTTTTGAGCTTTTTTTGTTAATATATATAGTAACTAAATATACAGACATATTTAGTATATACAGACATATTTAGTAACTAAATATACAGACATATTTAGTATACCTATATATATTTAGTATATACCTATATATATTAATACTTATATATATAGTACACATACACACACACACACATATATATATATACAAATATATATATATATATTTTATATATATATATATATATATATATATATATATATATATATATATATATATATCTATTCTACTATATAATAGGAAAACTTAGATGGTGAAACTTTTGAATTCCGAAAATACCCTTATATACTTATACTAATTAAAAATAGTTCATTAATTTTAATAAGGACAACTTAGTAATTATGAAGACTACCCTTTGGTCTTCCTAAACTAATTAAGAAATGTTAAAATACGTGCAAGGCACGTGCACATATGCTAGTATATATATATATATATATATATATATATATATATATATATATATATATATATATATATATATATATATATATAAAATTTTCTTATTCGGTTTTCGGTTTTGGACCGAAACCGAAACCCAAAACCGAAACCGAAACCAAATAAGAAAATTTAGTATTTTCAAAACCGAAACCGAACCAAATTTTTTTAAAACCGAACCGAACCTGTTATTCGGTTCGGTTTGGTTCGGTTTTCGGTCCAAAACCGAATAATGCTCACCCCTAATGGATACGTACCTAGTCCTAAGTATTTTGGGACTGGGGCGTTACAGTCCTCCCCACCCAATGCCTACTATATTGTATCCACAACAAAAACCTCTGTAACCGCTAAGCTAAACTAGCATACAATTCTATTAGCGGTTAATCCTATCGTACGGCTTATACGTACTAATGGCCAGCCAATCACGTAAGTCCGTGTTCTACATGCGACACACAATTTTGTGGTATAACGTGTCAAGGCCAATGAATACAACACACAAGGTAGTCCCTTAAATCTAGGTTTAATGTGTAAGAAAATAATACATAGCAGAAAATATAACTGAACAGTAAGTTCTAACAAGTTATGCCATGTATCACAGTTTATTTTGCATAAGAAAATAATGAATATTGCATAAAATTTGAGCTAAAATAAATAAACAACAAATGGCAAGGTGTCTTGCCTGGTAGGACGCCTGTGTACTACAATCATCAAGGTGGCACGAACTGCGACTTTGGTGTAATAACTATGCAAGGTGGCCTCTGATGGTGTCACAGACAGTTCAATTGGGTCCAGAAGGGTCAAATTAGTTAGGGTGGACATAAGGTAGTATAGAATTGGCAAAGGAATAGGAATAGTGGACTATCGAAGGAAGTTAGATATAGCTATAATTTTTAGAAAAATATTTATAATCTCTCAAAATATATTCTATGATTTTAAATAAATACTTGAAAATAGTTATATATAAAAAATTTATGAAAGTATATCCTATTAGTCCAAAAATACCTTTAGGTTAAGTAGGTAGAAAATCATAATCTTATTTAGACAAAACCCTAAGTTGTAATGATAGGATTTTTCGTCGAAATCTATTAGTTAAAAATATTTTTCAAATATATAAAAAATCTAGGAAAATATTTTTGGTCAAACCTCCAAATTTGAAATTTCATCTATAGCTCTATCCTTTTAAAAATAATAATAAATATTCTGAAAATGATAACTTAATAAAAAATAATAAAAATAATAATAATTAAACTAATAACCACGACCCTAATATTCATAACTAAATACTAATAATAAAAATAATAATGATAATAATAATAATAATAATAATAATAATAATAATAATAATAATAATAATAATATCCATATACTGCTTTACTAGTAGTAGCCATTAAAATAACAATAATAAACAAAAAAACTAATATTATATTTACATATACAGTACATACATAAATTCTTAATAATAATAATAATAATAATAATAATAAACAAAAAATAAATAAAATAATAAAAGTAATCAGTATGCGGTTCTCCTCTTTCGAGGAGACTAACTCTTCAAACAAAAAATGAAGATAGAGAGAGAAAGATTTAGAGAGGGGGAGAGAGAGAATGAAGGGAGGAGCTGAGAGAGGGTGGAAGTGAGCGGAGTCGTCGGCCAGAGAGGAGTAGTGGGGCGGCTCTGGCTGTGGTGCTCCGACGCTGCAGGGAGGAGAAAGATAGAGGGGGCGCTAGCCTTGCACGCGGTCAAGGCGGTCGGAGGCGCGCGGGGGCTGGGACACGATCGACGGTGAATGAGGAAGATCGGTGAGCGGCGATCTGAGAGGAACGACTCGGGAAGTCCAGCGCATGGCGGCGCTGGAGGCGACGTTCAAGGGCGGATCTGGTGGGGCTTGTCGTGGATTTTTACGGCAAGATCGGGTCGGAATGGCCGGAGGACGCGTGCGCGCGCGGAGGAAGCGGCGGCCGCGCAGATTGGGCGAGGAGGTGGAGGTAAGTAGATGGTGGCGGTAATTTTTATTTGGGATTTTTTGGAGGGATTTGAGGGTCTTTGGTGGTGGCGTTGGCCGACGATGGCCGTGGTAGTTGGTCGGGTGGTGCACGGGATAGGGAGGTCGGCCGGAGTGGCCAATGGCAGTGACGGTGGTGGTGGTGACTGGCGATGGCGGTGTTCGGCTGAGGCGGTGGTGGTGATGGGCGATGTGTTTTGGGTGCGACGGTCGTGGACGCCGTGAGTCCGGGAGGTGGTGGTGGTAGTTGATGTTGGTGGTGGCAGTAGGTAGCTGGAGCTTGTGGTGTTGTGGCGATGGAAGATGGATGGCTGGGGTCGGGTTGCGGGTGAGGTACGGTGGAGGTTCTGGAAACGGACGATGGCCAGAGACGCAGAGATGGGGTGGTCAATAGGGAGGATGGTTGGTACGATGGTGGTCGGAGCAGCGGTTTGCCAGAATTAGGGTTTGATGGGTTTGGGTGGTTCGTGTCGGGGAATGCCTTACCCGGCCTAGAGGAACGTCCGGGATTGTCGGACGTGAGAGAAAATGTACTTGTACAAGGGGATAATTAGTGCATAGGGGTAGGGGACACGAACACGATGCACAAACTTGGGTTGTGAAATTTATGGATGAGTACCTCTCCTTATATAGGAGGTAGGAATTCCAAATTGGATAAGGACTTAGGAGGTTTAAATCCCCTTTTCGATAAATCGTATATTAATTTAAATAGATTAATTCAATCAAAATCCAATCTCAATCTAGTTTAAATCCAAATAAATCCAATAGATAAATCTTCATCCTTAAATTAACTATTTAAATCAAATCAATAAATCTAACCACAATTTAAAGTATAATAATTAAACTAAAATATCTTAATTAATTAAAAATAATTTTGAAAATAATTATGTATATTTAAATATTTGAAACACCTTTTTGCATTTACATAAATAATTTATAGTTCGGTTTTCAAAAATGTACAAGAATTTCATTCATGTACTCGCCGCAAATAAAATTTATACTACTTATACTTAGATTAATAAAAATAGACTTTCTAAAATAATCAAGGTTTTGACAAAATACGTAGGATATATATTTTTGCTTAAACAAAAATATTTACCTTATATAATTTAAAAATATACTTATTTCCTATATGAAAAATTCTATAATATAAACCTTTGTATAAAATTATACTTCGTATATATGTATTTGTACTCGACGTAAAATATCGAAATTAACACTAATACAAAATAATAATAAAAAATTTAAAAATCTTAGTGAAAATTTAGGGGTTTTACATCCTACCCAACTTACAAAAATTTTGTCCTCGAAATTAAGAATAAGTAGGGGTAAGAAGACACAAGGGGGTATCGATAAGGAAATATGATCAAGTTATTGGACGAGGCAAAGAAATAACGTTCAACATAAATATACGATTAGTGAGTCATAGCTTAGGTCATAGAAACAATATTACGGATAAGGTTATGGATAGGGAATGAGGATCATGAGTTTAAAGCAACAATTAAAAGGTTAAGGGTTAAAGCTAATCAAGTTTATCATGCATTAAAGACTAGCATGGTATCAAGAGAAATAAATTAGAGACATAGAAGATATAATTTCCTGAGGGTAGATTGAGGGCACGATTAAGAGAACAAATTAGATTCACTCCTAATTTAAGTGATTAGGAGGTCGTGATAGTAATTATAGGGTCGAGGAAAAGAACGAGCAGTTTAGGACGAAGGTATAGCAACTTTGAGTGGTAATGGTCATAAGTGATAGGCAGCTAGAGGAGTTTTCAAGTACAAGCATCTTCGCCCTTTTAAATAGGTGAACGCGAAAGCAAGATAGAGTTCAAAGACGATATTATCGAATACGAATACGTGGTTCAAAGGCGACCGAATAATTTCAAAAGAATTTTCAAGGCAGTCGTGGAGGAGACTCTAGAGGCCAAGTCTAACTATGTCTCCATCCACGTAGAACAATATATAAAAAGCGAACCAAGGTGCACTCGGTTGATCAGGCCATCATGCACCGGTTCTGACTAGACAATATGTTAGTGAGCGCTCAATAGCATATGTCATGAACAAGCTCGAATAATGGACAAGCTTGCAAGACTAGTTTATTGTAGCAACATTAGTCAAGATGGTAAAACATAGGCATATGGGATTTAGATTGAAAGAAAGCAGAATTAGTTCGAACTCCTTAAAGACTCTAAGTCATATCCTGTGTCGGTCTCTACACATTCGTCTATAGTCCTTTTTGTCCAAGTCCTTGGTTGGCTAGATGGGTTAGGATTCTCTAAATTCTAGAACCTAAGTGAACTTGCTAGTAGGTCACAAGGACAAAGAGATTGCTAGGTCATAAGGCATTCTACCCAACTTACAAGAGTTAAACTTATGGTATTTTGGGACAATTAAAACATGTCTATCTAGTAGGGATCACCTGTCCAACCTCTAGCAAGCACGAAAGGAGGATACAAATTATGATAGAAGGAATCAAGTAAGATGCAATCGATGAGACGAACAGTAGTCCGAATATGAAATCGAGAAAAGATGTCAAGTATGTGGATGAGGTCCTAGACTTCTAATCCTATTCGTAGGCTTGCTTGGTACGGTAAATTAACCAAACAATTTATCTCGACCTGCATGGGCCACCACAAAAATATGTAACGTCCCAGTCCCAAAATATGTAGGACTAGGAACGTAGACATGTCAGCCGTATAATAATTATACGTAAGCTGTAAAATAAAGTAACACTATGAAAAACTAATCTTATCCACAAAATAAGGAAATAAAGGATATCATATAATAACCATGATTTGTCTTGGTACAATATGTTGGGTGGAGACACATCCACTACCAACCAAATAAAAAGAAGAAGTACATAGTATATAAAAGAATTGACGAAGGTAGCAAGATGAGTCCAAGATACGTCATCTTCGAATAAATGGAGAAGACCATGACCTCGGCTAGAATACCTGCGGAAGACATGGACAGACACCTGGGAAGATAACCAGGTCCTCAGAGGGACGTAACAGGACACATAATATCATGCCAATATAACTGAATATAAATTGCTTAAATAAATAAGTTAATTGAATTATAACATGGTCTAATACACACCATTGAACTAGCATACCATCCCCCCCAACCAAACAAGGACATGAGATGGTAAACTAATTCACGATGACGTATCTTTCCATGCTATGAATCCAATATGGTATCCGAACCCCAACAAGGTTCAATACCTTTTCATCGGAGTAGTAAGCCATACCTACAACCAAATAAGGACAAGATGTGGCAAACTAATCCGCGATAAGTTATTGTTCCAAGCCACGGTCAGATACAAGTACCCAAACTAAAAGTACTCATACCTAACGGATAAAGGTGCCTAACCGTTCTAAGTAAAATATAGTTAAGAACAATCCTTCCTACGTATGGGCCCTGGCTAAAATGGGATCGACATGGTCCCCCTTGGGGCACCAGAGGCCCAATCAATAAGAGCATAACGTTCCGCAGAACGCCAGTGGCCGCCAGTAATCAGCAGGTCATCAACTCCGTATCTCCAACGGAGCATCCGGGTCACAAGAGAAAGTGCATCGTAGCCCATACGCTAAGGAATTATCCTTTCCGTCCAATGTCGTATCCACAACAGAAAATTTCTATAACCGCTAAGTCAAACTAGCATGCAATTCTATTAGTGGTTAATCCTATCGCACGATTTATACGTACTGGTGGCCAGCCAATCATATAAGTCCGTATTCTACATACGACACACAACTTCATAGTATAACGTGTCAAGGCCAATGAATGCAACACACAAGGTGGTCCCTTAAATCTAGGTTTAATGTGTAAGAAAATAATACATAGCAGGAAATATAACTGAACAGTAAGTTTTAACAAGTTATGCCATGTATCACAGTTTATTTTGCATACGGAAAATAATAAATAATGCATGAAATATGAGATAAAATAAATAAACAGCAAATAGCAAGGTATCTTGCCTGGTAGGACGCCTGGTGTACTGCAATGATCAAGGTGGCACGAACTGCGACTTCGGTATAACAACTATGCAAGGTAGCCTCTGATGGTGGCACGGACAGTTCCATTGGGTCCAGAATGGTCAAATTAGTTATGGTAGACATAAGGTAGTATAGAATTGGCAAAGGAATAAGAATAGTGGACTATCGAAGGAAGTTGGATACATGTATAATTTTTAGAAAAATATTTATAATATCTCAAAATATATTCTATGAGTTTAAATAAATACTTGAAAATGGTTATATATAAAAAAATTCTGAAAGTATATTCTGTTAGTCCAAAAATACCTTTAGGTTAGTTAGGTTGAAAATCATAATCGTATTTAGACAAAACCCTAAGTTGTAAAGGTAGGATTTTTCGTAGAAATCTATTAGTTAAAAATATTTTTCAAATATATAAGAAAATCTAGGAAAATATTTTTGGTCAAACCTCCAAATTTGAAATTTCATCTATAGCTCTATCCTTTTAAAAATATTAATACATATTATAAAAATGGTAACTTAATAAAATAATAATAACAATAATAATAACAATAATAATTAAACTAATAACCACAACCCAAATATTCATAACTAAATACTAATAATAAAAATAATAATGATAATAATAATAATCTGCTTTACTAATAGTAGCCATTAAAATAATAGTAATAATAATACAAAAAATACTAATAATATATTTACATATACAGTACATACATAGATTCTTAATAGAAATAATAATAATAATAATAATAATAATAAACAAAAAAAAAGCAATCAGTATGTGGTTTTCCTCTTTCGAGGAGACCAACTCTTCAAACAAAAAACAAAGATAGAGAGAGACAGAGATTTAGAGAGGAGGAGAGAGAGGATGAAGGGAGGAGCTAAGAGAGGGTGGAAGTGAGTGGAGTTGTCGATCGCGGAGGAGGAGTGGGGTAGCTCTGGCTGTGGTGCTCCAGCGCCGCAGGAAGGAGGAAGACGGAGGGGGCGCTAGCCTTGCGCACGGTCAAAGCGGTCGGAGGCGTGCGAGGGCTGGGACACGATCGGCGGAGGAAGAAGAAGATCGGTGAGCGGCGATCGGGGAGGAACGCTCGGGAAGTCCAACGCGGGACGACATTAGAGGCAGCGTTCGAGGGAGGATCTGGTAGGGCTGGTCGGGGATTTTCATGGCGGGATCGGGTCGGAATGGCCGGAGGACACGTGCGAACGCGGAGGAGGCGGCGGCCGTACGGATTCGGCGAGGAGATGGAGGTAAGTAGATGGTGGCGGTGATTTTTATTTGGGTTTTCTTGGGGGGATTTGGGGGTCTTTAGTGGTGGCGACGGCCGGCGATGGCCGTGGTGGCGGTGGTAGTTGGTTGGCTGGTGCACGGGATAGGAAGGTCGATCGGAGTGGCCATGGCAGTGACGGTGGTGATGATGACTAGCGTTGGCGGTGTTCGGCTGAGGCGGTGGTGGTGATGGGCGATGGGTTTTGGGTGCAACGGTCGTGGATGCCGTGAGTCCGGGCGGTGGCGATGGTAGTTGATGTTGGTGGTGGCAGTAGGTGGCTGGAGCTTATGGTGTTACGGCGATGGGAGATGGATAGCTAGGGTCGGGCTGTAGGTGAGGTACAGTAGCAGTTGTGGAAATGGACGATGGCCAGAGACGCAGAGATGTTGTGGTCAACAGGGAGGATGGTGGGTTCTATGGTGGTCGGAGCATCGGTTCGCCGGAATTAGGGTTAAATGGGTTTTAGTGGTTCGTGTCGGGGAATGTCCTACACGGCCTATAGGAACGTCCGGGATTGTCGGACGTGAGAGAAAATGTACCTGTACAAGGGGATAATTAGTGGATGGGGGTAGGGATACGAACACGATGTACAAACTTGGGTTGTGAAATTTATGGATGAGTACCTCTCCTTATATAGGATACGGGAATTCCTAGTTGGATAAGGACTTGGGAGGTTTAAATCCCCTTTTTGATAAATCGCATATTAATTTAAATAGATTAATTCAATCAAAATCCAATCTCAATCTAGTTTAAATCCAAATAAATCCAATAGATAAATCCAATCGATAAATCTCCATCCTTAAATTAACTATTTAAATCAAATCAATAAACCTAACCTCAATTTAAAGTATAATAATTAAACTAAAATATCTTTTTATAATTAATTAAAAATAATTTTGAAAATAAATATGTATATTTAAATATTTGAAACATGCATTTACATAGATAATTTATAATTCGATTTTCAAAATTGTACAAGAATTTCATTCATGTACTCACCGCAAATAAAATTTACACTACTTATACTTAGATTAATAAAAATAGACTTTCTAAAATAATCAAGGTTTTGAAAAAATATGTACGATATATATTCTTTCTTAAACAAAAATATTTACCTTATATAATTTAAATATATACTTATTTCCTATATGAAAAATTCTATACTATAAACCTTTGTATAAAAATATACTTCGTATATACGTATTTGTACACGACGTAAAATACTGAAATTAACACTAATACAAAATAATAATAAAAAATTTAAAATTCGTAGTGAAAATTTAGGGGTTTTACAAGCAGAGCGTTGTATTCAGCCACATTATTGGAACACGACTCATTTAAAAAATAAGCTCTTTGAATATCTAACCCTTCTGGTGAGACGAGGACGATTCCGACTCCAGCAACAATAGCACCTTTTGGTCCGATTCTGGATGCACTATCAAAAAATAGATGCCATGTAAGACTTTCTTCTGAAATCATGTTGGATTCTAAAGTTTCATCTAGAATCTCGTCGTAGAGTTTAGACGTTTCGAGATGAGCTGCCAGAAAGTCGGCAAGGGCTTGACCTTTAACAGACTTTTGAGGACATAAACCATATCATATTGTGCTAACAATATGGCCCATGTTGCAAGCCTGGAATTGAGTGTACTGGGTTTTTTCATCAGGACCTAGAGAGGGTTAACTCTAGAAATAACATGAATAGTTTGGCCTGTGATATAATATCTCGTCTTTCGAATATCAAACATCAAAGCTAGACATTTTTTTCCACTGGAGTGTATCGATGCTCAGCTCCAATCATTATACGGCTAAGGTAATAGATAGCCTGTTCATGACCTTCTTTATTCTTTTGAGCTAATAAAGCACCTAGGGAATGGTCCATTGCTCGAACATACATCAGGAAGGGTATTCCTGACACTGGAGGCACTAGAACTGGAGGGTTCATCAAGTATTGCTTTATGTCTTCAAATACTTGTTGATATTATTCAGTCCAAATAAAAGACACACCTTTTTTTATGAGTTGAGTGAACGGTCTACAGCGTCCAGAGAGATTTGAGATGAATCTCCTAATATACGCAAGCCGTCCCTGGAATTATCGTAGCCCTTTTAGGTTGCATGGAGGATGCATCTCTTGAATGGCTTTGATTTTCTCAGGGTCAACGTGTATACCTTTAGAGGTAATAACGAATCCAAGAAACTTGCTACTAGAGACTCCCAGGATTGACTTGGTAGGATTCATCTTGAGTTGATGCTGGCGCATTAGATCAAAAATAGTTCTCAAGTCTTGAATGTGGTATTCTTTTAGACGACTTTTGACAGCAATGTCGTCAACATAACATTCAACAGTCTTTCGTAAATGATCACGAAAGATGGCACTCATGGCCCGCTGATAAGTTGTACCAGCGTTCTTAAAAACAAATGGCATAACAGTGTAGCAATAAACTCCAAGAGGAGTACGAAAAGATGTATGTTTCTCATCTTCTGGATGTATCTTGATTTGATTATATCATGAAAATCCATTCATAAAGGACATACGTTCAAATCCGTAAGTATTGTCGATCATGACATCCGTGATTGGAAGAGGAAATTCGTCTCTAGGACAAGCTTCATTAAGGTCTCTGAAGTTGATGCAGACTCAGACTTTCCCTGTTTTCTTTGAAACGAGGATAACATTAGCCACACAGTCCGACTGTTGTTCTTCTATGACAGAACTGTAGGCGATGAGTTTCTTAGCTTCAGTTTCTATGGCATCCATCATGTCGGGTCGAAACCTATGTTGTTGATGTTTGACTGGTTTCGCATTCGGCAAAATGTTGAGCTTGTGGGTAGAGATCTGAGGATCCAATCCCAGCATGTCCTCATATCTCCAAGCAAATACATCAATGTGTTCCCTAATGAGTTGGATCAAGTCCTGTTTATCCGCTTCAGGGAGGCTTTTGCTGACAAAAATCAGTTTTGGGGAAGTTTCATTTCCAATATTGACTTGAACCAACTGATCTTCAGTAGGTGGCTCACATTGCTCAAAGTAAAGCTCCCATTTAGTATCCATCATTTGTGTCCAAGGATCAGATTTAGAGGCTTCGACAAAGTCTCCGTCATCTTCGAAGAACTTGGCAGTTACCATATTGGAAGATAGAGTCACTCGATGGACGTACCCTACACTGATGTATGAATCCCATGAGATAGAATCAGAAGAGTTAGATCATTCTTCTTCATCGGATTTGGAGGCTTCTGGAGTCGAAATTGGTGAAGTATAACCTAGTCCCCGCTTTATTTTGCTGTAGTATTATTATGATTTTTCTTTTGGGGCAGAAATACGAATATGAGTTCGTCTTCCTTTACCGCTATTGAGAACAACTTTAAAATTATAGCCCATCTTTTAAATGATGTCTTTTGATTGCTTACTATAACAACGTAGTTGAAGTCTTCTGTTATCGTAATTTTCTTCTTCACTATCAGGCGTGATCTTCTGTTTTGTTCCTTTACTAAAACAATAGGAAGTTCATCTTTCTTCTTGGAAGGAACTAAGAAGAAGGAGTCCTGCATTGGCTCGAGCAATACTTCGATTTGGAAAGCTTCAACTGCTCCTATGGTAAGTGGTTCGAAGTTATCTAACATTTTTAAATAACATTGAGTATAATAAAGAACATCAGTATACTGTAAAGGAGATACTACTTTATTGATTTGTATATCATCATTTACAACATGATTCTTAGCCTTAACAGAAGGCTTAGTAAGGTTGATAACCAGAGAATGAGAAGGAGAAGGAGAAGGAGAAGGAGAAGGTGAAGGTTTGTTACAACGAAGGTCGATAAAAAGAGGCTCAGAAGAGGTGAGCTCCCTTTCTTCCCTTTCTACAGTAGGAGGTTGTTTGTTATGAGAGGAAAGATGTATAGTCAATGTCTGAGAAGAAGAGGGACGAGTATACGTCCTTTGACGGGGATCATAAGAACATCTTTTGAAGTATCTTTCTGATCTTCCTCACTATTCATCGCCAATACAACTTTCATGAACTCCTCCTTGTACATCCGAGAGTCCGTAAAATATGCTTTAATGCCTCTGAAAGGATTTAGGTCAGCTACTTCCTTTTGGACTTCTCCATTGACGTCCACATATATGACGCATTGATGTAAAGTAGGTGGTTCATTGTTATGCTCATGCAGAAAGGGTCTTTCCAGTAAAGCATTATAAGAGCCATGATTATTAATCACGGAGAAAGTAACCTTTGTACGAAGATTGCCTATTTGAACTTTCAGGCAGATATTTCCCAAAGGTTCACTTCTTTCAAAATTGAATCCCAATATTGTCGTGATGGTTGTTGAAAGATTGTGTACAGAAATCTTTAATGCATCTAGTAGAGTCTTTAGTATGATGCTAAGTGCAGATCCAGGATCGATCAAAATGCGATCAACCTTCACGGTATCGACATATCCCGTGAAGTAGCGGGGTCGGTCATGACGATTATCTTCCAACAACATATCATATTGTGTAAAGGTGATGTTTGGCATCAGCTCCATCACACTATGACAATAAAAAAAATAGACATGTTGTTTTCCTTTTTTGGCTGTCGTCTGTTTGGAAGAGTTGGCTCTATTGGAGGTGATGAAGCTGATGGAACATTGACAGCAGGAGAAGATGGTGTTGAGGAGCCTCCATAACTGGAGTAAGGTTTTCTTGACCTTCTGAATAGTCTCTTAGGTAAGGTTTCCCAGACCTGGTACCAGTTAAGGCTTCTTCTTCGGATACAGGTTCGAAGGACACCATAATACAACTCTTTGCCTGGATCTTTTTTCTGTAAGGTTTCTTTTGGCAAGATGAAGAGTTTGTCTAGTAACCCAAACCAATCCGAGATTGGTTATGAGAAAGACATAGGAAAAGAGGTACATGAGATCCCTTTCCATGGTTCAAACCAGAGGCCTTTTGTAGATCATATCCCATTTTTGTCATTAGTTCACGAGAGACTGAGGACTATACAGATGGAAAGATGGTTGGTATTTGGCTTCTGACTTTGACAATGTTGTCTCAGTAGGGGAAGAAGAAGAAGGATTATCTGCTGCCGAGATAAAGGTGGCAGTTAGTGGTGGAAGACAATGTTCACCAAATAAAATCATATGACATGATTTAAATCTGGATGGATCCATATAATTTCTCCTTTATCAGTAGACAGAGGAACAAGACCATCAGTTCGTGCAGGTGGAAGATTAATAATCTTCAGATTAGTTCTCGGGATGGGGATGACACCATCCTGCATAAGTTGAGCCAAAATATCTCCAGACTGTAAAGAGACGACGTTAGCCGTTACAGTTTTCTCGTCTTGTTAGAGAGTGATTGTACCGTAATTGACCATCACCTAAATTTTACCCTTGAGCACATAGCATGCTCGAGTTGGATGTCCAATAAATCTGTAGTAAACACAATATTTAGGATGGTCAGTCTTACAAACTTCCTATGGCCATTTTGGTTCTGGCAGTTGAAGTTTATTGCTCTTGATGAGACAATCAAAGATACTCATGATATCATCTTCATCAAAAGAGTATTCTTCTTTTGGACATGGTGCCCATTGTGGTGGTGCTGTTCGGGTAGATGTTAGCTGATTTACATTGATAGCTAGGACTTCTTTGCCTTTGAGATTAATGGCCAAAGTCTCCTTGCTCTTGCGATTGTTCTGACGACCACTATTATTTGGTGTAGCGTGTTCATCATTGTCAAGATTAGGCATTTGAATACCTAATTGCTTGAACTTGTCAGTGCACTCTTCTGCTGCTTTGACGTTCACTATGAAGGAAGACCAGTCTTGGAATTGTGTTGATCCCGTCCACATGCTGATTATAGGCAACATGTTTAATTTGCAAGTGTCTATAGTCAAAGCATCTGGAGTTCCAAGAGGCATTTAAAGTGCTTCACGGCGGAATCGTTCAATAAAACGTTAAGTAGTTTCAATATGTCGTTATTTAATTTTGATGAGAGCAGACATAGTCATGTCGTTGGTTCCCTCATAAAATCGTTCCAAGAACATTTGTTTAAAGCCAGCGAAAGAGGTTATATAACCATCTGGTAAACTATGATACTAGTCATGTGCTGCACCAGCTAAACAGCCGACAAATACTCTAGTAAGAAGAGTATCATTTGGTTGAAGTTGATCAGTCATTACTTCAAAGTGATTAAGATATTGACTTGGAGACGTGCTTCCATAAAACAACATAATAGTAGGGAATATACTTGGGGGAAAATTGGACTTCCTTACATTCTATAGGATAAGGCTGCTTAATCCCAAGCTTCTGCAAGTCGTCTTTCTATTTGAAAGCTTCAAATGAGTATGTAAAATTTTTACGGCCTCATTGGTATCTCATGTCGATTGTGGATGAGTGGATTGATTTGATATATAAGGAGGGGGTACCGCATGATAAGTACCACCCCCGGCACCAGATTGACTTGGAATAGCTTGCGTAGGAATGGAAACGGTATGAGGAGACTGTACCCCCAGATCAATATTGATGGGAGCTGATGTTGTTACAGGTTCCTGAGTCGGAATCAGATTCGTGATCGGTGGAACTAATTGTTGTGCCATAATTACAGCATGTATGTATGTCATCATCTCGGCCATGTTCTTCAAACTAGCCTCTAAAGCAACAATTCTCTGCTCTTGACTGCTAGAGCATGAAGTATCTTGATCTTCTGTGACGACATAAGCAGTCACTTCTCTAGCCCTTGAAGATGAGCTAATGGAAGGGATGGTCCTTACAAAACTTTCACTGTCAGCATCAAAGTCATATAAGGAACCACCCCCAGAATAAGTGATGTTGGCCTATTCCATGGTCACACCCAATTTTAATAATCGACACTAACTTAAGTCAATACACAAAATATACGAACTGCTATTAATCATTTCAGGTCTAGTGAAATCAATATCAAAAAGCGTACTACTATATCATTCTCATTGGAATCAGTCCGAGTTATTTTACAATTTATTATGTATTTTATCTTTATTGAGTCTAGGATATAAATTATAACATCGACTGGATACTACTAGCTTAGGTTAATCATAGTCCACTCTCCTATACAGCCTACCCATCCAAATTCCACTTACCAAAAATATCATTCACTTTGTGCAACAAAATTTGACAAATATTTTACATTTTTACTGAGACAGAACTCAAGCCGAGTTCGGTCCGAACTTTGATCGAGTTCGGTCAGTTTGAATTTAAATATTTGTTGCCTCCAAATCTGCAAGCAATGTTCGTTTATTAAATCTTTGCATCAGAACTCTGCCCAAATTCTGTCCGAGTTCGGTCCTCAAAAACACCTATAAATAGAAAAGAATTTTTTATTTCAAATCACTCAATCAATTCATCTTCTCTTCTCTCTTCAATAAGTGTTTTTATTTGATATAAAGCTTTCATATTTCACCTACACATCTCTTAGCCAAAAGCCAGTAATATCTATTTGATCTAGAGTCTTTTGGTTCTCAAGTGTTGTAAAGAGGTTGTTCAAAATTCAGAAATTATTACTGTTTTCGGAGCCGGTCGTACGTTCTTCGCCAAGTACGGTGTTGTGAAGTCGGTCGTGCACTTATCATCAAGCACGGCATTATAAGAGACTGCAAGCTCTCAATTAGCTTGTGCCTTAGTGGATTAACATCGAGCAAGAGTACTCGAGACTAGATTAGTCCTCTTAGAGGGATACCAGTATACATCGCTGTGTCACCAAGTTTGATCTCTCTATCTCTTGCTATATCTATTTACTGTCTCTTTATTCACTGCCATAGTTATCTGTTTTAAATTTAAAATTGGTGATTATTTTCTACTGTACTCGCACTCACTCTATTCACCCCCTCTAGAGGTGCTCAATGGTCCTACAAGTAATAGGGATGTCCTTTTGACTGAAGGAATCTTGGTTAGAATCAAGAAGATTCCTTCTACCAATTGTGTCTTGGTCGAAAAGAAGATTTATTTGACCGACTATTTCTCGACTTCTTGATCTAGTATATTGGTATACTCCTTCACCAGATTTATGAATCCGATCTAAGTACTATTGACTGGGTGTGGGATGCATTACGTCTTGAACGTTTTCCACCCCAGTGCTTCGAGATGCCATATTGACAGAAGCATAGAGTAATTCATCTTCGTCCACTAGGATTGGTTCAGGGGTCTGAACATAATTCAATCGGACAAAGAAGGACCGCTTGGCTGACTGACAGCAGCATTTGATAACAACTTCATGGTAATGATTGCAATAATGTTCTTGCTGTTTGTCCACCGCTAGACGTGATGGATTTGCAACCTTTTGCTTCTGTATTAAGAGTTCACGAAGGTCACTAACATGACGAGAAAAAGTTGCAGAAATGTAGTTCTTGACGATATTCGGGACATGGTTCCTGTTCTTGAGGTGTTCCTTACCTTGAGTGTACAAGAACGTGTTAAGCTGGTTAGCATAAGTCATAGGATCTTTCACCTCAACATTCATCCTCTGGTACAAATTGTAGGACCGTTGAGCACCTCTAGAGGGGGGTGAATAGAGTGCGTGTGTGTAGCGGAAAATATTCACCAATTAAAAATTTAAACTATGACAGTTATATAAGAGACAGTAAATAGAGATAGAAGATTCAAACTCAGTTGACACAGCAATATATACTGGTATCCCTCTGAGAGGACTAATCCAGTCTCGAGTACTCTTGCTCGATGTTAATCCACTATGACACATGCTTTAACTGAGAGCTTGCAGTCTCTTACAACACCGTGCTTGGTGACAAGCGCACGACCAGCTCCACACAACACCGTGCTTGGTGACGAGCGCACGACCAGCTCCACATAACAAGTAGTTGAAACTTGGAACGACCTATTTACAACTCTTGAGAACCAAAAGACTCTAAATCAACTCTGATAGTACTGGCTTTTGGCTAAGAGATGTATAGGTGAGATTTGAAACTCTTGGATCGTTTGAAAACACTTGAGTAAATAGAGAAGAGAGAATGAAGAATGAATTGATGATTTGAAATAAAAAGTTCTTCACTATTTATAGGTGTTTTCACCAACCGAACTTCGGCAGAACTCGGACAGAGTTCGGATGCAAATATCTCGCACATAGACGTTGCTCGCAAATTTGGAGGCAACAGAATTTGAATACAAACTGACCGAACTCGGTCAGAGTTCGGACCGAACTCGGTCAGAGTTCGTACCGAACTCGGGCCGAACTCGGTTAGGAGTTCTGTCAGGAGATATTTGAAAATCCTTTTGTAAAAACAATTTTCAAATAGTTTTTGATTATTTGTAAAATCATTTTGAAAGAGTATTTTCGAAATATGTTTTTGAAATATTTTATACGAAAATATGAATGGTAAAATATGAAGGCTTTTTAGAAAGAGGACAGTTTTAACCCTAAGCCAGTATTACCATAATTGATTTTACAGAATAATTCCTAGACTCAATAAAATATAAAATACATAATAAAATGAGAAATGAGTCTCCAGTAGATTTGTTGACGTTGACGCTTGATTGATTGCGGTACATCGTCCGTTGAATATGATTTCATGAATCCTGAAATGATTAGCAGCTTTTTCTATATTTTGTGTATCGACTAAAGTGTATGTTGATTATCGAAATCGGGTGTGACCATGGAATGGGCCAACGATCTCTCCCATTTTGATAATTGACAAACTTGAGTCTATACCAAAATATATTTATATCAAAATAAAAAAAATAAAGTACCTGACAAAAATATGGATTTTGTTTTTGGATATGTTGTATATGCTGCGACGCTTTTTGGTATACTCGGTTTTGGTATACTCTTTTTCTCCCCCTTTGTCAAGTAGTAAAATGAATAGGCTCCCCCGTAAATCGTGAAGCCAAAAATAGACAAGATAAAGTGAAGCAAAAGACATAATCACAGCATAGATATAAATGGAACAACTAGTAGATAAGAAAACAACTCATACTAATACTGAAATAAAGTTCCACTAAATCCAAAAGAGTACAACTGATAAAGTCTAACTTAAAACAGGTTAGACAAAATAAAAAACTACTACATCAATAAGCATCAACTAAACAAAGATAATCCACTAATCCAAGGCTGAATCCACGTCACATCGTGGGGTCGTCCGCACCAGGAGGATCATGCGGGAAATATGCTGCAGTCGGGTCAAAAAACTGAAATGAAACCTCATCAGTGAAGTGAGGACCCGAAAAAGAAGGGTGAGGAAGGATGGTGATCGGATGGACTGGATCCTGAGCCAGGCTGTAGTGGAGATCGGCAATACTGTTTCTCAGCACCTGGGCCTGAGAAATATGCCGGAACTCGGAGTCCTGATGACGTTGCGTAGAGACTGCAACAAAGTCATCAAAGCGCTGGTAAAATGTCAGATCAAATCCTGGGGCAGGTGCCGGATAAGGAGGAGCAGCAGCTGGAGAACCTCAGCATCAGCAGCTGGGGCAGGAGCAGCTCCAGGTGGTGCAGGGAACCGACGAGAGCGAGTCAGCTCAACAGGTGGAGAAGATATGGCACACGTTTCAAGATCAATCTCGAAACGTCGAAATATGCAAGCAAGGTGCATAGGAAAAACTAGGTTCCTACCTGCATTCTTGCAGTTGAGCATCCAAGACATCATGGTTTTTGGAACAGAGAAAGGAATGCCAAAATGAATGTGATAAAGAGCAGAGAGTTCCAAAAATGTAACTTCGTCGGTAGAGCCTTTCTTAGGAAGAAGGGCAGAGAAAATCATACGATGAAGCTCGTAAAAAGTTTGGTTTAGATGTCTAGAAAAGATTCTCCGAGGAGGAGGGTTAGGGTGACAAATTAGTTCCCTAAAAGAGGCCAAAGTAACATCAACGGGAAATTGTATATGGTGGATGTCAACAAGTGCATCACCAATATCAGGAATGTGAAAGTATTCACTGATGTCAGTGGCGCTGAATTCTAGTTCTTGCCCAGCAATGCAAGAATAGAAATTTCCGTTGTCTTACTTGCAAATTGCAGTAAAACATTCGGACATCATTGTCATAAATGTTATCTTGGACTTCGAAAAAGTCGTGAAATCCAAGTTGGTCAAAGATGTGAGCATATTCAGAAAAAGTTGTAAAGTTGACAAATGCTCCAGAACAAATGCGACGAGAAGAGAAAGAATCAAACCAGAGATCTGAAAAGTCTTTGTCTGGAAACAAAGTTGCATCGTATTCTTCAGGATCTCTTGGTCGAGCTGGACTAAAGAGACTTGCTGGAGTGTAGTCCGAGGAGGAGGAAGCGCCTTGGGAGGAAGTTCCTCGTTGACGTTTGGAAGCCATTAGGAGATGGAGAGGAAGGAGGAAGATCGCCCAATGGAACTCGTCGATTCCTTGCAAAGAAGGAGGAGGAAGGTCTTCTAGAAGGAGAAGGAGGTATTCCACGTTTTGGTGTGAAGTAAAAGTGGAAGGAAGGGTAGAATTTATAGGTGCTAGGGCCGGCTGTTCGGTTCTGGAACCATCACAGCGCCGACCGAACTCGGTCCGAATTTGGTCCGAACACGGTCAGAGTTCGGGCCGAGTTCGGCCACTTGTATTCCCGAGACAGTCAAAGCAGTCAGGTAAAAAGCTGTAATAAATAACAGTTGACTGGTTTATTAAATAACTGCGATCATTTTTGGGTTAACTATAGGGGTTATCCCAGCTAACGGTAGTTCACCGGGGAACTCTTAAGTACCGCTTCGCTTCGACCGTAGCCGTGGTGACAGACATACCCTTTGTAAGTTTGTCCCCAAAAATAATTTATGTTACATAATAAATTATCAAGTTATAAATACAATTTTAATTACCTTAAGCATTATTAGCCCGAGAATTCAAGAATGCCGAGCTCACGCCTCAAGATGTTAAAACGGTCTTCAGCCAATGGTTTTGTGAATATATCAGCTAGTTGATGTTCAGTATCAATAAATTCTAAGCAAATATCCCCGTGTTGTTGATGATCACGAAGAAAATGATGTCTAACTTCTATGTGTTTTGTGCGTGAGTGACAAACAGGGTTCTTTGTCAGATTAATTGCACTAGTGTTATCACAGTAAATAGGAACATTTGTATAGTGCAGATTATAGTCCTCTAGGGTTTGCTTCATCCACAAAATTTGAGCACAACAACGTCCTGCGACGATATACTCAGCCTCAGTTGTTGATAACGCTACGGAATTTTGTTTCTTGCTAAACCAAGAGACTAAGGCTTTTCCTAAGAAATGACATGTGCCACTGGTACTTTTACGGTCCACTTTGCATCCTGCAAAATCCGCATCCGAGTAACCTATAAGGTCAAAGGATTTGGTTTTGGGATACCATAAGCCAACTGTAGAAGTTCCTTTAAGGTATCGAAAGATACGCTTAACGGCACTAAGATGTGATTCCTTAGGGTTTGCCTGATATCGTGCACATATACAAACGCTAAACATAATATCAGGGCGACTAGCAGTTAAATATAATAAACTACCAATCATACCTCGATACTTACGCTGATCAATAGGTTTGCCACTTTCATCAGCATCAAGCTTTGTAGATGTAGCCATAGGCGTCCCGATTGGCTTGACATTCTCGAAGTCGTACTTTTTCAGTATATCCTTCGTGTACTTAGCTTGGTTGATGAATGTTCCAGTCGAGTGTTGTTTGATTTACAGTCCGAGGAAGAAGTTCAGTTCTTCCATCATACTCATCTCAAATTCACTCTGCATACACTTAGCAAAATCTTGACAAAGTTTTTCATTAGTAGAACCAAATATGATGTCATCCACATATATTTGTACTAGAAGTATATCATCATTCATGGATTTTATAAACAAAGTAGTATCAATCTTGCCCTTTGAAAATCCATTAGCAAGTAAGAAGGCGCTTAGGCGTTCATACGAAGCACGAGGTGTTTGTTTGAGTCCATAAAGTTCTTTCTTAAGCTTGAAGACGTGATCAGGTTTTTAAAAATCTTCAAAGCCAGGGGGCTGTTTCACAAAAACTTCTTCTTTCAAAAATCCATTTAAAAATGCACTTTTCATGTCCATTTGAAAAAGTTTGAAATCATTAAAACATGCAAATGTGCAAAACATGCGGATGGCTTCTAGTCTAGCAACAGGAGCATAGGTCTCATCATAATCAATTCCTTCTTCTTGATTATAACCTTGTGCCACTAGACGTGCTTTGTTGCGTAGAACTTGTCCATCTTCACTTAGTTTATTTCGGAACACCCATTTGGTACCAATTATCGATTGACCAATAGGTTTAGGAACGAGTTCCCAAACTTGGTTTCTCTCAAATTGATTAAGTTTCTATTGTATGGCAGAAATCCAAAATTCATCAGAAAAAGCTTCATCAACATTCTTAGGTTCTATTTGAGAAATAAAAGCTACATTAGCTGCTAATTCAGAATCTCTAAGGGATGAACGTGTACTTACACCTTTGGATACATCACCTATGATGAGATTTTCTGGATGATCTGGCTTGAATCTCAATGATTCAAATCTTTGGGCCATACCCTTCACAAGACTTTTCTCAGTTCTTGTATCTTCGAAACTTTTATCAGTCCTTGCCTCTTGGGTCAGATCTTTCTCAGAATTATTCTTAGACTTTTTAGGTGCGTCTTCGTCATCACTGTCGCTAGATCTGTGACTATTCATCTCATCAAAAGTAACATTAATGCTTTCTTCAACAATCATAGATCTTTTATTAAAAATTCTATATCCCTTACTCTTAGCAGCATATCCGAGAAATATCCCGTCATCTGCTTTGGAGTCGAACTTTCCCAAGTTATCCTTGGTGTTCAGGATAAAACAGCGACAACCAAAAACTTTAAAATAATAAATGTTTGGAATTCTTCCAAACCAAAGCTCATATGGTGTTTTCTTTGAGATAGGTCGAATTAACACCCTGTTTAAAATATGACAGGCTGTACTAACAGCTTCTGCCCAAAAGTATTTAGAAAGATTATACTGATTCAGCATGACTCTAGCCATTTCGCTTAGAGTACGATTCTTCTGCTCCACAACACCATTCTGTTGGGGAGTTCTAGGACAAGAAAATTCGTGGTAATATCCACTATCATCACAAAACTTTTTGAAATCAGAATTTTCGAATTCGCCGCCATGATCACTTCGGATACGAGTAATCATGAAGCCTTTTTCGTTTTGTACCTTTTTACAAAATATCTGAAATTCAAAAATAGCATCACTTTTGTTTGATAAAAAATAAACCCAAGTAAATCTAGAGAAATCATCAACAATAACAAAAGCATAGAGCTTACCGCCAAGACTGGCGACTCTACTAGGACCAAATAAATCCATATGAATCAACTGCAAAGGTCTCGAAGTACTTACAGCGTTGATGGATTTAAAAGAAGACCTATGTGCTTTGTTCTTTTCACAGTCTGCACATACCAGATCTCTCTTGAATAAAATTTTCGGGAGTCCTTTTACCAATTTCTTTGTGTTCAGTCGTGAGATAGTATCCATGTTTGCATGTCCTAGTCTCATGTGCCATAGCCAGCTTTCATCTTGATTGGCTACTAGGCACCTTCCTGCATTATTAGTATTCTCCAAAAAGAAAATATAAATGTTGTCTTCTCTAATCTCTTCATATACGGGATCACCAGAAGACATATCATATATGGTACATTTATTTTTTACAAAATTGATACCATAACCATTGTCTGCCAAATGGCTTATGCTCAATAGGTTATGTTTCAATTAAGTAACTAGACAAACATCCTTTATTATTGGATAAGGAGAAATACCTACAGTTCCATTACCTATTATATCACCTCTCAAGTTGTTTCCGAAGGAGACGTGTCCTTCTTTCTTCATCGATAGCGTAGCGAATAAGGATGCATCACCAGTCATGTGTCGCGAACATCCGCTATCGAGAATCTATTTGTTTTTAGCATGAGAGGGTTGAGGGTCCACCTACAAGACAAGTAGATGAAACCTTTGGTACCCATTTTCTGAAGGGTCCACATAGATTAGCTTTAGGTCTCCAGACTAAAGTATGGTTATTAACAAGCTTTCTTGCAAGACAATATTGTGATATGTGTCCGTGCGTACCACAATATGTACAAGTCAGTTTAGAGGAAGAAACTGTATCTGCAAGCTTGTTTTATTTGGAGAACCTGTAAGTAAAAGCATAATTGTGTTCGTGTTTCCTCTGTGCTTTCTTGTGTTTAGTCCTTCTTGGTGTATGCTTTGCATTAGGACTAATCTTAGGCTGTGTCACAGGTATTGCCTGTTTGCCTAACTGTTTTGTCACAAGGTGCATCTTCTTCTCTATGTCATAAAGTTTTTGAACTTTAACATAGTCCTTTTTTTTCTTTTCAATGTTGAGGATAGCCTCATGATAGTCTGCTTTGAGTTTGGCTATCTCATCCGTGTTACCTGTAGTAGATGTCTCTTTTATATCTTCAATTAAATTAGAAAATCTGGCTATCTCGGTTGTGTGTGCCTTAATCTCTTTTCGAGATTGCTTATACTTGTCGAGCACGGTTTTGTGATCTTCAAGTAATTTGCTAAAGGCGTTTTCTAGTTCATCGAAAGTAAAGTCATCAAATAAGGGATTAGATGATACCTTTTCAAAAGCCATAAGACAAACATTGGCATTGCTGCAGGGTCTGTCTTCTTCTTCTGAGTCACTGGCATCACTTTCGTGCCAGATGCTTGTGTTTGCATACTTCCGACCAGATGAAAATTTTCTGCTTGATCTTGATCTGTCATATGGACTGCTTTTCTTGGTGGTTGGACAGTCCTTCTTCATATGCCCTGATTTCTTACATCCAAAGCATATTGTTTCATCTTCGTTGCTTTCTTGGACGTCTTTCTTCTTTCTGCTGGTGAACTTTAGATATTTCTTGAAGTTCCTCACCAGTAGGGCTCTTTCATCACCACTTGACGATTCTTCATCGGAATTGTTGTATGTTGATTTTCTTGCTTGGGCTTTGAAGGCAATTGTTTTCTTCTTTGGTGTAGCTTCTTCAAAGTCTTGCAAGTCGAGTTCATGGGTCATGAGTTTGCCCATGAGAGTCTCTAGCGTCATTGCGGTGAGATCGTTTTCTTCAATAATTGCTGTGGCTTTTGGATTCCAGTTCTTTGTTAGAGCCTGCAGCACTTTCCTGATTTTCTCGTGGTTGCTGTAATCCTTGCCAAGAGATTGTAAAGGATTAGTTATATCGAGGAAACGAGTAAACATCTGTGTAATTGACTCACCGGGTTTCATTTTAAAGGATTCATACTCCTGTGTTAGTCTACTAATTTTGGATTCCTTTACTTGAGACGTCCCTTCATGGGTTACCTCAAGGAGTTTCCAAATTTTGTGAGACGTTTTACAGGTTGAAACTCTATTGAACTCGGTTTTGTCAATTGCACAGAATAGTGCATTGATGGCTCGAGCATCAAGACTGGCCTTTGCTTTTTCAGCATCGGTGTACTTGTCATGAGGCTTTTCCATAAGAATGCCATCAACTATGTGGGTGCTGGCTTCTTATATCCATCAATGACTATAGACCAAAGATCAAAGTCAAGAGACTTTAGAGAGAAGGTCATCCGTGTTTTCCAGTAAGTGTAGTTTGTTCCATCAAATAGGGGAGGTCTATTTGTGGATTGCCCTTCACCGTTGAATATAGATTTCACGGCTGCCATGTATACTCTCTAAGGTATGTTATATAAGAATATAACCTGCTCTGATACTAATTGTAGGACCGTTGAGCACCTCTAGAGGGGGGTGAATAGAGTGCGTGTGTGCAGCGGAAAATAATCACCAATTAAAAATTTAAACTATGGCAGTTATGTAAGAGACAATAAATAGAGATAGAAGATTCAAACTCAGTTGACACAGCGATATATACTGGTATCCCTCTGAGAGGACTAATCCAGTCTCGAGTACTCTTGCTCGATGTTAATCCACTATGACACAAGCTTTAACTGAGAGCTTGCAGTCTCTTACAACACCGTGCTTGGTGACGAGCGCACGACCAGCTCCACACAACACCGTGCTTGGTGACGAGCGCACGACCAGCTCCACACAAAAAGTAGTTGAAACTTGGAACGATCTCTTTACAACTCTTGAGAACCAAAAGACTCTAAATCAACTCTGATAGTACTGGCTTTTGGCTAAGAGATGTATAGGTGAGATTTGAAACTCTTGGATCGTTTGAAAACACTTGAGTAAATAGAGAAGAGAGAATGAAGAATGAATTGATGATTTGAAATGAAAAGTTCTTCACTATTTATAGGTGTTTTCACCAACCGAACTCGGGCAGAACTCGGACAGAGTTCGGATGCAAATATCTCGCACATAGACGTTGCTCGCAAATTTGGAGGCAACAGAATTTGAATACAAACTGACTGAACTCGGTCAGAGTTCGGACCGAACTCGGGCCGAACTCGGTTAGGAGTTCTGTCAGGAGATATTTGAAAATCCTTTTGTAAAAACAGCTTTCAAATAGTTTTTGATTATTTGTAAAATCATTTTGAAAGAGTATTTTCGAAATATGTTTTTGAAATATTTTATACGAAAATATGAATAGTAAAATATGAAGGCTTTTTAGAAAGAGGACAGTTTTAACCCTAAGCCAGTATTACCATAATTGATTTTACAGAATAATTCCTAGACTCAATAAAATATAAAATACATAATAAAATGAGAAATGAGTCTCCAGTAGATTTGTTGACGTTGACGCTTGATTGATTGCGGTACATCGTCTGTTGAATATGATTTCATGAATCCTGAAATGATTAGCAGCTTTTTCTATATTTTGTGTATCGACTAAAGTGTATATTGATTATCGAAATCGGGTGTGACCATGGAATGGGCCAACACAAGTTAGCAACTAGTGCAGGTTGTACTTGATACATTTTGTGTTTTCTCGCGGTTGACCCTGATTGGCACCGGTTAATATAGGTGCGCGAGTCTGACGGGGGAACTACTTGTACATCTACTTGAGATACTAGCAGTTTGCCTTATCGGGATCTTGAGATACATAGGGTTGGTAGATCCTGCCCTAACCCCTTTAGAGTAGACATAATACCCTTTTGCGTGGAAAGTTTATTCTGAATAGAATCCATCTTCTTGACAGGGATTTGGTTGTCCCCGTTAAGGAGAATAGAATTCCTATCTGAATTGGCAGTACTTTCCATCCAGTCAACGACTCGAACAGAATGAGGAAAAGCTAAAGAGAGTTTTTCTTGATTTAGTAATTTCTCACTAAACTTATGGTTTGGTGGCAAAGAGGGAGACACTAAACAGTGCTTCACTTTACGTTGTGCTAGTATAGAAGTATGTGCAGATTGCGCCAGAGCATGAATAGGCATAGGTTGCGCCAGAGCATGAACATGTGCAAGTTGCGCCGGAGCAGGAACATGCGCATGTTGGGCCATGGAGGAAAAGGCCAAAGGTGCTTTTCTTTCTTTTTTCTAGCAGTATGTCGAGACGAAGTCTCTTTCAATTTCAGAGTCGAAGAAGTAGAGGGTTTAGACAAAAGACTGCTTTCCTTAGGTTGTGCCAAGGCAGTGATGGGCGCAAGTTGCTCAGAAGCAAGAATATGTGCAGGCTGCACCAGGGAAGTAAAGACCAAAGGGCACTTTTTCTTGTTGTGGATAGCAGTGTGTCAAGATAAAGTCTTATTCGATTTCAAAATCGAAGAAGTGGAGGGATTAGCCAAAAGACTGTTTTCTTTAGATTGTGCCAAGGTAGTAATGGGCACAAGTTGCACAGAGGCAGGAGATTGTGCCGTGGAGGACTTAGGAGTCCAAACAGAGCGCGTCTTGATCTTAATAGCGGCAGCAGTGCGCTTGGCACCACCATCATTGATCATGGCCTCGTAGGCTGTTTGGTCGACTAGAACGACCAGGGTCTTCTGTATCTTGCTGATTGACGCGACATCACATTGAGTTGTCACTTTTTCGTCGGAGGAAAAATTTATCCCCAACAGAGTCGCCATTTTGTTTGCAAGAACAAATGTCTTTATTATAAACTTAGAAAAGAGTATAATTGATTTTTGGAAAGTATAACAATAGAAATCAGATCAGAAGACGATCACTTTATTCCTTGGACGATGTGATATTAAAGATACGAGCCTCTGGAGGATGCAACAACACTTAGCAGGAGATTTTGATCATTCTTGATGCTTTGAGATTGATTTGAAACTCTATTTATAGAGTTCTTGAAATAACTGTTTAGCAGTTATTCTGGGTTGTGCACGCTTTAGGTTGCGTGCCTTCTGTTCACTTGCACTAACGATTGCACTAACTGTTGTGGACACATTGCACCATTTGATTGAGATGCGCGTAGTCGTGGGCAGTATAGTGGGCACGTTCTATGAAGTTAGTGGCTTGTGTGCCATGTCACTCTGTTCTGGACACTGTTTGATCACCTTGCGCGAGCTTCATCAGGTTGTGCGTGGATGCAATGTAGCAACCTGCACGAAAGATTACACCAACTGCTATAGACGCGTGGCATCGATTGATTGAGATACGCGTGGTCGTAGGCAGTGTAGTGGGAACACTATGCGAAGTTGGTGGCTTGCGCGCCATGTCACCCTACTTTTAAAATAAGAGTTGATCAAGTGGCGTCAACTAGCCAGGCTGCGCATAGGCGCAACTCAACGACTGACGCCTTTGACTAGGTCTTCTGTGCTGTACTGATTAATTCTCGTGCCACACAATGACTTGTGCGAACCAGTTGTCAGTATTAATTATATGCTGACAAAATCTTCTCGAGCGCCGTGTTGCACGGGATTCGAATGGATTTTCCTTAATCTTCGTGCTGTCAGCTGTCAGGCATTGATGATGCCGTTACAGTTTTTCGAGGAAGTGCACCACGTGGCGCTCGCGCAAGCTGACTGCTGCACAACTAGATGTTGGCGCAGCCTGATGCTGCACAACTTGATGATTTGGCACAACATAATAATTTGGTGTCATCTGATGATCGAACACTTTAATGGGTGGCGCAGCTTAATTTTTAGCCTCTACAGTTTCGGTTTGGGTTTCTGGATATACTTTTCATCTTTCCAAAGGATGCCTTCCGAAAGTAAGATCCGAACAAAGAGTTGCAATATGGTGTCCTTCGAACCTGTATCCGAAGAAGAAGCCTTAACTGGTACCAGGTCTGGGAGACTTTACCTAAGAGACTATTTAGAAGGTCAAAAGGGCCCTGCTCCAGCTCCGGAGACTCCTCTAGCATCATCTTCTCCTGCTGTCAATGTTCTATCGGTTTTATCACTTCCAGTAGAACTAACTCATCCCAAATCGACGGCAACCGACAAAGGAAAACAGCCTGTCCGCTTCGATAAAGTATTTAAAAAGACTCCAACTCTGGTACTCGGGAAGGCGTATAACTTTGATATACTGGATCAGCTGGCTAATACCCTGGTAAGGTTATCAATCTTTGAGCTACTGCGTCTCTCGAAGGAAACTTGAGAAACATTGAATGAAGCTTTGATGCAAGTCGACACTTGTCTGACACTACTCAAAATGCCAGAGGAGGAGCTTGTAACCAGCTTTCATTGTCATAGTGTGATGGAGCTGATACCCAATATCACCTTTACACAAGATGATATACTGCTGGAAGATAATCGTCATGACCGGCCTCTCTATTTTACGGGATATGTCGATACCATAAAAGTTGATCGTATCTTGATCGACCCTGGGTTTGCACTCAGCATCATGCCAAAGACTCTATTGGATGCATTAAAGATTCTTGTACATAATCTTTCCACAACTATCATAACAATCTTGGGATTTAATTCTGGAAGAAGTGAACTGCTGGAGAATATTCGCCTAAAATTTTAAATTGGCAATCTTCGTACAAAGGTTACCTTCTACGTGATCGATAATCAAGGCTCCTATAATGCTTTGCTGGGAAGACTATTTCAACATGAGCATAACATTATACCATCTACTCTCCGTCAATACTTCAAATATGTGGACGTCAATGGAGAAGTCCAGAAGGATGTAGCTAATCTAAATCCTTTCAGAGGCATCAAAGCATATTGTACAGATTCTCGGATGTACAAAGTAGAGTTCATGAAAGTTGTACTGGCTATAGATAGTGGGGAATATCAGAGAGACACCTCAGATGGTGTTCTCATAAACCCAGTCAAAGGACGTACTACTCGTCCATCTTCTTCTCAGACATTGACTATCCATCTTTCCTCTCATAACAAGCAGCCTCCTGCTGGAAAGATGGAACAGAGGGAGCTCACCTCTTCTGAGCCTCTTGTTATCGACCTTCGTCATAACAAGCCTCCTCATTCTCATTCTCTTTCTCTAGTTATCAACCTTACTAAGCCTTCTACTAAGGCCAAGAACCCTGTTGTAAATGATGATGTACAAATCAATAAAGTAGCATCTCATTTACAGTATATTGATGTCTTTTATTATACTCGATGTTACTTAGAAATGCTAGATAAATTCTAACCACTTACAATAGGAGCAGTTCAACCTCTCTAAGACGAAGTATTATTCGAACTGGTGCAAGACTCCTTCTTTTTAGTTCTTTCCAAGAAAAAAGATGAACTTCCTATACTTTTTAGTAAAGGAACAGAGCAGAAGACTACGTCCGATAGCGAGGAAGAAAATGACGATAACGGAAGACTTCAACTACATCGTTATAGTCAACAATCAAAAGATATCATTCAAAAGATGGGCTACAATTTTAAAGCTGGACCCAATGGCGATAAGGGAAAGTGAACTCATATTAGTATCCATGCTCCAAAAGGAAAGTCACAGCAATATTACGGCAAAACGAAGCGTGGATTGGGTTATACTTCGCTGATTCCGACCCTATAAGCCTCTGAATCCGATATTGAAGAGCGATCTAACTCTACTGATTCTGTTTCATAGGATTCTGATACCAGTGTAGGTCACGTCCATCGGGTGACACTATCTTCCAATATGGTGCCTGCTGAATTCTCAGAAGACGATGATGACTTTACTGAAGCTACTGAAGCAGATCCGTGGGCATAAAGGATGGACACTCAATGGAAACTTTACTTTGAGCAATGAGAACCCCTTCTGAAGATTAATTAATTCAGACAGATGTTGGAGAAGAAGGCTTACCAAGACCTATCTTCATCAGCAAGAGTCTCCCAGAAGCGGATAAACAAGAATTAATTTAGCTTATTAGGGAATATATTGATGTCTTCGCTTGGAGTTATGAAGATATGCCGGGACTTGACCCTCAGATTGCTATCCATAGGCTCAACATCTTACTCAACGTAAGGGCAGTCAAACAACAACAGCATCGATTCCGACCAGTCATGATGGATGCTATAGAAACTGAAGTCAAGAGCTTGTCTCTTGTGGTTTTGTCAAAGAAGAACAACATCCTGACTGGGTGGCCAATATTGTCCCAGTTATAAAGAAAATGGGGAAGGTTTGAGTCTGCATTGACTTTAGAGATCTCAATGATGCTTGTCCAAAGGATGAGTTTCCTCTTCCGATCACTGATGTCATGATCGACAATACTAGCAGATTCGAAGGAATGTCTTTCATGGATGGATTCTCAGGATACAATCAAATCAAGATGCATCCAGAAGATGAGAAAAACATATCTTTTCACACTCCTCTCGGTGTCTACTATTACCTTGTCATATCATTTGGTCTTAAAAATGTGGTACAATTTATCAGCGGGCTATGAGTATCATCTTTTATTATTATTTGTGAAAGACAGTTGAAAGCTATATAGATGATATTGCTGTCAAAAGTCATCTAAAGTAAGACCACATCTAAGACTTGAGAACTATTTTCGATCTAATATGCCAACATCAACTCAAGATGAATCCCACCAAGTCATTTCTGGGAGTCTCTAGTGGCAAATTTCTCGGATTCGTTATTACCACTAAAGGTATACACGTTGACCCTGAGAAAATCAAAGCCATTAAAGAGATGCGTCCTCCACGCAACCTAAAAGAGCTACGAGGATTCCAGGGACGGCTTGTGTACATCAGGAGATTCATCTCAAATCTCTTTAGATGCTGTAAACCGTTCACTCAACTCATGAAGAAAGGTGTGTCCTTCATTTGTACTAAAGAATGTCAACAAGCATTTGAAGACATAAAGTGGTACTTGATGAACCCTTCAGTTCTAGTACCTGCAGTCTCAGGAATACCCTTCTTGATGTATGTTCGAGCAATGGATCATTCATTGGGTGCCTTACTAGCTCAGAAGAACAAAGAAGGTCATGAACAAGCTATCAATTATCTCAGCCGCACAACGATCGGGGCTGAACATAGATACAGCCCAGTAGAAAAAGATTGTCTAGCTTTGATGTTTGCTATTCAGAAAACCAGACATTATATCACAGGCCAGACTATTCATGTTATCTCCAGAGTTAACCCTCTCCGGGCCTTGATGAAGAAGCCAAGCCCAGTACACACAATTCCAGACTTGCTATATGGACCATATTGTTAGCACAATATGATATGGTATATGTCCCACAAAAGTCTGTTAAGGGTCAAGCCTTAGCTAACTTACTCGCGGCTCATCCAATTCCGGAGACGTCTAAACTCTATGACGAGATTCCTGACGAAACTTTGGAATCCAAAATGATTTCAGAAGAAATTCTTGCCTGACAACTATTCTTTGACAGTGTATCCAGAATAGGACCAAAAGGTGCCATTATCACTGGAATTAGAATTGTCCTCGTATCGCCAGAAGGATTAGCTCATAAGAGAGCTTATTCTTTAGACGTATCGTGTTCCAATAACGTGGCTGAATACAACGCTCTGCTCATTAGTCTCCAATTGTCTAAATAATTAGATATTGAATATCTTATAGTATATGGAGACTCTAAACTGATTGTCAATCAGGTTAGAGGCACGTATGAAGTTCGGCACCAGGATCTCGTCCCATATTATGAAGAGGCAGTTAGGCTAGCTACATCGTTCAAGAGCTTCTTCATTGAACATGTACGTTAGACATGCATTACGGAGACTGATGCATTGGCTAATCTGGCAACCGTATTAGCCATCCCAGTAAAAAGACAATAGATGATTGTCATCATTAACAGAGAGTTATTTTCGTAGGAACGAAGTCGTAAAGCAGAATACTCTAGAGGGGGGTGAATAGAGTAGGCAGCAGAATATTAATAATTAAAAAACTTGTTAGCAGTTAGATCACAGAAATAATATCAATAATCCGTAAGTAATAACTGTAAAGAAAAGAGATCAGAAGGCAAACGCAAACACAGAGATTTATATTGATTTCCCTCTTGTGAGGACTATTCCAGTCGGAAGAACTCTAGCGTCTAGTTGAATCCACTATTGAAAAATCCCGTAAGTTTTCATATGAAGTACTTGCAACTTCTACAGACATGAGCTTTAATACGAAGAATTCGAACAACTTCAGTTTTGAAGAGTCTTTCTTCAATCAAGCCTCTTATTACAATTTTTCTGAAATCTTCTAGACCGCACCGTACCGGCAAATTGATTAGAGAATTGTAACTGGCTTGGGATTTGAAAATGAAATCTTTTTAGAAAACTCTTTGGAAGAAACATAAGCTTTAGAAGAGAAGAGATGAAAGTGAATGGGTGATTTTAAATGATCAGAATTCCTCTCTATTCATAGTTTTTCCAAAGACAGAACTCTGGCAGAATTCGGGCAGAATTCGGACAGAATTCTATGTTACAATCCGCAACTAGAGGGAGACCAAGTTCAGAAACCAACGTTCATCTTGGCGGAACTTTGGCCGAGTTCTATCAGGGTTGGTCAGGAATATTTTAAGAAAATATTTTTGGGTCTTTTTGAAATCCTTCAGAAGCTTTTGTAAATAAGAGATGTTTTTCAAAATATAGGTCAATTTCGAAAACGATTTTGGATAGCCTATTTGCCAGTACAACTTGGTGTACAATGTATTCCTAGACTCAAATAAAAATAAAAATTATATTGCATAAAAAAATACAGTCTCGAGTGGCAAACATAGCTTCGGTCTTGAACTGAGTAGATATCTAATCTTGATCAGTGGCCAAGTGTCTAAAATATCTTGAGTAAACATCTGAGTTGTTCCGTATATCGAGACAAAGTTTGATCAATTATTAAAATCAGGTTTGACCATGACCAATGGGCCAACAATTTTATATCGAGAATAACTCAAATATTGTGTTCAACAATTCAATTGAAATCAATGTCATTAGTGAAGACTAGAGAGCTCCTTTTATTGATTTTTTAGTACATAATATCTTACATGAAGATTCTAAGGAAGCTGCAATAATCCGTAGGTGATCACTCCGATTTTATTATAATCACACTTCTAAGTCCCTCTATCGGCGAACATTTGATGGTCTACTTTTACGCCGTCTTGCTCGTAGTTAAACAAGTTCAAGTTATTGGCCTTGAACTTTCCAGGACGAGCACGTGCTGGCGTACATAGTTCATTCTTGAAACTAACAAGAGTCGTACCCTCGGGAAAGTCGAAGTCGGTGATGTCATCGAGCGGGGCACCTTCCTTTGGAATACCAAGGATTTTCGCTAGCAATACATCATCGAACTCGATATCGATCCCGCCAACACAAGTTCTTACGGTAAAAGTATCTAACACGAAGTCACAATAGAATATTCAAAGGGCATTAGTAGCTATAGGGAATTGTAGGGTCGCGAGATGGTGTAACCCTAATACCTCAAAGAAAGGACGGTGATCTGGAAATACAATCCATTTAATCAGAGCGCCTGTGCATATAGTACGCATAGCAAAGTTGGCATACCAAAGCAATGCTTGGTCATGAGTTTTGAAGTAAAACTCATCCGACATGGCGTCACCCGATTGGACCGGGAAAAGAGGGAATCCATATTCGGATCAGAAGACGATGCCTCTTCACTGGCATTAGCTTCTTCCTCTTGAAAGGAATAAATTCCTTAGGCATTCTTTCCCAAAACTAAGTAACCCTAAGAATTTGAAAGTGGAGGAGAGAAGGAGTTATACTTTTCGAGAATCAAGTATGTTGTAGAGGACGCGATTCTCTGCACGAATCCAAATTTTGGATGGAAATCTCCACGTAGATTGGAAGAAAGGGAGTGGAGAAAAGCTAGGATTTGGGGGTTCTTCGGCTGCTGTTGCTGCTGTGATGAAGTAGTTTGGAAGAGATGAAGAGAAGAAGGCCTCGGGTTTTGACTTAAAACAAACATCACCAACAGAACTCTGGCCGAATTCGGACAGAACTCGGACCGAATTCGCCTAGGGTTCTCCTGGGTTTAAAAAAAAATGTGGGCCATATCCTTTTCATCAACTCATTTCAAATATTTAATTCAAAGTTTAGTAATTTTAAACTTCAAATAATATAATTAGTATTATTTTATAAATTAATTTTCTTTACTCATCTGTTTTAGATTAGCTGTAGGAGTACTGTCCCAGCTAACGGGAGTTCACCGGAGAACAATTAAGTACCGCTTCGCTTCTACCGTAGTCGTGGTGACAGACAGACTCTTTGTAGGCTTGTCTCGAAAACAGTTATTAAGTATTAAATAAGTTAATTAGTAAAACAAAATTAATTAATATTATTGACATCTAAAATTTCTAATTCTCAACGTAAATAATTGAAACGATCTTCCGCTAGAGATTTTGTGAAAATGTCAGCCAATTAATTCTGTGTGTCTATGTATACAAGGTCTATATCTCCATTTTGTTGATGATCTCTAAGAAAATGATGTCGAATCTCAATATTTTTAGTACGAGAGTGACATACTGGATTCTTAGTCAAATTAATAGAACTAGTGTTATCATAAAAAGTTGGTATGTGTATGTAATGTAGTCCAAAGTCTTCTAAAGTTTGCTTCATCCACAAAATTTATACACAACAACGTCCTGCGGTGATATACTCAGCCTCAATTGTTGATAATGCGATAGAATTTTACTTCTTGCTAAACCAAGAGACTAGGGCTTTTCCTAGGAAATGACATGTGTCGCTGGTACTTTTTCTATCTACTTTGCATCCGACAAAATCTGCATCAGAATAACCGGTCAGGTCAAATGATATAGTTTTAGAATACCATAAGCCGACAGAATAAGTGCCTTTAAGGTATCGAAAGATACGCTTAACCGCAAGGATTGGCTTGAAAATGTGCGCACAAGCAAACAGTAAACATAATGTCTGGTCGACTAGCAGTTAAGTACAGTAAGCTACCGATCATACCTCGATACTTACGTATGTCGACAGGTTTGCCTTGTTCATCAATATCAAGCTTGGTTGAAGTCGCCATTGGAGTGCTAAGTGGTTTGACTGCTTCCAAGTCGAACTTCTTTAATAAATCTTTTGTGTACTTTGCTTGATTTATGAACGTTCCATTGTTGGTTTGTTTGATTTGTAGTCCGAGAAAGAATTTCAGCTCTCCCATCATGCTCATCTCAAACTCATTCTACATACACTTTAAAAAAATTTGACAAAGAAATTCATCAGTGGATCCAAAAATAATATCATCTACATAGATTTGAATCAAAAGAAGATTGTTATTCAAAGATTTTATAAATAGTGTAGTCTCAACCTTAACTTTTGAAAAACCGTTGTTAAGTAGAAAAGAACTTAGACGGTCGTACCAAGCACGAGGGGCTCGTTTCAAACCGTATAAGGCTTTCTTCAACTTGAAAACATAATCAGAATTTTTGAAATCAGTAAAACCTGGAGGTTGAGCTACATACACTTCTTCTTTTATAAAACATTCAAAAATACGCTTTTAACATCCATTTGAAATAACTTAAAATTATGAAAACATGCAAATGCACATAACATGCAAATGGATTCTAATCTCGCAACCGGGGCATAAGTCTCATCGTAGTCGATACCTTCTTTTTTATTGTATCCTTGAGCTACGAGTCGAGCCTTATTGCGACTCACTAAACCATTCTCGTTCAGTTTGTTTCGGAATACCCAACGGGTGCCAATGACCGGATGATCAATGGGCTTGGGAACAAGTTTCCAAAATATATCATACCTTAACATATTATATATCTTAACATTCCTTATTTTTTACCACTAATACCACTATCCCACTAACGACTTAACACACTAAAAAGACACTCTAACATTGGGGTTTCATAGAGGGATATATGGTGCATATATGGGGGCATGTATTGGGGCTAAAGGGGGGTCATATTGGGGTATATTGGGGTCTACTTGTGCCCCCAAACTGTTGATGTTGCTATGCTTATTGCATTCCCCAAAGGGGGACTGCTGCTGTTGCTGCATGTTGTTGGTCCTGCTACTGTCCAAGACAGTAGCCCCTCATCCCCTCTCACACTCCCTACCTCACACTTCCTACCTCACTCCAATATACTCCTTTCCCTCTATCATATAGATATATACCCACACACAAAATCTATATATATATCCACACTCATACAATATATACATAGACACACACCCACATGAATATATATATATATATATATATATATATATATATATAAACACACATATGAATATAAGGACACTCTAGCACATGAATTTAAAAATGCAAAAGTCTTAGAAGCATTAACACAAATACAAGAGGTGTCCAATTTGGGGGTTTTCATATTGGACATAAAGTCACATCCTAATTTCTCCTAGGAGTCTCCAAATGGCCTCAAACTTGACACAAATGGAGACACAACCATGGGGGTAGTTCCTACGGATTCAAAACTAACCTATATGCATGGGAAATCGATTTAGAGGGTAGGTTTTACCTATTGGGAGATGGATCCCAATGAATCTCCTTCCGACGTGGCTCCGACACGAAGATCTATTGTAAAGGACACACCCCGCTCCACCTTGCTCCCAAAACTTGGTAGAAGCTCCATTTGAGTGATTGGTGAAGATTGATGGAAGAAACTATGGAGGAATGTTTTGATTTGGAGATAAAATCAATGGAGAAGGCTCTCTAATTTGGGGAAGAACACATGAGAGATAAGAGGCTAGAAATAAATGAAGAAGTGATGACCCAACGCCTCTTGGTGTGGCCGGCCATGTAGGGCATTTCCCCCCTTTGTACAAAGTCCAAAAAACCCCCCTGGTCTCCATTGAGTCAACTTAAGTCATGTTAGGGTTTGAGGGTTAAAAGGGTCTAGTTTGAGTCTCTAATTGGACTAACCTAATCAAGTGGGATTATCCTAACCTCTCTAACTTAAATAGAGGGATTGGTGGGCCATGTCTAACTAATGAGTGGGTCCTAAATAGAGTCTAAGCTACCCCGGGTCTTCGATACAAGTCGGAATGAGTTGAAATTCGAACCCGACTCAAATAACCCCCAAATAATATTATTTATGAAATAATAATTACAAAATATTCAAAAATGCAAAATGACCATTTTGACCCTATTTATGAAAACTAAGAGTGACAAATCTATCAACCTAAAAAAATTTCGTCCTCGAAACTGAAAACAACAAAATACAGGAAACACATGCAGAAACAAAATAAATTATACCTCAGGGCTCAAAGAGGTAAGGGAAACGTTCCCGTATGTTGTCCTCCCTCTCCCATGTAGACTTACCTGGAGAGTGGTGCCACCATGCAACACGAACCAAGGGTATGACCTGGTTCCAGAGCACCTTCTCCCGACGATCCAGAATCTCCACTGGCTGTTCTGGATAGTTGAGAGTAGGTCCCACCTTGATCGCTAAATGATCCAAAACATGGCTAGGGTCTGCCACGTACCGCCTCAGTTGGGACACATAGAACACGTTGTGCACTCCCTCGAGTGTAGATGGCAAGTCCAGTCGGTAGGCTACTACACCGACCCTCTCAAGGATAGTGAAAGGTTCGATGTAGCACGGACTTAGCTTCCCACCTCGGGCAAAGCGAATCGTGCCACGTGTCAGAGAAATCTTCAGGAATACCATATCACCAGCCTAGACATAAAATAAAACTCAGCACACAACCAAACAAATAATCACAAACAAATACGACAGGAAACTGAAACTAACCTCGAACTCTAACGATCTCCGGTGGCTATCAGCCCAATGTCGCTGCCTATTCTGAGCCACCCGAAGTCTGTCTCTAATCAGTCTAACCTTCTCAGCTGCATCCACTACAATCTCTGGTCCAAGCAGCACTCTCTCGCCGACATCATCCCATGACAAGGGAATATGGCATCTCCGTCCGTATAGAGCCACAAATGGTGACATCTCCATACTGGTCTGGTAGCTGTTGTTGTAAGCAAACTCTACCAGGTGAAGATGATCCTCCCATGAACCCTCGAGGTCTAACACACACGTACGAAGCATATCCTCCAAAGTCTGGATGGTCCTCTCCGACTGCCCGTCCGTCTGGGGGTGATAAGTGGTACTAAACTTGATCTGAGTGCACAAGCTAATATGCAAACTCCTCCAGAAGTGGGAAGTAAAACGGCTATCCCAATATGAAACTATGCTCACCGAAACTCCTTGCAACCTCACAATCTGACGAACATAAAGCTCTGCCAGCTTCTCCGTAGACAATCCCACTTTGAAAGGCAAAAAGTGGGCCAACTTGGTCAATCCATCAACTATGACCCAAATCGTGTCTTTCCCTCCAGGAGAGCGTGGAAGTCCGGACACAAAGTCCATGGTGATGTGCTACCACTTCCACTCTGGAATGGGTAGTGGCTGTACAATCCACCTGGCCTCTGTCTCTCAGTTTTTATCTGCTGACATACCAAGCAGCAAGATACAAACTGAGCTACCTCGCGCTTCATGCCATACCACCAAACGTGCTCTTTCAGATCTATGTACATCTTGTTGGCTCTAGGATGCATAGAGTACTGAAAGCGATGCGCTTCCTGAAGAACCTCCTCCTGAAGCTCTCTACTCGGAATACACAGTCTAGCACCATGCCGCAGTGACCCATCTTCGGCTATAGAGAAATTATCGAGCAAACTTGCCCGCACCTGCTCCCTGATGCTCCTCAGGGCAACATCATCATACTGCGCTGATCTGACTCTGTCCATCAACTCAAACTGAATCTATAAGCCCTACATCTGAACCTCTATGACTGGAACAATTACCTCGATACCCAAACTATCCACATCGGCCAAAAGATGACGATCTGTCGTCAAATACATAGCTACCGGATACCTGCTCAAGGCATCTGCAACTACGTTGGACTTCCCTGGGTGGTACTATAATGAGATATCGATGTCCTTTATCAGCTCAAGCCACTGTCTCTGCCGCATGTTCAGCTCCTTCTAAGTGAACATGTACTTCAAGATCTTGTGATCTGTGAAGATCTCAACTCGCTCTCCGTACAGGTAATGCTTCCACAACTTCAAAGCAAAGATAAAAGCGGCCAACCCTATATCGTGAGTAGGGTAGTTCTTCTTATCAGGATGTAACTGCCTAGATGCATAGGCAATCACCTTCCCTTGTTGCTAAAGAACGCAACCCAAACCCTTGCCAGAAGAATCGCTGTAGATCGTGGAACCACCTGACCAAGATGGCAAGGTCAAGATCAGAGCTGAGGTTAACCTCTTCTTCAGCTCATCAAAGGCAGCCTGACACTCCTCATTATAGACAAACTCCACATCCTTCCTGGTGAGTCTAGTCATTGGCTCTGCAATCTGAGAGAAGTCCTGGACGAACTTCCGATAATAGCCAGCCAAATCCAGAAAGCTCCGAATCTGAGCAACTGAACTGGACGTAGACCAAAACTCTACTGCCAAAATCTTCTTCTGGTCCAAAGAGATCCCGTGCTCAGTCACAATATGACCCAAGAACTCGACATGGTCCAGGAAGAACTTACACTTCGAAAGCTTCCCGTACAACTTCTCCTTCATCAGAGTCTCGAGCATAATCTGCAGATACTCCTCGTGCTCCTTCAGCGTCTTCGAGTAGACCAAGATGTCATCTATGAAGACCACCACAAACTTATTAAGGTACTGATGGAATACCTTGTTCATCAAGTTCATGAACACTGCTGGTGCATCGGTCAACCCAAATGGCATAACAGTAAACTCTTACTGGTCGTACCGAGTCTGAAAAGCCATATTCGAAACATCTTCCCGCTTCACCTTCAGATGATGATAACCGGACCTCAGGTCTATCTTCGAAAATAGCTTTACGCTGCTCAACTGATCGAACAAGTCGTCAATCCTCGACAACGGGTACTTGTTCTTGATAGTGAGGTTGTTGAGCACTCTGTAATCGATACACATGCATACCGTACCATCCTTCTTCGGTACAAACAGAACAGGTGTGCCCCAAGGTGATGAACTGGATCTGATAAATCCCTTGTCCTATAGCTCGTCGACTTGCTTCTTCATCTCTGCCAACTCGCTGTTGTTGACCCTATAGACGTGCTGTGAAATAGGTTCCGCGTCCGACACTAAGTCTATAGAGAACTCAACGTCTCTATCGGGCGGCATCCCAGGAACCTCCTCAGGAAAAACACCCATGAAATCAGCTATCAATGGATGTGGTAATGCCTGTCCCGCCATCAATGCTCCACAAAACCCATCTACCGGCTCAGCTGCTCCCCTTGTAAACACAAACTCTGGCTCTTCCGACGGACCAAACAAAACTCTGTCTCCTCTATAATCTATACTAGCATGATGCCTGCTCAACCAATCCATACCGAGTACCATATCGTAACTCGGAAGGGGCATTACTAGCAAACACGCACTCAAGTTTCAGCCTCCCAGTGTAACTCTTCTCCCCTTACAAATATTATTGACTAGGATAATGCCTCCCCAGTCATAATCCTGTAAGTCCTATCCAGAGATTCAGCAATAATGTTGTGTCTAAGAGCAAAAGAAACCAACATAAAACTGTGCGTCGTACCCGAGTCAAACAAAGCTAAAGCAGGAAAAGAATCGAGTAGACCAGAACCTACCACTACATCGCCCAACGGCCCAGACTCCTCAGCTGTCAGTGCAAACGCTATGCCCTGAGGTGCTCCCTTCTGGTGTTGAATGAAGTACTGCTGCTGAGCCTGAAGTGGGGGACCTCTATGCTGAACTGCAGGTCCAGCAGGAGCCCTAGCATGAGTTGCTCGGTCCTGCCCTCCCTTCGTCGCACGAATAGAAAAACTCTTCAGCTGATGATCGGATGCCCCACAGAACAAGCAGACACCCAACCTCATCCGACAAACCTCCCGAGTGTGCCCTAGCTTTCCATGGAAAGCGTACTGGATATTCTGTCTCGACCCCTGATGCTGCACCCGTGCTGGTGCCTGGTGTTGCTGGAACTGAGGCTGCTAAAACTGCCTCTACTGAGTCTGCTGAATGTGAGGGCACTTAGACGGCCCCGTACCAGAACTAGGCCCCAGAGCATCACTACCCCTCTTCGGCCTTAGACCGTAATCCTCCTCCGCAATCTGAGCATCCATTAGGATCTGCTCAAATGTCGCATCACGATGACAGATGTGCGGGAACGGACAGCATGAATCAGGCCCCTCCTAAATTTGTGGGCGTTCTCTCCTTCATCCTGAATCATCCCAGGAGCAAAACAACTCAGGCGGAAGAACTTTGCCGTATACTCGTCCACAAACGAGTTCCCACGTACCAGTCCTGCAAACGGCCCTCCAGTGCGCTTAGAGCTACATTTGGATAGAACTTCTCCTTGAAGAGTCTCCGGAAGTTCTCTGTCACGACCCGCACCCTGAGGAAGGTTACGAGAACATGGGTACGTCCAGCCTACGCCGCAGTGTCGGCAGTAGAGTACTGTATAGTTCGTCTATAACATCTAACATCAATATGATATAAACATATCATCTACGTACGGAGGTATAATATAACATCTCAACTCTATATCTCAATCACAAGTCTAGGAAAGATAGAGCACGATATGGAATCAGATGAAAGAAAGAAACTGAGTATAAATAGAGTTATCACACCACACAAAATAGATGTTCAACATAAATAAATACAAGTCCTGAAATATAACTAAGTCTCGACTAACAATCAGAACAATCCGATACAAACTAAAAACTATAAATACTAGACTAGACTAGGCACCTTCTACTGAGCTAGATGCTCCTCGGGCTCCTGAAGGTCACCCTCATGTGCCCCATAGAAAGTACGGCAGTCACTATCATCATATGTAATATTTTCAATATGTCCAGTCAGGAGAGGAGCGAGCACAATACATCTCACGCAGTTCATATCATGTTGGAAAATATAAAGCATTCAAAAGAGTAAGATACATGAACTGTAAGAAGATGTACATAAAAACAAGAGAGAATTTATAACTGAAAATATATACAGGAAAAGTGAAACTGCAAGTACTAGTGATTTAGAGCACAATATGGTGTAAACGGGTTAGCTTATACAATAACAATAGGTAACTCCATCATACGTGAGTGTACAATGGACATATAAAATAGTTGTACAAGATGGAATTTTGATCACATAACTATTTCCTACTCACCCTCCCCAATCAATACACAAGGATCCAATCCAGTTACGCTACCTTGTACAATAGTTTCTCCATGAAGCTCATGTGATCATAAGAGTACAAGATGCGCAATGAGTATACATGAATAGGGGTGTACAATAAATACAATATGTTTATGAAACGCACATCGCAATATGTATCTGTTGAACACAATGGAGATAACATCGCAAGAGAAGATCCATGTAGTACCAATCCGTGATAACAATCGTGCCAGTATCAAGTAAAGTAATCTAGAGCAAGAATATAAGTCCTGACAAATATGAAACGATCAGAGAATGTACTCGTCTGTCACCCTGTATGACTAATATGAATAGATGTCCGAACTGGTATCAAAGAGTCATATTTAGAGTAAAACAGGTTATTTAAGTACTCAAATTGAAATAATGGAAATCTGCAATACAAACTACTTGATTCTACGTCAATTAGGTCAAAGTCAACTCTTGGTCAACTGTCTAGGTCAAACTAGTCTAAGTTAGTCAAATCTAGGTAAACTCTAGTCAACCTTAGTTCCTTTAGTCGAATTCTAGGGGTTTTGGACTAAATATTATGTTCTAGGTAATGATAGTTAGTTAGGGTATCATGGTATCCATACCATGCCTCAATACTTAATATCTAGTTACTAGGATAACCCACACTAGTACATATATACAAGTATACACCATTGCTATATATTGACTATAGCTATAACACTCAAACTAACACTCAGTCTTCAACTAGACTTCTATTCACTTGTGAACCTTTTATGAAATAGTATGTAATTAATTGGATTAACATAAATGACACTACCAGAATAAGTCATTTTAGTGACGCCTAAAGACGTTGCTAAAACGACAAATTTCGTCGTTAAAAATATTTACCGACGCAATTACCGACATTTTGGACTTGTCGCGGAAACGTAAGTCGGTAATCTTTAAAACGTCGTCGAACGTCGCAAATACCGACGTATATTTACGTCGGTATACTACTGACGTCTACCATCGTTTCGTCGGTGGATTAGCGATGTGTTTAAAGTCGCTACACGTCGATAAAATCCTGGAAATTTACCGACATTTACCGTCGTTTAAAATGTCACTAAATGTCGGTAATTCCTGGGATTCTTACCGACATGTAGCGACGCTTACCGACGGTCTCCGACGTAGAAGGACGTCGGTAAACGTCGGTACCCTGGAAAATTTTGAAGATTTACCAACGTTTACCGACGCAAACGTACGTCGGTGGTCGTCGATAAATGTCGGTAAACGTCGGTAAATCTGAAAAAAAATAAAAAAATACAGAATGTCCTTTTCTTCTTGCAGTTTAAAAAGATTACCATAAAGACACAGTATAACAGATATTCTTTTCTCCCTGGGTTCGCCAACCCCTTTGGTGGAACACTCAACACCGGTAAACGTAAACCACAGAAGCACATTAACATCCAATTAAAACGAATAATAACATAAATGAATAGTAACAACCAAATACACCAAATAACAAAGTCTACAACCAAATAACCAAAGTCTACACACAACCAACAAATAGAATAGGATAGAACAAATAGGATCCAAACATCCAAGTCTACACAACTAACAAATATCCAAGTCACAAACAAAGGATGAAACAAACACAAACAAACAGTCCTAACTAGGACTACTAGGGATCTGGTGCAGGAGGGGCACCGCCGCGACGAAGGGATAAGAATAACTCATACTCCTCAAGTGAAATCGATACCGATGGAGCAGGTAGTGAAGTCGGTGGAGTCGGTGTCGATGAAGAAGGCGGTGGACGCGGCGGAGTCGACAACGATGAAGGCGCACCCGGAGGACCAGCACGCTCCAATGCTGTAAGTTGCTGGTTGTATGTATACATGGTAGATAACAGTCTATCAGTGCTCTGGACCATCGAATCTGTCACCAACCTCAGCCTATCGTTCATGGTCACCTGTGCTGTCTGCAGCTCCGTCACTGTCCGCTCTAACCCTCCAACGCTGTGCTCTATCCTCTCAGTCGTCTCCATGAGCTCCATAATGTCGCGGTCGAGCGCATCCAATCATGCTAGCAGCACAGGTTCGTCCGTAGGATGCTGAGACTGCTCCTCGATCCGTCGTAGCAGGTCGTCACGGAGAGACTCTATTATCTGGTAGACTCGGGAAGACTCTTGGGACAACTGTGGACCATGCACACTAGTAGGAGATGCCCTAGAGGACTGGGTCGCAACTAGGACGCCATAGGATCCTGTACCGTAGTACGTACCCCTATGGAGTCCACCAGCGACGGTCATCCACAGCTCGTCCGCCGATGGAGCTTAAGTGGGCTGCGTGGAAGTACCGGCCTCTGCTGCATTAGGTGCACTAGCAGCCACCCGTTCCCGCAGCCTCTGATACTCGGCCTAGAAAGTATAGATAGTACTCTATAATTTCTAATTTCTAATTAATGTATTTATTATTACTAACTACATGAATATTTATTTGCATTATATTTACTAAGTTATATCAAAATTGACACGAAGTATTAAATTAAGATAACGTATTGTAATACTTACATAGGTCTGCTCGGCCCTCTCGTCAATAAAGCCTTCGCCCTTCCGTTGGGTGGCCAGGAAGACGGTCACCATGTCGGCGTTACCGACCTTCCTTACATGTAATTAAATATATTATCTTAGTAATAATTTATCGGTTTTGCATTAAAATAATATTTCTAAAAGAGAAAGACATACCAGACAACGGAAATGTTCCGTCATCGGAATCGACCCACCGCACCACTTCGAGGCATGTTGCCTCGCCGCCTTGGCCTTCTTCGACTTCTCCTTGTACCTTGGCTCGTCGAATCGAGCCTTCATCGCATTCCACTGATCAGGGGTGATCCAACCTTAGATCGTCTTTCCGGTACGATCACGAGCCTTCTGATCATTAATAGCATTGTGGATCAGCTTGGCAGCGACGGCAGAAAACATCCCCTCGATAAGCTCGGCCCGGTACGGTAGATAGAAAAATATATCCTAGAAGAGCGTAAACCAAATATTTATCAGATATATATAATATGAATTAATATATTAAAGACAAATCTATTTTAACCTTAAAGCGCGTAAACCAGTTGTTCTTCCTTTCGTCTAGAGCATCAGAGTAGTTAATCCAAGCACCACCATAATTATGCTTCAGCATGTGGCCTAGGCGTCTCTGTACCTCTGTGGGACGATATCTATACAGACATATTATATTCATAAAAAAGTTAATTTATGATAAAAATAGAAGAAAAAAATTATAAACCAAAACACCTACTTTGTACCGTCGGCCCAGATCTTCATCCTCCTCTCCTCCGGAGGTGCGTACACATCATCTATATGATACTGGTCGGCCGTCGGCGCATCCTCCTCGGCCGTCGGTGCAGCCTCCGCCATCTGCTCATCCGTCTTCATCGTCGTATCAGCAGCAGGAACGCTAGACGGGAGAGCACTCTCAACAGGCCTGGAACTACTCGTCCCAGGAGATATGCCACGTGACGTCGTCCCAGCAGGCCCAGCTATTGTCCGATATGGAGGAGTAATCGGTGACGAGGATCCAGAGCCGGTACCAGTAGGAGGTACCGAAGGAAAACTATGTCCTCTAGCAGTACCTGTAGGAAGTACCGGAGGATCATGACCTCGTCGTCCCCCTCGGAACGATCCACAACGACCTGCCATACCTGATAACAACATATAATAATACAACAAATAATAGAGACTAGAAATATGAAAGTACAACAAATAATAGAGACTAGAAATATGAAAGTACAACAAAGACAAGATAATAACCAAGACAACATATAATGATACATTCTACAATAAACATCTAAGTGCAGATAATATATTCTAGAAGAAACATCTAAGTTCATATAAGTATATCTCTCTCAATCATCTTCAGAATAATCATCTTGTTCGTCTTCCTCGACCTCATCTTCCTCTTCCCCTCATCTTCACTTTTATCTTCGCCTTCGTCGGCTTTGTCTTCCTCTTCGAATAATTCTACATCTTCTACATTATGTGTCGTGTAATATGTAACTTTCGTGGAGTCCACATCGACAATATTGGTTACAAGAGGTAGCTCGTCCTCCTCGTAAGCTTTTTCGTCAACATTAAAAGTATCTCTAGCTTTAGTCTTGCATACTGCCCACCAGTCAGACTTCGTTGCTCCTCGTCTCGGATAAGCTGTGAAGTACATGAGCTGATCCTGAGTTGCTAGGAAAAATGGTTCGTAGCCTTGATATCTACGCTTGTAGTTTATATCCACAAGACCATGCTTGTCAATTTTCCAACCTTGATTTTCAATCGGATCGAACCATTCATACTTGAACAACATGATATTTGCAGGTTCTCTGCCTTTATTATATGACAACTCCACAATCTCTCGCAAGATGCCAAAGAAATCATTTACTGGATCAACGTCTTTGTAGTTCGAAGACTTGATACACAAACAACTGTTTTTCGTGGAATCAAGATCCAGGAAGCTGTCTCTGATCGGAGCATTTGTCGACTTGAACTAAAAGCCATTGACACAGTAACTTGGCCATATTTTAACAAAAGTAATTGGTCCCTTGGCAAGAGTTCTAATTAATTCAATCTAGGGTGAAATTAGACGATCGACCTGAATATCAAAGAAGAGATAATAAGTTATTTATTGGGCTATTGCATTAGAAGAGCTAGTAATTACCGACCTACTTACATATTCGCTCAACCAAGAAGAAAAATGACGTCTCATTTCTTGTTCTAATGCTTCGTCTGTTAGGTAGGGTCTAACCAGCCTCAACTCATCATTATATATGCTGGAAAATAACGAAGCAACCGTCGATTAGTACAATAATATTAGCTTATACTATTACATTGAGATGACGTAAACTCATCATTCCTTACTTACCCCCCTAGCTTCTCCACTTCATCCTCATCGCAATTGAGTAATACATACAACTGAGCAGCCCTTAGCTATTCGTCATTCAAATATCTCTTCTTCATTTTTCCCGAAGGCTTTCCGGACGCGTTAAATACTTTCAGTATTCCATCATTAAATTCTTGATATCCGTCGTCGTTTCTCGGAGCCCTTGTTCTATTCGTAGCAATATGAGGTTTGAAATAAGAGGAGCAGAAATTTGTAATCTCTTCGAGAATATAGGCTTCACAAATAGAACCCTCGACCCGAGCCTTATTTTTTACCTTTTTTTTTAGGTGATTCAAATGTCGCTCGAATGGGTACATCCATCGATATTCGACGGGTCCACCAACACGTGCCTCGTAGGAAAGATGAATCAAAAAATGCTCCATAGAGTCGAAGAATCCAGAAGGAAACACCGTCTCTAGCTTGCACAGTGTTATCGCAATGTCCTTCTCTTGCTTTTCTAGACAATCAACGAGCAATTTCTTAGAACAAAGGTCCCTTAAGAATATGCTAAGCTCCGTCAATGGATCCCAAACTGCCTACGGTAAGAATTCCCGAAATACAATCGGAATTAACCGCTCCAAGAATATGTGACAATCATGGCTCTTCATACCTGTCAGTTTGTTCTCCTTGAGGTCGACGCATCTTCTCAAGTTCGAAACATACCTATCTAGAAATTTCAGACCTTGAATCCACCTACGAAGCCTCACTTTATCCTACTTCTCCAGTAAGAAAATTGCCTTAGGCTGCCTCAACTTTCCATTCTCGTCCTCTATCAAATGTAATGCAGGACGTCTATATATTTCTTCCAAGTCCAATCTAGCCTTTGGATTGTCTTTCGTCTTCCCCTTTACGTCTATTACAGTATTAATTATGTTGTCAAACACATTCTTCTCGATATGCATGACATCAAGGTTATGTCTAATCAGATTGGTTCTCCAATATGGAAGATTCCAGAATATACTCATCTTCGTCCAGTTATGAGTGCGACCAAATCCGTCACACTTGTAGCCCGTAGCAGGCTGCTCAATAGCTCTTGGTAAATCTTTTACCTCTTCCCATATCGTGTATCCGGGCCACCTTGGTGGAGGATTAGCCTTCTCCACAACTCCAGCACGAAAAGCATTCATGTTCCTCTGGTACGAATGATCCTTCGACAGGAATTGTCGAAGACAATCGAAGAAGCACGATTTGCCTCCATGTTTCAAACGGAAAGCCTTAGTGCTGTCCATGCAATACGGACATGAAAGACGACCATGCGTGCTCCATCCAGATAATATTCCATAGGCCAGAAAGTCGTTGATGGTCCACATAAGTGCTGTCCGCATCTGGAAATTTTGTTTTCTAGATACATCGTACGTGTTGGAACCTACTTTCCATAGATGATTCAACTCATCAATCAATGGCTGTAAATACACATCGATGTTCCTTTTTGGATTGTTCGAACCTGGAATAATAATGGTGAGGAACATATACAGAGTCTTCAAGCATATCCAAGGCGGTAGATTGTACGGGGTGACGATCACAGGCCAACACGAATATTGGGATCTCGAAAGTCCGAATGGGGTAAAACCGTTGGAGCAGAGACCCAATCTGACATTACGCGGATCAGAATCAAAATCTGGATACTCTCGATCAAAGTACTTCCATGCTTCTCCATCATATGGGTGATCCAACACTCCTTCGGTATGTTCCCGCTTATGCCAACTCATGTTTTATGCAGTTTCCTTCACCATAAACAATTGCTGCAACTGCGGCGTCAACGGCAAGTAGTACATCGAAGAGGTAGGCATCCTGGCACCGACAGACTTTCCTCTACCACATGCCTTGTAGCGATCGACACCACAAAATCTGCAGGCATCTTCATCCTTGTCGTCTTTGTAGTACAACATGCACCCGTTGCGACAGGCATCAATTTTTTTGTATCCCATCTAGAGCGATCTAACCATCCTCTTACACCGGTAGAAGTCTTTAGGCAACTTCGTACCCTCAGACAATATTTCTATAAGCAACTTCATAAGACAGTTGTAGCAATCTTGCGACATGTTAAAATCGGACTTGATGCTCAACAATCTTGTAACCACCTCCAACGGTGAATGATCCTCACAACCAGCATATAATGGAGTCCTTGCATTCTCCAGCAACTCTATGAACTGTGCAGCATCGGGGTTCGGTGCCTCCTCAGGTGCATCATGATCATCCGGATCGAAACTAGGCCCGGCCGCATCAAAAACCATGTTCACCAACCTATCGTCGTAAGGAGCGTTGTTGTGGACATCCACATAAGGCTCGTACTCCGATGCTAAAGACACAAGTTCTCCATGCTCGCTCTACTGATAGTAATTCGGCATGAAACCCTTCGAGTATAAATGATAGGTGACATCTACTTATGGATGATATTTCAAGTTGCGACATCTCACACACGGACAGTTAATTTTGGTACCGTCCATGTACAGAGGGAACGCCTTGGCAAACTGCAGGAACTGGTGTACACCCTCTATGAATTCATCCCACATACCGCACATGTCATCAGGATGACGGTTGTACATCCAAGTACGATTCCGCAGATAGTAATTCAGCTCCATATCCATTTGAGGATAATTCTGTAAGATAGATACAAGCACATCGTTGAAACACTATGAAAGTAATAGCATTTGAGGATATTCCTATTAGTATCGATATCGAAATCGTGTCCAAGTCCAACGTGCTCATGTCCAAGTCCAATATGCTCGTATACAATTTCTCGGATCATTTGTGTCTGTTTACTTCATTGCTTAATTCATAAGATGTATGTTATTAACATTTCAGATATATTTCACTTTGGTTAAGATATCGGATATCCATAATCATGACTATGATGACCGAACATTAATCATGAAGGAAGAAGGATAACTAACTCGATTTAAAAAGAATTAGTACAAAGTTGAACTTTAATCCCAGATTTCTATTGGTTTAGAGATGTGTTTTTCTATGTATCATATTATTTAACTATATGTATATATGTATATATATATATATATATATATATATATATATATATATATATATATATATATCAATGGTTATATATATGTTATTCTATATATATATATATATATATATATATATATATATAAAATAACATATATATAACCATTGATATATATATATATATATATATATATATATATATATATATATATATATATATATATGTATATATATTTGTGGCTTATATATATGTGATATTATGTGTGTTTACATTTGTGTTCATGTTGGGTAAGAGTTCGGCCAATGGGGTGGTGAATTAGAGTTGGAATTGGTTGATATTGTGAGTGTATGTGTATTTGTTAGAGAGGGAGGATTGAGAGTGTGGAGTTTTGGTTTTGTGTAGTGTGTGTATATATAGAGTTAGAGAGAGTGAGGGATTAGAGGGAGTGACTGATGGAGTGAAAAGGGAGGAGTTCACTGCTGTGAACAGCAGCATTGGAGTATATCAGTCCCCACCTAGGGGACTGATCTCTGGAGACTCAACAGTCCCCAAAGGGGACTGTTATTTAGTAGCAGCAGTAGTAGTAACTTACTGCTATTTAATAGCAGTGAGGGGGGGGCAGGGATCAACCATATCAGCCATATCAACCCATTTAACACCCATATTCCAGTCCAAAGTTGACAGCCAACTACTCCCCCATTTAGCAGCCTATAAGCACTCCAAAACCAGTCCATAATACCTGTCCTTAGCTGCCCCATAGCAGTCCATATAACCCCCAAATCTGTCCTATAATCAGCCTTCATGACAGCCCATAGACTGTCCATAACAGTCCTTAATAGGCCCCTTAAACCTGTCCCATTTCAGTCCTTGTAACTCAGTTATTTGCTGTCACAAACCACCCCATAGCACCCCTATGAGTACCGGTATTGAAATCGGTATCAGACCATTCCTATGAGTAGTTTATCAAAGAAGATACAACCCTGAAGATACCTTATAGAACAACCATTATCATCAAATACCATTCTGTTAGATACAACCTTAATATTAAGTCAATATCATTATCTACATCCATCAATTTGGTTCAAATTTTAATGTAGGACATTATATTATATGCTTCATTAAAGCAAGAACATTATATGCTTCATCAAAGCAAGAAATAGATACACATATTCACAACTCCTGATATGAAGTGCAAAAGTATACTAAAGTTGCAAAAGTACACTCATACTTTTCTTTAGTAAAAAATGTAAAAAGATTATTAACTCACAGAGAAAGAAGGAAGAGGGGGCTGTCGGAAAGGAGGAGGAGGAGGAGGGGTTCGACTGCCTGGGTAGGAGGTCGGCGATCACCAGAGGATGAGGTCGGGGTCGACAGGGGTTGCCATAGACGGGGGAGGAGGTCGACGGGGTCCAGGAGACAGAGGAGGGGGCAGGGGTCGGGGGTCGATGGTCAACGGAGGAAGGGATCGGGGGCCACCAGAGGAGGGGGACGGGGGGCGACGGTCACCGGAGGAGGGTATGGGGGGTCGGGTTGGGGAGAGGGAATGGTTTAGGGGGAAAGTAAAATTTTAAGAATGAAATTTCGATCGGCTGGCTGACCTAAATGATATTCATCAGCGTCGTCTTAAATGTCGCTATATCAAAAAAATATAACGACGTAAGGAAGAAACGTAGGTAAACGTCGCTGATTAGCGACGTTTACCGACTTATCAGCAACGTTATTTTTTTCTACTAAAAAAATGTCGCAAGACGTCGCCAATCGTCGCTAACAGTGACGTCCTACGACGTTTAATTTATGCTCGCTAAAGTCCTTTACTTTAGCGATGTTTTCCATAAACGTCGCTAGTTTCGTCAGTAAATTGACTTATTTTGGTAGTGTGAGCTAACATTATTAGAGTGGACTATCCCTACATATAAGGACTTGACTCAAAACAGTGGAGGTCTGAACTTCCTATGGGTTTGAACTTCATCCCTATACATCACCCATATGTATATATATAAATTTCAAAACACACACATGCCTATTTCTCTCAAATCCTACTACCTACTGCATTTCCTATTCTCACCCTCATGCCTTTGCCATTCACTAATACATAAATTGCATATAACACTAATGGTCCCCTTTCTCTCCTTCATATATATTGATAAATGATAAAATGGACTGATACATGAGTTAAATCTCAACCTATCTCCTTTTACATGTCATTAGTTAACTCGTATAAATATGGCTTCTAAGGACTGCTATATGTATGCATCACACACTAACTGATCATCAAATGGATATGGGACTGGACTTCATAGGTAGGGAGTGACTGAACCAAGAAGATTTGGACACAAGAATAAAAGGAACTGAATAATATAACTACCATTCAAGTTCAAAAGAGGACTGAACTCAACATAGCCTAACCAATGAAAGGATATGGACTGATACTCGAAAAGTATTCAGTCAGCTGATACCTACTGCAACTGGGTTTGATACTATAAGTGAAATTGGGACTGAAATCAACTTCCAAAGGCTGAACATCTAGATAGGAATGGCACTGAACAGTGGATAGTTACATGTGAATCTCAGGTTACATGTCACTGGAATTCTCGGGCTAATTCCCATTCAATTTTCGATTTATTCTCTAAAATTGATTTCAGTTTCACAACCATTGAACCTAACAACCCAAACTCGATTACAATCAATAAAACACATTTTTATTTCACTGGTTTATACTCTCAGGTTATTTCTTAGGTTTGCATTATCTTCGCAAACTCCAACTCCTTTCACCTACACATACATACACCCATAAATATCTATACATTCATACATATAGAAATATATATATATATAATATAGACATATATACATATATATACTCAGACATATATTTATATACATATGCACAAGGGTATCTGAACATTAGGGAAAATGGATATACAGAAATCAAGTGCCCGTTCTCAAAACTCAGTACCTGGACTGATTTAGTATCTGTTGTATCTAGTAGAGATCTAATCTTATGTGAACTTGACTGGGCTCTAAGACAGAACAGAGGATTAGGTGGGTGATTCGAAACTCAAGAATCTCTGAGAAATATCAACTCTACACATTAATTCAAAACTGGAAAAACTTGACAGGTATCAGAATACTCTCAAAAAAAACCCAATTTGAATATCAAAACAATTCGAAAACCCAAAACAGTGACAAACAGACACGTGTCCCAAGTGTACGTGTCATATGGGAGTATTCTTGTGTCCAAACAGTGGACACGAAGTGTCCAAAATGAAAAAATACAATGTATTAGAAAACAGACCAAGTATTCCTTGTGCACGCGTGTCTATTGATCTAGGACACGGCATAGACATCCATGTGTCACGTGCACGTGTCAGTAGCTAGGGTAGGTCTAGAAGAACATGTCCAAGTACCTGAGTCATAACCATGTGGTGTCGTGTCCGAGATACAAGGATGTATCCGAGCAAATTTTTCGCGCGTGTACAGTGTGTGCGTGACAGTGCAGGACCCGTACGAGATCGAGAACTCCCTCGGTACTCAATTATTTTACCTAAAATTTTGTGGGTGGCCTTACAGTCATGGCCCCCATGTGCACACCAAATTTGTGTGTCGAAATGTCGTGTACAGTGAGATAGGGGACCCGAGTAGCAGGACACAGCACGGGGGTGTCTTACAGCATGTTCGTGTCCATTTTGGATATGGACACGAGTCCAAATCGTGCTCAGTCAGTAGGGGATTTAAAGTACACATACAGGGCTACAAAATCATTTAATTAGTTTTAAAAATTACTAAAATAATTTCCTATGTGGCATTTAATCGAACACATGTTTAAAAATACCGATACGTGTCCGATACGGACACGAAATGGACACGAACCCCTACCAAACATGGGCTACACCTAGGGGAACCCTAAATTGATACATCTATGGAAAGAAATTGGGAATTTATAGGTGTTTGTAGGGTTTTACCTATTGAGGGTGAATCCTCAATGAAAAGGGTCCTGAAATGAGAAGTTGCCTTCCTCGAGCGATGTCCAAACGCGCTCCACTCAATGCAAGCAAGCCCCCACTAGCCTCTACTACTGTAGGGGAGTCCAACACAATTCATTTGGTCCAATTTGATGGTGAAATGAGGATTTGGTGAAGGTTTGGGGAAGAACACAAGTAGGGTTCTTAGTAGGTATTTTAAAAAGAGGCAAGAACTTGATGATGTGATTAAAATAGGGTTGTAGCCTCTTGATGGCTGTTGATAAAGGCTAGGGTTAGGGTTTTAGATGTGTGGCTAAGATTTGTCCAACAAATTCCAAGTCCTCCTATTGGTCCAATAGTTCTAAGGCTTCTTTTTTCACAAATATCCTAAGAGTAAATATCTTTACTAGAAATATCTAGATATTAATAATCTTGTAATTGCTAGGTTACACTAATCATTACTCTAAGATCAAGGCTAATATAGATTAGGCTAAGTTTCTAGGTTAAGTCTCAAATAATTAACTAGCACATATTTAATTAATATAATTTACAATTTCACAAAATTATCAAAATGACCAAAATACCCTTAGGCTAAAAGTTGTAATTAGTCATCCTAATCACATGACTAGGCTCCCTTGGTCATGGTTAGTCTCTAGGCTTAGCCAAACTCTAGGGTTACACTCGTCAATCATCAAAATCACAAGTTATGGTTTTAAATAGTTTTAAATTAACTAAAAATTACCAAAAATCATAACATGGTTTAAATATCATTATTAAATGATTATAATTTCAAAATTTCAAAATTACCCTCATTTTAGAAACTGGGTGCTACAAGTCTACCCTCCTTAGAAAAATTTCATCCTCGAAATTAAGATGGTCGTACTCCTTCTAGGTCAAACCCCCAACAATAAGGTCGAAGCCTCTTCCTAGCAGCACACAAGATCAACAAATAAAATATGGGTAGTAGGCTTAAAATGGGTCATGTCCAAAATTTGGCTTGACAGGTTTAGGTTGAAAAGGTGTCCCCAATTCGAGTCAGAAATAAAAGCGACTCCGTGGGGTAAATCAATATGGGATCTTGTGTCAGGAAAGTCGTGTGAAGCAAATAAATCACAAGATGGTGTGTCCGAGTGGGACACGGAGGTCATGGGTGTAGGGTGTCATGTTTAGGTCATGCATGTGAAATCGATTTTGAGAAAACAACTAGTTTTGTGCTCTTAAATTAAAAGTCACGGTAATGTGCATATGATAATCAAAATTTAAGTGGGAATGGTCGAATGGCCTAAATTGGACCGGAAGTTGGGATGCAAAAGTAGTACAAGGGAACAATTTGAGTGGGATAGACTCTGGTCAAGAGTGCCAAACTGGGAAGATCAGGAAAATAATGAATCAATCAGGGCTGTTAGGCAGTATTATCTTATATGAAACTGGAAACTGGCTATAATAGTCACCATTCTAAGGTCAGAAGTACACTATCATTTCTAAGTCAAAAATTCCTAACACAAATCATCAATTTTATTATATTTAGAAGAAATTTATATCAAATGAAGTTACACAAAGGATTATACTAACAACTAAAACTACTCCTACTCTTAAGTTAATTGAAGAAGATCAAACAACAAATTTTTTTTTAAAAAGACTGAAATTAAAAGGTAGAATAATTTTTTATAAACCTTCTTGAGATAAAATCTGATAATCATATGCGTCTGTCCAAAATCATGATACTCAGAATCTTCATCATACTAGTAAGCAAGGCTACGATATTCACAGAGTCCTCGACTAGGGTACTTACCTCTAGAATCATGGTATTTAAAATTTTCATATTGCCCATGCTTGGCCGCGAAAATCTTAAATTCCCACACCCGAGAACTATATCCTAAATAAGACTGTATGTCCTCACCATGCTTGCTTATGTGACAGTAGAAGATTCTAGATTCCATAACTAAGTCGACCTAGCCCATGCGATTTATCTTGGTAGAATATTTCAAATTAACCTTGATTACCAAGAATCAAATTCATCAACAAACAAGGAAGATAAACAGAAGCTGTTGGAATAGAATTTTGAGATATTCATAATGAGATTCTCAAGGGTCATCTAAGGAATCTCTCAAGTAGCCCTAACAGTGATTGAGTAACTCTCTATACTGCCTAATCCTATATCCTAACAACAGGCTCATAGCAGCACTCTAAGTCGAGCACCAATACGAAATCGTACTAGTTGCAACTCTGACCTGCATGGGCCACCACAAAAACGTGTTACGACCAGCACCTTGAGAAAGGGCACGAGAACGTGGGTACGTCCAGCCTACGCCACAGTATCGGCGGTAGAACACTATATAGTTCATCTATAACATCTAACATCAATATGATATAAACATATCATCTCCGCACGGAGGTATAATATAACATCTCAACTCTATATCTCAATCACAAGTCTAGGATAGATAGAGCACGATATGGAATCATATGAAAGGAAAAAACTGAATATAAATAGAGTATCACACCACACAAAATAGATGTTCAACATAAATAAATACAAGTCATGAAATATAATTAAGTCTCGACTAACAATCGAAACAATCTGATATAAACTGGAAACTATAAATGCTAGACTAGACTAGGCACGCTCTACTGAGCTAGATGCTCATCGGGCTCCTGAAGGTCACCCTCATGTGCCCTATAGAAAATAGGGTAGTCACCATCATCATCTGTAATATTTTTAACAGGTCCAGTCAGGAGAGGAACGAGCACAATACATCTCATGCAGTTCATATCATGTTGGGAAATATAAAGCATGCAAAAGGGTAAGATACATGAACTGTAAGAAGATGTATATGAAAACGAGAGAGAATTTATAACTAAAAATATATACAGGATAAGTAAAACTACACGTACTAGTAATTTAGAGCACAATATAGTTATGTAAACGGATTAGGTTATACAATAACAATAGGTAACTCCATCATACGTGAGTGTACAATGGACATACACAATAGTTATACAAGATAGGATTTTGATCACATAACCATTTCCTACTCACCCTCCCCAATCAATACACAAGGATCCAATCCAGTTACGCTACCTTGTACAATAGTTTCTCCATGAAGCTCATGTGATCATGAGAGTACAAGATGCACAATGAGTATACATGAATAGGGGTGTACAATAAATACAATATATTCGTGAAACGTACTTCACAATATGTATATGTTGAACACATTAGAGATAACATCGCAAGATAAGATCCATATAGTACCAATCCGTGATAACAATCGTGCCAGTATCAAGTAAAGTAATCTAGAGCAAGAATATAAGTCCTGACAAATATGAAACGATCAGAGAATGTACTCGCCTATCATATTGTATGACAGATATGAATCGATGTTCGAACTAGTCTTACAGAGTCATATTTAGAGTAAAACAGGTTATTTAAGTACTCAAATTGAAATAATGAAAATCTGTAATGCAAACTACATGATTCTAAGTCAATTAGGTCAAAGTCAACTCTTGGTCAACTTTGGTCAACTGTCTAGGTCAAACTAGTCTAAGTTAGTCAAATCTAGGTAAACTCTAGTCAACCTTAGTTCCTTTAGTCAAATTCAAGGGGTTTTGGACTAAACATTATGTTCTAGGTCATTATAGTTAGTTAGGGTATCATGGTATCCATACCATGCCTCAATACTTAATATCTAGTTACTAGGATAACCCACACTAGTACACATATACAAGTATACACCATTGCTATATGTTGACAAAAGCTATAACACTCAAACTAACACTCAGTCTTCAACTAGACTTCTATTCACTTGTGAAACTTTTATGGAATAGTATGTAATTAATTGGATTAACATAAATGAGCTAACATTATTAGAGTGGACTATCCCTACATATAAGGACTTGACTCAAAACAGTGGAGGTCTGAACTTCCTATGGGTTTGAACTTCATTCCTATACATCACACATATGTATGTATATATATATATATATATATATATATATATATATATATATATATATATATATATATATATATCTATTCTACTATATAATAGGAAAACTTAGATGGTGAAACTTTTGAATTCCGAAAATACCCTTACATACTTATACTAATTAAAAAAAGTTCATTAATTTTAATAAGGATAACTTAGTAATTAGGAAGACTACCCTTTGGTCTTCCTAAACTAATTAAGAAATGTTAAAATACGTGCAAGGCACGTGCACATATGCTAGTATATATATATATATATATATATATATATATATATATATATATATATATATATATATATATATATTTCAAAACACATGCATGCCTATTTCTCTCAAGTCCTACTACCTACTGCATTTCCTATTCTCGCCCTCGTGCCTTAGCCATTCACTAATATATAAATTGCATATAACACTGATGGTCCCCTTCCTCTCATTCATGTATATTGATAAATGACAAAATGGACTGATGTCTGAGTTAAATCTCAACCTATTTCCCTTTACATGTCATTAGTTAACTCGTATAAATATGGCTTCTAAGGACTGGTATATGTATGCATCACACACTAACTGATCATCAAATAGATATGGGACTGGACTTCATAGGTAGGGAGTGACGGAACCAAAAAGATTTGGACACAAGAATAAAAGGAACTGAACACTATAACTACCAATCAAGTTCAAAAGAGGACTGAACTCAACATAGCCTAACCAATGAAAGGATATGGACTGATACTTGAAGAGTATTCAGTCAGCTGATACCTACAGTAACTGGGTTTGATACTATAAGTAAAATTGGGACTGAAGTCAACTTCCAAATGCTGAACATCTAGATAGGAATGGCACTGAAAAATGGATAGTTACATGTGAATATCAGGTTACATGTTACTGGGATTCTCGGGTTAATTCCCATTCAGTTTTTGATTTATCCTCTAAATCTGATTTCAGTTTTACAACCATTGAACCTAACAACCCAAACTTGATTACAATCAATAAAACCATTTTCATTTCACAGGTTTATACTCTCAGGTTTGCATTATCTTCGCAAACCCCAACTCCTCTCACCTATGCATACACACACCCATAAATATCTATACATTCATACATATAGACATACATATATATATAATATAGACATATATACATATATACATATATATACTCAGGCATATATATACATACATATGCACAAGGGTATCTGAACATTAGGGAAAATGGATATCTAGAAATCAAGTGCCTGATCTCAAAACTCAGTACCTGGACTGATTTAGTATCTGTTGCATCTAGTAGAGACCTAATCCTATATGAACTTGACTGGGCTCTAAGATAGAATAGAGGATTAGGTGGGTGATTCGAAACTCAGGAATCTCTGAGAAATATCAACTCTACACATTAATTAAAAACTGGAAAAACTTGACAGGTATTAGAATACTCACAAAAAACCCAATTTGAATATCAAAACAATTCGAAAACCCAAAACAGTGACAAACAAACACGTGTCCCAAGTGTACGTGTCATATCGGAGTATTCTCGTGTCCAAACAGTGGACACGAAGTGTCCAAAATAAAAAAAATAATGTATCAGGAAACAGACGAAGTATTCCTCGTGCACGCGTGTCGATTGATCCTGCAGGACACGACACAGACATCCATGTGTCACGTGCACATGTCAGTAGCTAGGGTAGTTCTAGGAGAACGTGTCCAAGTACCTGAGTCATGTCCAAGTGGTGTCATGTCCGAGATACAAGGATGTATCGGAGCGGATATTCTGCACATATACAGTGTGTGCGTGACAGTGCAGGACCCGTGCGAGATCGAGAACTCCTTCGATACTTAATCATTTCACATAAAATTTTGTGGGTGGCCCGACAGTCATGGCCCCCACGTGTACACCAAATTTGGTGTGTCGAAGTGTCGTATACAGTGAGATAGGGGACCCGAGCAGCAGGACACAGCACGGGGGTGTCGTAAAGCGTGTCCGTGTCCATTTTGGACACGGACACGAGTCCAAATCGTGCTCAGTTAGTAGGGGAATTAAAGTACGCATATAGTGCTACAAAATCATTTAATTAGTTTTGAAAATTACTAAAATAATTTCCTATGTGGCATTTTATCGAACATATGTTTAAAAATACCGATACGTGTCCGATACGGACACGAAATGGACACGAACTCTTACCAAACTTGTGCTACACCTAGGAGATCCCAAAATTGATGCATCTATGGAAAGAAATTGGGAATTTATAGGTGTTTGTAGGGTTTTACCTATTGTGGGTGAATCCTCAATGAAAAAGGTCCCGAAATAAAAAGTTGCCTTCCTCGAGCGATGTCCAAACATGCTCCACTCCTTGCAAGCAAGCCCCCACTAGCCTCTACTACTGTAGGGGAGTCCAACACAATTTGTTTGGTCCAATTTGGTGGAGAAATAAGAATTTGGTTAAGGTTTGGGGAAGAACACAAGTAGGGTTCTTAGTAGGTATTTTAAAAAGAGGCAAGAACTTGATGATGTGATTAAAATTGGGTTGTAGCCTCTTGATGGCTGTTAATAAAGGCTAGTGTTAGGGTTTTAGATGTGTGGCTAAGATTTGTCCAACAAATTCCATGTCCTCCTATTGGTCCAATAGTTATAAGGCTTCTTTTTCACAAATATCCTAAGAGTAAATATCTTTCCTAGAAATATCTAGATATTAATAATCTTGTCATTGCTAGGTTACACTAATCATTATTCTAAGATCAAGGCTAATCTAGATTAGGCTAAGTTTCTAGGTTAAGTCTCAAATAATTAACTAGCACATATTTAATTAATATAATTTACAATTTCACAAAATTGTCAAAATGACCAAAATACCCTTAGGCTAAAAGTTGTAATTAGTCATCCTAATCACATGACTAGGCTCCCTTGGTCATGGTTAGTCTCTAGGCTTAGCCAAACTCTAGGGTTACACTAGTCAATCATCAAAATCACAAGTTATGGTTTTAAATAGTTTTAAATTAACTAAAAATTACCAAAAATCATAACATGGTTTTAATATCATTATTAAATGATTATAATTTCAAAATTTAAAAATTACCCTCATTTTAGAAACAAGGTGCTACAAGTCTACCCTCCTTAGAAAAATTTCGTCCTCGAAATTAAGATGGTCGTACTCCTTCTAGGTCAAACCCCCAACAATAAGGTCGAAGCCTCTTCCTAGCAGCACACAAGATCAACAAATAAAATATGGGTAGTAGGCTTAAAATGGGTCATGTCCAAAATTTGGCTTGACAGGTTTAGGTTGAAAAGGTGTCCCCAATTCGAGTCGAAAATAAAAGCGACTCCGTGGGGTAAATCAATATGGGATCTTGTGTCAGGAAAGTCGTGTGAAGCAAATGAAGCACAAGATGGTATGTCCGAGTGGGACACGAAGGTCATGGGTGTAGGGTGTCATGTTTAGGTCATGCATGTGAAATCGGTTTTGAGATAATAACTAGTTTTGTGCTCTTAAATTAAAAGTCACGGTAATGTGCATATGATAATCAAAATTTAAGTGGGAATGGTCGAATGGCCTAAATTGGACCGAAAGTTGGGATGCAAAAGTAGTACATGGGAACAAGTTGAGTGGGATAGACTCTGGTCAAGAGTGCCAGATTGGGAAGATCAGGAAAATAATGAATCAATCAGGGCTGTTAGGCAGTATTATCTTATATGAAACTGGAAACTGGCTACAATGGTCACCATTCTAAGGTCAGAAATACACTATCATTTCTAAGTCAAAAATTCCTAACATAAATCATCAATTTTATTATATTTAGAAGAAATTTATATCAAATGAAGTTACACAAAGGATTATACTAACAACTAAAACTACTCCTACTCCTAAGTTAATTGAAGAAGAACAAACAACAATTTTTTTTTAAAAGACTGGAATTAAAAGGTAGAATAATTTTTTATAAACCTTCTTGAGATAAAATCTGATAATCATATGCGTCTGTCCATAATCATGATATTCAGAATCTTCGTCATACTAGTAAGCAAGGCTACGATATTCACAGAGTCCTCGACTTAGGTACATACCTCTAGAATCATGGTATTTAAAATTTTCGTATTGCCACATGCTTGGCCGTGAAAACCTTAAATTCCCACACCCGAGAACTATATCCTAAATAAGACTGTATGTCCTCACCATGCTTGCTTATGTGACTGTAGAAGATTCTAGATTCCATAACTAAGTCGACCTAGCCCATGCGATTTATCTTGGTAGAATATTTCAAATTAACCTTGATTACCAAGAATCAAATTCTTCATCAACAAACAAGGAAGATAAACATAAGCTGTTGGAATCAAATTTCGAGATATTCATAATGAGATTCTCAAGGGTCATCTAAGGAATCTCTCAAGTAGTCCTAACAGTGATTGAGTAACTCTCTATACTGCCTAATCCTATATCCTAACAGCAGGCTCTTAGCAGCACTCTAAGTCGAGCACCACTATGAAATCGTACTAGTTACAACTCTGACCTGCATGGGCTACCACAAAAATGTGTCACGACCCGCACCCTGAGGAAGGGCACGAGAACGTGGTTACGTCCAGCCTACGCCACAGTTTCGGCGGTAGAACATTGTATAGTTCATCTATAACATCTAACATCTAACATTAATATGATATAAACATATCATCTCCACGGAGGTATAATATAACATCTCAACTCTATATCACAATCACAAGTCTAGGAAAGATAGAGCACGATATGGAATCAGATGAAAGGAAAAATTGAATATAAATAGAGTTATCACACCACACAAAATAGATGTTCAACATAAATAAATACAAGTCCTGAAATATAATTAAGTCTCGACTAACAATCGGAACAATCTGATATAAACTGGAAACTATAAATACTAGACTAGACTAGGCACCCTCTACTGAGCTAGATGCTCATCGGGCTCCTGAAGGTCACCCTCATGTGCCCTATAGAAAGTAGGGCAGTCACTATCATCATCTGTAATATTTTTAACAGGTCCAGTCAGAAGAGAAACGAGCATAATACATCTCACGCAGTTCATATCATGTTGGAAAATATAAAGCATGGAAAAGAGTAAGATACATGAACTGTAAGAAGTTGTACATAAAAATGAGAGAGAATTTATAACTAAAAATATATACAGGATAAGTAAAACTGCAAGTACTAGTAATTTAGAGCACAATATAGTTATGTAAACGGGTTAGGTTATACAATAACAATAGGTAACTCTATCATACGTGAGTGTACAATGGACATATATAATAGTTATACAAGATGGGATTTTGATCACATAACCATTTCCTACTCATCCTCCCCAATCAATACACAAGGATCCAAACCAGTTACGCTACCTTGTACAATAGTTTCTCCATGAAGCTCATGTGATCATGAGAGTACAAGATGCATAATGAGTATACATGAATAGGGGTGTACAATAAATACAATATGTTCGTGAAACGCACATCACAATATGTATATGTTGAACACAATAGAGATAACATCGCAAGAGAAGATCCATATAGTACCAATCCATGATAATAATTGTGCCAGTATCAAGTAAAGTAATCTAGAGTAAGAATATAAGTCCTGACAAATATGAAACGATCAGAGAATGTTCTCGCCTGTCACCATGTATGACTGATAGGAATAGATGTCCGAACTGGTCTTATAGAGTCATATTTAGAGTAAAACAGGTTATTTAAGTACTCAAATTGAAATAATGGAAATCTGCAATGCAAACTATATGATTCTAAGTCAATTAGGTCAAAGTCAACTTTTTGTCAACTTTGGTCAACAGTCTAGGTCAAACTAGTCTAAGTTAGTCAAATCTAGGTAAACTCTAGTCAACCTTAGTTCCTTTAGTCAAATTCTAGGGGTTTTGGACTAAACATTATGTTCTAGGTCATGATAGTTAGTTAGGGTATCATGGTATCCATACCATGCCTCAATACTTAATATCTAGTTACTAGGATAACCCACACTAGTACACATATACAAGTATACACAATTGTTATATATTGACAAAAGTTATAACACTCAAACTAACACTTAGTCTTCAACTAGACTTTTATTCACTTGTGAACCTTTTATGAAATAGTATGTAATTAATTGGATTAACATAAATGAGCTAACATTAATAGAGTGGACTATCCCTACATATAAGGACTTGACTTAAAACAGTGGAGGTCTGAACTTCCTATAGGTTTGAACTTCATCCCTATACATCACATATATATATATATATATATATATATATATATATATATATATATATATATATATATATATATATATCAAAACACACACATGCCTATTTCTCTCAAGTCCTACTACCTACTGTATTTCCTATTCTCGCCCTCATGCCTTAGCCATTCACTAATATATAAATTGCATATAACAATAATGGTCCCCTTTCTCTCATTCATGTATATTGATAAATGACAAAATGGACTGATGCCTGAGTTAAATCTCAACCTATTTCCCTTTATATGTCATTAGTTAACTCGTATAAATATGGCTTCTAAGGACTGGTATATGTATGCATCACACACACTAACTGATCATCAAATGGATATGGGACTGGACTTCATAGGTAGGAAGTGACTGAACCAAAAAGATTTGGACACAAGAATAAAAGGAACTGAACACTATAACTACCAATCAAGTTCAAAAGAGGACTGAACTCAACATAGCCTAACCAATGAAAGGATATGGATTGATACTTGAAGAGTATTCAGTCAGCTGATACCTACAGTAACTGGTTTTGATACTATAAGTAAATTGGGACTGAAATCAACTTCCAAAGGCTGAACATCTAGATAGGAATGACACTGAACAATGGATAGTTACATGTGAATCTCAAGTTACATGTCACTGGGATTCTCGGGTTAATTCCCATTCAGTTTTCGATTTATCCTCTAAATCTGATTTCAGTTTTATAACCATTGAACCTAACAACCCAAACTCGATTACAATCAATAAAACCATTTTCATTTCACAGGTTTATACTCTCAGATTTGCATTATCTTCGCAAACCCCAACTCCTCTCACCTATACATACACACACCCATAAATATCTATACATTCATACATATGGACATACATATATATACAATATAGACATATATACATATATAAATATATATACTCAGGCATATATATACATACATATGCACAAGGGTATCTGAACATTAGGGAAAATTGATATCTAGAAATCAAGTGCCTGATCTCAAAACTCAGTACCTGGACTGATTTAGTATCAGTTGCATCTAGTAGAGACCTAATCCTATGTGAACTTGACTGGGCTCTAAGACAGAATAGAGGATTAGGTGGGTGATTCGAAACTCAGGAATCTCTGAAAAATATCAACTCTACACATTAATTCAAAACTGGAAAAACTTGACAGGTATTAGAATACTCACAAAAAAATCCAATTTGAATATCAAAACAATTCGAAAACCTAAAACAGTGACAAACAGACACGTGTCCTAAGTGTACGTGTCATATGGGAGTATTCTCGTGTCCAAACAGTGGACACGAAGTGTCCAAAACGAAAAATATAATGTATCAGGAAACAGACTAAGTATTCCTCGTGCACGCGTGTCAATTGATCCTGCAGGACACGACACAGACATCCATGTGTCACGTGCACATGTCAGTAGCTAGGGTAGGTCTAGGAGAACGTGTCCAAGTACCTAAGTCATGGCCAAGTGGTGTCATGTCCGAGATACAAGGACGTATCCGAGCGGATATTCTGCACGTATACAGTATGTGCGTGACAGTGCAGGACCCGTGCGAGATCGAGAACTCCCTCGATACTTAATCATTTCACATAAAATTTTGTGGGTGGACCGACAGTCATGGCCCCCACGTGCACACCAAATTTGGTGTATCGAAGTGTCGTATACAGTGAGATAGGGGACCCGAGCAGCTGGACACAGCACGGGGGTGTCGTACAGCATATCCGTGTCCATTTTGGACACTGACACGAGTCCAAATCGTGCTCAATTTGTGGGGGATTTAAAGTACACATATAGGGCTACAAAATCATTTAATTAGTTTTAAAAATTACTAAAATAATTTCCTTTGTGGCATTTCATCGAACATATGTTTAAAAATACCGATACGTGTACGATACGGACATGAAATGGATACGAATTCTTACCAAACTTGGGCTACACCTAGGGGATCCCTAAATTGATGCATCTATGGAAAGAAATTGGGAATTTATAGTTGTTTGTAGGGTTTTACCTATTGAGGGTGAATCCTCAATGAAAAGGGTTCCGAAATAAAAAGTTGCCTTCCTCGAGCGATGTCCAAACATGCTCCACTCCTTGCAAGCAAGCCCCCACTAGCCTCTACTACTGTAGGGGAGTCCAACGCAATTTGTTTGGTCCAATTTGGTGGAGAAATAAGGATTTGGTGAAGGTTTGGGGAAGAACACAAGTAGGGTTCTTAGTAGGTATTTTAAAAAGAGGCAAGAGCTTGATGATGTGATTAAAATAGGGTTGTAGCCTCTTGATGGCTGTTGATAAAGGCTAGGGTTAGGGTTTTAGATGTGTGGCTAAGATTTGTCCAACAAATTCTAAGTCCTCCTATTGGTCCAATATTCTAAGGCTTTTTTTTCACAAATATCCTAAGAGTAAATATCTTTCCTAGAAATATCTAGATATTAATAATCTTGTCATTGCCAGGTTACACTAATCATTACTCTAAGATCAAGGCTAATCTAGATTAGGCTAAGTTTCCAGGTTAAGTCTCAAATAATTAACTAGCACATATTTAATTAATATAATTTTCAATTTCACAAAATTATCAAAATGACCAAAATACCCTTACGCTAAAAAGTTGTAATTAGTCATCCTAATCACATGACTAGGCTCCCTTGGTCATGGTTAGTCTCTAGTCTTAGCTAAACTCTAGGGTTACACTAGTCAATCATCAAAATCACAAGTCGTTTTTTTAAATAGTTTTAAATTAACTAAAAATCACCAAAAATCATAACATGGTTTAAATATCATTATTAAATGATTATAATTTCAAATTTTCAAAATTATCCTCATTTTAGAAATTAGGTGCTACATTCTTCCAGGTCAATCCTCTCACAGAAGCACGAGGATCTGTACGATACCACGTCATGGCGATGTCGAAGAACTAACTCGCCGCAGCTGATACCCACAGCCTCCTCACTAAATCTGCCAGCTCTAGGCTATGCTCTACATCCTCCAGCCAGTCATCAGCATAGAGGATGCCCCCTGTCCCCTTGAACTCCCAGTGCACCATCTTCCTGAAGTCCAGCACTGACCCAGACCTCGGCTGCTGCTAATAGGGCTCCTGGCCCTGAACTTTCTGTGCCGAAACTGTAGCAACCCTCTCGACTGCTGCTAGTACCAGCTGGTGAGCAATCTCCATGCTCTGCCTCATCGCCTCAGACTGCCTCTGAGATGCCTCTGCCTGCGCTTGCTGAGTCTCCATCATCTCCTGGAGGAGCGCAAGCATCTGTAGTGCATCCGTCGGTATCGGAGGGGGCGGTGGAAGAGTCTCTGGTATGACTACAGAAGGCCTCATAACTGAAGGTGGAAGACCTCCCGGAACTGCTGCTGCTATTCCTGCCTGGACGGTAGAAACAGTAGGGCAGCTCCCTCGACTGCTACCCCCACAGCCGGAGGAAGAAGTCCCACAGGGTCGGACTTCTCCGGAACGGTACTAGATCCTACCGTCTGAGCTCAAGTAATCGTCATCGTGAAGACAGATTGAAGCAAAGAGATCAATATGGCACAAGATAAGACATTATCAAAGAAGGACAATTAATTTTAATGTGCAAGAAGAGTTGTCATGATAATCGAAAGATCGGAAATTTTCCTAAAATATAATTGAGTAACTCCTATCATATCCTAGGACCTATATCCTAACTTCAGGCTCGTAATTAGTACTCTAAGTCGAGTATCATTACGAGATCGTACTAATTGCGACACAAGACCTGCATCGGCCACCACAAAAATGTGTCACGACTCGCACCCAAAGTAGGGGCACGAGCACGTGGGTACGTCCAGCCTACGCCGCAGTATCGACGTTAGAACGCTATATAGTTCCTCTATAACATACAACATCTAAACACAATATAATGGTACCTGTCATCTCCGCACAGAGGTATATAATGTCACAACTCAATCACAAGACTTCTAAGGAAGATAGCACGAAATATAAAAATATGATAGAAGGAAATAACTGGAAATAAGTATGAGATCCCGACACAAGTTTAGAGTTAATAACACATAACAGAAACCCAAAATAATACAGATATTACAGTCTAAAGTACTAGATGAATTGCAGTCCAGGCAAGCCTATCTAACTAGTCTAAGCAGACGGTGCATCCTCTAAGGGCACCAGCTCCACAGGTGCATCCAAGTCATACTCGCCGTCTATGCCATAGCCATAGAAGGTCGAGCAGTCGGCCTCTAAATTATCTGTATACATCAACGGGATTATCCTGTCAGGATATGAGCAAGTACAAAATACTAGCAGCAGTTCCATATGAATTGACAAATTCTATAAGAGACAATCATAATGAAAAATAAAATAAAATATCAAGACAGAAAATATAAACAGGATATGTAAACTGGATATCATGTCATGGTATAAAGTACAGAAATGTAGACTGTAACAGGGATATATGATGTATAATCGTAAACATAAACTGTGTCATGAGTTATTAGAGCATTTTGTGATCGGCTTGGGTCAAGATCAGGCTGTACCATCCGACTGGCTATGAAGAAGAAAAATAAGAACTCTGGGTCTGGCCAGCCAGCATGGAAAGCTATGAACAAATAGGGTCAGGCTTTACCCTACGTAAAGTAAGGGTATAGCTATGAACATGTATAAAATTATGGTATTGATCACATAACCACTAACAACTCCCCATCCCAGAGTAGTATCACGGATCCGGACATGGTATGTCATGACACAGGATTCAAAAGCAGGGGACCAGCCCACTCCCAAATCAATGTCTATACAAGTACAGAAAACAAGAAATATCACATACAAATATACCAAAAAAGTCCAGGAATAACATCTCATGACAGGATCCGACGTATAATAGTACATAAACTATCGTGTCGAAAATTAAATAAGACACTACAACTGAATCAGATATAGCAGATATCAAGACAATAAAAACTATCAGTGAATGTACTCTCTTGCGGTCCTGAGCTAACAGTGTGGATAGATGCTCAATGAAGTCACAGACCTAAAGATGAGATATCATGTGTCAAAATAGGGTTTGATAATGAAAGGCATGCTAATTTAGTTATGTTGTGCAAGTCTGAGTCAAATTAAGCCAGACTAAGTCAAACTAAGTCACATCAAGTCAAACTAGGTGACACTAGGTCACACTAGGTCACACTAGGTCATAGGAAGTCAAACCAAGTCAAACTAGGTCAATTTGGGTCAAGGGTTGTAACGCCCCAGTCCCAAAATATGTAGGACTAGGAACGTAGACATGCCAGCTGTATTCATACGAAGTATACTCCAATATATGGAAGCCTCGCATAAATACATAAGCTGTAAAATACAGTAGAACCATAACTAATCTCATCCACACAGAATAAATGAATAAAATATATCATATAATGAGAATGAATCTGTCTTGATACAATATGTTGGGCGGAGACAAATCCACTACCAAAAAATAAGAAAAAGTACATAGAAATAAAATGAATGGCGAGCAAAGCGAAGACAATCCAAGTGCAATCATCCTCGAGAAATAGCAATGAACACGGCTAGAGCTAAAGCACCTGCGAAAGACAATAGCACACACATGGAGAGATAACCAGGTCCTCAGAGGGAAGTAACAAGACACATAATATCATGCCATATAAACTGAATAAATATTGCTCAAATAAATAAGTAAATCGAATTATAACATGGTCCAATACGCACCTACTGAACGAGCGTACCATCCCCCCAACCAAACAAGGACATGAGATAGTAAACTAATTCACGGCGACGTATCTTTCAATGCTAAGAATCTAATATGGTATCCGGACCCCAACAAGGTTTAATACCTTCTCATCGGAGTAGTAAGTCACACCTACAATCAAACAAGAACAAGATGTGACGAACTAATCCGCGACAAGTTATTGTTCCAAGCCACGGTTAGATACAAGTACCCAATCCAAAAGTACTCGTACCTAACGGATAAAGGTAGCCTACCATTCTAAGTAAAATATAGTTAAGAACAATCCTTCCTACGCATGGGCCCTGGTTAAATAGGATCGACGTAGTCCCCCTTGGGCACCAGAGGCCCCATCAGTAAGAGCATGACGTTCCACAGAATCGTCAGTGGCCGTCAGTAATCATGGGTAATCTGACCCGCGTCTCCGACGGAGCTCACGTGTTACAAAAGGAAAAGTGCATCGAAGCCTATACGCTAAGAAATTGTCCTTCCCGCCCAATACCTACTGTGTTGTATCCACAACACAAACTACTATAACCGCTAAGTCAAACTAGCATGCAATCTCTATTAGCGGTTATTTCTATCGCACGGCTTGTACATACTGGTGGCCAGCCAATCATGCACTTCCGTGTCCTACATGCGACACACAACTTCGTGTTTACAACGTGTCAAGGCCAATGAATACAACACACAAGGTGGTCCTTTAAATCTAGGTTTAATTTGTAAAAAAAATAATACACAGCAGGAATATAAATAAAAAGTAAGTTCTAATAGTTATGCCATGTATCACAGTTTATTTTACATAAAGAAAATAAATAATGCATAAAATATGAACTAAAATAAATAAACAGCAAATGGCAAGGTGTCTTGCCTGATAGGGCACCTGGTGTGCTGCGATAATCATGGTGGCATGAACTACGACTTTGGTGTGAGAACTACGCAAGACGACATCTGATGAAGGTACGGTCTGTTCCATCGGGTCTGGAAAGGTCAAGTTAGTTAGGGTCGACAGGAGGAAGGACAGAATTGGCATGAGGATAGGAGTAATGGGCTTAAGTCATGGAAGTAGGATTTGAATACGGATAGGAGAAAATCAAAGAAAATAAATATTTATATATACGAGTTTTGAAAATATTTATAAAACTAGTTTTCATAAGTCAAAAGATTTTTAGCTAAAATATGTTGTAATTCGTTTTTAGGTAAAAAGACATAAATAAGTTACCACAAATAATATGAAAATATATCAAAAAGATATTTTTACATACCTAGAACGAGATGGCAATTTGGTATTAGTAAACACAATAAAAATAATAAGGATAACTAAATACAAAATACCATTATAATTAAAAATATGTTTTTAACATACTAATATACAGTCCTCATATATATATATATATATATATATATATATATATATATATATATATATATATATATATATATATATATATATATATCCCCTTCTATAAAATAATAGCAGTAGTAAATTATTTTCATAATTGTACTACACTACAGTGATTGTACAGAAACAAAGAGAAAGAAGTAAAATAATAATAAAAATAATATTAAAAATAATAATACTAATAATGATAATGATAATAATAATTATGAGGATAATAATAATAATGATAATAATATTAATAATATTAATAATAATAATAAAGATAGTAATAACTACTAATAATAATAATTACAATGATAATAATAATAATAATAATAATAATAATAACTGACCTAAATCAGTTGAAATAATAAAAGTAATTAAACAGTGGTTCTCCTCTTTCGAGGAGACCACAGAAATAGTAATTAACCAAAAGAAAACGTGAAATAACAAAACATTATTTCTCCAGAAAAACAAAGTTGTGGACGAATGGACACTAAGTTCCAGAGAAGCTGAGAAGGAAGAGAGGATGGAGTGAAGAGAGGTGCGGCGGCGAAGGCTGAGCGATGGAGAGGGTTTGGGGAAGAGAGAAGCGGGAGGTCGGCCAGGGAATCGGAGAAGAAACGGGGAGCAGAAGGAAGAGGGGAGCTGCGGGTAGCGGCGCTGAGGCGGAGGTGAACGGAGAAGGGGCTCGGGAAGTCGGGAACAGCACCTCGGCGAGGCGGCGCATGGCCGGAGGCTAGGGCGCGCGGCAAAAGGGTCGGTGGTGCGCTGCAGTCGCGGGTGGCCACCGCTAGGCGCGGCGACGACAAGGGGAAGTGAGTAACGGCGGGTGTGGCGTCTACGGGCGGCGGCTGGAAATCGAGGCGACGGGGCGGTCGTAGGCGGAGGGTTGCCAGAGGAAGAGGAGAGAAGAGGGGAAGATGGAAGAAGGGGGCACGTGTGGCGGCTGCGTTGTGGCGGCGCAGCGCCGGAAGTCGGGGGCTCTCGCGCGGTGGCGGAAGAGGAGGCTGGCGGCGTTTAGGGTTTCGGTTGAGCGGCCATAGTCGGTGAGTGGGTAGCTGTAAACCCCTAAATTTCTACTATATTTTTTAAAATTTGTACCGATTTAAATTTGTGTATTGTACGTCGCCTAGTTGTATTATATGTCGCGCACGACCTTTTATTTCTTTTCGAATTTGCTCGACCAGTGCGAATATGTGCGAGCGTACATATTTTAGAAAAACAATTATTTTTTATTTTCTTACACTTTCAAAATATTATATAGAATTATTATTCTTGCCATAAAAAGTCTATTGCTTTTAGCAGTTATTAATAATAAAATTCTTCGTGCAAAAATATTTATTTCATAAATATTTATTTATAATGTATTTTCGAAATTATTTAATATTAATATTTTATTATTCAAAAAGATTTATTATTTTTGAAATTAATTATTATAGTATTTTTGGAAAACGTATTTTTGAAATATTGTGACAGTTTAAATTTTTATTTGATTCCATGGATACATATAAATAGATTAAGTTAATATCTATAATTAAAATTTGATTTAAATTATTGATTTTATTTTAAACTAAGAGATTTAATTTGATTCAAATGAGATTTGCATTTGGATTTGGATATTGATTTGATTGCTTTTAAATTAAATTTGGAAATATCCAAATTGGGTTTGAACTAATCATAATCCTATCCAAATTGGGAATTTCCACATCCTATAAATAGGCAGGTACTCCTCCACATTATTCATCCATAAATTATTTCCACCATCCTCATTGTGCGTGCCTCGTGTCCATGTCCAACATCTTTCCGTGTCGACCGTGACAGCCTCGGGTTCGACCCCGGTGACATTCTTATTCCATTCTATTTACAATTACATTATCGTCTATTCTATGTCGAACACCCCCGACAAAATCAAATTCCTAAGCTAAACCTATTCTAACCAATGACAGCCCCCGACTGCACCCCCTGCCACCACCATTGCCACCGTCTTCATCACCACAGCCTTCCTTCCTCCACACCCATGCGCGTCGAAGACCATCACCCGCCGCCACGGCCAACGCCGGCATCACCATCATCATCACCTCGTTCCTCCCCGCGGCACCACCGCAACAGCCATCAACCACACTACTACCGTCGTCACCCCTACCCGACTTCCGACTCTCACCACCGACGACCCAAACCTGGCCATCGACAGACCCCCGGATCGACCTACGCCACCATCACTACCACCAAACATCAGCCGCATCTCCGCCACTCCGGCCAACCATCCTGGCCACCCCCGACTCCGACAAATTCACCAAAACCCCCAACACCGCTCCCGACCACCGTAGGAACACCACCACATATTTACAAAAAAAAAACGATAACAAAAACAACCGCAGCCACTCACCTGTCCCCGCCGACGGCGTCCGCCCCAACCGACCGCCGCTCCGGCGAGCGCCGACATTCCTCCTTCCCGTCCCCTTCCCTCTTCCGCCGCGCCTGAGTCCCCGTCTCCTCCAGATCCGCATCAGCCTCCGTCGACCGGAGCCCCGGTCGAACTCGACCACCGGCGAGCCCCGGCTCAGCTCCCCCTCGCCGCCGTAAATCTGGCCCTTGTCGCCGAGCCCCGACCGAAACCCCTTTCCCGCCGCTCCACTGCGAGCACCGGCCTCACTCCGCCGCTTCCCTCGTCGGAGTACGTCGCCCTTCCGCCCTAGACTCTCCGTCCGCCCCCTCCAGCCGCCGTCTCCGACCATCTCTCGCCACCGCGAGCGCAGCTCCACAGAGCCCAAGCCTCCATCTTTCCCTCTTCCGCCCGGCCAACCGCGCCGGAGCGCGTCCGCCCCGCCTTGTCCGCCTTCCCGAGACCCCGCGCGAGTCACCACCGACCGCCCTCTGCTCCTCTCTCTTCCCTCAGCTTCTTTCTCTCTCTAACCTCTTCATCCCCCTTTTGAGTATTTTGTTTGCTTCAGAAAGTTCTCCTCGAAAGAGGAGAACGAGGAGAACGGCTTTTCCCGGTAATTTTTTATTATTATTTTATAAAAATTATTATTATTATTATTATTATTATTATTATGTTTTTCTTTTTGTTTGTTTTGTTTTTGTGGTTATTATTTCCTTGATTCATTTTGTTGGTATAGAGTATTCTCTGTATGCTTCTTTTTGTCTTTTCTTGGTTCTCATTACAAGATTGGACTCCCTGGTATTTGATAGAGAAAGGGGACATACAATGTTATTTTACCTTATTTAACTAAAATATTAATATGTATATATAGTATAATATCTACGATAATACTAAATACAATACTTTATCTATAACTAATGTATTATAACATTACTAATATTATTATTCTTATAACTATATATTCGTATTATTTTGTAACGAAATATTGTGCTAGGTCTGGCCCTATATTTATTTTCAAGGCTAAATTTTGAAGTCTAATAATATATAATTTTATTATTTTTGGTAATTTTAAATATAGCTTATTAACCAAATATTATTATTATTATTATTTCTATCTAAAACTATAGTTTGAAAAACTTAGGGTTTGAAGGATATCTTAGATTTTCGAGGTATTTGTTTAAACTACTATAAATATAGTTTCTAAAGAATATAGTATATTTTCTTCTTTCAATAATTTAGACTGAAATTAGATTTCGAATATTATAAATATTTCTTTTCTAAATCATATATATTATTTTTATTCAAATTTCTTCGATTATCTCCCTCTTCCGTGATAAATCATATTCACAAACCCTTGCCAATTCAAGCCTACCTTATGTCCACCCTTACTAATTCGACCGTTCTGGACCCAATGGAACCATCCATGCCACCATCCGAAGTATCCTTGTACAGTTGCTGCACCAAAGTTGCAGATCGTGCCATATTGATCATCGCAGCACACCAGACGCTCTACCAGGCAAGACACCTTGCCATTAGCTGTTTAATTATCTTAGCTCATATTTTCATGCATTACTTATTTTCTTTATGCAAAATAAACTGTGATACATGGCATACTGTTAATTTATATTTCCTGCTGTGTATTATTTTTCTCACATTAAACCTAGAATTAAGGGACCTCCTCATGTGTTGCATTCATTGGCCTTGACACGTTGTAACACGAAGTTGTGTGTCACATGTAGGATACGGAAGTACGTGATTGGCTGGCCACCAGTACGTACAAGCCGTGCGATAGGAATAACTGCTAATAGAATTTGCATGCTAGTTTGACTTAGCCGTTATAGTGGTTTGTGTTGTGGATACAACACAGTAGGCATTGGACGGGGAGGACAATTCCTTAGCGTATGGGCTTCAATGCACTTCCCTTGTGACCCGGACTCTCCGCTGGAGATACGGGGTTGATGACCCATGATTACTGACGGCCACTGACAATTTTGCGGAACGTCATGCTCTTCCTGCTGGGGCCTCTGGTGCCCAAGGGGGACTACGCCGATCCTATTTAGCCAGGGCCCATGCGTAGGAAGGATTGTTCTTAACTACATTTCACTTAGAACGGTAGGCTACCCTATCCGTAAGGTACGAGTACTTTTGGTTTGGGTACTTGTATCTGACCGTGGCTTGGAACAATAACTTGTCGCGGATTAGTTCGTCATATCTTGTCCTTGTTTGGTTGTAGGTGTGACTTACTACTTCGATGAGAAGGTATTGAACCTTGTTGGGGTCCGTATACCATATCGGATTCTTAGCATGGAAAGATACGTCGTCGTGAATTAGTTTACCATCTCCTGTCCTTGTTTGGTTGGGGGGATGGTACGCTCGTTCAGTAGGTGCGTATTGGACCATGTTATAAATTTGATTGACTTATTTATTGAGCAATATTTATTCAGTTTATATGGCATGCTATGATGTGCCTTGTTACGTCCCTCTGAGGACCTGGTTGTCTTGCCAGGTGTGTGCTATTGTCTTTCGCAGGTGCTTTCGCTCTAGCCGTGTTCATTGCTATTTTACGAGGATGATTGCATTTGGATCGTCTTCGCTTCGCTCGCCACTCATTTTATTTTCTATGTACTTTTCTTTATTTTGTTGGTAGTGGATTTGTCTCCGCCCAGCATATTGTATCAAGACAAATTTATTCTCATTATATAGTCAATTATTCATTTATTCTGTGTGGATGAGATTAGTTATGGTTCTACTACATTTTACAGCTTATGTATTTATACGAGGCTTCCATATATTAGAGTATACTTCGTATGAATACAGCTGGCATGTCTACGTTCATAGTCCTACGTATTTGGGACTGGGGCGTTACATGTTTTTATGGTGGCCATGCAGGTCAAGATAAATTGTTTGGTTACTTTACCGTACTAAGCAAGCCTGCGTATAGGATTAGAAGTTTAGGATCTCATCCACATACTTGACCTCTTTCCTTGATTTTATCTACCGTTTGACTCATCAATTGCATCTTGCTTGCTCCCTTCCATCCCTATTCTTATCTTTCCTTCGTGCTTGCTAGAGATTGACCCTACTAGTTAGTTGTCCCAAAATACCATTAGTTTAATTCTTTAAGTTGGGTAGAATACCTTATGACCTAGCAACCCCTTTGTCCTTGCGACCTATCTTAGCAAGCCTACTTAGATTCTAGAATTTAGAAAACCTTAACCCATCTAGTCAACCAAGCCTTGGTCAATAAAACCGTAGAATGATAGTATAGGAATAAGCAAGACTTAGATTCTTATGACTCTTAGACTATTCATATTTTCTTTATTTCAATCTTAATCACTCGTGCCTATGTATTTACCATTTGATAAAATGATGCTAATATAGCCTAGTTTTGCAAGCTTATTATTTATCAAAGTTTGTTCATGACAATATGCTATTGAGTACTCACTAGCCTATAATCTAATCAGAGCCGGTGCATAATGGTCTGATCAACCAAGTGCACTTTGGTTAGCTTTTGTCTATTATTCTACGTGGGTGGGGACATAATTAAACTTTGCCCTTACAATCCATCCACGACTGCCTTGACAATTCCTTTGAAATTCTTTTCAGTCGTCTTTGAATCACGTACTCGTATTCGATAAGATCGTCTTTTGAACCTCTTAATGCTTTCGCCTTCACCTTTTCTAGAAGGACGAATGCGTTATACTAGGATCTCCTCTAACCTTTCTATCGATAATGACCATTATCACTCTATGTTGCTACACGTCCTTTCTTGGCCCTATCATGACCTTCCAACTCATTTAATATAGAAGTGAAATCCAAATTCGTTCTCTAAAATCGTGCCCTCAAGAGACCTTAACTTTAAGGCCTCTAATTTATTTTATTTTCTTTAACCCATACAAATCTTTATGGCGCGTATTCTTCTTAACCATTTATCTTCTTACGTTAATCCATGATTATCTTCACCTTATTGAAATCACGACGCTAATGCAAGTTTTCATTAAAACGTCGTTCCCTTGTCTTGATTTGATTATGCTTCCTTATCGATACCCCCTTGTGCCTTTTACCCCCCGCCTAATTCTTAATTTCGAGGACGAAATTTCTTTTAAGTTGGGTAGTATGTAAAACCCCTAAATTTCTACTATATTTTTTTAAAATTTGTACCGATTTAAATTTTTGTATTGTACGTCGCCTAGTTGTATTATATGTCACGCACGACCTTTTATTTCTTTTTCAAATTTGCTCGACGAGTGCGAATATGTGCGAGCGTACATATTTTAGAAAAACAATTATTTTTTATTTTCTTACACTTTCAAAATATTATATAGAATTATTATTCTTGCCATAAAAAGTCTATTGCTTTTAGCAGTTATTAATAATAAAATTCTTCGTGCAAAAATATTTATTTCATAAATATTTATTTATAATGTATTTTTGAAATTATTTAATATTAATATTTTATTATTCAAAAAAATTTATTATTTTCGAAATTAATTATTATATTATTTTTGGAAAACGTCTTTTTGAAATATTGTGACAGTTTAAATTTTTATTTGATTCCATGGATACATATAAATAGATTAAGTTAATATCTATAATTAAATTTTGATTTAAATTATTGATTTGATTTTAAACTAAGAGATTTAATTTGATTCAAATGAGATTTGCATTTGGATTTGGATATTGATTTGATTGCTTTTAAATTAAATTTGGAAATATCCAAATTGGGTTTGAACTAATCCTAATCATATCCAAATTGGGAATTCCCACATCCTATAAATAGGCAGGTACTCCCCCACATTATTCATCCACAAATTATTTCCACCATCCTCAATGTGCGTGCCTCGTGTCCATGTCCAACATCTTTCCGTGTCGGCCGTGACAGCCTCGGGTCCAACCCCGGTAACATTCTTATTCCATTCTATTCACAATTGCATTATCGTCTATTCCATGTCGGACACCCCCGACAAAATCAAATTCCTAAGCTAAACCTATTCTAACCAATGACAGCCCCCGACTACACCCCCTGCCACCACCATTGCCACCGTCTTCATCACCACAGCCTTCCTTCCTCTACGCCCATGCGCGTCGAAGACCATCACCCGCCGCCACGGCCAACGCCGACATCACCATCATCATCACCTCACTCCTCCCCGCGGCACCACCGCAACAGCCATCACCCACACTACTACCGTCGTCACCCCCTACCCGACTTTCGACTTTCACCACCGACGACCCAAACCTGGCCATCGACAGACCCCCCGAATCGACCTACGCCACCATCACCACCACCAAACATCAGCCGCATCTCCGCCACTCCGGCCACCCATCCTGGCCACCCCCGACTCCGGCAAATTCACCAAAACCCCCAACACCGCTCCCGACCACCGTAGGAACACCACCACATATTTACAAAAAAAAGATAACAAAAACCACCGCAGCCACTCACTTGTGCCCGTCGACCGCGTCCGCCCCAGCCGACCGCCGCTCCGGCGAGCGCCGACCTTCCTCCTTCCCGTCCCCTTCCCTCTTCCGCCGCGCCTGAGTCCCCGTCTCCTCCAGATCCGCGTCAGCCTCCGCCGACCGGAGCCCCGGTCGAACTCGACCACCGGCGAGCCCTGGCTCAGCTCCCCCTCGCCGTCGTAGATCTGGCCCTTGTCGTCGAGCCCCGACCGAAACCCCTTTCCCGTCGCTCCACTGCGAGCACCGGCCTCACTCCGCCGCTTCCCTCGTCGGAGTACGCGGCCCTTTCGTCCTAGACTCTCCGTGCGCCCCCTTCAGCCGCCGTCTCCGACCATCTCTCGCCACCGCGAGTGCAGCTCCACAGAGCCCAAGCCTCCATCTTTCCCTCTTTCGTATGGCCAACCGTGCCGGAGCGCCTCCGCCCCGCCTTGTTCGCCTTTCCGAGACCCCGCGCGAGTCACCGCCGACCGCCCTCTGCTCCTCTCTCTTCCCTCAGCTTCTTTCTCTCTCTAACCTCTTCGTCCCCCTTCTGAGTATTTTGTTTGCTTCAAAAAGTTCTCCTCGAAAGAGGAGAACGAGGATAACGGCTTTTCCCAGTAATTTTTTTATTATTTTATTATTTTATTATTTATTATTTTATAAAAATTATTATTATTATTATTATTATTATGTTTTTCTTTTTGTTTGTTTTGTTTTTGTGGTTATTATTTCCTTGATTCATTTTGTTGGTATAGAGTATTCTATGTATGCTTCTTTTTGTCTTTTCTTGGTTCTCATTACAAGATTGGACACCCTGGTATTTGATAGGGAAAGGGGACATACAATGTTATTTTACCTTATTTAACTAAAATATTAATATGTATATATAGTACGATATCTACGATAATACTAAATACAATACTTTATCTATAACTAATGTATTATACCATTACTAATATTATTATTCTTATAACTATAGATTCGTATTATTTTGTAACGAAATATTGTGCTAGGTCTAGCCCTATATTTATTTTCAAGGCTAAATTTTGAAGTCTAATAATATATAATTATATTATTTTTGGTAATTTTAAATATAGCTTATTAACCAAATATTATTATTATTATTATTATTTCTATCTAAAACTATAGTTTGAAAAACTTAGGGTTTGAAGGGTATATTAGATTTTTAAGGTATTTGTTTTAAACTACTATAAATATAGTTTCTAAAGAATATAGTATATTTTCTTCTTTCAATAATTTAGACTGAAATTAGATTTCGAATATTATAAATATTTCTTTTCTAAATCATATATATTATTTTTATTCAAATTTCTTCGATTATCTCCCTCTTCCGTGATAAATCCTATTCGCAAACCCTTGCCAATTCAAGCCTACCTTATGTCCACCCTTACTAATTCGACCGTTCTGTACCCAATGGAACCATCCATGCCACCATCCGAAGTCTCCTTGTACAGTTGTTGCACCAAAGTTGCAGATCGTGCCACATTGATCATCGCAGCACACTAGACGCTCTACCAGGCAAGACACCTTGCCATTAGCTGTTTAATTATCTTAGCTCATATTTTCATGCATTACTTATTTTTTTAAGCAAAATAAACTGTGATACATGGCATACTGTTAATTTATATTTCCTGCTGTGTATTATTTTTCTCATATTAAACCTAGAATTAAGGGACCTCCTCGTGTGTTGCATTCATTGGCCTTGACACGTTGTAACACGAAGTTATGTGTCGCATATAGGACACGGAAGTGCGTGATTGGCTGGCCACCAGTACGTACAAGCCGTACGATTGGAATAACCGCTAATAGAAGTTGCATGCTAGTTTGACTTAGCGGTTATAGTGGTTTGTGTTGTGGATACAACATAGTAGGCATTGGACGGGGAGGACAATTCCTTAGCGTATGGGCTTCGATGCACTTCCCTTGTGACCCGGACTCTCCGCTGGAGATACGGGGTTGATGACCCACGATTACTGACGACCACTGACGATTCTACGGAATGTCATGCTCTTCCTGCTGGGGCCTCTGGTGCCCAAGGGGGACTACGCCGATCCTATTTAGCCAGGGCCCATGGTAGAAAGGATTGTTCTTAACTACATTTCACTTAGAACGGTAGGCTACCCTATTCGTAAGGTACGAGTACTTTTGGTTTGGGTACTTGTATCTGACCGTGGCTTGGAACAATAACTTGTCGCGGATTAGTTCGTCACATCTTGTCCTTGTTTGGTTGTAGGTGTGACTTACTACTTCGATGAGAAGGTATTGAACCTTGTTGGGGTCCGGATACCATATCGGATTCTTAGCATGGAAAGATACGTCGCCGTGAATTAGTTTACCATCTCCTGTCCTTGTTTGGTTGGGGGGATGGTACGCTCGTTCAGTAGGTGCGTATTGGACCATGTTATAAATTCGATTGACTTATTTATTGAGCAATATTTATTCAGTTTATATGGCATGCTATGATGTGTCTTATTACGTCCCTCTGAGGACCTGGTTGTCTTGCCAGGTGTGTGCTATTGTCTTTCGCAGGTGCTTTCTCTCTAGCCGTATTCATTGTTATTTCACGAGGATGATTGCATTTGGATCGTCTTCGCTTCGCTCGCCACTCATTTCATTTTCTATGTACTTTCTTTATTTTGTTGGTAGTGGATTTGTCTCCGCCCAATATATTGTATCAAGACAAATTTATTCTCATTATATAGTCAATTATTCATTTATTCTGTGTGGATGAGATTAGTTATGGTTCTACTATATTTTACAGCTTATATATTTATACGAGGCTTCCATATATTGGAGTATACTTCGTATGAATACAGCTGGCATGTCTACGTTCATAGTCCTACGTATTTGGGACTGGGGCGTTACAGTAGCCGAGGGAGGAGAGGTTCGCCGTAGGCGGAGGATGGGGGGTCCCAGCGGGTCAGCGCGGCTGGAGGGACGCGGTGGCGAGGAATCGGCACGGTGGCGTCGCCGGTGATGGCACGGAGGATGCTCGCCGGAGATGGAGGTAAGCCATGGTCGTGGCTGGGGTGTTTGTTTTTATTTTCTTTAATTTTTGGGGTTCGTCGTATCGGGTTTTCGGTAGGGTTGACGGAGGTGGTCGGAGCCAGGGAGTTGGCGGGGGGTGTCGGTGGTCTGGAAGATGGTTGTCGGGGAAACTCTGGTAGGTCGGGGCTGTTGATGGCGGGTGGTGTGTCGGGGGCAGGACTGCTGTGTCCGCGATGGTGGCTGCGGTGTGGGGTCGCCGTGGTATGCATGAAGTGGTGGTGGTGTCGCCGTCAGAACGGCAGGGCATGGTGATGCTGATGACGGTGCCGGTGGTGGTGTCTGTGCGGTGGGTTTGGCCAGGTCTGGTTGGTTGTCGGGAGGAACGGCGGGGTGCTGCGATAGGAGCGGGGACTAGGCTAAGCTAGGCTAGGATTGGAGATGGTGTCGGGATTGTCCTGCATGGGGAAAATATGTAAATGTAAAATTGCAATAAGATTATGGACGGAGAACACGACACGATGCACGCACGTTTGTGGTGGAGGAATTTGGTGGATGAATAATGAATTGGAGGAGTACCTGCCTATTTATAGGATGTGGGAATTCCCAATTAGATATGGATTAGGATTTAATTTAAACCCCAAAAATAGATAATTAAATTACTAGTTTAAATCAATTCAATAAACCTACATCCACATCAAATCCAATTCAAATCTAATTAAATTTAGCTTAAATCAAACGGGATAATCAAGTTCCAAATATGGATATTAAATAAATCCAAAAATCAAATCAAGATTTAAATGGCCAAAATAACTTTCAAATATATTTTTCAAAATACCAATAATAATAATTTCAAAAATAATAAATATTTTTAAATATCTTTTGAATAATAGAATATTAATATTAATAAATCTCAAAATTACATTTTTATTTAAAATAAACTAGCAAATATTTAGGAAATATATGTATGCCTAAGAATATTATTTATTATTAATAACTGCTATAAACGAAAAGGCTTTCATAAATAAAATCGTAAACTTGAAAATAATAGCTAAAAATAATTATTGTCTATATTTCTTTGAAACTATAAAAATAATAATAAAAATAATATTTTTCAAAAATATGTACGCTCGCACATATTCGCATTCGTCAAGCAATTACGAAAGACGAACCTTCGCACACGACGTACAATACGACTACGTGACGTACAATACAAAATTTTAAATAAAAAAATAGTAGAAATTTAGGGATTTTACATCCTATCCAACTTAAAAGAATTTCGTCCTCGAAATTAAGAATTCGTAGGGGGTGAGAAGGCACAACGGTAGATAGAAGGGTTCGAAGTTTATATGGTCGTAGTCTAGGTTAAGGATATGATTAAGAGACGATTGTAATCACTCTTAAATTCAAGTGATTTAGAAAGTCAAGATTGGAGATTTAGGGTCGAGGGAAAGGACGAGTAGTTAAGACAAGGATATAATCACATTGAGTGTCAATGGTCATAAGAGATAGGATAGCTAGGGGAACCTCTAGTATAACGCTTTCGTCCTCCTAAAATAGGTGAAGGTGAAAGCAATATAGAGTTCGAAGGAGGCGTTATCGAATACGAATACGTGATTCAAAGACGATCGAATAATTTCAAAAGAATTGTCAAGGCAGTCGTGGGTGGGATTGTAAGGGCCAAGTTTAATTATGTCCCCATCCACGTAGAACGATAAATAAAAGCAAACCAAAGTGCACTCGGTTGATCAGACCATTATGCACCGGGTCTGATAGACAATATGTTAGTGGGGTACCTCCATTAATATATATGTCACGAACAAGCTTGGTAAAAGGCTAAGCTTGCAAAAACTAGGCTACATTAGCATCATTTGTTTAGATAGTAAAAATATAGGCACGATGGTAGATAAATAAAATCAAATATGAATAGTCTAAGAGTCATAAGGATCTAGGTCTTGTTTATTCCTATACCATCATTCTACGGTTTTATTGACCAAGGCTTGGTTGACCAAATGGGTTAACTTCCTCTAGTCTCTATGGTATAGATAATACCATTTGTATTAATGGTCAAGGGTGTGTGGGGTATTCTATCCAACTTAAAAGAATTAAACTAATGGTGTTCGGGATAGCTAACTAATAGGGTCAATCTCTAGCTAGCACGAAAGGAAGATAAGAATAATGATAGAAGGAATCAAGCAAGATGCAACCGATGAGTGAAACGGTAGATTGAAGAAAGTGGTCAAGTATGTGGATGAGATCCTAGACTTCTAATTCTATACGCAGGCTTGCTTGGTACGGTAAAGTAACCAAACAATTTATCTTGACCTGCATGGGCCACCACAAAAACATGTAACACCCCAGTCCCAAAATACGTAGGACTAGGAATGTAGACATGCCAGCTGTATTCATACGAAGTATACTCCAATATATGGAAGCCTCGCATAAATACATAAGCTGTAAAATGCAGTAGAACCATAACTAATCTCATCCACACAGAATAAATGAATAAAAGATATCATATAATGAGAATGAATCTGTCTTGATGCAATATGTTGGGCAGAGACAAATCCACTACCAACAAATAAGAAAAAGTACATAGAAATGAAATGAGTGGCGAGCGAAGCGAAGACGATCCAAGTGCAATCATCCTCGAGAAATAGCAATAAACACGTCTAGAGCTAAAGCACCTACAAAAGACAATAGCACACACCTGGAGAGATAACCAGGTCCTCAGAGGGACGTAACAAGACACATAATATCATGCCATATAAACTGAATAAATATTGCTCAAATAAATAAGTAAATCGAATTATAACATGGTCTAATACGCACCTACTGAACGAGCGTACCATCCCCCCAACCAAACAAGGACAGGAGATGGTAAACTAATTCACGGCGACGTATCTTTCCATGCTAAGAATCCAATATGGTATCCGGACCCCAACAAGGTTCAATACCTTCTCATCGGAGTAGTAAGTCACACCTACAACCAAACAAGGACAAGATGTGATGAACTAATCTGCGACAAGTTATTCTTTAAGCCACGGTCAGTTACAAGTACCCAAACCAAAAGTACTCGTACCTAACGGATAAAGGTAGCCTACCGTTCTAAGTGAAATATAGTTAAGAACAATCCTTCCTACGTATGGGCCCTGGCTGAATAGGATCGGCGTAGTCCCCCTTGGGCACCAGAGGCCCCATCAGTAAAAGCATGACGTTCCGCAGAATCGTCAGTGGCCGTCAGTAATCATGGGTAATCTGACCCGCATCTCCGGCGGAGCTCACGGGTTACAAAAGGGAAAGTGCATCGAAGCCCATACGCTAAGGAATTGTCCTCCCCGTCCAATTCTACTGTGTTGTATCCACAACATAAACTACTATAACCGCTAAGTCAAACTAGCATGCAATCTCTATTAGCGGTTATTCCTATCGTATAGCTTGTACGTACTGGTGGCCAGCCAATCACGCACTTTCGTGTCCTACATGCGACACACAACTTCGTGTTTACAACATGTCAAGGCCAATGAATGCATCACACAAGGTGGTCCCTTAATCTAGGTTTAATTTGTAAGAAAAATAATACACAGGAGGAATATAAATAAACAGTAAGTTCTAACAGTTATGCCATGTATCACAGTTTATTTTGCATAAAGAAAATAAATAATGCATGAAATATGAACTAAAATAAATAAACAGCAAATGGCAAGGTGTCTTGCCTGATAGGACGCGTGGTGTGCTACGATAATCATGGTGGCATGAACTGCAACTTCGGTATGACAACCATGCAAGACGACATCTGATGAAGGTACGGTATGTTCCATCTGGTCCGGAACAGTCAAGTTAGTTAGGGTCGACAGGAGGAAGGACAGAATTGGCATGAGGATAGGAGTAATGGGCTTAAGTCATGGACAGTAGGATTTGGATACGGACAGGAGAAAATCAAATAAAATAAATATTTATATATATGAGTTTTGAAAATATTTATAAAACTAGTTTTCATAAGTCAAAATATTTTTAGGTAAAATATGTTGTAATTCATTTTTAGGTAAAAAGACATAAATAAGTTACCACAAATAATATGAAAATATATCAAAAAAATATTTTACATACCTAGAACGAGATGGCAATTTTGGTATTAGTGAACACAATAAAAATAATAAGGATAATTAAATACAAAAGACCATTATAATTAAAAATATGTTTTTAACATACTAATATACAGTCCTCATATATATATATATATATATATATATATATATATATATATATATATATATATATATATATATATATATATATATATCCCCTTCTATAAAATAATAGCAGTAGTAAATTATTTTCATAATTGTACTACACTACAGTGGTTGTACAGAAACAAAGAGAAAGAAGTAAAATAATAATAATATTAAAAATAATAATACTAATAATGATAATGATAATAATAATTATGAGGATAATAATAATAATGATGATAATAATAATATTAATAATAATAATAAAGATAGTAACAACTGCTAATAATAATAATTACAATGATAATAATAATAATAATAACTGACCCAAATCAGTTGAAATAATAAAAGTAATTAAACAGTGGTTCTCCTCTTTCGAGGAGACCACAGAAATAGTAATTAACCAAAAGAAAACGTGAAATAACAAAACATTGTTTCTCCAGAGAAACAAAGTTGTAGACGAATGGACACAAAGTTCCAGAGAAGCTGAGAAGGAAGAGATGATGGAGTGAAGAGAGGTGCGACGGCGAAGGCTGAGCGACGGAGAGGGTTTGGGGAAGAGAGAAGCGGGAGGTCGGCCAGGGAATCGAAGAAGAAACGGGGAGCAGGGGGAAGAGGGGAGCTGCGGTGGCGGCGCTGAGGCGGAGGTTAACAGAGAAGGGCTCGAAAAGTCGGGAACAGCACCTCGGCGAGGCGGCACATGGCCGGAGGCTAGGGCGTACGGCGAAAGGGTCGATGGTGCGCTGCAATCGCGGGTGGCCACCGCTAGGCGCAGCGGCGGCAAGGGGAAGTGAGTAATGGCGGGTGTGGCGTCTACGGGCGGCGGCTGGAAATCGAGGCGACGGGGCGGTCGTAGGCGGAGGGTTGCCGGAGGAAGAGGCGGAAAGAGGAGAAGATGGAAGAAGGGGGCGCGTGTGGCGACTGCGTGTGGCAGCGCAGCGCCGAAAGCCGGGGGCTCTCGCGTGGTGGCGGAAGAGGAGGCTGGCGGCGTAGGGTTCGGGTGAGCGGCCATAGTCAGTGACTGGGTGGCCGAAGAAGGAGAGGTTTGCCGTGGGCGGAGGATGGGTGTCCCAGCTGGTCAGCGCGGCTGGAGGGGACGATGTGGCGAGGAATCGGCGCGGTGGCATCGCCGGTGACGGCACGGAGGATGCTCGCCGGAGATGAAGGTAAGCCATAGTCGTGGCGGAGCTGTTTGTTTTTGTTTTCTTTAATTTCTGGGGTTCACCGTGTCAGGTTTCTGGTAGGGTTGACGGAGGTGGTCGGAGCCAGGGGAGTTGGCGGGGGTATCGGTGGTCTGGAAGATGGTTGTCGGGGGAACTCCGGTGGGTCGGGGCTGTTGATGGCGGGTGGTGTGTCCGGGCAGGACTGCTGTGTCCGTGATGGTGGCTGCGGTGTGGGATCGCCGGGGTAGGGATGAAGTGGTGGTGGAGTCGCCGTCAGAGCGGCAGGGCGTGGTGATGCTGATGACGGTGCCGGTGGTGGTGTCTGTACGGTGGGTTTGGCCAGGTCTGGTTGGTTATCGGGAGGAACGGTGGGGTGCTGCGATATAAGCGGGGACTAGGCTAGGCTAGGATTGGAGATGGTGTCGGGATTGTCCGGCATGGGGAAAATTATGTAAATATAAATTGGAATAAGATTATGAACGGGGAACAGGACACGATGCACGCACGTTTGTGGTGGAGGAATTTAGTGGATGAATAATGAATTGGAGGAGTACCTGCCTATTTATAGGATATGGGAATTTCCAATTAGATATGGATTAGGATTTAATTTAAATCCCAAAAATAGATAATTAAATTACTACTTTAAATCAATTCAATAAACCTATATCCACATCAAATCCAATTCAAATCTAATTAAATTTAGCTTAAATCAAATGGAATAAATCAAGTTCCAAATATGGATATTAAATAAATCCAAAAATTAAATCAAGATTTAAATGGCCAAAATAACTTTCAAATATATTTTTCTAAATACCAATAATAATAATTTCGAAAATAATAAATATTTTTAAATATCTTTTGAATAATAGAATATTAATATTAATAAATCTCGAAAATTATATTTTTATTTAAAATAAACTAGCAAAATATTTAGGAAATATATGTATGCCTAAGAATATTATTTATTATTAATAACTGCTATAAACGAAAAGGCTTTCATAAATAAAATCGTAAACTTGAAAATAATAGCTAGAAATAATTATTGTCTATATTTCTTTGAAACTATAAAAATAATAATAAAAATAATCTTTTTTAAAAATATGTATGCTCGCACATATTCGCATTCGTCGAGCAATTATGAAAGACGAACCTTCGCACACGACGTACAATACGACTACGTGACGTACAATACAAAATTTTAAATCAGTACAAATTTTACATAAAAAAATAGTAAAATTTAGAGGTTTTACAAGGGTTGACTTACAGTTGACTTTTGGTCAATTGGTGGTCAACTCTAGGTCAAACTAGACAAATATTGACTAACAGTTGACTTTCAGTCAACTGGTCAACTCTGGTTGAGTTTTAGACCATTTTAGGTAAAGAGTTGACTTATGGTTAACTTTTGTGGAAAAAGTCAACTTTGGGTCAACCGAGTCAAAACTAGACTAAACATACCATTTCTAGTATTTACCTACTAAGACGTCTCATTTTAAACCAGTCTCGTATTCCTAAACCCGTATCTTAATTTTACCCGATTACCTTAACTTATCCCTTTACATTGCATTTACCCTTTACATACTAACACTAAGGCAAAACCACTTTGCCTTGGGACTATCCCTCCTAGTATCCTAGGGTATCAAGATACTAAACTATCTAGTCATTACCAACCATAATCTCTCACTATCTCGAATATCCAATCCATCTTTTCTAGTATGTTAGTTTTCTACACATTACTTTAAGGTAATCTTGGTATCTTGAGATACCAAGAAACTAACTCAACCTCTATCCTAAACCACAACCACTTCCCTCAATTTCCACTCTACATCTAACTCCCATCTAACTAGAATACTACTTCTAAACCAACTCTCAAATACCAACTCATATATCTACAAACTTACCCTCTAATATATCATACCTTAACATATTACATATCTTGACATTCCTTATTTTTTACCACTAATACCACTATCCCACTAACGACTTAACGCACTAAAAAGACATTCTAACATAGGTTTCATAGAGGGATATATGGTGTATATATGGGGGCATGTATTGGGGCTAAAGGGGGGTCTTGTTGGGGTGTATTTGGGGCTACTTGTGCCCCAAACTGTTGATGTTGTTGTGCTTGTTGCAGTCCCCAAAGGGGGACTGCTGCTGCAACTGCATGTTGTTGGTCCTGCTGCTGTCCAAGACAGTAGCCCCTGATCCCCTCTCACACTCCCTACCTCACACTTTCTACCACACTCCAATATACTCCCTCCCCTCTATCATATAGATATATGTACCCACACACACAATCTATATATATATATCCACACTTATACAATATATACATAGACACACACCCACATGAATATATATAAACACACACATGAATATAAGGACACTCTAGCACGTGAATTTAAAACATGCAAAAGTCTTAGAAGCATTAACACAAATACAAGAGGGGTCCAATTTGGGGGTTTTCATATTGGACACAAAGTCACATCCTAATTCCTCCTAGGAGTCTCCAAATAGCCTCAAACTTGACACAAATGGAGACACAACCATGGGGGTAGATCCTACGGATTCAAAACTAATCCATATGCATGGGAAATCGATTTAGAGGGTAGGTTTTACCTATTGGGAGATGGATCCCAATGAAACTCCTTCCGACGCGGCTCCGACACGAAGATCTATTGTAAAGGACACACCCCACTCCACCTTGCTCCTAAAACTTGGTAGAAGCTCCACTTGAGTGATTGGGAAAGATTGATGGAAGAAATTATGGAGGAATGATTAGATTTGGAGATGAAATCAATAGAGAAGGCTCTCTAATTTGGGGAAGAACACATGGAGAGGGAAAAGGCTATAAATAAATGAAAAAGTGATGACCCAACCCCTCTTGGTGTGGCTGACCATGTAGGGCATTTCCCCCCTTTGTGCAAAGTCCAAAATACCCCCCGGTCTCCATTGAGTCAACTTAAGTCATGTTAGGGTTTGAGGGTTAAAAAGGTCTAGTTTGAGTCTCTAACTAGACTAACCTAATCATGTAGGATTAGTCTAACCTCTCTAACTTAAATAGTGGGATTGCTGGGCCATGTCTAACTAATGAGTGGGTCCAAACTAGAGTCTAAGCTACCCCGGGTCTCCGATACAAGTCGGAATGAGTTGAAATTCGAACCCGACTCAAATAACCCCCAAACAATATTTTTTATGAAATAATAATTCTAAAATATTCAAAATTACAAAATGACCTTTTTACCCCTAATTATGAAAACTGAGAGTGACATACCTTCTAGTGCATAGTTTCTTTTCATCTTCAAGGAAGTTGTTGTTTACAATTTCTTCATCTGTATGTTGTTAGTTGAATTCCAACCATGATTAACTAACAATTGAAATCAGCATATGTATGTAGGAATTTCTGTTACAACTTGTAACTTACTACTTTATCAAAATTATGTATAATTCATACATGTGGCAGTTCTTTTATTTTTCTAATATAATCCCCCCTAAACAACATTTGGATGTTGTTATTGTCAGAAACTATATGACATGGATAAATTTTCATAATTTTGGTTTTGTCCATAGTTGCTATTTATAACTTTGGTTCCTTCAATCTCCTCTAATCGACTAATTTAATGTCATACCATACAGAAGATTCAAAAATCTATTTCATCTAGTTCTCTAAACTTTTTAGGAGAAGAGGATACCGAGAGGTCCATTTTTGAACTCTAGTTTAACCAATTCTGCAATAAAGTTGTGTTTTATATGAAACTATTATATGTGAGGGGCCTTCTGTGTGTACAAGGACTTTGGCTTGCTTGTTATTTCAGATTGTTAGTAACTACAAGATTTGAGGTTGTCATACCATCATATGAGCATTAAAGCTCATAATAGCTACTCATGGACAGTTATAGTGATTTAGTTCACAGAGTATTTTGAAATGCAACATGGTGTTGTTTCAAGGTTAGAAGATAGTTATTGCCTATTAGATTATGTAGGTCCTTGAGTTTGATCCGAGTTGCTCATCTTAGAATATAATGCTTATTTTTGATGTGTTTTATGAATGATTTGTCTTTTGTTTTCTTCTTCCAAGTTTTCTACCATCTACCAAGTAGTTCCTGGCTCTATCGACAGGTTATTTTCAGATTATGCTCAAGTTTCTAATCAGAGGTTAGTTTGATCAGTAAATCTATTCAGAATTTTGATGTACTCTTTTCTTATTGTACTCCTTTTAAAATGATTAATGTTTTGCTTTTATTTTTTGCTAATGAGATGATCGAGCTTAATTTTTTAAATATTAAATGCCATCTGCCAAATCTTAATATGGATTTTTTTTTGCTTTATTTTAAGGAATACTTGAACTGGATTTGGTTTTGTTACATTTTATGTGTGAAAATTTCTTTGATACCCAAATTATTAATTGCTCTATATTTTAGTCAGATGATCTTGCTTTTTTACTCTTGTTATCTCATATTATTCTTTCTCCATAACAGTTGAATGTTAATCTTATATGCATTTTGTTTTAGAGCTTTTTGTAAATATTACTTTGAAGAATATAGATTACAGCTTGCTGTCATGGGACTTGACTTGGCATGTGACTGGACCAATTTGAATGAATTGGAGGGAAGGAGCTCTGACACTCTGATTACATATAACCTTTAGTTCACTGTGCTGGATCTTAAGACACTGAGCTGAGTTATGAGTGTATCATGCCAGATACGTGTCGGATACGGATCCTACCATTTGATTTATTGCTCTGCTAATTTTTTTATCTCCTACCATATGATTGAATATATTTCAAACTACATTTCTTTACTTCTAAACTTTGTAAACAATTTGATGCTTCAATTCATGCTTTAATCTAGGGGGCAGTAGACAAAGAAAACTGAGCCAGTTGTGGGAAGGGTTTCCTACAAACCTCTTTCCCATTATATAAATGCCCCAGAGGGCCCAGACCTATGTTGTTCTCACAAGGTTCTCACTAGGTGTTTTTTTGGAAGGTGATATGGTCCTAGCTAAGCACCCTTCTGTTTTTAAGTTTTTTTTATAGCTATAAAGTATTAGTGAGTACATTATTTTTTTGGTTCACTAACAATCTTAACTCTTTTTTATATAGCAATTGAAGCACTTGCGGATGGACCAAAAACTGATTCCTTAGAGGTACAAAATATGGTAAGAAATTATATATTTATATTTTTGCTAATATAATGATTGCGTTGCTTTGTTGTCTTTTGTCTATCTCAAATATTATTTATAATGTAAATGAGGTATGCCCTCAGAAAAATTATTGCTTTGTTGTCTTTTTTTGTCTTAAATATTATTTGTAATTAATTTTATTTCTTTATCTTATGGTATTGCCAATCTTAGATGTAAATAAACAATAAGCTGAGGTGAAATTCAACAACTGCAACCAACCTGGATATATCACTTCCTAACATTCTTGTTTCACAAATCTTTAATGGAGTAATCCCTTGCTAGAATCGGAGATGAGGATTGTTGTTTAGACTGTTATGGTGATTGTTTAGCTGCTATACCTTGTGCTTGTGCACGAGAAACTGGAGGTGAGTTTACCTATACTTCAGATAGCTTGGTCAAAGATGTATTTTTTGATGAATGGATTTTGAAGAACAGATGGCAACTCTAGAGGGGGGTGAATAGAGTTTATAGAGATAATATCCAATTAAAAATTCAACTCTATCACAAACAAAACTAATCAGAGTAAATGCGGAATTTAAAGTGAGACAAAAGAGAGCACACGCAAACACAGCCGATTTTAACCTGGTTTCCTTCGTGGAGGACTAGTCCAGGCCTGAGAACTCTAGCTCAGGATTAAATCTACTATTTGTGAAATAGTAGTTTACAACCCGTGCCTTTTCTTCAGAAGAGCACGTCAACTTCTTACAAAAGATCGCAGTGGCGATTGCTTGGAATTTTCCAAGCGACTTCTTCAACTCTTGCACACGACTCCTAACTGAGAGATGCTGAGCACTCGAGACTTAGGATGCTTGTGGCTAGTAGATGGGAAGGGTATGGCTTATTTGAGCTTCAAGAGAGTAGAGAAGAGAAGATTGGATGGTTTGAAATGAGAGATTTCTTGGCCTTTTTATAGGGTTTTTGTAGGCAGAATTCGGCCAGAATTCGAGTAGAAAATTTCAAATATTTGGCCGTTGGACAACTTGCAACCAGCTAACCCTAAAATTTAGGTTACTGATTTTTAGGGGACAGAGTTCGGCCCGAACTCTGTATGGAGGCAGAGTTTGGCCCGAACTCTGTCTCCAGAGCATAGAATGGTTCTAAGGGACCAATGGGCTTATTTCTGGATGGTGGAGTTTATGGATTTTTGGGTAGGCTTTTGGTCAAGTCTCAAGAGCTCAGTATGACACAGTTTACAATAGTCTAGACTCAATAAAAGTATAAAATACAGACTCATATATAACTGATTTGCAAAGACTGAGCTGTCGTCTGACTTGAGCTTGATGTAGACGTCGTGCGTCGTATTGAATTATTACAAGTATTATTTAGTCAATGTTATCGATATTTGGTTGACTGTGACTTTGTGTCAACAATCTCCCCCATATTGATAATTGACAAAATAATAATTGTATATTCAATATTCATACCTGGACACAGTCAATGACAAAAGTATAGCTCCCCCATAATCGGTGCTGAGCTAAAAAAGATAGCTCTCCCGTAAACAATGCGTTGAAGCTGTTGGCCTGATAAGGAACATCTCCCAAAAGCACCAAAAGCACATATATACAAAAAAAAACGAATAAAAAGAATATACATGTCTAACAAAAAAATGAATAAAAAGAATATACATGTCTCTCCCCCTTTTGGCATTTAGCAATATAAGCAAGTAATAATGGACAAACACACCAAAAGGAAAGAAATGGCATATTAACGAAAATAACGAGCAGAGAGTAATAGAACTATGATAATCATAAGTGTCATCACTCACAACTAAAACATAAAGAGTTTACGACAAACCAAGTACATAAATCCAACTAAACAACTGAAAAACTGGAAAGCATAAAACATAAACTATGATCAGCAGCAGCATCATCAGGTAGTAGCCATCTCCATCATGGAGCACGAGAAGGCCCAGCGGTGTCGAAAGGATCAGTGAAGGAACGTCTGGGGTCCACAAAAGCAGCATCCGGATCCAGGTAGCGCATGACCCAAGGATCGTCAATGTGATATCCCTCGCGACCGGGATCCCGCTCCATGGGAATGGGCATAGAAGGATGATGAGACATAGAAGGATGATGAGACATGGAATACCGAATATCGTACAGCGAGTTGCTGAGGGCACTCATCTGCAGATTAGTACGGTAGTCCATCTGAGTCCAGCGATCGTCCTCTAAGGTGAAGCGATCTCGGAGCATGGTCTGGATGGAGTCAAGAGTAGCAGGAGGAGGTGGCGCATCCTGTCCAAGTGGAGGGGCGTCGGGCTCCTCATCATCGGAATGCTCAGATGTGGCAGGAGAGGCTATGACTGCCTGAAGTCGTCGTGCCTTAGATAGGAAGGCAGGAGCAGGCAAGAAAGGACAATCATGAAGTGGTACAATGAATGCATGAAGGACCATAAGAAGATATAAGGGATAAACCAAGGCTCGTGGTTTCTTCTTACAGTTAATCATCCAGTCCATCATGGTACATGGAAGATTAAAAGGAATGCGATAGTGGAGATGATACAAAGCTGATATCTCAAAATAGGTGACTTCATCGGTGGAGCCGGCTTTGGGTAGAATGGTGTTGAAAACAATTCGATGAAGTTCATAGAAATATAGATTTAGATATTTAGCCATAAGCTTGCGAGGACGTGTGTTCGGAGTACACAAGTCGTCCTTGAAGCTTTCAAGGGAAGTCCCGTCGGGAAATTGGAACGACCGAGCTTCAACAAGCTTTTCCCAAGAATTGGGCTCTTGAAGCTCAAGATATTCGGCTAAGTCAAAATCATCAAATGAGATATCAATACCCGCAACACGTGAATAGATGTGAGTATCATCATGAGTCAAGTTGCAGTAAAACATTTGTATAGCGCTACGATAGATGGCAAAATTCGTAGCAACTAGCTCATCAAGGCAAAGATCATGAAACATAGATTCATATTGTGCAAAATTTGTGAAGTTAATGGGGTGTCCCGCAAACACTGAACGTGTCCAAAAATTACTAAACCATTCGTTGGATGCGTCTAGTGATATAAAAAGTCGGTCGTCATAAGTGTTTGGATCACGTGGACGTGAAGGGTTGAACAACGGATAAGGTGGTTGTTGTTGTTCAACGGGTTGCTCAACGGGAGGTGGAGCATTCGACGAGGATGCTCCCTCGGTCCGAATTCTCTTCCCACGGTTGAGCAAGCAAGGAGCCATAGCACAAAGTAGAGAAAATTGAAATAGAGAAGAAAAGTAAGTTATACCTCAAATAAATGATGAACAGTGAAATAGAATTTGAAAATAGCCCTTCTCCTTGAGTTTGGAAAAGAATGGAGCACTATAGAGAAGAAATTAGGGTTAGGGTTTTGAGAGAATAGTGGAGGAGAAGTGGAAAAGGTGGTAAGAAATAAGGAGGGGGAAGAGAAACCGAATATAAGGGAAGGGTTTCTCTTGGTCGGAGTGAATCAGGACCATTGGATCAAGTTGTGATCAACGGCCGGAACTGTCCCCGATTCTGGAACAGGGAGACCGAACTCGGCCCGAACTCTGGTAAGGGCAGAGTTCGGCCCGAATTCTGGGTCCTTGTCCCAGAACTGAAATCAGGCTAAAAGGATGAAATGTTGGTTAAGTATGGGAAACCAATATAAGTTATAAAGATAAATGATTAAGAGATTTAATAAACCAGATAGTAGAAGTAGAAGGATAGCAATATGAAATTGAAAAATAGCATATCAGCAGGTGATAAATCAAAATGTACCGTATAATAAACAAGGAGTTATATCATAATTCTATATTTTGAATTTGCCATGGGTTAGCTGCAGGGGCCTGATCCCAGCTAGCGGTAGTCCTGAGGACTAGTGCACCGTGTCGCTTAGGCTTTTATGCCTTGTTGTCAGAAGGGCCCTTTCGGCTTGTACTCATAGCAAGTTCATCATAAGAGAATCACAATATAATCGATATTTACGTAGGTGTATTTCAATTTATGACAGGTTCATCTAAAATTCTAAGTTCACGACAAAGGAAATTGAAGCGCTCTTCGGATAATGGCTTTGTGAAGAAATCAGCTAACTGATGATCAGTGTCAATAAATTCTAAGTTAATCGTGCCATTTTGCTGATGATCACGTAAAAAGTGGTGTCGAATTTCAATGTGCTTTGTGCGTGAGTGATAAATAGGGTTCTTAGTCAAGTTTATAGCACTAGTGTTGTCACAAAAGATAGGAATATGCATGAAAGATAAATTATAGTCTTCAAGGGTTTGCTTCATCCACAGAATTTGTGCACAACAACGCCCAGCTGCTATGTATTCAGCTTCAGTTGTGGATAGTGCGACAGAATTCTGTTTTTTGCTAAACCAAGAGACTAAAGCCTTTCCTAATAAATGACACATACCGTTCGTACTTTTATAGTCGACCTTGCATCCAGCAAAATCAGCATCAGAGTAACCAATGAGGTCAAATGATGTTGACTTGGGATACCATAGGCCCACTGTAACTGTACCCTTAAGGTATCTAAAGATACGCTTAACTGCGGTCATGTGTGATTCCTTTGGATTTTCTTGATATCTAGCACACAGGCAAACGCTAAACATTATATCAGGGCGACTAGCAGTAAGATAGAGTAGACTGCCTATCATATCTCGATACTTACATTGATCTACGGGTTTGCCGTTGTCATCTGGTTCAAGCTTGGTTGAAGTAGCCATAGGAGTGCTGATTGGTTTGACGTTATCAAGGTCGAATTTCTTCAGAATGTCCTTTGTATACTTCGACTGACAGATGAAGATTCCATTTGACATTTGTTTGACTTGCAGCCCAAGAAAGTAGTTGAGCTCTCCCATCATGCTCATCTCAAACTCGGTCTGCATACACTTGGCAAAATCTTGACAGAGGGTTTTATCAGTAGAACCAAAAATAATATCATCTACATATATTTGAACTAAAAGAATAGTGTCCTTCAAAGACTTTATGAAAAGTGTAGTGTCAATTTTCCCTTTTGAAAAACCTTTCTCAAGCAAGAAGTTGCTTAGCCATTCATACCAAGCTCTAGGGGCTTGTTTGAGGCCGTACAACGCTTTCTTTAGCTTGAACACGTGGTCAGGAAATTTGTGATTTTCAAAGCCAGGGGGTTGTTTTACATAAACTTCCTCATTAATAAAACCATTCAAGAAAGCACTTTTAATATCCATTTGAAATAATTTGAAATTTTGAAACTTTGCAAATGCACAAAGCATCCGAATGGATTCTAATCTAGCAACAGGAGCATACGTCTCATCGTAGTCGATACCTTCCTCTTGGTTGTATCCTTGGGCTACTAGACGAGCTTTGTTGCGTGTGACTGAACCATCTTCATTCACTTTGTTTCTAAAAACCCATTTAGTACCAATAATCGAGTGATTAGCCGGTCTAGGAACGAGTTCCCGTACTTGGCTCCTCTCGAATTGGTTGAGTTCCTCTTGCATAGCAGAAATCAAAAATTCATCATTGAAAGCTTCTGAAATATTTTTAGGCTCAATTTGTGAAATAAAGGCAGTGCTAGCAATAGAGTCTCTTAATGATGATCTAGTAGTTACTCCCGTGAAACCTCACCTATTACCAAATTTTCTGGATGTGATGGCTTGAAAGAGAATTTCTTAGGCAAACTTTCCGGAGAATTTGTTTCGGTTGTGGTGTTCATTGGAGTAGACGTTGATGGCTCAATATCATCATCAAGAGTAGCTGCTGCGCTGTTATCTTCATCAAAATTCACATTTGTAGACTCTTCCACAGTTAAAGAGCGTTTGATAAAAACTCTATATCCCTTACACTTGGCAGCATAGCCAAGGAAAATACCATCGTCAGCTTTGGCATCAAATTTGTCTAAGTTGTCTTTGGTGTTAAGGATAAAACATCTGTATCCAAAAACTCTAAAATAAGAAACATTTGGGGTTCTCCCAAACCAAAGCTCATAGGGTATTTTCTTCGTAATAGGACGAATAAGCACCCTATTCAAAATGTGGCATGCTGTACTGACAACTTCAGCCCAAAAGTATTTCGGAAGTAAAAACTTGTTCAACATGACTCTAGCCATATCGCCAAAAGTCCTGTTCTTCCGCTCCACAACACCATTTTGTTGGGGAGTTCTTGGGCAAGAAAACTCATGATCAAAACCATTGGAATCACAAAACTTTTCAAAATCAAAATTTTCAAATTCGCCTCCATGATCACTTCGGATTCGAGTGATCATGTAGCCTTTTTCGTTTTGAACTTTCTTGACAAAAATCTTAAAAACTGAAATAGCATCACTTTATAAGTAAGAAAGAAAATCCAAGTAAATCTTGAAAAGTCATCAATAATAACAAATGCATAGAGTTTTCCACCAAGACTGGCTACTCTACTAGGGCCAAAAAAATCCATATGGAGTAGTTGCAGGGGTCTAGTAGTGCTTACAGAGTTTATGGAGTGAAAAGATGACTTGGTTGCCTTATTCAACTCACATTCGGCATATACGGTGTTCTTTTGAATGTGATGTCGGGCAAGCCTCTAACTAGCTTCTTGGTTGATAGCCTGGATATAGTATCCATGTTGGCATGACCAAGATGCTGGTGCCATAGTAACCGTTCATCTTTGTGAGCATATAGGCATCTACCTGCATGGTTAGTATCTATAGACAAATAGAAAATATAAATATTGTCCTCTCTTACCCCTTCAAAAGTAATGTCTCCTGTTGACCTATCATAAATAAGGCATTTGTTTTGTCCAAAGTTAATGTCATAGCCATGGTCAGCAAGATGACTTATGCTGAGCAAGTTATGCTTTAACTCGGTCAGACATCCTTTATTACGGAAGAGGGAGGATAGCCAATAATACCATTACCTATAATATAACCTTTTAGGTTATTTTTGAAGGATACATATCCTTCTCTCTTCATCGATAGTGATGCGAAAAGATGTGCGTCTCCCGTCATATGCCGCGAGCATCCACTATCGAAAATCCACTTACTATTAGTTGAGGAGGGAAGGTCCACCTACATCAAGAGTAGATGTGACCTTTGGTACCCAAGTTCTTGAGGGTCCTGAAGAGTTAGCTTTTGGAAACCATGCATATATCTTTTTATCTACTAATCTTCTAATTCTATATTGTGGTGAAATGTGTCCATGTAAACCACAATAAGTGCATATAGCATTCCTATTTACATTAGGAGCATGCTGATGATGTCTATATGGAGAGGCATGGTGATATTGTTGATATGGCATGGCATGATGATGTTGTCTATATGGCATGGCATGATGATGTTGTCTATATGGCATGGCATGATGATGTTGTCTATATGGCATGGCATGATGAGATTGTCAATATGGCATGGCATGATGAGATTGTCTATATGTGGAGTGATGTTGATTGTGTCTTTGTGCAACATGATGATGACTGTATCTATGTGTAGCATGATGTTTATGTGACATATGATGATTATTTCTACGTGCATGAGGTTTGTGAAAGTGTGTGTACATGTAAGCATGACGTGGTTGACTAGTATGAGTTGTGTCATGCTTTGTGTGTGTCTCATGTGATTGTGTTTTAGGTTGAGCAACCTGTTTTTCTAATTTAGTCTCTAGTTTCTTAGAGACAGCTTGCAATTCAGTGATCTTAGCATTCAATCCATGCAACTTAGTAATAGTAATCTTGTCTCTATTCTTTTCTTCTGTAAGCTCCGTGTTGAGTGTTGTGATTTTTTGTGTTTGTTGCTCAATACGTGCCTCGGCATCATGTAAGCTTATTTTGAGCTTAGATACCTCATCAGTGACATCTGTGGGTGTAGTGTCTCTAATATTATCAAGTAATAGAGAAAGTCTTTGTATTTCAACTTCATGACTTTTGATTTTGTCCTTGGCTTGTTTGTATTTACCAATGACCTTTTTATGGTCACTAAGTAAATCGGTGAAAGCATCGCCAAGTTCATCAAAAGCGAAGTCGTCAAGAGTTTCATTTGATATCTTGTCGGATGTTGCCATTAGGCAAACATTAGCCGTATCTTGAGGAGAGTTCTTTTCTTCCTCGGAGTCACTAGCTTCGCTTTCATGCCAAATGCTTGTGTTGGCATATTTCTTTGAAGAGGTCTTCTTGTATGGCTTCTCATAGCGGTTGCTTTTCTTTGAGAATGGACGGTCTTTTCGGACATGTCCCGTCTTCTTGCAACCGTAGCAAGTAGGCTCTTCTTCTTCATCTTCTTGTGGTTCCTTCTTTCTTCGGTTGAAGCGAAGAAATTTCTTGAAGTTGCGAACCATGAGGGCTTGATCATCGTCTTCTGAGTTGTCGTCATCAGTCTCTTCCGGTTCAGCCCTCCGTCGGTGAGCTTTGAGTGCGACCTCCTTAGCCTTAGGAGCAGGCTCTTCGAAGTCCTTGAGGTCAAGCTCATGAGTCATTAGCTTTCCCATCAAGGTCTCCATGGACATGGTTGTGAGATCGTTTCCTTCTATGATGGCTGTCACCTTAGGGTTCCAAATTTTTGGTAGCCCCCTAAGTAGCTTGCGAATCTTCTCGTGATTTGAATATTGCTTCCGGACAGGGGGTTGATGATGTCGAGGAATCTTGTAAACATTTGCGTGATCGTCTCGTTTGGCTTCATCTTGAAAGCCTCGTATTCTTGAGTGAGACGGCTTATTTTTGATTCCTTGACTTGGGTGGTTCCTTCATGCGTCACATCTAGAAGCTTCCATACTTCGTGGGATGTGGTGCATGTGGATACCCTTTGAACTCATTCCTGTCTATAATACAGAATAAAGCATTAATAGCTCTCGCGTCTAGACTTGCCTATTTCTTCTCCTCGTCAGAATATTTATCATGTGATTTGTCAACGAGATCACCGTTGACAACTATCCTGGCGGGCTTTTTGTAACCGTCAGTGACGATAGTCCACAGGTCAAAGTCTAGAGACTTGAGATAAAAACTCATCCTTGTTTTCCAATACGTATAGTTAGTTCCATCAAATAGGGGAGGCCTATGAGTGGACTGTCCTTCACCGTGATTGGAAATCAAGGATTGTGTGGTTTCCATGGATCAGCTCTAGGATGTAAGTCCTTATGAAGAGAACAGAGCTCTGATACCAATTGATGAACAGATGGCAACTCTAGAGGGGGGTGAATAGAGTTTATAGAGATAATATCCAATTAAAAATTCAACTCTATCACAAACAACTAATCAGAGTAAATGCGAAATTTAAAGTGAGACGAAAGAGAGCATACGCAAATACAACCAATTTTAACCTGATTTTCCTCGTGGAGGACTAGTCCAGGCCTGAGAACTCTAGCTCGGGATTAAATCCACTATTTGTGAAATAGTAGTTTACAACCCGTACATTTTCTTCAGAAGAGCATGTCAACTTCTTACAAAGGATCGCAGTGGCGATTGCTTGGAATTTTCCAAGCGACTTCTTCAACTCTTGCACAAGACTCCTAACTGAGAGATGCTGAGCACTCGAGACTTAGGATGCTTGTGGCTAGTAGATGGGAAGGGTATGGCTTATTTGAGCTTCAAGAGAATAGAGAAAAGAAGATTGGATGGTTTGAAATGAGAGATTTCTTGGCCTTTTTATAGGGTTTTTGTAGGCAGAATTCGGCCAGAATTCGGGTAGAAAATTTCAAATATTTGGCCGTTGGACAACTTGCAACCAGCTAACTCTAAAATTTAGGTTGCTGATTTTTAGGGAACAGAGTTCGGCCCGAACTCCTTGTGGAGGCAGAGTTCGGCCCGAACTCTGTCTCCAGAGCATAGAATGGTTCTAAGGGACCAATGGGCTTATTTCTGGATGGTGGAGTTTATGGATTTTTGGGTAGGCTTTTGGTCAAGTCTCAAGAGCTCAGCATGACACAGTTTACAACAGTCTAGACTCAATAAAAGTATAAAATACAGACTCATATATAACTGATTTGCAAAGACTGAGCTGTCGTCTGACTTAAGCTTGATGTAGACGTCGTGTGTCGTATTGAATTATTACAAGTATTATTTAGTCAATGTTATCGATATTTGGTTGACTGTGACTTTGTGTCAACAGATTTCTATGAATCACGAGCCGTGGAAGCATCAACAGTATTACTGCAAAGTTTCTCCTCTATAAAGATCCAAGAAAGATATATCTCCCGCTCCATGCAAAGGGAATCTTGTTAGAAAATTTATTAAAGAATGCTGGAGCAAGTGTGATGCAACAAACAATATGGGAATCGCGTGGTTCAGCGTGGCATAACATGCAATTTACAGGTTAGAACAAGACATTATTATAATTATTTACAATGTAGTGATTTTTTCTTCACATATGTAGTGTTGTTGTTTACTGCAGATACTATCATGTACTCTTGAAACATTGAACATGTAATATTACATGAGTGTCTTTTCTGTCAAGTGTTCACAGATAGTATTTTCAAGTAACACAACATTTTAGTTGACATGCCTAGTTATGACACATTGTAGTTGTATATCTGCTCAAATAATCTTTTGTGCTTTAGGTATTTTTTACTCCAGAGGGAAAGGTATGGGGAGTCCGTACCTTGGATGAACTGGCAAAGGTTTTTTTTGTATGCGAGTACGTCGGGGAGGTGTTGACAAATACAGAGTTATACAGTCGAACGGTATAGAGTACTGGCAATGTAAAGCATACGTACCTGGTACTTCTAGATGCTGACTGGGGCTCTGAAGGGGTTCTAAAAGATGAGGAGGCACTTTGTCTGGATGCAACATTTTATGGAAATGTTGCAAGGTTTGTTAATCATAAGGTCATATTTGTACATAAAAATGATGCAGCCGTGAAAGTAATATTTGTACCTCGAGCCTTTAGTATATTCAATACATCAACACTTTATTTTATCATGTGATTTCTTAGGTTCATCTACTTTAATCCAATACTAAGTTGCATTTATGCGCTTAATTAGTTTGCAATTCCTCCTTGATTCTATATGGTTTGGTGTACGTCAACACTTTTATGATATGTCTTGCTCAAAGGGAGATGCAGTGAAAAAGTCTAACATAGAAGTGTGTCAAGGTAAGTTTTCATTTAGGTTTCTTTAGCAAAAAATATGGTAAGTTGGCTGCTGAGGTTGTTCTATATATTAATGTAATATTAGTTGTATTGGTATAACATGATATACTAGTTGATTTTATGTTTATTTTTGTCGTTTGCTGGGAGAAAGGATTACTCTGTCAGAGAAATTGATGAATGAAACGAGAGCTGGCCAAATTTATCCCGGATATTGTTAATGAAGACCAAATGTAAAAAATGACGCATTATAAAATTTCGGAAGTATTGTAAATTTATGTTGTGAACGTTTGAGGCTGAAATAATATTGTATAGTTCAATGTTGGCATTTTGAATCATTATGAAATGAAAAAAAAAATGGTGTTAAGTGTTTATCTTTCTTCTTCTTTATATTGTACACAAAATACAAATTGTGGAATACGAATGAAAAAAGTGGAGCTATAAAAATAACGGAATTTAATGATAAATAAAAGTCATCTTTTGTAAATAAAGATGACGCATAAAAGTCATATTTTACAAATAAAGATGACGTGTATTGAGCGGTCATAAATTTCTTATGATAAATGTGATTTTTTAAAAATAAAGATGACGTATAGAAGTCATCTTTTGTACATAAAAATGATGCGTCAAAGTCATTTTTGTAAATAAAGATGATGCGTAGAAGTCATCTTTTGTAAATAAAGAAGAAGTACGAAAGTCATCTTTTATAAATAAAAATGACGTGTGTTTAATTGTCATTGATTTTTCATGATAAAAGTCATCCAATATAAATGAAGATGACACACAGAAGTCATCTTTTCTAAATAAAGATGACACATAAAAGTCAACTTTTTTAAATAAAGATGACGTACGTTGAGCTGTCGTTGATTTCTAAAGATAAAGATGACCCTTTCATAGATGACGGCCAAACAAATGTCATAAATTCATATTTAGCAGTCATTGTTATCTATTTTTGTATAAGAAGATTAGTGATAACGAAATGCTACACTTAACAGATTAACCATATTCAAAAATATTATATAATCATTGGTCCAATAATGTAGATGTAGGAAACTCAGTAACAATCTGGTGTGGGCGTCAAGCTAATTTGATACTGTTGCGCCAACCCCATTTTGCCGAGTGTCAACGGTGGTCTATTTTAAGTACATAGCCCCTTAGAGCATCTCCAACCCTATTGTGACTTTGGAAAAAAGTTAATGCCACATAGGAATGACAAAATTTTATTCAAAAGTTCTTCTCCAATGCAATTGTCAAGTCAATTGTGAAGCTTATGTGGCAAAAATTAAAGAAGACATTGTGAAGTTGATTGTCTTGTTCTAGACAATGTACTTGACAATGTCTTCTCTTCCATGTCATCAATTATGAATAAAAAATATTAGAAAAAAGAAAGAAGATGAGTAGTTGTCTTAAAAGTTGCCTTGGAAGTTGGAAAAAATATTTTTTATTGTCTTCTCAATACTTTTGCATTGGAGAGAGTTTTTCTATCTCATTGTCTTTTGAGATATAATTTTGCCACATAAACAAGACATTGTCTTGTGGCTCATGCCACATAGGAGCCACCTAAGACTCACAACACTTAACAAGACAATAGGGTTGGAGATGCTCTTATAAAACCTTTTGATAGTTGTGGTGTCTACCTCAACAAACATCAAATTTTTGTGAACTGTTTTTCTGCACATGGGATGTGTCAGCCTTGCATTATATTGTCTGGATCAGGATCCTGTGACCCCACAAACCCAATTCCTACATTCTCCATTAATGAGTGTTCGCGTTTGGAATCAGAGTACCTGCCCTGAACGAAAGAAAATCCACAACCGTGAGTCGAGTGACAAGAAAACTCACTATGAATGGGAAGCCCCCCCCCCCCCCCCCCCCCCCCCCCCCCCCCCTCTTCCCCCCCCCCCCCCCCCCCCCCCCCCCCGCCCCTCTCTCTCTCTCTCTCTCACTCTCTCTCTCTCTCTCATATGAATGGTCTCGTTATGAAATGGGGGACAGTTGTTAATAATCTTGCATTAGCTTTCATTAATGGGACAGCCAATTCACATCCTAATATCACCTACTAAGACTTACCTCTAGCATATCTTACGTACACTAGAGAAGGTAGGCAACTGCAAATGTAGGTGCATCGCAGTAAAAAGAAATCAACATAGTGCATGCATGCAATTCCAATTACTTTTGTAGCATGCATGCAATGGATACGACACTTAAATACACTTTCTTATTTTTCAGGGCTCCTTAGCTTTCTTAATGGCAATGGTAGACTTGTTGGAATTATTCAATAATTGTGGGGCCACACATGTAAAATTAATTGTGTTTGGACTATCTAAATAATTAAGCCAAATTAAAGTGGTCTATTTGAAAATTGGCTTAAGGGTATAATTGTCATGGAATTAACGTGTAGATACCGGAGATAATTCTAATTTGATGAGGGGCCAAATTAGAAATATCAACACATATATAAATATGTGTATTCATTAGGGTTATGGTCCCCAACTTATAACGGCCACCAAAGAGAGGGTTTCTCTATTTTCTTTTGTATCCCCATCAACAAAGAGAGGAACAAAGATTTCATCTTTGTTATTAAGGGCTGTAGCGGGTTGGAAGATCGAACCCAATAAAGAGACGATCGCTTCAACATCCATCAAGTCTAGCAATTAATTCAGGTACGCTTCCGCAATCAATTTAATTTATGTTCTTCATCTCATGAATCGACATGGCACTATAAAATATAACAAGTGGTATCAGAGCCTCTTGTTTGTTTCATGAGTTTGAAGGTTCAGATTCAATTTTTGTTAGTGTTTAAAAATCATAGATCGCAAGATCTAATTTAATTTAGGGTTCTGATTTTTCGACCAAAGTGTTTAGGAGTTGAAGGAATTAATGATTTCTTTGATGGTCTCTCATCAAAATTTAAGCTTTTCGTGTGTAGTTGTTCCTCTTTCTCATATTCTGACAAATTTGAGGCGCTGATTTGATTTCGAACCTATATTTACGTGAAATTGGAATAATTTTTGCATAGTTAATGTTCTTTGATGGGTGGGATTCTACTCAAAGTTTAAGCTTTTATAAATAGGGGCCATTATCTGGATGCATGCTTGATGGTTGTTGATTAAGGAAGACACATAACAAGAAAAGTTCTCTGTACGCCATATTTTTCAAACAAAGTTGGAATTTCAGAATAACTATGCTGCGAACACATGAACATGTTATGGGTTTCTTTTTCTTCTCCTTCGGAAATAAGACCACGGCTTTATTAAAAAAATAAAAATAATAATAATAATAATAAAATAAAGGGGGTACTGGAATAGAATGAAGAAAAGAATTTTGTATATAAAGTGTTTAGTTCTTCTTCCAACCGGGCTCTTAGGAATTATATATGTAATTGATATGCATATTTTCAGCATAATCTGTTAATGTAATCTTTTATTAAATATTATTCTAAAGTTCAGATTATGATGTGGCATTCGGTAAAGTTTTATATATTTGGTTGGAACCATGGAGAAATTCATATTAAAGAAATCCTAAAGTGTCTTTGATTTCTATGGATTAATATTTATGTGATATGGAGTATTGGATTCATAGTGAAATAGTTGTTTCATGATGTTTTGGCATTCTCAGATGTCCAACATTAACTCTTAGGTACTTGGAGGATAATTGGAATCAAATTGGATAATTTTATGTTTGGCATAAATTTAGTTTCCGATAAATTCATGCAAAAGGATTCACATACTTATGATTATTTTATTTGATGTAATCTGCTGATGTGTATATCTTTAGTACATGAATTTTGGTATAATCTTTATAGATTATTTGGTACAATTTGTTGATACATATATTTAGTAAAATATAATCTGTTAATGCATATATTTGGTCTTCTATAGATTATTCTATTTAAAGTAATCCTTATGCATTATTTGATATTATCTTTGGATACATATCCTCCGTAGATTATTTCATGAATTTTGTTATAGTGATAATATCCAATTTTGTCAAATTGAAATTCATGATTATGCTTTTGATTACTTTATTTGAGTAATAATCTTATAAATATGCATGCACATAAGGATTTATGTTTATTTAATTTAAAATAAGCAGAAAGTTTTGGACATGATTCAGTTTTGTAAAATTTAGTCAACATTCAATTTTTTGGTGCCTTTTAAGACTAGTAATAGTTGTCCAATATTCTAAGTAGACTCATTGAAACAAGATGTCGCCAAAGTGACCTCTCTTGCGTAGATAGTCTATGAGGGATGTCGGATGTTTGTGTGTGTATATTCATGCGGGTATTAGCCGGCCCAAAGGAAGGTTAATATTTGGCCGAATTGCACACATACTTGTGGTGATAAATGTGTGACAATTATACGGTTTACATGTGAATAATAACCCGATCCAAAGATAGGCTTATTATTTGACATGATTTATTGTCAATATTGATCACTACACCAAGAGTACCACTTGCAGTTAATATCACTGTCCAAAGACTTGATATTAATGATGCACTAGGTATCTTGAGATGGGGTTCACCATTGTTTGGATTTGTTTGACTATATTTTACTCTTTGGTTATTAATTAGATCATGTCATTTTGTTGTTTTGTTCTCTTTAAAATTAATGTTGCTATAATATCTGCCAATAAGAATTTAGTTTCCAAGTTTAATGGGATAAACTTTAAGGGCAAAAGAAAATGAATACAGTAACTGCTAAGGGTCCAGCTCAAAAGAAACAACAATATAAAACTAAGGGTTGTTCTTTTGTGATAAGGCAGGACACATAAGAAAGAAATGTACAAAGTACCACGCATGACATATAAAGAAAAGTACATTTCTAAATTTGGTATGTTCTGAGGTTAATTTAGATTTAGTGTGAGCCCCTGTTTTTCAAAATATATTTAGTTAGTGTTAATTAACTGTTAATGTCATTTTTAGCCTTAAAATATTTATTATGATTTTAGAAAATTTTCTAGAATTTTTAAATAAATTTTAATGGGTTTTAAAATACAAAAATACCATTTTGCAATTTTAGAAATGGTTTTAAATAAGGTTTGTAATATTTAAAATTGTTTTAATTACTTTTTGCAATAACCCAATTGTCTTTTGCAAATATAGTTTGCAAACTTTACTCGCGGGAGTCAATTTGCAAATTAGAATTTGCATTTGACTAAGGGAGGGACCTAAATAGAATTTCCTAAAGTCTAGGGGCCTCCCTGTAATTCTCCTACCCACCCGGACCGACGCCAGCCCGACTGCCCCGACCGACCTACGCGCTGCCCCCCGCCATTTCCGGCTGCCCCCACCACCATCGACCCCCTATTTAAACTCCCCTCATCCCCTGAACGAAAACCCTAACCCTAAAACTCCCCCACGACCGACCACGACCCCTTTCTCTTCCCCGACGAACCCCAACCCTAACTCTACTTTCCGGCGACCCCGTTCGACGACCACCGCTCGACGTCATCGACCACCACCACCCTCAACGAGTTCGCCACGCCGAGCTAGGTCGATCGCCACCCAGCCCTCGACACGCCGCCCCCCAACCGCCGTTCGCCTCCTCGACTTCCACCCCCCCCCCCCCCCGTCGGACACGTGGGTAACTTTCTTTCCTCTGTGTCGTACGTGTCTCAAACTGAGACACGAGACTCGCCTAGACACGGGGGGACTCAACTGTGGTGCTGGACACGTGTTAGCCGAGTCGTACGTGTCGTGCTGGGGCACGGACACGTCGCTCTGTGTCAGATTCGACTTCTCGTGTCCTGGACTGTATGGACACGCGACAACTGTGAAATAGACTAACGGTTGGGCTTTGATTAACGGTAAAAACCCTTTAATTTCTAACCTAATAAATGTTAACTAAAACCTAACCCTAACAACTTAGCTGACTGCCCACTGGCCAGCCCGAACAAATCAAAACCCCCCCCCCCCC